>OX333078.1:112500-1312500 GCA_946863875.1 Alloplasta piceator | reverse complement strand
GCTCCTTTATGAGATATGACTATAAAACTCTTATTACAACATTGTTTCATCCTTCGAAAGTACAAAACAAAAATTTATTTTTTATTTTCAATCTTTGAATAAGTTATAGACAGCCAAAGTCGAAAATGTCTTGTCCCATGACCGACAGTTAATCTCAAGATTGGCAAGTCTGAAACAAAAAAATAAAAAAGAATTTTAAAGGGGATGCTTTCTTACACAACAATTTACCACCGTTAATAAAAAATCGATTTAAAAAAATGGTCGATGTTTGAAATATATTCTGACAGATTCATCTTTTTATTTTCATTTTATACATCCGCCATTTTTTTTTCATCGATTTTTCATCAACGGCGGTAAATTGTTGTGAAGAAACTTTCCTCTTTAAAATGCTTTTTTATTTTTTTGTTTCAGACTCGTTAATCCCGAGATTGACCGTCGGCCATGGAACAAGACATTTTCGACTTTGGCGCCTTCTATAAATTATTCAAAGAATGAAAATAAAAAATAAATTTTTGTTTTGTACTTTCAAAGGATGAAGGAGCTGTGAAAAAATCTTGAAAATTTGCTTTTTTTGGCCTTCCAAAGTAGACTAGTACCTTAAGGAGGTTCATCTGGTACACGATTTTCAATACAGATGTTGATAAAAAAAATCAGAATATAGTTATTAGTATCTAAAAAGTCATCTGTTAAAATTTCAAGACCCGAGGATACGTTGTTCGTGAGAAATAAATAGAAATATAAATATTAAATTCACAATCATTACAATACAGACTATGACGGAAATTTAATAAATTATGAAAAAGTATCTAAGGAATATTTTTAGAGCTTCATAAAATCGATTAAGTACTTGTGAGATTAATAATAAATTAATTAGTCTCGAAAATGCTGATTATTTTGAGGTTAACCATTGTCAATGACTACGCTAGTCTCCGCTTATTTTGAGGTTAAGCATTGCCATTTTTCTTTTGACTCACTCGGTACCAGATGAACCTCCTTAAGAAGATCGGAGCGCTTTCCAAGCAAATGATTTCAATGAAAATTCATCAATAGTTATCCTATTCTACTCGGATCCCTGAACATTTTTGTCAAGAGTTTGAATCTTCAAGACGTTCAATATCGAGGTTTCTTTCAATTATGTTGAAGGGGAATGAAAATTTTCAAATAACGAACATCAAAGGATAGTTGAAAGCGAGAGCTCACACGACGAAGTAATAAATTCCTGGTGAAAAGTATCGAGCGCGAGGGCGAGAAATCGGGAACAAAGCTTAGCGGCCGATCAAGTATCGCGTGTGTGTTACGAGCGTACACGCGAGTATCGTATTTTAACGTCACCGAACGGCAACTCGGGCAATAAAATTAACGTATCCGTAAAATCAATTAGAACCGCTGTTCTAAATCGCCTCTTTGTCCCAGTGCTGTGTACTTCCTATCGGAGGAGCCCGAGACTTTGAGAATATGCGATTTTATGGCACTCTGTTCGTTGGAGATTTTTAAGACCACCATCACCGCGATATTATTGCGTTTTTTCTCGATATAGGACATTGTCGTTAAACAGGCAAAGCAAATTTATTCTCGTTTCGTATTTTGAGGAATCGTGATAAATTCGAACCGGCCTAGTTTTTAATTCGTAGAATTTTTAAATCACTCATGGAACTTTATGAAATTCTCCAGATTCTAAATACTTTTTTTTGCTTTCTCACAAATGATATCTGTAAAAATGCGACGGCCAAAGACTGCGTCGATACCAAAATCATTAATATTGTTAAAAAAAATAAAAACGCGCAACGGCACGAAAAAGTGTCTGATAGCATTATGGATTTACATATGAGAATCCGAGAGAGATGATAGCGGGCGGAGGGGGGGGGGGGGCATGGGTCGCGGTCTACAGGATTCACGAAACATTTTGGATGACGATCGGACAAAGTCGAATGGCTGTCCATTAGTCAGCGACACGGCCGGCCAATTAAATGTAAATGTTGGTTTATGAGTTTGGTGGGACGCGATGGCGTTTATCGATGGGCGTGCATTAGCCAACGCATCGACGTGCATTGCGGGCGAGAATGCCAGGCACACTTGTACACCTTTGCCCCGCGTATACACATACGCGTACATATATATATACATATATATATACATATATATATATATATATATACATATATATATATATATATATACATATATATACATGTATCTGATTGCACACTCTAGCGCGAATGCACGAAGCCCGCGACCGAATGAAATTGTGGTCGAAGGATAACGCCGGGGACGAGGTGTCAGGCTGGAGTTTCGCTCTCTCGACCTCGCAAACTGCCCTCTCTCACTCCATTTTGTGTATTTCAAGCCCCGAGACTACTATTCATTCACCGTGTGGTACATTAATCGTCCGCGAATATCAACCGCGTTCCACCCTAACGATTTTTTAACGAATCGTTCGCGCGGATTGCAATAAAAGAACCGAACAAAAATGCACTCTCGCCCCTTCAAAATGAGAAAAAGAAAATTGAGATTTTGATCTTTTGCAAAGGTGTTAAAATCTCACTCTATGAATTTTAAAGATTTTCAGCTTTTCGTAAAAAACATTGCCAATCAGCTGAAAAATTGCCGACTCTTTGAGGAAATGAAAAATTACTTGAAAATTATTTTCCTTTGCTTTATATTTTGAGTTTGAAAAAAAGATAATTAATTTGCAGCACCAAGAATGATGAGTCAACGATGATTCGGGAAAAATTGCAAAGTTGGAAGAAAGAAACAAAATATTATGCAAATGGCTGGTGCAGAAAAGAATGCGTCATTATAATTATTGTAATATACTTTTTATAGGTGGAAGAACACGATATTTTCGGAATAACTATACAAACCCCCTTTCCGTATGGAGAAATATTTATCGTACGCTGTTAGAAACACTGTTTGTTTGGTTGATCAGTGTTCACGAGAGGGAGAAGCACAGGTGCTTCCATCGAGGAAGCGGAGAGAGAGTGCGCCCTTCTGCGTTCGTCTTCGAGATATTTGTTTAGGCCCTGGTAAATGGCCATTGATATCGCGGATGATTACACACGTTGTTATGCGCGTTTGCACTGATATATAGAAGCGTCTGGAGACGCGCATACGCACTCACAAAAGCGGCTGTGTCTCGACGCCAAGTTACGTTAAAAACTTCAAAATACTTTTTACAAATGGGTACAAAGAAATACGACCAATAAACGTCAGGCCGTACAAATTGAGTTGAATTCACCCACCCACGAGAATGATTTTTTTAATGGTTCCTCAAACTAAAATCACAATCTTGGCACTTTGTACAAACAGGTGGAACTGTGACAATGGATTAAAAATATTTCAAGAAGTCCAAAATCATTATTAAAATGAATTGAACATATCGGTTAGAAAAATATGTTCAAGATTCCCAAATGAAAGGGTAAATAATTGCATCGGGTCGTTCCATGTCAAATCGACCAAAAGTTGCAATTGACTCCTGAAATTGGGTCGGAAGTTTTCGTTTTTAATAAAACGAAGTTCTACCAGAGGAAACAAATTTTAAAAATTTGGTTCGAAAGTTATGCAAAATTCAAAATTTCACAATTTTTCAAATCTTTCAAGTTTATTTTTCAAATATCTCGAAAACTATTATAGTTACGAAAAATAATTCTGAATTCGTCTTAAAAAGTATACTTGGGGCTACGAAAAAAAATAAATTCCGAAAATTTTTTTTGAAAAATGATGAATTTGGAAAAATTTGAATTTTCAAAAATCGTGAAAATCCAAGTTCTGTAATTAAATTTTTGTTTCCATTTTTTTATATAATACCTGTACTGATCTTAAAAGATCCTGAAGTTTTCGACAAGTGGTTTTTTCAAATTCAAAAATACGAATTTTTGAATTTTGGTTAAAAATTTTTTTCTTTTACCTCTCAGTTAAGTAAAGTTGAGCATCATCTAGTTTTGTAATTTAGAGCAGTAGAAAAAGTAAAAGTAACAGTATTAGGGTTAAAAAAAATTATTTTTTTTTACCAAAATTCAAAAATATATATTTTTTAAACAACAAAACACCATACTGAAAATTTTAGGATCTTTTAAGATCAGTACAAGGTATTATATAAAAAGAAAATTTAATGTCGATCGTGGATTTATACGATTTTTAAAAATTCAAAAATTCATATTTTCTCAAAAACAAAAAACATCTTTTTAAAAATTTCAGGACCTTCTAAGATCAATACAAGGGATTATATTTAAAAAATTGAACCAAAAATTTAATACAAACTTGGATTTTAGTGATTTTTGAAAATTCGAAATTCTCTAAATTCATCATTTTTCAAAAAATTTTCCGGATTTTTTTTTTGCAGCCCCAAATATACTCTAAGACGAATTCAGAACAATTTTTCGTAACTATAAAAGTTTTCGAGATATTTAAAAAATAAACTTGAAAGATTTGAAAAATTGTGAAATTTTGAATTTTCCATAACTTTCGAAAAAAAAAATTAATGTTTTTCTTTTGGTAGAACTTCGTTTTATTAAAAAAGAAAACTTCTGACCAAATTTCATCGACATTGAAAGGGGTCGATTCCAACTCTTGGTCGATTTGACATGGAATGACCCATCAATATCGAACGATTTTGATGTCAAAATGTATGCAATGTCAAATACGTGCCTACGTCGCAAAACGACTAGTCGATTCTGCGCTACAACATTTCCGCTTGATCGTGTAGGTACAGAGTTTCCAAACAGTTTAACTGAATATTTGAGCTACATCGATGGTTATCGTCCCTCTAGCATCGTAAGACCGTCTCGTTGCTATTATTACTGCTTCGATGGTCCAGAAGGGTCGTGTCACTAAGTGGTCTATTTCCGTATAGAAAATACCCCTCAACTCTGCTATACGATAATAGGAATTTGCCTAAAAATTACTATCAAACAGAGTAAGATTAGTAAAATTATAAAAATAATCGATATCGATTATTGCCATTGGATAAACGGCAGATGTATCAATTTTTTCATCATTCCAATAATAGAGATCTATCATTATTATGAATATTCATTGTAATTGAAATTGAAAACAAAAGCCTAAGCTAATATTTTTCATCGATTTTTTTTTAAAGTTGTTCCAGTTTGGTAGCAAGAAAATGAGAACCGTTGGAATGAGCTTTTTCAAACGCCATTCAGTCAGTGCCCCGTAACGATGAAATAAAATAAGCCAAAATATATAGCGCGAGAGGGCATACGGTTAATCGAACGATGGCAGTGGTACGGGTATCTTTCGACCCCTTGTTCTCGGGAATGGGTATAGAGGGGTAGCGAAACGACGGGGGTGGTTGTTTCATTGGCAGTTACCCCGCGGGCTTTTCGTACAAAAGTTCTCGTTCGATCGACCACGTACAAATATCTCGAACTAATCGTCACGTGGGAATAGCACACGAATCCTACTACACGTGCTTCACTAACATCGCATGCTCGCTCTCGATTACCACTGGTCAATTTCATAGACGATTCGACGCACAATCTTTTTTCCCCGCCAGACAATTAGCCTTTGCCGGAGATACGTATAGACCCTTCTCACCCCAAGATTTTCTTTTATCGGTATTGCACGTCGTCTCAATTCTATAAAAGCTAATGTTTATATGTACATTTTTGTAGGAAAACCGTGAAAACAGTTCGACTCAGAAATGTCGGAATTTTCGACAGGGTGGCCACTAAATCGGACGAAAAAAATTCCCTGACATTTCCCTGACTTTTCCCTGACATTTTCGAAAATTTCCCTGACAAACCATTCAGCTTTGTGAAAAGAAAGTAACACGGTAGGAACATTGCATATGTTTATTGTTATTCATTCTTTGATATTGTTTATTACATTATATACTTGGAAAGAACAAATCATAATAAATGAATGAATAATCATAATAATAAATGATGAATATAATAGAGATGACGAGATATAGAAGCAGAAGTTGAAAAGATCCTTCTGAAAAATGATCCTTCTGAAGAAGCTGAAGTTGAAAATGTCCACCCATAACTTTTTCTTAGCGATACGCAGAATAAAAAATATTCGCCCATACACTTTTTTTCTCCATTTAATAATTTTCCCTGACTAACTATTTAATTCCCTGACATTTCCCTGATTTCCCTGACCCCGAAAAAATTCCCTGACATTTCCATGTTTTCCAGGTTTTCCCTGACAGTGGCCACCCTGTTCGAGGTATGGAACTTCATTTTTTCCTACAAATACACGATATTTAATTTAGAAAGAACTTTGAAATTTCCACGATTTAATATATTTTGTAATAAGGGTAGACTGTTTGATCATTTCGACAAAGCCCTGGTTGATTTTGTGAAACATTTTTTTCCAGGGCCCATGTGAAAATTTCTCGCAAAAAAAGTTTGCCAATTTTCTCGCGTGAATATAAAAGCAATATGATAAGAATAAGACAATACATCAAAGTGTGATAAAAAAAAAAACCGTACAACACTCGAGAAACTGAGGCTGCGTGTGTATGCAGTAACTCGCGATCAGGTGGTGTGGTTTCCCCCTTCTATTTCCCTCGCCAAAACGCTTTTCATCTTCTTCCTCTACTTCTTCTTGTGAACTGCGCTTCCTTTCTCTAACCGTATAAATCTCCGTGGCACGCGATGATCGAAAAATATTGCGGGAATATATCAGTCCCGTCGACACCCGTGAGCTCTCCCTTCCATTGCGTTATAGTCACGTGTATGTATATATCCGAGCTTCATTTTTTTTCTCCCTCTATCCGCGTGTATGTAAACCTCAACGTATACGTACGCGGATTGGTGGCCGATGCCCGAGGTGCCTTATTCTATGGGCTATGAGGGGGCTTAAGGCCGAAGTGCGGGAGGAACAGGAGCGCCGGTGGAACGTCAGCGGGTATGATATGGGTTATTCCGAGTCAACTTGACTATCGTTTTATCCCCACCCTTTCAGATTCCGTTCATGATTTTTTTTACCACCGTACCGAGAGTAGAGTCTCCGGAGCACTTTGAACTTTTTCCAGATTTCAATCAGTATTTTTTTTTTTTTAATTCATTGACGTGTAACAATTCAATAAATAATTAATGATTCAATAATTTTTATAAATTTATTCATTTACAACACTTGTTCGAAATTCGTGTATCAAAATTTATAAGACACGAGCCAGAATTGATAAATTCTATTTTTTTCAATGGGCTGTTTTTTAAAATATAATTTTTGTTAAACGAAAAAGCAGGAATTTAAAAATCTCAAAATATTGTAGAACAATCGGTACGATTGAAAAAAAAATCAAGAACGAAATCCGGTTCAGTTGACTCAAACAATCCTATATAGATAAATATACTATATTGGGAGCTCCACACTGAACCAACAAACTATTTCCCTCAGCGCCTCTGGTTTTTATAATTTTTTTTCAAAAGCATAACAATATTGTTTCTTCAAAATTTTGGGTGGTGATTTTCGTCTCTCCCTCTCTGTTAGCATTTTTTTTACTACTGTTCTGAGATCACTCGGGGGCGGCAACGTTGGCTTGACACAAAAAAAATAAATAAAAATTCGAAGGAGCGAGGAAGTTGAACAGCTAATTTGACGTGAAATATCCCATATATAAAAACATATATATCATGAAGGAAGAGAAAAGCGAGTGAGAGGGTGGAGCGACGTCTATATCCCGAGACAATGATATGTGACCCGAGCAATATCAATAATTTTCGCATTTTTCTGCCGTATATTCTCCGAGCTCGTGCACGAGGCCTTCTCTTATTCTTTCTTCAGTATGTGTCGTTTCTGTATACCGAGTTTATATCATGTATATACATACACGACTCGGAGTAAAATCAAAAGGGCTTGTTCAATACTATGTCAGCACATAAAATGCGCCATTTTGACTTCTATCACGCTATATATGAATGTTATAAGAACCAAGATGGCTCATAGGTCAACTCACATTGGAATAGAAGAGTCTCATAAATTTCGGCATCTATGATGTTCCAAAACCGATCTCGATATCGATCGTGAAGATTTTTCCGTTTTTTTTTTCCTTTCTGAGAGAAAGAAATTCGTCCACTGTCTTCATTGTACGAACATCGAAGGCTCGACCTTCTTAACGGTCCAATTATTTCGATCCTCCATGCTGCCTTCGAGTTTCCCGTGATTGACGCCGGATCGATCTGGTCAAAAAGGTAATGTTTGAATAAATTGAAAAACACGTGTGAAAAAATATTTTTCCGCGGATCCCAGAGCTTGCTTCGCGAGAAAATTTTCCAAAAATAAAATTGCAAGCGCTAAGGTATTTCTTGGAATTTTTGTTTACGAGATCTGTTTTTTTTTATATCCATGACGTCGGAAGAGAGAAATAATAGTTCAATACCAATTACCGAAAAACTACTTAAAAGCTCGGGATGTGAGCTGCGGTTCGGCCGTAAAAATAAACGGCCGTAGGTAGTAAGTAGGTATGCCTCTAGCATTAACTACCACTGCCAGCATCCCCTAACACATCACCCTCGGACGTTTCCACTGGCCGACAAGGGCTGTTTTCTATCGTTGTACGCGATACTACTGGTATCAGAGCCAGAAGTATCGGGAACGAGAGAAACGGAGACGGAAAAAAAAGACGGTGGCCACCGTTAATTGAACACACCGCTCGTAACAACCAGCTATACAATCAACCTACCCACCATTTACTTGCCGATACCTATTCTATGACTGATTCTTCGGTATATCGATGGTACCAAAAGCGTTGGCAAAATGCTTTATTTGTTCTCAGTAAGACAAATTCAAACGAAATACTGTTTTTGAAATTCCAACATTGAGGTTTATCACATGTATGCAATGTAAAAGGATACTCTTTCAGAAATTATAAAGAAAACCCTTGTTTTTTTGCAGGCCAGAATTTAACAACATTTTTATGGTGTTGACATTTGCACTGATGAATAACGAGGAAAAATTTTCTCGCAATAAAATTTATTTCCTCAAGAATGAGACAACATGAGAATTTTAACTATCAAATTGAAAAAATAGTCTATTTCAAACATTGACAAGGCATTAGAAAAAAATCCAAGGATGTCCCGTATGTACTTAATAGAAAAAAAAGTCAATGTCTGAATATGACATAAAACATTGATACGAGCATCGAGTTTAGACATAATAAAGCTTTATATATATTCACAAAATGGAGAAAACCGGTGAAAAAATCTTGGAAATTTTCATACATACCACAAAAGGCTCGCTGTGCATTTCAAATTCGACATTTGCACGCTGTGGAAACGGACGTTTGATAATATATTTTTTCCTCACCGATGCTGCTGTGCAAGATTTGTCGTTTACTGTTAGGCGATCAGCCATTTTCACATTCCACTCTGGATAAATTTGCCCATCTGGAAAAGAAAGAAGAAACCTCATGGCGACACAGAAACGAGAAAAACGAATACTTATTAGATTACGCGACCAGACGGTTTGAGGGATGCGCCAATGAAAAAACAAATTGTCGAAAGACATCGAGCAAGTTAGAAAAAAACAGTTGCTCGAAAAGAATCACACCTTGAAAAAGAATAAGCGTACGCACCGCGGAAATACGTTTACAATGACGCGACGATGATTTGAAAGTTGAACGGTCGTTTTAGACATTTTGCAAGCATTTTACGAAAACTATAGTCTACGTAGAATTACTAAAGAATGTCTCGTATGAAAAAAACAGGTATACGCGAATATTTTATCGGTAATTACGGCATGAAAGTATTTATCGCGGCGTTGCTGCGATAAAGAAAAAAGCATGATACGTACTCACGTTTTTTCGATGCCGCTGGGATCTTCGAAGTTTTCCGCACTCTCGGAGTCGCCGTCCGTCGTCAGTGATTAGCCAAATCCATAGCGTACATGTGGCAAAAATGTATTAAAACGTACGTTCGAGGCAAATTTTACTTTATAACCTAATTTGTGCATCAACTACTTCGATACGCAGCTTCTCAACTTCGAGGATCATACTGATGCACTTTTCGAAAAACTTTACTCGAATTCGTTGTTTGTTGGAAATTGCGAAAATTATTTAAAGCGGGAAAGCGTAGACGAGGTTATCCACAATTTATATAGTATCAATCGATTGTTAACGTCATTCTTACCGGGACACAGAACCAAGAAAAACAATAATACTTATTCGATTGTCTGATGAGTTATCAGACGGTTTGAGGGATGCGGCGATGAAAACAAAAATTGTCGAACGACGCCGAGCAGGTTACAAAAAGAGACGCTCAGAAAAAATCACCGTGAAAAAAAAAGGATCGGTGAATGCTCGACGGACAATCTAATTCGCTACCTTATCGACTGATGTTACGCGCGCCACGGGGTCCACACGACCAAGCGCACGCACTGCAGACACATATAGGTATACAATACAATGACGTCACACGAGGGTTTGAAAGTTCAACGGTCATTTTGAAAATATTTTGAAAGCATTAAAAAAAACTATAGCCCACATAGAATTATACTGAAAAATGTCTTTCAGTCTTGTATGAAAAAAGCAGGTATCCGCGAATATTTTATCGGTAATTTCGGCATGAGAGTATTTATCGCGGCGTTGTTGCAACAAAGAAAAAAAAGCATGTGATACTCACGTTTTTCCGATGCCGCTGGGACCCTTGAAGCTTTCCGCACTCTCGGCGTCGCCGTCCTCGATCGGCGAAATCCATGGTGTACATTTCAATTCCGTGCCCCATCAATCTCGAACGATACTGAAAAAATAATGCGATTATTTCAATTTGTATTTTTTTTCCAATGTTGAAGTAAATTCATAAAGAATTAATAGTCTTCTCAACCATGGCTTACAACGATGAGGATTGATGAGTGAAGTTTTACGTGGGTGAGAGAGAGAAAACCGAGCGGATCTCTCTCTCGCACTCACCCTCAACTCCCACTGAATCCTAGTCGGTGTAAGGTGGTTAGAAAATCTATAGAATTATCAAAATGATTGAAAAAATATTCCCTCGCCGTATTTACCAATAGAATGTCCGCGTACCATTGCTTTTTCTATCCGAGACTGGCGAAAAAGAATTTTTTCCACCTGCTGATGAATATATGTTCGCACACTGTAGACACCACGATCCACGACGACGATCGTTGCCGGGAATCCATTGTGGAACGTTAAAAAAGTTCCATACTCCTCCGCGCGGCACACTACGCCTTCTTTTTCGTTTCTGTATTACTCCGCCGAATGCAAGTAGTCCCTCGCGCGTTCATTGGCCACTGGCGCATCACGTGACCCTGGCCGAGCCAATCGTTGCGCTCCAGAGGTCGCTGTAGTAGCAGTGCCAATATATATAGATATACATATATACATATGCGGTCCGTGCGCTTCGTCGGGTGGGCCCCGTGGCCCCCGTGTTCCCCACCCCCCATGAAGCACGCATCCTTGTACATTAATCGTTGGTCGACAATGGCGGTGGAACAGATTGCCCGTCCAGCATCCATCGTTTTTCATGCAGTTTTGTTATACAAAAGCAAACATTTTGTCACGCTTGCAACGTAAATATCATGGAAACTCGTAGAGGAGCATCGTTGGCAATATTGTAAGTACTATTTTGTAAATTTTCCGTCAATACAGCGGTGATTTTTTCGAGCGTCGGTTTTCTCTCTCTCTCTCTCTCTCTCTCTTTCTCTGTTCATAGGGTTGCCATCTCTAAAATCAGCCAACCAGGACGAAACGCATGAAAACCCCGGATTTTGGAGCTTAAAACCCGGACATGTCAACACAGTTTTTTTTAAGTTACTCAGTAAAGTAACAAATAGTTTTAAATATTACAAATCAACTTTTTATTTGTTTTCATACAATTTTAGTACAAATATTATATTTAAAAAAACAAAACAGATTTTTTTCAAAGTCTTAGGGAACTATTAGCAGTCTTACACTTCCCATTTCTTTTAATAAAACAAAAATAATACTTTTTTAAGTTAAACGTTTCAACACAACAAAATCTTAAAGTTTTAAGAAACTTTTAGCTATATAACTATTAACTATTACATTATTAGTTTCTTTAAATAAAACAAGAATTATACTCCTTTAGTAAAAAAAAATTCTTAACTTTTTAAGAAACCATGAGCATTTTTACATTTTTTATTGATTCTTTTAAAACAAAAATTATACTCTTTTAACTGTTAAAATGTAACAAAACAAAATCTCCTTCAAGTCTTAAGAAACTATTTTTTGGCCGTCCTACATTTTTTATTTCTTAAAGCTTTACTTAACAGCCTATTGCCTGTTTTACTTTTCAGGTTTTCGGTATTTATCAGTCTTTCCGATAGCCTTTAGAATATCTTCCTTACTTAAAAGAAATTTATAAAAATCAATACAATTATAATCTTTGAAATTATATTTTATTTTGATCACTGATGCGACTGTTTCTGTATTCAGTAAATTTCTTTCTTTTGTCCATTGTTGTGTAATTAGAGAAAATATTCTTTCGACATTGGCGTTGTGAGCGGGAATGCAAAAAAAATACTGAGCGATTTTCAATAATTCCGTGTATAAATGAGCATTCGGTGTTCGAAAAAATTGTAACCAAAGTTGATTTGCATTTAAAAGTTTATCTTCCTGGCTCAGATTTTGACTGAAAGATTTTAAATTCACCCATTCATCAATCAATTTTGTGTCATCAATTTCAATGTTCTTGTCTTTTAAATAAACAACAGTGTCTTCAATAACAGCCCATTCAGTATTCTCATTTATATTCGGCAAGAACATCCAGTCGAATTTATCAAACTCTTTTAAAGGTTTTATCCAACTTTCGATGTACGTTTTTATTTCGTTATAGAAATCTAGAGAACGTTTTTTAAACATTATTCTCGTGTTTTCATCTTCTTTATTCAAAATACTCCGAATATTCAACGGCAAGAAGCTTTCTTTAATTCGATCGCCCAAGCTTTTTGTGATGGATGTAAGAATGTTTCTTGTTTCAAGAATCGAATTATCACTTTTTTCCAATTTCTCTATTTTCGAGTGAACGATGTGCATAATAGAGTGTATAAGAAACAAATACGCCTCCGAGAGAGGATTTTCAAAAAACTGTTTAATTAAAACTGGTGGCCTCTCTAAGCTTTCAAAATAATCCTTTAATGGACGGTAGAGCTTCAGAAGTCGCTCGATAGCTGGAAACAGACTTAACCAACGCGTTTTGGAATGATAGAGAAGCTGTTTGTATTCTACATCAGCTGTATCACAGAATTCTTTGAGAGATTCGGTTCGTACTGTATAAGTAGCAAAAAAATTATAAATTTTTAAGATGATCGATTCGGCGTCCACTGGCAGCAAATCACATCCGTGGTGCACTGCGTTGTTAATGACGTGTGCAGAGCAACCCACACCAACTATTGTGGAGTTTAGACTTTGTTTGAGCTTGTGGAAAACATTGTTGATTCCATGTCGTTCTATTCCACCGAAGTTCGTGTTGCAGTTGTCTCCAGCAAACGCAATGCACTTAGACAAGAGATCATGTTGGCGAAGTTGTTTTATAATCAGTCCAGTAATTGTGTCAGATGTCTCATTTTCCGTGCTTTCTATTTCGAGGAGCTTTGTAGTGATTCCGGTTTTTTTGGCATCAAAATATTGAATAATTAAAGGAAATAATTTCGTGCTCCCGTGATTGCTAGCATCCGTAGCTATGCTGATGAATGGTACATCTTGTAAGTCACTTTTGAGTTCGGCAACCGACAAAGGGCTTAGCACTCCGGTCGCTATTGCAGTTGCTTTTGTGCGATTGCATGAGACTTTTTTTGCGGTATCTGAGCCCGAAAATATTTCGCGGTTGAGAGCACAAGAGCAATCCAAAGAATTAAAAGACATATGATGGCTCACTGTATGATAGACTAGTGCGCCTTCAGCTGCTCGAATAAGGAAGTCTTCCGAACTTGATCTTACAAAGTATGTAGCTATATTTGAAGAACTTGCTTGATTTTTCGAATTCGTTTTGTGTTTCTGTGTACTCAAATGCTCATTGATATCTGTAACTCCCTTGTTTGCAATCGAAATATTTGTCGAACAAATGGTACAAAAAGCCTCCCAGTCATATTTTCCTTTTTTAAACATTGGAAACTTATTTTGCAACTCACTGTTAAATGCGCATTTACGCTTAGGCATTTTGATGGCTGATCAGCTGATCTAAAAAAGATAAAAGAAACCTTCGAAGTAAAAAAGTTTACTTCAATTCGTAAAATATAGCTCGATTCGTCACGTGACAGCATTCACATAAGTAAGGCCACTGTATAGAACTATGATACATATTTTTGAAGAAAATATAATAGTCTCATGTTTTATAGAATAATAGAAGTTACCTTGTCTTATAAAGTTACAGCACCGCACTACGTCTTGACCGTCACCCCGCGAAGGTTAGGGAAGAATGGACATACTGTCCCCGTTTTCCCAGAATATAATGCGTTGCTACCGGGTTCACGAGTTTGACTACAGATGGCGCACAAGCACGCTTCCCTAGTCGTGCAACGCTTCCCTTGTCTTGCCTTGCTCCTTGCGACCTTGCACGACAAGGGGAGCGCTCGTGCTTGTGCGCCATCTGTAGTCAAACTGCTGCGTTCACCGGCGATTTGAAAACTTGAAAACCCGGACTACAAATAAAACCCCGCCCGGACGCTCCCCGGACCCCCTGTAAACTAGGACAAATCCGGGGAAACCCGGACGGATGGCAACCCTATCTGTTCAGCGTCTTTCGTCAATTTTTTTTTCTTCGCCGCCGAATTCTTCACGTCGTTCGATCAAGTATTCGTGTTTCACTGTTTTGTTGCACAAAACCACACATTTTATCCCGCTTGCAACGTAAATATCTCGGGAACTCATATGGGAGAATCGTTGGCAATATTGTAAGTACTATTTTATAAATTTTCCGTCAACAGCGGTGAATTTTTTGGAGCGTCGGTTTTCTCTCTCTCTCTGTTCGGCGTCTTTCGTCAATTTTTTTTTCGTTGCCGCCGAATTCTTCACGTCGTTCGATCAAGTATTCGTGTTTTCCATGTTTGCATGGCGATAGAGATATTCCCAATGAAAAATTTTCCTCAGGCGCGGAAACTATAATGATATTTGAAAATCTCAAATTCTTGATTCGGAAACTAAAATTCTCGAATCACACGAAACGATGATTTCGTCGTGTTTGTGTCTTGTGATAGGGAAATTGTATCCGCGCCATCCTATTAAATTATTACAAATTGAAAAGTGTAACATGTACCCTTGTGTATACACATTCTAGCGTCGATTTTCTGCCGAACGCGCGAAAAAAACCGTAGCGTGGTTAGGGCAATATTTGTTTTTGAAAATAGATAAAGTCCGTATCGAGATTAAGGTAAACGTCCCAGTTACCGCACAGAGGGTGTGTGCGAAAGCCACAGAAATAGTATTTATCATAGTTATCCGACGACTGCGACCTTTACCTTAAGGGGAGTCTAAAAGTCAACATAACCTCAAAAATCTTTTTAACCCATTTTTCCTCAAAGATTGCTCGATGGGATAAAAAAAAGACGAGCGGAGCCGCCTATGTAATTAATATGTACGGGTGGTCCCGCTATTCTTTTTTTCATTTCATTGAGTTGTTTTTGAGAAGTATGTGTTACAAGTTTTAGCTTTTTCTCTCTCGCACTCACGAGAGCTGGAAGGTGAGGCGCTAAAATCACTTTTTTTTTGTGTTTCTCAACGTTTTTTGCATCTGGCAGTGTTGATCACTGCCAGATGCAAAAAACGTTGAGAAACACTCACTTTACGAAACTCACTTTATGAAAAATATCCTTTCCGGACAGAGTCAGGATGGAAGAACATGTGTGCGATTGAATTTGGATGGTAATTACATAGACGCAGTGTTTTTTTCAGATAGGCCAACTCGTTTGAGAACTCGGAAACATCTATGCTCGATAGCACGGTGATGGATGAAAATTATCTACGGGAGAATCGATAAGAAAAAAGTATTTCGGCATCAAGGCCAAAGATGCGCTGAATCGTCAAATTGGAAGTCTCTTGCAACAGAATTGGCAAGAAAAAAGGACTTTGGCGCTCCATACTCAAGATCCTTGAATTTGGAATGTGCGGCTTGTCTTTTAAGGTACAGACATTTCTTTTAAAGATTTTTCTATCTCATTTTTTTTTTCAGCAAATATCAATCACATTCGAATCCCCAATATTTTATATATAAATTTTTCTCATGTGTGGATATTAGGTATTAATTCAATGCTTTTTAGACACTGTTGTATACACATTGGAATTTTTTGAATAACATTTTTTTAATCTCACCCATTTATTCGGCGCGTTTATTTTTTGGTTTTTCTGCGACTTGTGATTTTTGAAACTTCCTCTATACCAAGTAGAATTTATCAGAAGTCAAGTCGAACGAATCTTGAATGAATTGAAATTTAAACACACTTGAGTCTTTAAATTTTAGGATGAAAGGTTCATCATCTTTATAAAAATAATCAAAGGAAATAATTGAATAGAGAAAATAAGCTTATAGGTGGCAGCGATAGTGATAAGTGGTTGAATTTATACATTTGCTGGTGTAAAGAATCGGAGGGATGAGAAAAACGGCTGGAATTGACCATCCGAATACTGTGACGATGGTAATATCGGTAGACCCGGATTTTATAGCTTCTCGCGTGGCGAAAGCAGTGGTTCTCAAATGTGAATCTTTATCCACTGAAATTCAGACTCTTATCCGACATCCAAGTGAAAATTCATTGCTACAATCATTTGGGATTGAATAAAAAAAGTTGGAAAACATTTTTTGCAATTTCTTAATTGGTATTTGCCCCAATAATGATGAAAAAAAAATTATTTTATCTTTTCTTGTTAAAAAAAAGTCCATTCGAATTTGTCGTGGACTTTTTTCAATGTCTGCAATTTTATAATTTATGTTTGTCCTGACAATGCGAAATAGAGCAAAAAATATTTGTTGTAGAAGAACTTTAAACAAATTCGTTCGAGTGTCTCCTTAAGATGAATTTCCTGACTGTATTTTTTTTTTATCTATTCACTCGAATAATTTTTCATGCTCCATGGAGATAGATTTAAAGCTCATACTTGATTCATTTCTAAATGCTCCCCTCGTCCACGTTTATTCCACGAATCTTTGTCTCTTAATCAACCAGCAATCATTTCTCTTATCGTTCAAGTTACGCTCCCACGTGAAAACTATCATTTCTCCATATTATTCCAGAAGACTCCTGGAAATGAATAAATACTGATAATGCGGTCGAAAGGGGCGAAGAAGCTGAGGACGTATTTATTTCTGCCCGATACCGAGGTTAGAAATGACATCAGAATTTCTCCGGTTCGTGACCTCCATCTTCTCCAACGTTTTACAAGATTCAAGGTAATTATTATCTCGTTCTCGCGATTATGCGAGAGGGTCAATTGAATTAGAATTTCTCCATGAAATTTCGAGCCCCTCGTGTGGCCTTTTTCCTTCACCCCTTTTCTCTCATTATCCGCTTCATTTTCATTATACAATTAACCACAGCGATACGTGACAAAAACGCTGTACGTGACAATAAGTCGTACTTTTACAACGTAAATTCGATTAGTATAAAGAATTCCAGTGTCGTACTGTTTTTGTAAAAAAAAAAAAAAAAAGTCAATCATTCGTTTTTACATCATTTTCTCAGCTCACAGAGTTCACAAAATTACAATTTGGGTAGAGGAAAATTTATTATTTTTGCGTTAGAAAAAAAATCAATTAACCGTTTTGCATCACGTGGATTAATTTTCGGTACATGGAAAATCTCCATGAAAAGATGAAAAAAATGACGTGTTCTTTTTATTCGAACAATTCTTGTACATTTTTATGGACATTCGGGTTGACCTGATTTGATTATCAAGTTTGTCTCGTACTCTTCGGGAAAATAAAATGTACCCGAGGCCATCTTGCCGAATGCATTAGCGAGAAAGAGTGGCAAAAGTGGTGTAACAGCGAGGAATGAAAAGGGCTCAACGAAGCGCTTCAGCCCGGGAGGCTTCTCCGCTCGGTCAAGGGCTGCGGAGACCAGAGCGAGTCCGAGCATACGCGGCGGCCACAAACAGAAAGCTTTATGACCGTACCGCGTACTCCTCCCCTTAGTTTTCTTCTCTACTCTCGATCAACCTTCACTCGATTATTTCTCGCTTCTCCTTTTACTTCTTCCTCCTCATCTTTATCAATTTCCGCTCATATATCACCGCGTGCGGTTTCAACATACCCGTTTTGACGTTTTCAAGTGCGCACCGTCAAAGGAAGAGTAGTCTTGGTTATCGTGACTGTCGACTCTTTACCACGTTTAATCGCTTTGCGATTGACATTCTTCTTAGGCATTTATGACGGTCCAAAGAGAACTTGAAAAATTAACAGCGGCAAATATATTTTGTGTCCAAATAGAAAAATCGTCAAATTGTCACGAAAGTCGGTATTTAAGCTGTAAATTAATTATTCTGAGTATCCGTTTCAGTTTTTCTTACATTCGTGAACGAAATTTAAATTCTCATATTGTTATCATTTAGCTATATCAGAGAATACTTTGAGTAACTAGCGATTGTTTACGAAAACTCAGTGAAGAAATAAAAGAAAAATTTAAAAAACCTCCACTCAAAATTTATCTCCACAAGGGAATAAAATATCTTTATGACGAAATATAACGAGGTTTATCGAGAATAGAGGCAAGATCGTCACGAAAGTGATGAAACACGAGGGATAAGAATAGAGTACTTTTTGCAATAGCCCGGATCTTTCGAATCTAGTCCTCCTTTTTCCAGTGAAGGCTGGATTAACGAAAGAAGATGAGAGAAAACTTGGTGAGGAGAACGAGAGTGAGGTCCACTCTCTGGAAAAAGCAAAGAATGTCTCAGTCTATTTTTTTTTTCGCATCTCCCTGTATCGTTGTCCCCATGCGCGCACTCGGGGATTGAACGCCCAGCTAAGCTGCCTCTTCCTTTCATCCGATAAATCAGAAGTCGTAAATAACATCGAGCCAAGAAAGAGGAAAGCGGCGACGGTGGTGTGTGTGGAGGAAAGTCTTGGGGGTTTCTCTCGCGAGAGAAACCCCAAGGATGAAACAAAGAGAGCGAATGGAATACTCGAAATATCTCCCCGCTATACTTTTGGCCCGCTGTTGGTATCTGCAATTTGTATACATACAAACACATACCATCACTCGCCATGGTTTCTCCAATTCGCGCACTCGATTGTGCTGTTTTTTCGCCCCTCCACGATTGTGGGCATCGTTTGAACTCGCATCCATCACCTCCGCTGCTTCTGCCATTGCTAACTCCTCGAAATCTCACTCGTGAAGTCTAGTTCATCCGCTGGCGGTCATGGAGGGATTTTGGAGGATCAGAATGAACACTGAGCAGTGAGAAAAAATACACCGAGGTGTACGAAAATTATTAGCCAAATTAATTTTCAATCCTCGTCGTCTTTTGTCGCTTCAATTTTCTTCATTCTTGATATATGGATCATTCCAAATCGACCAAGAGTTGAAATCGACCCCTTTCAATTTCGATAAAATTTGGTCAAGTTTTTGTTTTTAATAAAACGAAGTTCTACCATAGGAAATGTTTATTTTTTTTTCACAAAGTTATACAAGATTCAAAGTTTCACAATTTTTTAAATCGTTCAAGTTTATTTTTTAAAGATCTCAAAAACTATTATAATTACGAAAAAAATTATTCTGGGTTCGTCTTGCAGAGTATACTTGGGGCTAAGGAAAAAGAAAATATTCCGAAAAAAAAATTTTGACAAATGATGAATTTGGAGAATTTTGAATTTTCAAAAATCGTAAAAATCCTAGTTCAGTATTACATTTTTGGTTAAATTTTTCTTATATAATACCTTGTACTGATCTTAAAAGATCCTGAACTTTGCAGAAAGGTGTTTTTTGTTTGTTCAAGAACATGAATTTTTGAATTTTTAAAAATCGTGTAAATTCAAGATCAACATTAAATTTTTTGTTCAATTTTTTTTTATATAATACCTTGTACTGATCTTAAACGATCCTGAAATTTTCACGATGCTGTTTTTTTGTTTAAAAAATATACATTTTTAGAATTTTGGTAAAAAAAAATTTTTGTTTTACCTCTCAAGTAAAGTTGAGCAATCATGTAGTTTTGTAATTTTGAGCAGTAAAAGTAACAGTATTTTGGAAAAAAAAAATTTTGTTTACCAAAATTCAAAAATTTATATTTATGAAACACCACCCTGAAAATTTCAGGCTCTTTTAAGATCAGTACAAGGTATTGTATAACAAAAATTTAACCAAAAATTTAATGTTGATCGTGGATTTACACGATTTTGAAAATTGCAAAAATTCATATTTTTGAAAAAACAAAAAACACCTTTCTGAAAATTTCAGTATCTTTTAAGATCAGTACAACGTATAATATTTAAAAAATTAAACCAAAAATTTCATACTAAACTAGAATTTTTACGATTTTTGAAAATATAAAATTCTCCAAATTCATCATTTTTCAAATTTTTTTTTTCGGAATATTTTTTTTTTCGTAGCTCCAAGTACTCTTTAAGACGAATTTAGAACGATTTTACATAACTATAATAGTTTTCGAAATATTTAAAATATAAACTTGAAGGATTTGAAAAATTGTGAAATTTTGAATTTTGCACAACTTTCGAAAAAAAATTCCAACTTTTTTTCCTTCGATAGAACTTCGTTTTATTAAAAACGAAAACTTCTGACCAAATTTTATCGAAATTGAAAGGGTTCAATTCCAGCTCTTGGTCGATTCGACATGGAATGACCCATATCAAGATTATTGATCTCACTGAATCGACAATCGGTGATGGTAGTTTTCTCATTAAATTTTCATCGTATTCCAGTTTGGTCCGATCAATCCTTCGATCGATGATAAAATCAATGTGTCCGCGAGTACAGTTTGATCGCGTTATAAAGAATTTTAATGGGACCTGAGATAAAGTGGGCGACGATGAAAAAATAAAGGGGATATATGTCGAACGTTAACCGGTGCTTGTTTTCCGATCGGCGCGAAGAATGATAGAGGTAAGGGGTGGCAAAGAAAACGACGAGGACGATTTCTTCGAGGGCACGCCGGAGCATGCGGCGCGTGACACATTGCTCGAAGGGTTCTCTCTTCGTGCCGAGAGGACCGAGAGGCTGAAGAAAGATGCGAGAAGAAACACGAGGACGAGTGTGCGAGTGTACACGCCAAGGGGAATCACACAAGTGGAGAGGTATACTCGTGTGTCTTATTTCCGCAGTGTTTTCGGCCCGGGGCACTTGGCTCGAGTCGCCAAGGATCGAAGACTCCTATTCCTCTTTCTCCCCGCGCTGTATCCGGGCTCGCTTATTCTCCGTTGTGTATCGAGAGATATTCTCTTCTTCCTCGGTGTGTATCACGCGCTGCTTGAGCTCGCTCGCACACGTTGATTTATGCCCCTTGCAAGATTTATTTATACCAAAGAACTGCGGGATTGAGTCGCAAAACGGCGCCGAAGTTATCGCGCGCGTTCGGCGTGTGGGATGAGCCGAGGAAAAGCCAAGGGAAGGGTGAGAAAAAAATCATAGGAGGCTCCGTTCGCAGAAACTTTAAAAAAACAAGATGCTGAATTTGACAGCGTGGATGAAATGAGGAGGGGAATGCTCATTTTTCCTATGCTTCGTTGCATATTTCGCCATTATTCGTAGTTTAAAACACATGGAAGAATATCTCACTGATATATTGGCTAATTGACAAAGTGGAATTTGACCGATGAACAATTATCGCGGGAGATCCATGATTCGCTGGCCATATATTTTCGCCCGTGACGGTCGAACCGATTTGTCGAGAAATTCTCGTTTTGCATCAACGGACATAATTAATGTGAGGCTAATGAGTAATGACATCGATAGCGTTGAGGACCGGTTTTTCACGTTCACGCGTACAAAGAGTGAGAGAGAGAGAGAGGACGAGGGGCCGAGGACACGTGCGCAGGACGAACATTTTATACACGAGCCAGTGGTCCGCATTCTCCGAAAAACCAAAGTCCCGCTTATATTGGCTCACATTTGTCAAGAGTCGGACTCAAAGACAGTCACAAGACACTTTATCGGTATATAAGTAATAGGGAACAATATATTCGGGCATCGGGGCTTATCGGCTCCATTAAAGGCTACATATCCGGCGTTGGAGTAACATACACAGGGATCCCCGCGTGTCCTTTCATTTATCCGGGATTCGATACACGAAACTTTGCTCCTCGGAGATACACCGCGGTAGAACCGACGAGGACGAATCGCGTGATATACGCGTGAGCTTGGGATGTGAGAAATATTTTGCGGGATATTTTTTTAAATATATATTTTTAAAAAAAATGGAATCGAGAGAAACAGAAAGTGAGTGGAAACAATCGGCGAGTAATACTCGCGTAAATCACGGAGCCCCCCAACGTCGTATTAATTGATATTTACAATCAGGTTCGCGGTCGAATTACAACTAATAGACACGATTTTTTGCGTGTCGGCGCGGTCGGGACGTTTCTCCGACGTTTGACGAGTATTGCGGTCGGGGCAAAGAGCATTTCGCGCATATATAAATGTTTTCCCCCGCTGACAAACGTAGCGTGTCTTTGCGGTGTCGGACACGTGTGTGGATACACATATATGGGGCATTCCGTCCCAAATCGGACAGTTTGAAAAACTTTTTTTTGATTTCCTCAATTTTTTTATATTTTTGAGTACCCATGAAAAGACCCTGCCTGTTGAATTTTGAGATTTTTTTAATTCCCCATTCAAAAGATATTAAATTAACAAAAAAAACCGCTCTTTTTTTGGTATTTTGGTCATAACTTCTTTAATAATGGTCCAAATTGAAAGTTTTTTTTTCAAAATTTTTTTTTATGGCCTTTTTAGAAAAAAAATACAACAAAAATATTCTACGTGTTTTTGAATGAGTTTTTTGAGTTTTAAACGTACAATCGCGTTTTAAAAAGTGAATGTCATTTTTAATTTTTTTAAATTATTATTATTATTATTATTTTTTAATTTTTTTTCAAACATCTATCTATTCAACAATTTTTAAGACTAGTCCGATCGTGGGATCTCAATGACTACTATTTTTTTTCGATAGTTGAAAATTAAAAAAATTTTTTTTAAATAAATTATTATGAATACCAATTTTTACTTACTGTATAGTATTTTTTTCAATATTTAGAATTTATTTTTCCAATACATTTCCATTGCTCATTGGAATGCTTGAATGAAATTTTTGTGTCCCCCTGTGATTGACTTCGCAGTATTTTATCGCAAATAAAATCTTTCTTTTGCATCTGAATAATGTTTCTCATGTGAAAATTTAACAGCAATATTCGGTAGACTATTTAGATTCAATGCCCACTCGTACAATTCTTGAACTGTTATTATTTGCTCATCGATTAATTATTAATTTTTAAAATCTGTTAACAATGAAAAAGTGTCCAAATTAATTCAAAATGATTTTTAAAAATTCTATACAGTAACAAAAATTGGTATTCATAATAATTTATTAGAAAAAAATTTGTTTGGTAATTTTCAAAAATCGAAAAAAATAGTAGTCATTGAGATCCCACGATCGGACTAGTCTTAAAAATTGTTGAATAGATAGATGTTTGAAAAAAAAATCAAAAATGACATTCACTTTTAAAATTTGACGTTTAAAACTCAAAAAACTCATTCAAAAACACGTCGAATATTTTTGTTGTATTTTTTTCTGAAAAGGCCATAAAAAACAAAAATTTTGAAAAAAAAAACTTTTAATTTGGATCATTATTAAAGAAGTTATGACCAAAATACCAAAAAAGAGCGGTTTTTTAATTAATTTAATATCTTTTGAACGAGTAATCAAAAAAATCTCAAAATTTACTCAAAAAAAATTTAGGAAATAATAAAAAAAAGTTTTTCAAACTGTCCTATTTGGGATGGAATGCCCCATATATACATGTATGTAACCCTCACCGCGCTATATAACACGCGTACTCATTATTATTTTTATTTTAACGAATGCGCACGAGCGCAGAGCGTAATCCTTTACAACGATCGTAAAACTCGTCCCGCAGTGTGTAATATTTGTTTCTTCGTTCGGTAGAAAATCATTTCCTGGCACGAGTTTTTTGCCAGATAAGAAGAAGGCCATCCGATTCGTCGATCGAGAATTCCAGCATAGAGATTTTGAATATTTTTCCTCCAAGGACAGACTAAGACGATTCTGAAATTATCGTCGAATAGTGAAGCTTTTGAATTGGTTTATCAACATGAGATAAGGGAAAAAAACGTGAAGATGAAAATTAGTTTATGCACGCGGGGGAGCAAAAAACAAATACAGAAGAGATCGGAGGACGTTGGTTACGGTGGATCGGAGAGTGGTTTGTCGCGGTGCAAAAAAGAGCGATTAATCGACAAGCACGTAGTTTCGCACGTTGGTACAAACGTTCTCATCGGTCCGCTCGTTACTTTTACGACGAGTGCGAAGAATAAGGGATGTGCGAGCTCACTGAAAGCGCGGGGAAATTTGCGCCACGAAACACGACAACACGGTCCGACGCCGCAAATAAGCGGGAAGGAAACATTGGTCGTACGGACGGGACGTTTGTCATGAGAGGGTCTGAAATTAAGATATAGAGAACGAACGATGCTCCGCAACGAGCTGTATAAATGAAACAATACGAAAGAAGTTTGGGATGCGAGAAGAAAAAGAAATGCATCGAAACACGATGTCATAACTCGTTGCTTCGTTACGAGAGGAGAGTAAAATAAAAAAAACACCAAGAAACAAGAAGATGGTCAAAACAAGGGGATATCCTGATAGGCCGATGCGATGAATTGATTCGACTAAAATGATTTTTTATTCAGTACCAAACGAACATTAATTGATCAAAAGTATTAAAGCAACATGAACAAACATCAAACGATTAATTGAAATTAATCGTAAAATTACCGCTAAGTATCATCGATAATTGTTTGTATACTTTGTAAAGCGATGACAGCGGTGAATGGCTGTCGAATGTCAGAAAGGCATCGTCCAGTCGATGCTCGCACACAATGGCGTCCTTTTGACGTTGAACGATGAATTAATATGTATCTATCAAGGGCGCGAGGGACGGAATGAATCGTTGAAAAAGAAGTCGCGGAACAGTGCCGGACAGAGCTGGCTGTCACGAAACCTTAAGGGGAGCAGTTAAAGACGGGATCTTTATCGCCTTCGACTCGTTCAATTCGCATAATAAACAATCCTCATACACGGGTTCGAGAAACGCGCTCTATAACGAGTGAAAACCGGAACATATACCTCGGTGGTTTCGTTCTCACTCGCGAATCGAGCGCCGCACGCGGGGCGGCGCGACAAATAAACTATTATCGCCGGCGACAAGTTCTCTCACGCCTGACCGTGATACCTACAGCGCACACGGACAAACACACTTTCATGACACAGGTACACTTCTTCACGCGGGATATCGTATATGCCTTAGCTACGACGAAATGGCACATTTACATCTCCACCGGTTATAACTCCACCGATTATCATCTCTACCATTTATGACTCTACCGGATATAAAAATAAAACAAGTTTGTTATGCATATGGAAAACAGGGAAAACTTTAAATACTCAGGGAAATGGAGGAGAATTAAAATGTTCTTTCTAATATTTTCGCCACCAACTCTTGACAATCCTTTTACAAAAATTCTGCACGTTGATTTTTCATTATCTCGTTTCACCCATTAAATTTCTATGAAAGAGCATCTTGTAACTTTTGTGTCTCAATCGTTTTAAATTCACAATTTGATTGAAAATTTATCGCTGATCACTAACAGGGTGGCCACTGTCAGGGAAAACCTGGAAATGTCAGGGAATTTTTTCGGGGTCAGGGAAATCAGGGAAATGTCAGGGAATTAAATAGTTAGTCAGGGAAAATTATCAAATGGAGAAAAAAAGTGTATGGGCGAATATTTTTTGTTCTGCGTATCGCTGAAAAAAAGTTATGGGTGGACATTTTCAACTTCAGCTTCTTCGGAAGGATCATTCTTCAGAAGGATCTTTTCAACTTCTGCTTCTATATTTCGTCATCTCTATTCTATTCATCATTTATTATTATCATTTATTATTATGATTATTCATTTAATTATTATGATTTGTTCCTTCCAAATATATAATGTAATAAACAATACCAAAAAATGAATAACAATAAACATATACAATGTTCCTACCGTGTTACTTTCTTTTCACAAATCTGAATGGTTTGTCAGGGAAATTTTCAAAAATGTCAGGGAAATGTCAGGGAATTTTTTTCGCCTGATTTAGTGGCCACCCTGACTAATTACACAGGATTTCTTTTATCGAAAAAAATGTATTCGTGAGATAAATTAAAAAACATCTCGATTGCTATTTGACATAGGTGTCGTAGATAGCGTTGTGTATTTTTCTCGAGGGCTTTATTTGTCATAGGCTATAGAGATGCACGTGTGTGTGTGATATTGGTTGAGTAACAACCGGTAGAGATGTAAATGTGCCGAGGAGGTGAGAAAAAAGAAAAAGAAGAAGCAGAGGAAACCTTGAGCCGAGGCACGAGAGAGGTGCCTGAGCGAAAGCGAAAGAGCGTGAATCAAACGGCTCGCGAAACCCGCCCAGGAATGCCTACGAACATCGAAACATAGCAATGCTTTATGGTGGTCCCAGGCTGAACCTGATTTATAAGTGCAAAACTATATACCACGAGAAACGAGGGAAGAGGAAAGGGGTACGGGGCTGTACGACGACGTGGATATAGAAAACGAAAGGAAAGGTGTAAAAGGTCGGGATTGGTGGTGAGCATTTGTCCAAAGGGGCGCGATACTCGTTCCCCGGCTATCTGTATCCCATTGGTATCCTCTCCCACACTGTTCACCATCTCGACGGACTGTCCGACAATCTCGCATGTAACACGGCAAATTTTTTCGCAATTTGCCTCGTGTTTACTCAATTTCATCGGAATAACAGGCCTCGCTTTCGCTCGTTCGTGCGCCATTAGCCGCTTTGGAATTTCCGTATCATCACCTTCCATTCCTATTTGCGAGTACCCGACTTCAATCGCGAGTACAGAAAGAACATACACTTTGTCGCGAGTTTGTTGGCCCTTGCCGATTATTCTCAGGCTCACAAGGTGAGGCGCCAGTCTCGCGATCGCGACTGTATGAATTCTTGTGTTTTGTGTTCACGGACGGTACACAGATGCAGGTACGGTCGCGAAGAAGCCTGGAAAATATACAAACCCCTCGGACACACACACTCGCATTCTCAGGAAGGGGAAAGCATCGCGAGGGCGCGATATCAGACGCATTATCGCGCGTACGACGTTAGCCTCGACTCTTTGACTAATGTTCTCGAGCGAATGCCTACGCTTCGCCGATTTATAATGCCGGTCAACGAGATGTGGACAAACACCGGGCACCAATATATTTCAGATTATGGCTAAGCCCTGTGGAGAGACCGCGAGCACGGACTAACTCATACATGCAAAAAAGCACACAGCTGCACCATCTTCCTTACATACATTAGGGTGATGCGAAAAAATGCTTTTTTTCGGCCTTGTCACACAAAGAATCGGTACACGGTGAACCAAAAATTCTGTGCAAAGATGAGACTTTTGGAAAAATTTTATGGGGTATCTGTTTCCACTTGAATGAATAGCATGTTTTTGCTAAAATCTTTTCAATTTTTTGAATATGGACTGCTCAACTATAGAAGATTGAAACAATAAACATGAAAAAATTCTCAAGTTCGGTCTATCCAAATCTTTATTGAACGACTTATCCCGAAATCTAAATTTTTTGTAGAAAAGTTGGAACACCGTGAACATTTAAGGAGAAAGAGAATTTCTGTTTTGTGGGGACTTAATTTTTCCGATCGTATTATTAATAACCGATTCTGTAATAACGAGTAGGAAATTGCTTTGAAGACACGAATATGCGATAAACGATGGTAAAATTCTTTTACAGTGTAAAGGATTCATCTCCCACAGTAGGAAGAGGTTGCCCCGGGAAGCAACGATGTTCGTCTTGCTGTGAATTCGTAGAGCGTCGCCAGTATGCGACCGAGGATTCTTGAGGTCTTTGATGAGAAGGCGAACCGCCAAGGGACGAGGAAGGTTACCGGCGGTGAGGGAGAGACGCGAGACCTGGGTGGCTGTGCTCGTCGAATCGTCGGAGTGTCGGAGCGAAAGAGGAATATAGGTGAGCTTGCAGAGGGTGGTTTTGAGGTGGTGGAGAATGGGGTTGGTGGGTTGGGTGGCATGTGTCCCAAACGACGTATGCACGCCGAGACACGTAAACGATATATCAGGGGGTTAGCCGCTGGGGACGTACGACCTGGGCCATCTTTCTTCTACTTGCTTGTATCGGTGTAGAGTATTTGTGAGTGATATTCACATGTAGCTTCACGCGGAGACGTGATAGGTCGCGAATGAAGGCCTCGAAAAGATCTGACGTCATAGATGTACATTTTGGATGAGGTTTATATAAATCTCACAATAACCTTTTATCGTGAAATATGCAGGCGCAGATGCAATGTAAAAAAATCAAGAAACAGAAAAAAATGTTGATCAAAATTCACAAAAATTCTTCGCCGTTGAAAGAACTATCGATAGATTCGTGTTCGGGGGAAAAATGTACATCGATGTAAGGCCCGACAAAAATTGAGATTTTTGTTTATTTTTGCAAAAATTGAAGCGGTTACTTTAATGGATTTAATTTATTTTCTAGATAGAATTGAGATGGAATATGGGCTCATTTTTTTTGCTATCGTTCAATTTTCAAAATTTCGTTTGATTCATCCAATTCCGATCATTTTCCGATTTTTAAAATCAGACTATCGATTTTTGAAAATTCTTGATAAAGAATTTTTTTAAATAAGACAAGAAATTTGTTGATTTCATATTTAAAGATCAAAGTCCTGATGTAATGTACCTTTTTCTATTGACCTTGCCAGAACAAGGTGAATGCCGTCACTCGGATAGATCTTGCGTGTGGGTTGCTATATGAGAGAAGCCGAAAGCTCACAGTGGCAAGACACTGCGCGAATTTCGTGTCCACGGTCTCGTTTTTTTTCGAATATATGGCAAAAGGAAGGTCGAGGGAATAGAGGCAAATAGAAAAAGCCATGAATTAGGTTTCTTTTTCCTCCGCAGGAAATATTCTCCGGGGAGAAAGATGGAGGATATATACCGTTGCGTGGGTTGACCGCTCTCTCGTCGCTATCAAACGTCCAACCGCGTACGTTTTATTGAAAGGCTTTCTCGGATGAGACCTAGGCCAGTGACAGTGGTACATGAGAGGGTGAGGATGAAGGAGAGAGCGAGATGGAAAGAACCTACAGGACAGTCGAACAACCCGAGAGCCGCGGTCGAGCAGGGACAATGCGAAATGGGCGAGCGAAGCTTACATAGCCAGCTACTTGATACTCTGCCCTCTGCGTCTTTTCCTCTTCGCCCTGGATGCTACGAGTCCTGAGGGTAGTAAGATTCCTTCTGCTAACTTGAAGTACAGCGAGATCACTGCAAGCACTGTAAAGCTATTCACCCTGGTTCGTAAATTTCACATAAATACGTCCATTTTCTAAAACTCCTGCAATTTAGCAAGCTGAAGAATTTATGAAATCTGCAGCAAGGAAGCGAACGAAAATTGACGCTTTGGGACGTGTGAAATAATGGAAACAAAGTTTCTTTTAAACCGAGATCCGAGCCAATAGGCAAATTCATCGAGCCAATATTATCTGAAAATTTATAATTCATATATTTATATCGTCATATACGTTTATTTTCGGAGCAGTACGTGTGCTATACGTCGTAGTCATTCTTGTATTATTACGGTCTTATATTATATCTCATGCGCAGGGTATGTGGGTACAAATGGTTCGTACCGCATGTAAAACTCCTAGCCACGAGGAGAGCCTTAGCCACGCTCTTAGGGCCATAATAATATCTGTGCTGATAAATGAGACACATAAACGTACACGCTTGGTGTGTGCCCCCTATTCTTATTCTTCTTTCATTTCTCCGTCTGTATCACAATCTCTCTCTCTCTCTCTCGCCCTCTTTACCTTCTTCAGAGTCTGCTATATGCGACCTCCCTTGGCCAACCTGCCACCTTCGTTTTACGCCCCTTTTTGCATCGCTACAACCATCTCTTTCCTCTTCTGCAACCCCCCAGCCCCTTTGTACATCAGTGGTACCCTTTTTTCAACCCTCCGCCTCTTCCACCCCATCTGTGTCGGCGTATTCCACTTTTGCGGCGATGCATTACGAATTTTACATTTCACAAACGGCTTCGCTATCTACCGAGACACGCGATCCTTCGAGAGTTACGTATACCGTCCGTATATTATCTATACATACGTGTAGACGTGATAATTCCAGGAGAGGTGAAACACTTTTCTTTTCATCCTCAAACGTTGACTAATTTTTTGTTCCCTTTTAACCCAACGACCAAAGTCAATATCCGTGACACGCTTTCTTTTTTGTTTTATCATAGGACCATCCTCACGAGATTATGGGACTCTGTGCACCGAAACAACATTTTTTTTTTCGTTCAAGGCCTTGTTCGATTCAAGCTGCTGAACAAATAACACCGTTTGCGAGGTGGCAAAGTTTTTTCAGAATTCTTTTCGATACAAAAGCTTCTAATTGGAACACTGATAAAGGCAGTTGCAATTTACCGATCGAAGATTTACAGAGCTGTTTCGTCTATCCTGACGTTTCATCTGTTCTGGAATTTCATTTATGTGCGCGTTTTTTATACACGAGGATATCCTCGATGCTCGTACACGTGGGCACACGATTGTGAGAGTCGAGCGATGAGTGTGTGATAAAGAACGGAGCGATGGGCTTTTCACGAGGAAAAAAAGCAATATATATACCTAATACGAATATATATGGGTCATTCCATGTCAAATCGACCAAAAGCTGGAATCAACCTCTTTCAATTTCGATGAAATTTAGTTAGTTTTTAACAAAACGAAGTTCTACCAAAGGAAAAAAATTAAATTTTTTTTTCTTCGAAAGGTATCCAAAATTTCACAATTTTTCAAATCTTTCAAGTTTATTTTTTAAATATCTACGAAACTATTATAGTTACGAAAAATCATTCTGAATTCGTCTTAAAAAGTATATGCTATGAAAAAAAAAAATCCGAAATTTGTTTTTTAATTTATGAATTTTGAGAATTTTGAATTTTCAAAAATCGTGAAAATCCAAGTTATACATTAAATTTTTGGTTAAATTTTTTCAATATAATACCTTGTACTGTTCTTGAAAGATCCTGAAATTTGCGGAAAGGTGTTTTTTGTTTCTTCAAAAATATGAATTTTTGAATTTCTAAAAATCATGTAAATCCATTATCAACATTAAATTTTTGATTTAATTTTTATTATATAATACCTTAGACTGATCTTAAAAGATCCTGAAATTTTCAGGATGGTGTTGTTTTTGTTTAAAAAATGTAAAGATCCTGAAATTTCCAAGATGGTGTTTTTTTGTTTCAAAAATTTATATTTTTGACATGGAATGACCCATATATATATATATATATATATATGTAAGACGAAACGGAATAAGGCACGAGCGAAAGAGATGAGGAATACGCGACGAGATTGATGATTCTAGAACCTCATAGGATGATTCTGATCAATTTTCCTCCCGCATACTTTCTTCCGTGGACAATCAATTTGACAAATATCCTTTGAAAAATTTCTTTCTCCTCGTTCACTCTATTATTTATCTATTACATTATTCCGTGATTTTTTTCGATCACTTCAATTACAATGAAATCAAAATGTTTTATACGATATGACAAAAATTTATTACAATGGTCCAAGATTTTTTTTCTTTTTTTAATCATAAATAAATCTATTTTTCAGAGTGCACACGGGCAATATGGTAATCGTGGTTATGCCGTACTCGAGAAAATAGTGCAAGTACGTGCCTTCAATTCGGCAAATCTCCAGCGTCTCGTCTCGTGAAAATAGTGACGGGGAATATGAGAACACCGCGAGAGAGACGAAAGATGTGAAATCGCGAAGAGATGTGACTACTCGGGTGCACACGTATCATGGACGCAGGGAAAAGGAGAAAAGTGGCGGTGATCCAACGTAGCGAAGATACGATAGGAGGACATCGTCCGGAAAGAAATATCCGTAAAATGGGTTAGTCACATTTTCTTTGAGTTTCGTATACTCGTTGAAAAAGGGTTTCACGTGATTCAAATACTCCGTCCATTTCTTCGGCTGATATTGATATCAAATGATCATCATGATCGAAGCTAATTTGATTTACGACGAATCTGCGATATTTCTTCACCTCAGAAGTAATACTCAAAACGCGAGAGAATGCATCGGGGGTGGTTCGAGCTTTGGATTAAGGAAATGCCGTAAATAACCGGTGGAAATACGTCGACCGATGTATCACCGGGATGTTTCGGATCGCATTATTATTCGGTCTGCGTTTCTCAGCCCGGTACACATCGCCTCCTCCCCATGAGTCTTTGCCACTGTTCTTCTCTCTTTCTCTTTCCCTTTCTGCCTCTGGGATCCCCCTGTGTATTTCACAATGTGTACAGTATCTCTCGCGTCGTTATTCTCATCGTCGGGAGACGACCGAGTCTCGCTCTCTCGCTTCTGCACAAAGCATCCGTGCAACAACCCTCTCTCTCTCTCTCTCTGTTGGGGAACTTTGCGCGTTGGAGACTTCTCGTTACAGTTTCATCCCCCGTCTGGTTTTCATACGAGAGTGAGGAAGAGATTGAGAGGAGAGACGGTCGTCCGCATACGTGCAAAAACGCGCGAGGCCGAGGAAGCGGCCCATAAACGTATGCAAAGTCGCCAAAATATTTTGATCGTGAAAACCGCGTGAAACCGGTCCCTCGAGGATTCACCGAGATAGACGACTCACCTCCCCCCTCCAAAAAAATGTCCTTCGTTGATGCATCAAGTTTAAGAATAACCATAATTTTTTGTTCAACGTTAAAATTGAATCACATCGCACGTGAAGCTATTCTCGAAATGTCATTGACGTCGCGAATCGATGGCCCTCGAATTTCAAACCTCATTCAACCCTTGAGACAGTTTCGCCAATGCGATTGTTTTATTATTTTTTTATTTCATTGTTGACAAATACCCAAAAGAGAGAGTGATTATGAAAGAGCAATAATCTGTTTCTGATACGGATGATGTACGAGATATACGTGGAGATTGAATCGAAGATGAGCGACGAATAAGAGGATGAAGAGAAAAAAGGAAAAGTGTGGCTCTCTCCCGAGTGGGGGACTCGGTCAAAATACTCTTTCCTTTCGTCGCTCGGGGTTTTTAGGTATGGCAGCCCGAGAGCGCACTGCTCGATAAATTATTATCTCCCGAAGATTAGCCCCGATGTCGCGACCCTCATAAATATCAGTATATTTTCGCTCGGTAAGCCGATTTTCTTACTGGCTTCGATGTTCCTTCGAAATCCATGCCAGTATATGACAATTTCTCCACTGCCGAACTCACCGCAAAATCCTCTCTATACTTTTTCCATCTCTCTTTCTCTCGGCCATTCTTTTTTTTTCCCTCACACCCGCGCACTAACAGGGACGACGTGTGTTCACTTCGGGAGAATCACGCGGACGCTTTATAGACCGGGAGATTAAAGACGCTCGGCGTTATTATCTTTTTTTTTTTTTTTTTTTTCAATTTTTTTTCCAATTTCACGCTACGCGTCGTCGAACTTACCATGAATATATTTCGTTCTCGATATCTCATATATATAAATTGCCCGCGCTTATATTCACCGAGATACGTCTTGCAATGGTAAAGCCGCGAGAGATTTGGCAGTATACTTTGAAATTTCAAATTCAAGGGCTTTGAAAAAAAATTTATGGTCAGCGCTGCGCATAATGCACGGTCTTCTCGGAGATGCATCGTCCGTGAATTCATGAATTTGGTAACGAATTTTGGAAAGAAAATCCGTCGGTAATTATTTCGGCAATGGATGATGAGATTCAATCCATTATCCATTGTACTCGTAAATCCGAAATCTTGAATATGTTTTTTTGTTTTTGTTTCAAAGATAGAGACATCGTTTGTGTTTTTCGTACCGAATTCGTCGAGAGCGCAACAATGGAACGTAACAATGTGAATACTCCCGACCGGCATTTTTTTCAATTTCGCATATGTACGATTAACTCATCCCTCGTAGAAGAAAACAAAGAATCACATACGAATATTTCCCGAGGCTAGCTCGACTCTCCCCCGTTCTCGGCCGTAATGAACGTAAAAGCTTGGAAAAACGTGTTACGCCACAGTCAATCTGCCTAATTATCGAGGCAAGTATGTTCATTACGGATGTCCATGTTTTTTCGTTGAGAGCGTTGATAAAGAAAAATGCGCGTAAACCATATTGATTGTCTCGAGTGTGCTCGGTTAGTTTGCGCAGACACGCTATCGAGCAGGGGAAATTAAAAGCTGCGTACGAGATAATTCAGGGTGTGTGCGAGAAAAAAAATGGCTACAATCAAGCTCGTCGCCGCCTCTTGACGGTCCTTATCACAGAGAAACGGATCAATTTCGTACAGCGATTTTCTTTCATACGCAAAAAAAAATCGGCTTTTTATTCGACGTCTCTCGAATCCAGGCATTATATATGCTCGGGTAAATTCAACTTTTTTTTTCTGCCTCCCGTCTCCTTTCTTTTTGTCTTTCCGTTATCCAACAAACAATACGACAATTTGTATGGATTTTCAGTGTTAGTCTTCAGCGACGCGACGCTGTATTCTCTCTCTCTCTCTCTCTCTCTCTCGCCGAACGTGTATATGCGCGAGGCGCAAGCAGTTTCGAGTTTTATCTTCAGTCTCGCATTCGAAAGGAGTAACCGGCACGGTTATTGGCTAACTGACAGTGTTTGGCAGTCCCTGTGATGAGTTGCCTCGGATAAAGAGCGACAGAGTTATGGCAATAACTGTTTTTTTCATCTCCTAACGTGGCGAATCCCAAATCTGGTCCCGGGTGATTGTGAGGGAGGGAGTAAGTTCTCGTCGGGCATCAGCCATACGGGTTTATCTCGCATTCACCGACTGCGGCATCCCTCATGGATGGATCGGCAATCCTCTTTAACCCCCTCCACTATCCTCCACTTATATATACCTGACGATGCCGGTGCTCTCCGCTCTCAGCGTTTCCCTTCGACTTTCCCTTCATACATGTGACAACATTTGTAGGTCTACCAGTTACGATACTATCGATGAAAAACTCTACCACAAAAAAACATACCTAGCGTGAATTTTTTTTCTAAGATAGAACTCGTCAGTTGTGAGAAATTGATCTTTGGATATTTTTTTCCGGTCGATGCATTATGTTTGTTTCTCTATCGAGTGATTATTAATTTTCCTCTTATGCATTTCTAGTTGAATTGCTCTTTTTTACACCCGGACGGGCTCTTCAGCGATTTTGCGAATTGCTTTTCTATGCTAATATCTATGAGATAAGGCGTGAAACGACAGTTTCTCGCACCAAGTTGACGTGGAAAATGGTTTTTTTTGTTTTCAATTGTTTTGTATGTTGCTTGGAGTTTTGAATCTTGCGGGAAAATAGCTCTTGAAGACGAGAATATCGAAGATTACTTTTCAATATAATCTGTGCATCGCACGTTCGCCTGCTGGATTATTGTTATTAATTTTTTTTAATTTAATGCCAATATTCTTACAAAAATAAAAACCTCTTCTGATTATTGTTACGTTGTGTGAAACCTATAAAGTATAAAAATGAATTTGAATTCTCCAATTCTGTTTTTTACTACTTTTCTAACTAAAGTTTAAATTGTTAATTCCATTTTTTCAAGATTCACTACTAGTTTCTTATTTTATAATAATGTTATTAAAATTATTATTATATTAATATTGTTATTAATAATATTAACTATAATGAAGTAGTTTCAAAATGTTGTGCGAAATAATTATATCGAGCAGATTAAAAATCAACGTTAATCGTAGGGGGAGGGAAGATCGGTGTTGGGGAGTTGAGATTCGGCTTCCTCCGTCCGTTCAGAGATGGAGCTACCAGTGTCGTGATTCGCGTCCTCGTAGAGCGCTTGGAATGGGATCAATTTTTCCTCTCGGTCTCCATATAAATTTATTGAAAAATAATACATAAACAATAATGAAAAATATAAATATTTTATAAATAAAAAACGTATTTGGGAGGAATATGATATAATTACAGTTCCATGAAAATGACTGAAAAATACGTTTCGCATTTGTCCTTCCGTTGACCAATCAGAGGAAAATTTATCGACGTGTTAAACTCGATCGTCAATCAATCATTCGTCCAACACAGTCCTCTATTCATTTATCCTTTGAACGCCGCACTCTTGCAGCTCTTTTTTCGGCCACGGAGATAGAATACACGTCGAAATAAACATGAGGACTTACCCAAAATACAGTTAATCTTTCCACGGTGCAATTGTCGGCTATATGACGCGTGACGTTTGGCACAAGCCTCGTATATGCGACGGCATCCTATATTCGTTGCCTTCTCTCGCGCTTAAATGCTCGGGCGCACGTATAATAAGAAAAAAAAATTAATCAAAAAAAAAAAACGCCATAAAATATTCCCGTCTCGTGGAATCCCACTTAAGCTCGAAATAAGTACGAAAATTAGTCGCAAGTTGGAAATTTCAATCTGTAACTCGCCCCTTTTGAGTTGGGGCATATATCGCGAAATCAGGGTTTGAAAAATTTAATGAATGTTCATAAGAATGAAAAAAATTTCCCGTATCACATACCAACATTGTCAGCTCAAAGATTGGAAAAAAAAATTCTCATTCTAACGGGAATTTGCGACGCGAAAGTGATAAAGCATAAATAAATAAATCATTCAATATTCCCGACTGCCAAACGGCCGGAATAATAATTCGCATGCATAATATATTTATGAACTAACAAAAATGTAATCGGATAATCGGAGGAATGGACGGGGGGAGCGTTTGGTCGGAGGGTTCTTTTTTTTCGTATTTGTCACTCGACGAGATATCGTTCTCTCGAAAGAATTCGCGTCCATTGGCGTATTTATGCGCGATAAAACACAACGAGAATATCCCTCGCCCGATATTTACGATATTTATAGGCAGTGCGAGACAATGGGGATCGATATTGTTTTCTGATTGGGAGCGGGGCTTCGCGAAGCGAGTTGCCATACTTTTTCCACTGCCACGTAGGTATACCTTCACGTGCGCTTTGAGCAACCCCTCGTGGATTTGTACGTGCCGATTCACGGTCCACGTTTACATCGAATAGAAGAGGAATTCGAGGCACAGTGACCCTGCTTGATTTTTTTTGTTCATGCGCTTCATCCGGGTTTTATTTTTATTCGGGGTCGTCACTGTCAGGGAAAACCTGGAAATGTCAGGGAATTTTTCACGTGTCAGGGAAATCAGGGAAATGCCAGGGAATTAAATGTTTGTCAGGGAAAATATAAAAAGAATTCGAAAAAACATGTGAAACAAGCAGCTCTTCTCAATGAAAAAATCACGGTGTTGAAGAATACAAAATAGTTCTTAGGTTGTATAATTTATTCCTTCCAAAGATATCATTTAATAAACAATACCAAAGAATGAATGATAATAAACTAACAAACATATGGGTCATTGCATTTCAAATCGAACAATAGTTGGAATCGGCGCCTTTGGATTTCGATGAAATTTGGTCAGAAGTTTTCTTTTATCATAAAACGAAGTTCTACCAAAGGATTAAAATTGAAATAGTTTTTCGAAAATTCAAAACTTCACCATTTTTAAAAATGTCGAAGTTCATTTTTTTAATACATATCTGAAAAACTATTATAGTTACGGAGAAATCGTGAAAATCCGCGATCAACATTAAATTTTTGGTTCAATTTTTTTAGTGTAATACTGACCTTAAAAGATCCTGAAATTTTCAGAAAGGTGTGCTTTTTTCAAAAATATATGAATTTTTGAACATTGGTGAAAAATTTTTTTGTAAGTTGAGTAAAGTTGAGCAATCATGTAATTTTTACTGCTCAAAATTACAAAATTACATGATTGCTCAACTTTACTTAACTTCGAGGTAGAACAAAAAAAAATTTTTTTACCAAAATTCAACGATTCATATTTAAAAAAAAAAATATCTTTCTGAAAATTTCCGGATCTTTCAAGATCAGTACAAGGTATTATACAAAAAAAATTGAACCAAAAATTTAATGTTGATCGTGGATTTTCACGATTTTTAAAAATTCAAAATTCTCCAAATTCACCATTTGTCAAATTTTTAGTTCGGAATATTTTTTTGTTCATAGCACCAAGTACTTTAAGACGAACCCAGAACGATTTTTTCTTGACTGTAATAGTTTTCGAGATATTTAAAAAATAAACTCGATAAATTAAAAAAAATGTTGAAATTTTGAACTTTGCATAACTTTCGAAAAAAAAAATATTTGAATTTTTTTCCTTCGGTAGAACTTCGTTTTATGATAGAAAAAAAACTTCTGACCAAATTTCATCGAAATTGAAAGGGGTTGATTAAAACTATTGGTCGATTTGACATGGAATGACCCATATCCAATGTTCTTACGGGTTACTTTTTTCCCCAAATCTGAATGGTTTGTCAGGGAAATTTTCGAAAATATCAAGGAAATTTCAGGGAAATGTCAGGGAATATTTTTCATCTGATTTAGTGGCCACCCTGTTATTCCATTTGATTTTCTTACACTCCGTATCACCCTAGTTTCTTCGTCAGTACAGATTTCTTTTTTCGAAATTTCAATCCGAAATTTTCGTAGTATTCTCGAGATTTCTTCCGAGAGGTCCATTTGCCCCCATCTTCCAGTTTTCATGAGCATTCACGTGTACGTAAATGCGTAGGGTTTTTCTCGCGTTATGCACAGTGAGACGAACAACAGTGTGTTTATACCTTTTTGAGACGATAAATAATATTTAATATGACACAGAGGCAAGGCGGTGTTCTTTGTGGGATATATTTGGTATAGAAATGTCACCGATCGCGTATCTTACTCACTGCATTGCTATACCGGGGACAACCGAGTAAATTCGATTTTACATGTGTGCGTTTGTGTGCTTTCTTCTTTTTCTTCTTCATATATATATATATATTTATAAACAGATCGTAAACACGCATGTGCGAGCGTTTGCGAGGAGCCCTTACGCATTCCAGATGCGTTATCTAATCTTCGACAATTGCTGAATCGATCTCGCATATATAGATATATATATGTGTGTGTGTATTTTTTCTTCCTCTTTACTTTCTCCTCCACGCGGGAAGATGCGCACCAGCAAGCATCTACAAAAAAAATAGGGACCCCCTTCTCTCTATAAAAAAATAAAACATATTCCTCGTTGCTCGCGTTCCTCGCGTATAAGGGCTGTCCCCCGAAGCGCGGCGAAAGAGCCTGGAACGAGGATGCATTGTGATACGCGAACAAAAGCTACGATATTGCGCAGATAGATATACAGATAGATGCAGTTTCTTATGAATATCAAATCGCTGAAATCTCGCCAATTACTCACATCTATCGATAGATATTCGGCGCGAGATATATTCGCGTATAAATCTCCTTATCTGTCATTTCGAGGCATTTTTTTGTTTTCGCTGGGTAAGGATGAAAGTTTTGCGGCAACAACGGCGCAACTCGCGACTCTACCGTTTACAATTTGCCCGAAAAACATCTCTTTAATCCTCCGGCTGTACACTTGAGGTTGTTTAGAAGCAAATCACGTTTAATGAGAAAATTCTGAAAATTGGGTATGTTTTTCAATGAAGTATTTACGAGGTCGTGTAAAAATTTCACGACGATTTGGAAGCTCGTTATCGAATAATTAAGAGCAACAAATTAAATAAAATTAAATGTAGTCTTTTGGAAACTGATATAACTTTGCGATAAGTTTTTTTTTTGACCTCTCAATTTTTTAATATCCACAATATACTGAAAGCAACGGAAAGAAAACGAAGTTTATTGATAAATATTTTTTTTACTTGTTTAAAAAATTGTTTTCAACAAAACGTTAATTTCTTAATAACGAGCTTCCTAATCGTCGTGAAATTTTTACACGACCTCTCAAATACCTCTTACAAAAAGATACCAAATTTTCAGAATTTTCTCATTATTTTTTATTTTAACCCTTAAGGAGGTTGAAGCAATGATGATAATTAAATTTCACTACGATTAAGAAGCTATTTATTGAACAATTAACATTCAAAGGTTTCATAGCTTCTAAACAACCTTAAATTTTGGGACACCGCCTGTACTCTATGGGTCGTTAAAGTCCTGCTGAGAAAAAACCGTTTATAGTAAACAACATTTTTTTACATTTTTTCTAATTCCAGAGATATTAGATTTGAAAATTTGGCTTGTGCCTTAAAAGACCCAGTGTACAGACTGAGGGTTAAGCTTATTGTGATCCATTACGGTAGAATGCAATCGCGAATCTCATTTGTCATATAGTTGAAACTCTTGTTTTTTTTTCCTCATATTATTCTCTATCTGGAACAATGGAATTATTTCTCGCGTCAATTTCATAAAAAATTCTATCGGGGTTAACGCGAAACACGTAAATGCGATTTTATGTGAAAAATTATGCTTAAAAATGAATCATTATATCGAGTTTTAACTGGCTGCAAATAAAGTTCCCGCCGGGTTATAATATTGTAGACTTAACGAGCATTGTAACGCGACGGGGTTCTGTACAACAGCGACGCGAAACGAAGGGTTTAAACTTTACGAAGGGCGCCAGCGATTATTCGCCATTCGAAAAATTGTCGTGGTAGAACAAAAGACGCGGCTGTGCTATTTGAATATAAAATCGATATAGGTACGCGGATGCTTCGTCTCACATTCTCTCTTTATTTATTTCGCCCTCACCCCCTCTTGTCTCTCTCTCTCTCTCTCTCTCTCTCTCTCTCTCTCTCTCTCTCTCTCGTCTCTTTGTCGCGTTATCCATAATCGTATTTAAATGAAGATCGCATAAAAGGTATAGGAGTTTAATGGGGGTTACGCTATACACGCTATACCCCTTACTCTTGTTCTCGAATTCGTGCTCACAGTTTAATATTAAACTATATATAGGATATATAATGCAACGATATACTCTCCCTATTCGGAGATCGTCGAAATTCAATTAATTTTCAATGATAATACATTGAAGATTTTTTTAAACTAACAATGAGAAGTTGGCTTATTTGTCTTTTTTTTCTATCGATTGCCAAACCGTTCTTATGGGCAATATTGTTAATAAATGTTGGCTTTCTTATGAATAAATAAAATCAGGGCAGACAAAAGTGTACAATTTCCAATTTGCGTATAATTCGTACAATGACGTAAAAAAACATTGGCGCAGATCAGGGTTGCGAAATTTTTAATGAAAAAGTAATGAATTAACCATTATTTTTTTAATGGCTAATGAAAATAATTTCCATTAATTATTAAATTTTAATGGTTAATAGTTAATGAGAATGCAAATGCATTAAAAAAAATAATACATTATTTGCAACCCTGCCCATTACAATGTAGTGTGTAACAGAATATAGATAAATAAATTATTGCAATTTTGCATTATGTTTTATAGATTTAGGACTTAGATTGTCAGGTACCTTAAATTTTAAAAAACATCTATATTATTATTGCAATGTAATGTGTAATGGACAAAATTTTGATTGCAATTTTGGGAATGGAAAAATATAGATGAATAAATGATTGCAATTTTGCATTACATTTTATTGACTTAGGACTTAGAATTATAATATAGATGCATTTTAGAATTAGACTTGGATTTTCAGCTACCTTAAAATCTAAGTCCTAAGTCAATAAAATGTAATGCAAAATTACAATAATTTATTCATCTATATTTTTCCATTCCCAAAATTGCAATCAAAGTTTTGTCCATTACACATTACATTGCAATGGGCAGGGTTGCAAATAATGCATTACTTCTTTTAATCTATTTGCATTTTCATTGACCATTAACCATATGGTTATTGGAAATAATTTTCACGAAAATTTAATGGTTAATGGAAATAATTTCTATTAACCATTAAAATTTAATGGTTAATGAAAATGCAAATGCATTAAAAAAAGTAATGCATTATTTGCAACCCTGGCGCAGATATATTTTCCCAGACGAGATCGAGCAAAAGAATCGAAAATATCCCAACTTCGTTGTCCTCACTCTCGTCCTCATTGTAAAAGCAGCTCGAGTTATTTTTTCATTGCACAGAAATTTATTGGATCGTACTTGTATGATACACCGTTTGAAACAATACTGCACGGAATAATGGCCCCCCATTTTACTCGAGTGAACCTTCCTCGGGTACGTATTACAACGATACATGACGTACAATCCGACTAATGCTGATGTTGATTTTTTTTCGCTACCGCCGAAGAATCCGACCGGTGTCCGCGACGATTCCTATGTGCATACAATTGATACAGATATACCATCGTCGTGCGCGCGGCACTTTCTTAATATACAAAAGAGCGATGTTTCAAACGAGGGGGAGATCAGCAATGTCACGTGCACTTTCGCTCTTGAAATAATACCGTGCGCATCTTCCACACGGGGCATTCCATGCTCGAGCTAAAGAGACTCTTGGAATCGTAGAAAAATAAGACAAATATTTTCATACCAATTTCTCTGGTAGTGATTAAAAAAATGTGGGGGTGGACCGAATCCACCGTTATGGAAGAACTTAATTCGTTCCTCGAAATTTCAAAGATTTGTCAGCGAAACGAGGTGAAAAATCGTGTCTCTTCGTGGAAGAGAAACTTTGAAATAATTGTGTTTTATAAAAATTGAAATTGTTTGCAGGAGATGACAACGAATGAATTCTTTGGTCCATCGGGGTCGCAACGTCGGGCGTCCCATGGAATTCGCGATGGGAGCCACACACACGTGAATTTATGTACAGTTCGATGGAATTTCCGGATGTCGGTACGTACAATTGCTCGACTACGCTTTCTTGCAATATCATCGTACGCGTACCGTGTACCTTGACGTTGTAGTACAACTTTCAATGTCTTTGCCATATACTCGGCGTCCCTTGGACGATATTATACCTACTGGTAGTCCTACGCTATTACTATATCGGTATTATACGTGGTTATAAAGTAGCAGAGAGAACGCTCAGCTGACTCTTGTTGCGCGCATAAAAAGAAATCACATAGCTATATTTTTTTTAAACTCATTTAAGTGGTCCTCAATTCCGCTTCCCAATTTCGGGCTTCCTCAGGAAAGAATACAGAAAAAAAAGTGAGCTGTGTAAAAATTCACACGATTTCATCATGATTTAATTCGTGTGAAATTTTTCTTAACTCTGCAGGGAAAAAATTGCAAAAATTGAAAATTTGCAAATCGCAGTAAATTCAGAATTAATAAACAATTTTTGCGAAAATCAAAACAATACTTCCATTGTTTGCAAAAAAATATATTTTTTCTCAAAACATACACCACTTTTCCATTGATTCCGTTAATTTGAATATTAAGAAATAATAGTAATAAGTTTTCTCTCGTGTTTGTGCGAGAAATACAGAGCAATGGGCGGATACGATAAATAATGAATTTCGAGTAAACCGTATTTCCTGCGAGAATAATTCGGGTCTGTGTAATTCTAGAAGACGCACGAGCAAAACCGGCCCACTTTCCGTGAAATAGCCCACATGCATACATTTCTTATCACTGTGTCGTGCATGTGTATATAACGCGGCGGATGCGCGTGAGTGTAGGTGCGCGAGGATCAGAGAGATCAGGTATGACACGCGGCGAGCCCGCAAGCGGATAACCAGTTTCACTTGATTCGTTGCTATATTCCTGAGTGATCCTGCCCCGCGATAATAAAGTGGCAATGGGGCTTGTTAGCGAGACCGAGTTCAACGAGCACATAATCGTGACGATAAAAAAAAAATATGCGTGTAAAAAAGAATGCGCACACCAGCAGCTAGAAGAACGAACGTATATTTCACAAGTTTATATCTCTGTGTATGTACATACAATGCTGGCCAAAAGTTTGGAAACACTCGGCCCGATTCCACGCCGCACAAAAAGTTTCACTGCTCTTTTAAAAATGAAGATATTTTGATTCGCCAAGCGGCGTTTCAAGGGGGACGCTTCATTTCGCTTTTTCCAGCATTTTTTTCGATTTTTCTTAAACCGGTACGTACATTGAAACATGGTCGTTTTTTTGTTTTTTTTTTTCGTTGAAAATTTGGCGCACGACTCAAGAGATTTTTTTTTCAACTGTCTCGCATGAAAAACTTCTGGGAGGGAGTATAAGCTTTAATTTCGTTTTTTAAAAAGTTTCGTTCGTTTTTTTTTCGCAACATTTTCAGATTTTCGCAAAAAAAAACGATCATATTTATAAAATGAAGCGTACCTCTGAAACTACTGGGTTTTCGTGAAATCACTAAGAAAGTGAAAAGTTATTTACAATTTTTTTGAATCCAATAAAAAAATTTCAGAATTTTTTTTCAAAATTTGTTTTTTCAAAAACATTTCCTGTTAACGAGATATTTTTTTATCTTGAAAACTGGGTCTCTTATCTCATCTACACGGGTTTTCCGATTAAAAAAGGCCATGTAGATGAGGTTTCTCGATGAAAAAGTCACGTAGATTAGAAAAAAAACCGATTGTTTGAGATAAAAAATTATTTCGTTAACAGGAAAAAATTCAAAACAAATTTTGAAAAAAATTCTGAAAATTTTTTATTGAATCCAGAATAATTGTATACAACTTTTTACCCTCCTAGTGATTTCACAAAAACCTAGTAGTTTTAGAGTTACGCTACATATTATAAATATGGTCGTTTTTTTTTTGTGCAAAAAATTGAATATTTTCGCGAGAAAAAATCGTACGAAACTTTTGAAAAAACGAAATCGAAGCTAATACATCCCGCCACAAGTTTTTCATGCGAAAAACAAAAACGACAATGTTTCAAAGGGCGTACCAGGTTTTAAAAAAATCGCAAATCTTTTTTGGAAAAAGCGAAACGAAGCCGAATATGTCCCCTTTAAACCGCCGCTTGGCGAATCGAAATGTCTTCATTTTTGAAAGAGCGGTGAAACTTTTAGTGCGGCGTGGAATCGGGGCGAGTGTTTTCAAACTTTTGGTCGGCAGTGTACATGCATATAAATACGAAGATCCCATGTTAAACTTTTGCGGTCTCGCTTCTTCCGATGTCTGCACGACGATGAGATCATTTCGCCTCGGACAGACGTACGAGTTTCTCGCGATACAACAGAAATAAAAGGTGTCATCGATGTGTCACATCGTTCATAGTCTTCGCGCGAGATAACGATCCTCCGACTAATTTCACTCGAAAATTACCGCGATATTATACCGGTGTCCGTGTGACGAAATTTCACCATCTTTCTTTATACATCCACCTGCGTGCGAGAGCCCATCGAAACTGGTCGTTGCCTTTTTTTCCTCCAAATTTCAAATTCGCTATCGTCCTATCTTGATACATAAATATTTCGTTCCGCTTCTCTCGTCCCTGTCGTTATTTCCATCATATATTTTGTGGAAAAACAGACGGTAGATCCTGAGTACGATGATTTTGACTTTGGTTGAAAAGAACTCGAGGTGTTTCGCGAACCTTGATGATCTCGCGCATCATCGATCGTACGACTGAAAATTCGAGCCTCCGAATATCACGAGAATTTCTCTGTCTATCGCGCGACCGATGAAAATGTGGCGAGCTTCGTAGAATCTTGGTCGATTTTCCTCAAAACTTTTTGTCTCTCTCTCGTTGATTCCCGCACACATACTTTAAGATCGCGATCCGTGGGAACGCGAATGAAATTTGCTCGCGACGAAGCAGGGGCACAACCAGCAAATATATACCTTTCGTGAGAATATTCTCGATTCCCCTTCTACGTTTCATTCCTCCAGTACGCCCCTTCGCCACTGAAACTTTTGCGGGATGAATATGGTAGCATCAGAAAATTATATTCTCAGCGTCGTCTTGATCGTCGTCGTCGTCGTTCATGGCTCTCGAGGGGATAGGGTCATCGTGCGTTCTCTCTCTCTCTTTCTACATACATATAAATGTATACACGCATAAAATACACACATAGACACGTTATGAGTATGAAACATGCATATATATCTTTTTCTCTTTCTCGTCGGTGATGACGCTTTTGACGAGCGAGATTCCGCGATTGCCGAGAACCAGCAGCAGAAAAGTATAATCGTATGGCACAGAGAGAGAGGGAGAAAGAGAGAGAGAGAAAGAGCGGACACAAAACGTCTCTTCTCTACAATCTCTCGCCGACAGGAGAACAAACCAAAGTCAAGGTAAAGCGGCTACGATCTTTAGAGACTGCGCGCATGTGTCTTATACATGTACATGAGTCATACTGAAACGAGGAAACTCTCGAGACGACGAAGCTCGCTGATCTTTCCCCCCTTGGATCTCATGCGGTGCTCACGCACACAGATTGCGTTTTATCGCAAATCTGTATGTGCGTATGTACGGCAGAAGCGCACGAATGAGCCAAGTACACGTACACGTGTATATATTCGCATCTACCGCAAATATACGGACGGATCTTTTGCTCCAAAGCGTAATATCGGGTACAGCTCTTGGGGTGTAATTACGCATTCTTTACATGACTCGCGTTACTCTCGAGATTATCATCGTCCGAATGAATAATCATGCAAAAGTAAATTTCCGACTGTGGCTCTGATTCGCGAATTAGACGAGAAAAGAGGAGGAAGAACGAAAATGCCGTATGAAGGATTTTCATGGACGGAAATGATCTCGGACTCTCATTTAATCCGATAATATAAAATCCTCGACAACAATTTTTGGAAACTGCATATTCGGCACAACGGGACGATGAAAATTCCAGGGACGAATCCTCGGAGTCGACCCCCTTGAAGTAGAATTCCCGTACAAAGTCCACGTCGAATGTTTATCGCTTGCTGGGGGCGAAGCCAGAAGTGAAAAGGAATTTTTATTTCCATCATTTTTATTCACATCCCAGTCACAGTCTCTCTCTCTCTCTCTCGTCCGGTGCATGAATATCCGTTACACGTGAATAATATGTATCTCGGTGGCGTGCATCGTAACGAATAGGGGGCATTAGTTAACAGGATATCAAAAGGATATCCTGAGCAGCGAGGCCACCGAGAAGCAACGAGGAGGTGTGGACCCCACCCAGGCAGCAACCGTCCATACGTGCACATTATGCACCCATATACGCGCATCTGTCTGCATGTATAATACGGTGAAACAGTCGATTCTTGCTGAAGCTGCAGTTTGCCGCGTATACGCCGGCTGTCCGACTGTCTGCCAGTGGCATGGAACAGTCGGTGCAACGTCAGGAACGAATACCGCACGCCGCAACCGACTATACGCGTTCGGGGGGCATGGAGAATACAATGCGCCTCGAACCCGAGACTCTCGAGAGCGCGATATCATCCCTGTTATAAATTGAAACACAGCTTCGCTCTGGCATTATGATGTCTCTAATATGTCTTTTTCCTCTCTCGCGTGGCCTCTCTCTGCTCCGCCGCGTAGATCGGCCTCTATCCACCTCCCTCGCTCTCTCTCTCTCTCTCGTATAGCCGCGGAGCACGGCGTTCCCTCGGCATCGTGAAACTTATCCGATCGCCCTTTATTTGAAGAAAAAAAAATCATAATCATTATTTTCATTCAACAGCGCGCCGAGAGAGATTTTTTTCATGCTGGCATTCCGTAATGCGGTATCGTCGAGCTCGTACTATCCGGTTGCTGTTATTGCGTATTAAAAAGCAGACGCGAAGATATTAATTTTGAGAGCTTCTTTCCAATGAAATTCATGCGCCCGATATTTCCATTGATTCAATTGATACGGTCAAAATGGATTTCAATGGATAAAATTTCGATTTTTGGTGTTGTCCGATCAAGCCCGAGATTTTTTGTAGTCCCTTGACGAAGGGTTTATATTTTTGGAACAATTTTCCAGCTCTTTGTTCGTTTTCTTTTCGCTCGAATTCGAGCAACGCGGCCGAGAGCGGCCTCGCGGTTCTGTTCTACGGAGAAGCGTTGCAGAGGGTACGAAATTATTCAAAATCCGTACTCCGCGTTGTTTGAGATAGTAAATAAATTTTGCGAGTCGAGTTGAGCTTGTGAGGGACGAAAAGTGAGAAAGAGAGAGGAAGAGACGGAGTCAATCTCCTCCACCTACACCTCGAAACACTTCTGGGGCCCTCCGAGCACACTCGCGTGTGGGTGAGGCCTCTCAGTCTGTATGGAGGACCACGGGATGTTTAACATAACACGGGCAATCATTTATGCGTCGCGGAGCTCGACAGAAAACCCCATAATTCAGACCAGTGGGCAGAACTAGAGCCCACATCCTTTTCGCGTGGCGTTACTGTGCAGCCGATTGGCTTCCTCCCCCTGGTATTTGAATATATATTGCGGACACGAATATATATGCTGATAAAGAGGATGTTGTTGGGAAATCTCTAAAAGCTGAAGAAACAATTTTTTCGCAAAATTATTCGACCCTCGATCAATGATTTTTCGTAATTTTTAAACTTTTCTAGCGGCGCTAAAAGTTAAAATAATGGAAAGTCAAAATTCTGTCAAATATTTTCATTTGTGAGTTTGTTTGGATTTTTTTTCGTGGATTTTGTGACCGGAAATCGTGTACCGCTGATCCACCGATGTTCCGGTTTGGCAGTGAGCATGTTAACCACTAGACCAAAGCACCGGTTTCCTATCTTTCATCTTAATGGTGAATTTTGTATTTTTTGCTCACTCATATTTCTACGAGCAATATCTCCACAATACCAATCCAATAATGCTTGGAGAATCAAATATATCACAATTTTCGATGTCGTTACAGAAGTTTGAAATTCGCCAAAACTAATTGAACAGTTTTGCGAGAAAATGTTTTTTCTTTTTCTTGGCTGACACCAAATCTGATCGAATATGCTTGATGCGTAGGCAATGCCAGAATTTCGAAGGTCTCAATCTCTGCTGAGACTTTCGTCACGTCGAACAATTTCTAACACGTTTTTCCTTTTATTTCAGATCACTTTGAGCTGCTGGCCGAAACAATGAGGCGCGAGCGATGATGCGACTCAGCGACTGCGGTGAGGCTCGAACATTTGATTATATAACTCGACGTCGCTTGTGATGGAGGTCTGATATTTGCGCTTTTCACATATGGTAAGTACATATATCGGGGAACTACCAGGGGGAAAAAATGGATGAGTATCGGTAAAGCGGGCAGGGAGACTCGTCGTCGGTTGACAGGGAACGCACATGCGCGTATAACGAATGTGCGTGGGGGGCCCGGGGCCCCCCCATGGTGGGATTAAGTCCGAGTCACAAGGACAGTAGTCGTGTAAGCCACGAGTTAGACAATGCGACTCGCATTAATACACTTCATATTAGTCCGCTTTAATGCTTGTTTGCCGACCATTGTGAATGAGCGACACTGTTTATCACCGACCCCCGTATAAGCAACAAACAGCAGCGGTCTCTGCGCCCCCCGTCGTCGGGGGCCGCATTTATCTCGAATTCAAGGGGCCCACGCTCGATTCATGGGGATAACGCACGCGCCGTGCTTTGTATCCCCATAGATGTTACGTAAGCATCGATCGACTGCTACCAAGAGCGCTAAAAAAAACGATTATCATGATCTAAAAAAATCCCTTATCCCCGTTTAGGGAAAACAAAAATTTGCTCAAAATTTGTGAGCACATTTTTGAATTTGGTGAGAATACATACAAAAGCGTGCAAGTTCCGTTGCATTTAATTGGAAATGCTATTTTTTCGAATTAGCTTGGAATAACACAGGATTGCCACTGTCAGGGAAAACCTGGAAATGTCAGAATTTTTTGAGTGTCAGGGAAATCAAGAAAATTTCAGGGAAATCAAATATTAGTCAGGGAAAATACGAAATATCAAATTGAGAAAAAAAAAGTGTATGGGCGAACATTTTTTTTTCAGCGCAGCGCTGAAAAAAAATTATGGGTGAACGGTTTTTTTTTGTGCAGTGCATAAAAAACATTATGGGTAAACATTTTTTTCTGTTTTTTTCCATGGAAAATGCAATGTTCCTACCTCGTCACGTTTTTTCACAAATCCTTCAGGCAAATTTGAGGGAAATGTCAGGGAATTTGTTTCGTTTGATTTAGTGGCCACCCTGTAACATTTTCATGTTTGAATTAGACCCATTTTCTTTTTTTTCACAGTTTCCATTATTGAATTAACGAATACAGTTTCATGAAACGTTCGATGACGATTATTTCGTAAAATTATAATTGTCAGAGGATTGTAATCTGCAGAAAATTGGTACTGTTTCTCGTTTTGGAAAATTTTTCTACGGAATGGAATGTTTTTTCTTTCCGGAAAAGCATTTCCCTCGAGTCGAATTAACTTGAAATTTTCCATACCCAAGATGCTGCGATTTCGCAAAATTTTCATGCGATCTTGATGGAAATTGATGCAATCTCGCTCAGCTGTAATATTGCAATAAGCTGATTAGGACGCGCGGGGAAGTGAGATGAAAATGTAAAATACGGGGAATGCCGGTATGGCAGCGTGTAATATAAATACGTGTATATACCCGAAGAAATACACGAGAATATGGAGATGAAGAAAGAGAGAGAGAGAGAGAGTAGGGCGTGTGCCCCGACTATATGGAATCTCGGGGGACAAATATAGTTCGTTAGCCGATGATGTCGACCAGCGTATGTACCACCCCCGCTGCTGGGCAAAAACACGATTTTGCTTTGCCATACGACCGTTCCAAGTTGCACAGTGGAACGTCGTCGCCGTCGTTTGGCCGATATTATTTCTGGCATCGACTTCTTCACTAGCGAAACTCCCGAAACGAGACGACCAGACGTTACTCTCTATACGTTATACACGATATTATACGTGAATGCCCTCTCTCGTGACTCATTATACCCGAAATACTATAAAAGCCGCGAGTATCCGTTGTGCGAGCACACCTCAACAATGTTCGCTCTTATCGCGATGAACGAAGAAAAAACCACATCCTCGAATAATCTTTGACATTACGCGAGGTGCGTTTAGGCGTAGGTTAATCGCATTTTAAATATTCATTTTATTATTTTCCATAATTATTTTTTACGTCAAAAAATCATCCGCTCAAAGTCGTGGCGTAAAGTTCATTCTTTTGTTTTACCGAAAAATCGTTCTGTTTCTACAAAAGCATTATCTTTTTTAAGTCGGTGAGCGCTGGGGAAATCGTCATTGAGCTCCACACGCTGCACGACAATTGCATATTCCATGCCCTCCCACGCCGATATCGCGATAGTGGATCAACGCGTTGAAACTCGGTGTCTCTCTCTTCGTGTATATATCATGGTCTATTATACATTGAGGTGGTGCAAAGTAAAATTCATTATCCTTCGTCATGACGAGAAATATATCGGTATAGAGCGATTTGACGATTTTCTGCTGAGGTTTTGGATATTTTTATATTATTTTGCATCACCCTGATACAGAAATGTACGGAAACACGCGCATAAATATATACAAAAATACATCACAATATCCTCCGAGACGATATATAAGGGGGCAACCTTAGGGGAATCAGTTATATTTATGCTTTGTTGTGAGCATAAAAGCGACTGCGTTAACGACCCAACCGTGAATATGCCCCAACATTTGCTGTCGTTGAGTATTTCATCGCCTGCGATTCTCTTTCATTCCCCGACGACCGGAGAGAAAGAGCCACGAGAGACAGAAATTCTGAGCATAATACGAGCCTGTTTCTTCGTATCACCTCGCCATTATAACCTTTCCGCGTACCGCGAGTTCAAAAAACACGCTATAAGGTACAATTGGGTTTAACTTTATCGCAGAGAAAGTCACGGTTTCCGAAAAAAAATTGTGAAATGAACATTTTCAGAACCATATGGACACGTAGAAAGTTGACCATTCCGACGCAAAGATATCAGCCGTCCTGAAATTTTATTTATCGCCTTTTTTTTTACATATTTTCAACGCACCCGAAGCTCCGATTCTCCTCAATCATTTCTCGAGGCATTGAGTCACCAGAAGCTCCGAAACAAATCGTTGAATTACCAGAGGTGACGAGAAATCAATTATAACGAGCACGAAGCTTCGGACTGCCTTAATTGGCTGAGCTCGAGTTGTTTCCCAGCGAAACGTTGATGACGTGTAAATCAGTCGAGAATTTCAAAAAAATATTTAAGAAGAGGAATATTACAAAGAACTTGGGACTACGAACGGATGCGAAATTGCCGAAAGAGAAAAAAAAAGGCGGAACCGTGTCTGGTTTTATCATCGAGTAATGTCTGGAGAACTTCCTTTAATTGTTCGAGATTATAAATATCGTAAGTCAACGAAACTTAAATTCTTTGAAGAAAAAAAGAGGACTGAAACATCGATTTTTGGTTTTCTCGAAAATTATATAGGAAAGAATATTGAAAAGGGGAATACCGAGATGAGCACTCGAGTATGTATAATATTACGAGCACGAAATATCAAGAAGGAATGGTCGAACGTTGCCAGAATATTTAATGTAATGCGTTCGACTAGGAACAAATTGCTATCGCCGGTCTTTGTCAGTTCGCCGATCCGCTGTTTCGTTGGGTCGTTCAAAAATGGCAGAATGCTTCACAGAGAGAGAGAGAGACGGACAGATAGAGAGAAAGATTATGAGCATAAATTTGACGAGGAGTAAAGAGACTCGGGCAAGATCTTTCGTCTCGCGAATTTATAGAAACGCTGTCGTCCCACCAAGGCTGCGTTTCTGACGAAGCCGGCAAAAGAGAAAGAAGAAGAGATACACAGAGTGGGTAAACTTTCGCCTTGATATTTCGAATGCGCTCGATTAATCCTGAAATTATATTCCTTGTGATGCCAGCAACGGCAAAGCAGCTACATATACAGCTAGGCACGCACGCAGCCGCGATCTTTCTCAAGTATATAAATCTTCCTTGTGTCCACTGCGTATATCTTCGCACGATACACATTAGGGCGATGCACTAAAAATCATTTTTTTTCTGGTGTTGAGGCAAAAACGGTTCATACGCGGAAAAAAATATGTTCTCAAATAATGATCTTTCACATGTCGAATAAGTAAAACTATTAATGATGCATATAAATTATTAATTTATTGAATTAACGAAAATACATAACAGAGTTAGAGATAATAAATGCAATTTATTTATCATCGTTATCGAAAAATATTTATGGTCTTGAATGCTTTTTTTGCTTCAATACCGAAAGACACGATTTTCACCTCACCCTAATGTATATACAAATGTGTGGATATATAATACGTTATATTACACGTAGGCACTAAAAGATAGCTTCTTTTACGTGTACTTGTAGACTCATCTGTGTCTCATATTCTCTCATCACCTCCGGCTCTCTTACGTTCCTCATTACCAGCCTATATTATGTTTTCCATCTCTCTTATCTTCTCACACCATTTCCAGCCCCTTCAGGATTGCCAGTGAGTCACTATCGTCACTATTTTTCACTGTTTTAAAATCGTGTCACTTTTCTCACTATTTTCGAAATTTGGTCACTCTATTTTCGAAGTTTGGTCGCTATTGTCACTGTTTCCGAGCTCAGAAGTCGTTGGAATAGAGGTGCTGGTTAAAATAGGGGACAAATTTGTACCTTGACTCGCTCACTACGATAAGCTCGCGTGGGGGACAAATTTGCCCCGCGCGCAATCACTTTCACCGTGTTCTGTTTGATATGGCTTTTTTTAAGAGGTGGGTCTACCTGAAATTTTAGAATCGGCCAATTTGAAGTTGATTTACGAGCACTTGAAATTTCGCGATTCTCAGGTGTTTGAAAATGGGACAAAAAATCAACGAAAAAGGTTTCTGAAAAAATTTCTTAGAAATTTTGATTTTTTGAGAAAACTATTGGTAAATTTGGGTTCAGGGGGAAAAAATACATCGATATAAGGATTAAAAAGGAAAGCATTGAAATTTTTTGTTTTCGCATTTTTGCCAAAACTAGATCTGTTCACTAAAATAGCTGTAGCTTTTTTTCTAGATGAAATTCAGGTTTCGACTTGAACTCATTCTTTTCAGGATCGTTGAAGCTTCGAAATGCCGCTTGATTCATCCGATTCGGATAATTTTTTAATTTTTGGCAGATTTTTAAAGTTTGATCATCTATTTTTGCAAATTTTTGAAAGCCACACCCCTTTCCATTTTTTTCGGCGATTTTCATAGTGCTCTCATTTCTACAAAAATTTAGTTATCGGAATAAACCATGCGCCATTCTCTTAGCTCAATGACAGCCTTTAAGTACGAAAAAGAAATTTTCGAATCGGTGAAACCGTAGTAAAGTTATGAGCATTTGAAATTTCGCTATTTTGAGGTTTCTGAGAAAAGAGCTGAAATTGAGCGAAAATGTTTTTGATAAAAATTGATTAAAATTTTGATTCTTCGAGAAAACTATTGGTAGATTCGTGTTCAGGGGGACAAAATACATCGATATAGGGTCCGAAAAAAAATTGAAAAAATATATATATATATTTTTATTTTGGCCAAAATTCGGTCGGTTTACTGAAATGACCGTAATTCATTTTCTAGCTCGGATTGCGGCTCAAGAATGAGCTCATTCTATTCGTAATCGTTAGAGCTTCAAAACCCCGCTTGGTCCATCCGATTCCGATAATTTTTCAATTTTTGGTAGATTTTTAAAGTTCGACCATCGATTTTTGCATACATACCCCTTTCCATTTTTTTTCGGCTATTTTCAAAGTGCTCTCATTTCTACAAAAATTAAGTTACCGGAATGAACCAAACGCTATTCTTCAAGTTTAGTGACAGTCTTTAAGTACGAAAAGAAAATTTGGAAGCGGTCAAACTGAAGTAAAGTTATGAGCACTTGAAATTTCGCTATTTTAAGGTTTTCGAAAATAAGGTCAAAATTAAGAAAAAAAAATTATTTTTATTTTTATCGTCTTCAAACGTTATTTCGGTGGGAAATACACCGCTGATTGCGAATCCCGCAGAGTTTTGTCGAAAAAAAATGTATTCATGAGAAAAAGCAAGGAAAAACTAAAAACTATATATTTCAATACCTTGCGTTCTTTTTGATACGTCAAAAGTTGGTAATTCGTTCCGTTTGTTATGATTTAAAAAAAAATGACCGACATCATGAACAAATCCCTTCGAGCTTTGATCCTTTCGTTAATTATTTTTCAAGTTGTGAAACGCTTCTAGGACTCTTTTGCGCTGAATGAAAATTCGCGTGTCCGCTGTACGAAAATGATTAACCACATTCGTGGAATTGTCATTTTGGCTTTTCTGACGTGCACAAAATCCTTTATCTACAAAATGCCGGAGATAATTTGGAGTCTTGTAGACACGGCAAATATCTGTACAAGAGATCGTAGGATGGTGGAGACAGCACGGGGGAAGAGAAGAAGGGGTTTAGTGATGGGAGATACACGTTGTGCACGTGTTGGCGAGATCTATGTTTGGCCTTTCGTATATACTATTTACAGCTGTAAGTATATAGCGATACCGGTATGCAAGGACGAAGATAGAAACAGAAGCAAGAATGGGGTTTGGGGCGAGGGTGGCGTGGTTGAGGGGGGGATGATCCCAGGGATCACTGATACAGCCCATGTTTGCGAACCTGTTAATAATGCTGCGTTTGCTCGCCAGGTTATTAGCGATGGCAAACACTTTAAATTGTTCTCACCGCGCACGCGGAAAATCGGTACTTCAAGTGGTCTCGGAAATATCTCTGGTTGAACCTCGAGCTCTTTGAGATACGAAAGATGACATTTCACATCAATAAAACCGAACGACGGTGACGACCATCTTCGGATTTGCAGAAATAACTCCAAGTCGATGGCAGATCAAATGGATTTGGGCTATGATCCGTTTGAAATTTTTCATTTGAATCTTATCGACGGCAGGATATGCTTGCTCAAAAGCTTTTCGCGAATATCTTTACCCCGGTTATTACGCGTGTTTCTTCGCTATCGACTTTTCCGTGACGAAAGCCCGAAACAGGTATAAGAAGGGATAAGTCACGGAGCGAGGAGGAACAGGCGGGCGGGAAATATACAAGATGAAGAAGAGGAGATAGAATCCCGGTGGATTTCGATAACCCGCAACCAAACAGCAGCGGAGCCGTCTCATCCGCGTGCTTCTCACTCGTGTAGTGTGTTTGCGAAGTCGAGGCAGCGATAAGATGGTACTGGAAGAAGGCGCAGTCTAACCAACACCGGCACACATATATGTATATATTTTCTCTTCGAGAAAGCCAAAGTCTCTCGATTTTCTCCAGTCTCAACGCAGTCTCGTTCGCTCCTTTGCACTTGTCGCTTGTACGACCAAAATACGAGGGATTTAGCGTTCAATCGACGAAACGATCGATCGGTGTTGAATCGGAATTGCTCGACGTTTCTCTTTGCGAAAAATGTGCGAACGAAATTGATCCATTTTGGGTCATCCACCAGGACTCGATGAATCGTTGTGGAAAATTCGACGATGGGATTGATCGATCAAAGTTTACTTGGCACAGAATGCCCCATGCAAGATGCTCCACTCTGTTTTCCCGTGCTGCAAAGCCCTTTCAGTTTCTCCACAGCGTCAAGCCTCCCCTCTCGTCGTCGTCCTTCGTTCGTTGGTTCGTTCGTTCGTTCGTTCGTATCCTCCGCGATCCTACCCGTCGCTTCTTCGAACCACGTCCTTATATCCCATGGAGGATATATCCAGCAACGTGGAACACATCCAGCGAAAACTAAACTGGTTTAGCTCCTAAGCACGTTACAACCCCCTTTAATAGCTTATAGGTAAACAAAATTAACATATTTTAACAGTGTTAAGAATTTCAACGGGCCACCCCTCTTTGCCTCTCCGCGACACTCGCCTCGTGCGAGTGTGTGTGTTTTATCAGAACTCTTCGTGCAAAGGGCCACGTTGAAGGGACAAACACCTCGTTGATGTGCTCAGGGGGGTTGAAGTTTCTTCCCCCTCTGGTCTGGCTGAAACTACTCGATATACGTAGGCGCGCACTCGGTAAGTTTGTTAAGTAGCGTCGAGCGAAAACCACCATGAACCTTAACTGACACGCGATACCAAAAGTACCACGATACGCGTCTTATGCGACAACCCGGAGAATCTTATACCGCATACTTTCGAAGCTGTTCCGAGGGAGGGATGATGTTGATGAGGGATTGCGGTGGAATACGTTTTCCCCACGTGGTTGCAGCGACGAACCGTGAGAATAAGGCGCGTTTTCGCAAAGTTCTTCTTTCCTTCGATACTCTTAACCATTTTGCATATTCTTACAACGAGAGTATACCCAAGGGAGGAATAAAAAAAATTTCGAGTGTTCTTACAGCGATCCTTGAAAAATCTATGACCTGAAGAAAGTCACATCTATGTCCTGAACAAAGTCGGAATGGTCACTCTCGAGAAAGTGACCATTCCGAGCGTCATCCAACGATTTTTGGGAATTTTTTCACAAGCTGCCAGACTCGAATACCGCTTCGAGCTTCCACTTCTCGCGATACGGTAGCATTCTATGAGGTAGACTTTACGATCTATCCTTCGCTGGATCTTCAGTCACAAACGATTCTCGGTCGGCATGTAAATATGTAAATCGTGAATTGCTCGTTGAACTGCACGGCGAAACGTTGTCCCTGCCCCAAACGATACGAGAGCGCAGTCCGCGAACGTTTCTCTACAATGGATCGGCAATATTTACCGCTGGATCGCGTATCGGTATGTTTCGCAAGCCCCGCTAGTCGTGACCGAACATTTCGTTTTCCGATCGTCGTGAAATCGCCGAAGCTTTCAGGCTGTTCGTTCCTTTCCATTCGTTCGAGGCATTTCTTCCTCTCTGATATTTCTCGTTGATGTCGAACGAGCCCGTTGTAAGGAACGCGCGAAACACACGTTGAAGAAATTCACTGGACTCTTGCCCCATTGAATTATTCATTGTTTCAATGTCTCGCGCGCCCTTCCCGCGGCTAAGTTTTTCATTCTCCTGAATCCGGTTATCCGCCATGAACGAATTCTCAAAGATCAACAATATTTTCCAAATACCATACAGTTTCCGTTACGGCGCAGGGCTTGTACCATTCCGCGGGTGCTGCAAAGTTCGGGGTATTTGTAAAGATGTTTTCTTGATAAAATATCAGAAATTCCCAAATTCGAATTCCAATGACAGAGGGAGTTACGTACGCGGACCTATATTAAGACGAGACTTACGGGCAGGTACGCGTACCAATTAGTCGGCGAATTCCACGAACAAAAGAGACCGGAATTCGCGCTACCAGTTTGGGACAGAGCCACTTTCTAAATCTTTGCAGTGATACGATCTCTTGTCTCCCATTCTCACACTCTCGTAGTGCAGACAGTTTGATTTCATTTTTTTTTCTCAAACACAGTCTGAAAATAAGTTTGAAAAGCGCAAAAAAATGCACGTGAGACAGGGGAAACTCAGAGATGTAATTCTCACGATGTTTGATGGTTTTTCGCTGAAATTGACGAGAGACAGTAGATTGAATTTTTTTTGCCTCGAAAAAAAAATTAGAGATAGAAAAGTATGGGTATTTAATTGTTGATAATAAAATTTAATATTTTGCAGGACTTACTAATGACACGAAGAAATTGCAAAATCTAATATTATCTCTGTAGTAGGAAGAAATACTAATTATTGCAATCAACAAAAAATTTATATCGAAGTAATAGGACCGAGCCACGAAAGATCAACGATTACGCATTAAATATGAAGAAACTTGTCGATAAAAAGTGTATCAAACATCGCAATGCTAATATCCTAATTATCTTGTTCTCTCTTCGAGCGATTCAGTCACGAAACACGTCTCGATTGGTCGATATATCCGCTTTTCTCGAGTCTACCAAAAAATACTCGATGCCATTCGAGTCGGCAAGGATATTTTCAACCTCTTGGGTGGAATCATCACCGATAATAAACGAACCACTTGTTCGTCGTCGAGGATACTCACGCGTGTCGTTCAACCACGGGTCGACAACTCTCTCCCTTTCTCTCTCGAGCTTCGTATATTTTCTCCATGCTCTTTCGATAATTCAGTCGATCCAGAATGTCTCTCGTCTCTAATATTGAATATCATTAACGAAGAAGAAACCCACGGATTATCAGTACGAGTTTAACTCTGCAGGGAGCAATATATAGGACAAATTATACGCGATCATCAAGCGTTTCGAGAATTTCTGCCGATGAGTATGGGCTTTTCCAAGTCAAATTCATTCCACGATTCACCCTCTTGAATTCGTTTGATAATTTTTTTTACGATTTGACTTTAGTAGAAAAGCGCTCTGAATTTTTACAGATTTTTTCCATCGGCCGACATTTATAAATTGTTTTTCGATAACAAAAACCCATGGAAAAAAGCCACAATTTAGTATAAAATTTTTAAAACAATTTTTACAAATTTATTATTATAGTTTAATTTTTGAAATAAAATTTTTGAAATAAAAATCTTTCAAAGTTGGAGGAAAAGAAAAGTTTAGAGAATAAAATCGTGATGCGAATCCGAGAGTTTCGGTTGGTTGAGTTGACTCGGAATAACCCGTGGATGACCAACACACGCGTATAAATACACATTGGATATTCGAAGGAATAAGCGAAGATGCTCAGAAACGTCAATTTCGTTGGTACGAAAATCAAGACGACGAGGACGATGAAGACGAAGGATACGTACGAAACGTGGCAGTGGTTGATTTTCTTATTTATCCCACCGTGCTCGTTACTCAGCGGGTGGTAATAATTAACGCCCGTTGTGTTCGACCCTCGAGAATGTAATCTCGAAATCCTCGTAGCTTCGTTGAACTGATCGAGAAGAGACAGACAGCTAGGAATGAATATCGCGGATGTATATAATACATCCAAGATACACAAGACGCGAGGGAAGTCAATGTGGAAACGTTCGAAGATAGGAATAGTGAATATGAGAATTTGTGTGTACAATATAGTATCTTGGATATCCTCGGATTCGATCCTGTCAAACTGACAACCGGGTCAAACCGCCTCCAAATACTCCGCAGGATCTATGCGCGATCGAGTTTATACGTATTATATCCATGATGTCTCATCAAAGTCCTTCTCCCTTCTGCCTCTCGTTCTGCGACGCCCCTCCGAAGCATTGGCAAGCATCGGAGACAGACGAACAGACAGTTCCAGGCTGAATGGTCTCTCGACGTTTTCTCGATAATCACGATGACGAGAGAATCGAGAACCTTGCGTTTGCTTTCGAGAATTCCTTGACAAACTATGAACGGCCAAGTTTCGATGTTGAAAATATTACAGAGAATCGGGGGATTAAAATACCAGAGCGCCTCGATTATTGCCAAAATAGAATTGATCCAATGGATCAATCATTAAATTTCTTTGGGGTGGAAATCTTTTATTTCTACAGCTACTTTTTCCTGAGCGAAAAATCCATTTTATTGATTGCAAATTTTTTAAACATATTTTTTCGTCACTGGTCAATTTTTTTCACTCAGGGCAAGCAAGAATTTTTCACCCGATAGATTGAAAAAGTGCGGATTTTTGCCGCATACCTTTTACCAGAGATGCGAGAGAGGGCGAAGAGGAGGAAAAGAGTACGTGAGATATTAACTTGAAACCCTCTGAATATACCCATAATCGTTCAGCTATTTTTCGGTTCGATCGTAAAATCTAACGGGCACATAAAATGCGAAAAGAAAGAAGAGAAAAGGCTCACTTGGCTTTTTTTACGTTCTTATCTCTTTGTAGAAAATCTGAGAACCAACTATCTCCCTCTCTCTCTCTCTCTCTCTCTCTTTTGTTTTTTCTTTCCTTCTTTCAGGCAGTTATTAATAATTTATGGTAATTATCGCGTCCGTTGGTAAGACAGGCTCTCCAATGGTCTTAAATCCAATGACTAAAGAGTCTGGCCACGTAATAAATTGAGATAAAAGATCGGCCATAATCGCGTATCGTGTCGTCTTCTCGATGCACCGAAGCTCTTCAAATGTAATTTATTATTTATACTGCGTATCTCATTCGGTAGATTTCATGCCAATGAGGTGGCTAATTTTTTATCGTCTTGTTATAATTAACTGGTTTCCCAATTAGCAAATTTGATCCTCGATACAAATTACACGGGAAAGGTTATTTTACTTTACTCGATAATTAGCCAAATTCAAATATATTCTCGCAGTCTACATTGAAATTACAATTCAAGAAATAACATAAATTCAATTTTCTTAATTAATCGCTAACATTGATCAATGGAAAATATTCGTTCAATATTGAAATCTCAGTTCTCTATTAAAATTCATGTTTATCAAAAAGGGACTTTTTTCAACCGCAAAGTGTACATTGAAGCATCAACCAAGCAACGAATAAAGAAGAGGAGAGTGAGTGCAGATGGATGAGTCGAGTAACCCAAGCACATGAATATTCATAACGTCAAGTTTTCAATTTCGTGCGAATACTTTTCTTGCCACCCTTTTAAAAACTTTTATAGCTCGTAAAGGTCCTCGCTGAAAACCCGGCCGGTTTCTGACCCAGGATTAGCGCGCATTGCCCGGCATTCACGCGTCTATCCTCAACATCTCCCCGAGTTAACGCATATTGAAGAGACTAAAGGGTTGACCCACCCAGTTCATGAAACGAGAGTACACTCTTTTTCTACTTTTGTAGCTTGTAGAAATTATAGAAACCGGGAAAGTGGACATTGACCGTGGATCACAAAAAAATCTCATTCATTAAAATTCGAAAAGTCTATTTTTTCGACTTTAACGATCATAAACAAATTTCATATATAATTATAAATTTGCTGATAATAATTGAAGAACTATTTTGCCTATTCGATGCTGGAGAAGATTTTGTGATCGTTACCGAAGAAACTTCCTCACAGTGAACAAAAAGGTTTTAAATCCGTTTTTTTTCATCACCCCTCTTCACCGAGTCGAACAGCCGCAGCCTCATTTGTGCAGAATATCCAACAGATCCGCAGATGTAACGACGAGATACGTTGAAGCCTTTCACCGTGAAGCAAAACGCACAAAGTAACTTTCATCCCGAAGTTCCGTGATAATTTAACAGTCAATTAGGTTGCGTTTCGAAGGGAGAACGGCTGTTTCCACCGAATTCAAGACTACGAGCGATAATATCGACTGGTAAGCATTATTTTGCTGAAATCGCTCGGGTCTCTCGCGAATCCTCGATTCTACGGCACCAAAGACCGTGTTACGCTGTTCTCGCAGAGCGCGGGGTCCCCCCTTCTCTTCGGAAACGTGTAACTGTGCGCACATGAATCGAGAAGGTGTGCGGTAGGATGCCGCAAAGGCACACCCCGGTAATTGTTTGATTACTCAGCACGCTCCTGCTGAGCTACCGGTTAAACTCAAACTATAGCCGAACCAAGAACCAGGCGCCCCATTCCCTCGCGCATCTCGAAATTATCTCACTCTCTCCTCCTTCGCTATTCATACAAATACATCGGTTACTCGTACGCCGATAATTCAATGTTTCGCGTCTCAGTCAAACGGCAAATACGAAGAACTGAACAAATTAAAATATTAGGATGATGCCAAAAAAATTGGTTTTCTTGTTTGAATATTGAATTATATATTTTCATATCTTGAATCGAGTTGATCATAAGAGCTTTGTATTTTTTAATGATTATTCACATTCAAGATGTGAGAAATTGTGATTCAAATGACAAATGCAGCGAGAATTTCATTTCATTTCAAATACTCAATAACTTTAATCAACTTTATTTGTTTAGTTACCGGATGAACGAGTACCATTTTATTCTGCTCCTGAAATATCTATCGATCGATAGTATAATTTTCACGAGGTGTCACTTTCTTGTTCCACTTGACAACTCGCCATGATGCATTGTTCTAACATCTCCTTGGACGACGCCGACACTACGACATTTGAGCTTTTGGCACTGGAACAAGGGTCGCTGCTTCGAATACAGAATCAAATGTGTGGTCAACTGTGAATCAAATGCATACCCGTAACTACAATGACCGTGGAAACTACGCACGATATAATACAGAGGACGACAGATAAGGGGTGTGTATAGTTTGGCGACTAAAGTCAGTCCTCTCAATGGTAAAACGGTCAACCCTTGTGTCCTGTACACATCAAAGTATCAACTGTCGCGAGAACTTGTCCCGAGGTGTACAAAGCGTGGACTTTGCGGGCCTGGCATCGAAAAAAAAAATGAAGAATTTGGGACAAAAGAGGGTGGAAGAGAAAGAAAGGGGAAAAAATTGAGCATTGAGGATGGATTCTTTGGCGCGAGAGAGCAAAGACAGCTTGACTCGAAATCCCGAGAGAAGCGACGACACGATTTAAGGGACGAATAATCAGAGGACCCCGGGGGAGTATCTATCGAGGATTGGGACTGTGTATGCGCGAGAAGATTATTTTTTATAGAGGGCTGCTCCTTCTTCCGTGATCCGGTGTGTCCTTTCACGGATGGCTTAGCCAGGGGGATTCAAAGAAATCGTGTGGATATATCGAACGGCCCACTCGCGAGCAGTCGTTCCTCCTCTTTCACTGCTTCGCCCTTCATAATCTTTACGTAGGAAATTTTACCCTCGAGTCTCACCTTTTTCATTCATTTTTTTTTTCAGTACTTCTCCATTCCTTTATTCTCTTCACACTGAAGTGGCCTCTTCATACGGTATTATTGTATTACGCAGTATCGATTTGACGATGTACCGTATCACGTGATACGAGCGATGATTATGTGGTCCTAATCCTAAATACTGCTGCGAATTCTGCGACCCACTTTACGTTCAAGTACGTACACAAAGCACTTGTTCAGTCTCTCGTTAAAATTAAGATTCGTTCGAGGAATATTTGAGTATAATAACAAATCCAATGTATATGGTACGTTGAGATTATCAGGGGACAGAGAGAGAGAGAGGGAAAGGGATTGGTGCAAGAAAAAAAGAAGACGAGTTCTTGTTGCTGTGTCTCGAACCGGTTGGTAATTGTTAATGAATAAATATAAGTTCTTCACAAAAGGTCCAATATACAGTATGGGTGTGGACGTGAAAGGACTACAATGCCGTGTATAATAGCCTGCACGTGGTGGGGTGTATCGTTTATCGACATTCATTCAGTTCGAGTCGACAGGTGATCAACTTCCGTTCCCCACTGAATATCTACGTGGTGGTTAGTTTTTTTGATGCCTGTAATTAGTTTCGTCTTAGAAAATTCTTATCTTGGGTACTGAAACGAGACGAACATTTTTTCTTGCTTGACGAGGTTGTCGACGGTGATGCTCAAAAATCCCTTTATTCTCGAGATTTTTCGAATTTTTTTCTCCCTGATAAACTTTTTTTTAAAACAAAAGCTGCATAATTCGTAATCAGCGATATATTTTTCAGCGAAATATAGTGTTGAAACGATTTAAAAAAAAAATTGTTTACCCTATTTTTGGCCAATTTTCAAAAATCTCAAAAAAGCGAATTTTTAAATGCTCATAACTTTACTTCGGTTTGACCGATTCCAAAATTTCTTTTTCATACTTAAAGGCTGTCACTAAACTTGGAGAATGTCGTTTGGTTCATTCCGATAACTTAATCTGTGTAGAAATGAGAGCACTTTGAAAATCGCCGAAAAAACAGATGCCTTAAAAAATTTGCAAAAATCGGTGGTTGAACTTTAAAAATTTGCCAAAAATCGAAAAATGATCGAAAGCGGAAAAACCAAGCGAGGTTTTGAAGCTTGAACGATTGCGAAGAGAATAAGCTCGTGTCCAAGCCACAATCTCATCTAGAAGAAAAATTACAGCCATTTTAGTGAACCGATTGAATTTTGGCCAAAATGAAAAAAAAAAATTTTTTATTTTTTTCTTCAGGCCTTATATCGATGTATTTCCCCCCCTTGAACACGAATCTACCAATAGTTTTTTCAATAAATCAAAATTTTCATGAATTTTCATTAAAAACCCTTTTGCTCAATTTTTGGTCAATTTTCAGAAACCTCAAAATAGCGAAATTTCAACTGCTCATAACTTTACTTCGGTTTGACCGATTTCAAAATTTCTTTTTCGTACTTAAAGGGTGTCACGAAACTTAGAGAATGGCGTTTGGTGCATTGAGATAACTTAATTTTTGTAGAAATGAGAGCACTTTGAAAATCGCTGAAAAAAACAGAAAGGGGTATGCCTTAAAAAATTTGCAAAAATCGATGGTCTGACTTTAAAAATCTGCCAAAAATCGAAAAATGGTCGGAATCGAATGAACCAAGCGGGGTTTTGAAGCTTGTACGATTACGAAGAGAATGAGCTCATGTTCGAGCCGCAATCCGAGCTAGAAAATGAATTGCAGCCATTTTAGTGAATCGATTGAATTTGGGCCAAAATGCAAAAAAAAAAAAATATTCCTAATTTTTTTTTCGGACCCTACATCGATGTATTTTGTCCTCCTAAACACGAATCTACCAATAGTTTTCTCGAAAAATCAAAATTTTTATGAATTTTTATCAAATACATATATTTTTTCGCTTTTACATAGATTGTATGTTGGTTCGTGCTAGCAAAAATTCCGTCATTTTTTACATTGTAACGCAGCCCTTTACATTTTTTTTTTGTACTTTCGATAACTCCGGAGTTCGAAAAGATTGAAATACAGCCACCTCGTGTATGTCAATTGCATCTTGAAAACGGGGTAACCCGCATCAGTAGGTTGAATCGCCCGGGCAACGCCCTTCTTTAACGTTATAAAAATGACGTTCACGTGGAATACGTTTTTTAGAAATACTTCATCCAGTTGACGATCGATTGTCACGTTCTGCACCCTTATTCTTCCGTTGCACCTTGTGTGTCCAAGGGTGCACATGCGTGATTCGAATCCTTAAGAATCGGGCGGAGGAGGGCGCTGTTGAATCCAAATGTTACACTCTGCACCAGTCTTAATAAAATCGTTCGGGCGAATCTAAAGTTAACAAAAGATCCTTCCGCTTCAACGATACGGTACAACTTTTCCCATCCCCTCTACCTCCTCACACTGAGATGAATTCGTGGCATCGTAAGATGCTTATCTCACGAAGTGGTCGCCTTGGCGAGAAAATACAAAGAGGGCGCTGAAAACGGGTTCGTATGTGAGTTCGTTGGGGAAGGGAGCGCAAATACGCGGAACTTGCGTGGGAGAAAAAATACACAGAGATATAAATGTATTATTTTCAAAACGTACGCGTTCGCTTTTTTTTACAAAAAGTTCATACGCGTGACAGTTTCTCAGTGGGAGAACGACCAAGACGGACCCTAGAGGGCACGAGGAATATTTCAAATGTGAACCCGTCTCGGCAGTTTCTTGACTGTCTGTTACCTGCGTGTCACACGCACTCTCGCACCCGTGCAAGTGACAACGAATCCGTGGACAATGATGCGATGAAAGAAGGAAAACGAACCCGACAAGTTGGCGCATATATATATATATACGTAGACCTGAAGAATACCGTCGATACCTTTGTCGATGATTTTTTTTTGTCAGTTTGTGAAGGAAATTTCTGTTCAGGCCACGAGAGAGATCAGTTAGTCTCGAGCAAGAAGGTTCATTAGAAATCAAAAGATTTCAAACAATCGTGCCATTAAAAAATTTGGATTTGAGATAATCAATTTTTATCCAACTTCTCTATACTCTTCAGGAACTATTTTTTTTCTTCCAATTGTAGGTTCCTCAATGAGGAAAGTTGACAAAGAATGGAACAAATATAGGAACTTGAACATTTTTTTTAAGATTTTTTTCTAACTTCCGTATCGACTGGCATGAAAATATGAATTTTTGTTATCATAAATATAAACAACCTCCGATGACAAAGCAGATTATATAAATTCCGCATTTTGATAAGTAAACCGAATTTATATGATCGAAACTTAGCAAAATGAGATGGTACAACAGGGAAAAAATTGTTCGTCAGAAAACTTTCTCTTTCAGGAGAACAAAATTTGACTACCCAACATGACACCTCGAGATATGGATATAAAAAAATATTATATTTATCAATGATCCGTGCATTTCTAATCTCATAACTGGCGTATAGAGAGGCAAAGCCTTCTTGTGAGCCTCAGGGACTTTCGTGTATAGGCAGAAGCAGGTGTACTCGTCTCTGCGAATTTGCATTTTTTTCTACCCAGCAGGTGCCGCAAAAAAGTTGAATGAAATGGTTAAACACCGATACCCTCGACGCCGTTAATTTCACAGTCCGGTATTATTTGTCTTTATACCTGCAACCAAACACCCTTTTTCATAATTTGACAAGTAAAAAAGTACAAGTCTAGATCCATTTTGCCAAAGATCGAAGAGCCAAAATGGCGGATACTGGGAAGGACGTGGGCGAATCGAATACAACGATTGGCCATCGAAACGGGACGAGAGACTCTGCTCGGTCACGAACCGCTCGATGCTCATCGCCGTGCATACTCGTTCGATGATGTTATTTTTTACGTTTTTCAGTTGTATCCGGTCTGCGGAGGAGAGCCGCGTCCAAAGGCCAGTGATTGGTTGACCGACGGAGAGGGATCGAGGGGGCCTCGCACGGAGCACACGCCGTGGGCCCCCAAGGCTTTTTATATACATACTGAGAGCGAGATCGAGGACGCGGTCCCGCGGTCCGTCCTACCGCTACACACAACGGGGGGAACACGTATAGCCAACTTTGACGGGATTGCAACAGGAAAAAGTACAAAATCAGCCTCCCCTACGGACAACGGACTCTATCAGATGGTAATTATGTGTACGGCTGATATAAGAAGATGCGCCCGATACTCCTATCTAAAATGTCTAACGGGTGACTTTCATAGTACCGGACTTTTCATTTTTACGTTTTGGGCCATCTTGATCGCAATTTAAAATGTCCAGAACCCGGACATGATTAGACATGTTTCCACAGATTGCAAAATATTGACCCTCTATTCTTGGGTACCGAAGCTACAGAATTTCTCGGCCATGAGACAAAAAGTTTAGCATACTTTCGATGAAATTGAAAGGTTTTTTTTTCGTAGGAGTTGGGAAATGTGTATTTGCGAAAAAAAATTTGCTCTTCGAATGAGCGATCTATCGAACGATCATTCGGATCACCCGGTACGTGAAATACGTTCGAGACGCTACGTTAGCGACTGACACAGTGAGTGACGTACGATATGGAGTAAGGAAAGGGGGAATCGGGCAGTCTATAATATATAATAAAAATGCATCCACACGCCTCGATGAGTTGATTGTCTGCTTGTCAGGATGCCAAAACGTCCGAACTCTTGCATTTCATATCGCGTTACGCGCCGGTACCTATACTATACATCATACACATATGTACACTCGTATATATATATATATATATCCGTATGATGGGTTGCTATACATTTTAGTACAGCAGACGATGGACCCGGCATTCGTGCACAACACTGGGATGATACGTCCGCCCTCGGCGATCATCCACCATCGTTTTCTCAGCTCTCATTCCATTCGGTTTCTGCATTCTTTTTTCAAATTATTTTTTATTCTCACCCGCGCTCATCCTGACTCTCATTTCGACGTGTCTTCGATTTCACGAAGTTGGCCGGTTTTTCAGAAAAAAAACCTCCCACCGGGGATGCAATCAAAACGAACGATAGAATAGACTGACTGGATAAAGGGATTCGTACAAATTACATTACATCGATTTCACGAAGCTCAGCATCGCGTCTTCGTAAGATCACCTCATGAGAGACTTGATCACCGCATTTGCAATTCGCTTGACCGAGGACTGGGTCAGAGAGCTCAATGGTGATTGCAAAACGAGAGATTAGTATCCAATTATCGATACACGATTATCTTGTCGTCCATTGCAATAATACATTTCCTGCTCAGCTTTGTTTACTCTTCCGGCAATCTCAGATTCTCACTGTCGACTTTGACGCGTGTTCCCTCATATACATACGTATATAGAACCCAGGAAAACTGCACGGGAACGTAAATGCCTCCGCTCTGATGTCGCTACTCCACGCATCGTCTCGTTCATACTCCGCTTCATAAGATCCGACGAGTGCATACCCAAACGAATTAGCATACGATCATTCCCGGCATTTCTCCGCCATTGCGTTACCTCTGCTCTCTCGAGAGAGGCTATGCCGAGCAACGGAGAAAGATAAAAGATACAATGTGTCGTCTCGTTCTTGAAGATAAAGCACACGAGAAGCAGATGTCGTATTCCCATTGTCTGTGTTGTCGCAGAGAGAGCCAAGTACCTCGTACTAAGTGCTGTTTTATTTGTGTAAGAACAGCCACTTTGCTACCAACGAAGCGACACACGCCTTGACGTTCCGTACCTCGTGAGGTTGCCGCACTCTCACCTTTTCCTGCATTCCAATATTCCTCGGATATACTCTCTTTGCTACACAAAAAGATAAATAGGTGGTCTCGGAACATAAAATCTAACTCTTCCTGAACTGAATCTAGGATTCGCAGTGTGATCTGATTTTTCGCGAAATGGAAAAAACAACTTGTATCAAGCGACGCCTGCAATGTCCCCGGAACTCCGATATCTCGATAGGGGTTCTTCTTTTCGAAAAGACCCACGAAATGACGAGATCGTGATTTTCAATTATTCTGCTGAACTTGTCCAAGCGATCTTCGGTAGTTGCTTACAAAATCCTCAGAAGTACGGGTGACGCGCAATGTAGTTACATTGTACATTTTAGGCCATTGTGGAACGTCGGCATAGTTAACAAACGTCTTCATTATTGCATTAGAAGGCAAAGCCTTACCGAGTGAGCTCAACAATGGTAAAAGCAGGAGAGCACCAACGTGGTAGATCCACATTCATGCCAAGCGAAGATATCTCACCGAGTGTTCTCGCGCGGTTCTGTACTTTGATCTCAGTCAACATGAAAACTTCAGACCCTCGTCTACACCTCCGAGTGGATCGCTTGAACGCGCTAAACGTGTCTGGGTTATCAAAAAATAGATTTGAAATGGCAGAGGACCATTGGATCTAACAGCCAGCATCATCGGCAGGGCTCGATACGGTTAATGTTCGCAAATACATAACAGGTCGAAAAAATAGGGTCCAAGATCACGGACGTTATTGGATGTTGGTGTCAGGAAGGGTTTTTGTGGGTGGATCAAGAATGATGCGTAAGGAAACAAAAGAAGATTAACAGGAGAGCGTGGACGAAATATCTTCCCACTCGCTTATTCGAGCTTGTTCCCCGTGATCCTCTCTTCCATTCCTCTGTGTAATATCCTTTGGTTGATGTCCAAAGGTGCTTTCTCACACTCGAAACCCCCGTGCACGCCTCTCGCGCCCTTTCTCTCTCTCTCTCGGTCTTAGTAAATTGTACAATAACAATCGTACAGCAGTGGCTCCGCCGCCGCCGGTTGTAGAGCTGTTGTCGGATAGCTACCGCTGTCGTAGACGTTGCTCGTGCGGGTAGGGGAATTTCGCCAAGCCCAGCGTGCCTCCTCACCGTCCTCCCTTTCTTAGCATCAACCAAACTCATCCCCTCATGTTCACCATAGTGTTGTGTACATTAGCGAATGCTCCGAAGACAAGACAAACGGAATATTACACAAATACCCATTCCTCGGTACACGGTTACATACGTATGTCCTTACTAGCTCGCAACGCCGTAGTCTTCGAGGTTCCCGAGCCAGAGAGTACGAGAGGAATCGTCGAGGAAATGGAAGGAGCAGACGATCTGGGTTATCCCGCTTTCTGGCCCTGCGGCTATTCCCTTGCTTCCCTTTCTCCCTCTCTGCGACTAGAAACAGAGCACAGAATCGGGAGTATCCACTACGACCGGTCTCGGCGACGCATACCGTATCTTCCGTCTTAGCCCCGGCGTTGAGATGCAAGGCGTTTCATCTTGTGAGAAGAAGATGGAGACCGTTGCTCTGTGCGAATGAGAGGGACGCCATTGCAGAAATAGAGATGGTGCAAGGACCAGGAAGGGATGTACCTTCAAGGGGTTTCGCCAGAGTTTGGACAATTTCGAGACGGGCACCGTTCCGATTGCTTAGCCTAATTCGTCCCGTTTGCGCCCCGGGTACCGGGCATCAAAGTACCAACTATTCTCTTTCCCTCTCTCTCTATCCTATTTTGAGTCTCCGCGAAGATGTTCTGCATCAGTAGCAGCACGAACGCACATCCACCGAGAGTCGTTCTACCAGCAGCTTCATCTCCCATTGACGGATATGTACACATTGTAGTGGCATCGTCTCATCTCTTGTTCAACATTGATCCTGCATCTCGCTGATGTCGACGTTCCAGCATCGTGGATATACAACCGGAGTCTCTCTTCATCAAAGACGTTGAATGAAAATGAACAATGATGTCGTATGACGAGCAAAGATGTTACAAATTTAATGGTCGAATTTCTTCGTATTTTACCTTGAACCCTTCTCATTACGACTGCAACGGTTCAAGATTATTGTCAAAAAATTAACTCGATTCTTCTTTGACGATAATTGAATAAATTTAAATTCTTCCAATGATTCGTGAGTAATCATTGTTCCGCTCTGCAACGATTGGCCGTCTGGAAAATCTATAAAAGTACCCTTCTCGTCGAGGACGTAGAATCCAATGGGCCAATCCGCAGCACGGAAGAATGAAACTCGCGAGAAGTACGAGAATTTGAATATTGGTCTCTCCCCTCGCAGGCCCGCAGGTGCGCATAAAAAACCCAACTCCTACAGAAAATCGTGGTGGAGGCAAACGAACTGGCACGTGTGTCCTCTCTCATCCATATGGGCATACGTGGCACGTTAAGGGCCTTTAATCCCTCGAGGGTGTACCGATTTCCCTTTACTTCGGTTACGGACCTCTTCAGATGGGTGGCTTGATATTTTCTTCTCTTCACTATCGCCCCTTTCGCTCTTTTGTTTCGTCGTGATATCAATACTCATTCACGTACACGCGAAGAATGGAATTTTGTGGGTTCCGAGAGAATACTCTCTGTGGATGTATGGTAGACACGTACACATTTTAAAAACTATCCTGCATCCGCGAGTCCGAATTCTCGATGCGCCATGATACATCCCAAAAAGCCGTCAAAGGGTTACGTTGATGCTCGTACGCGGTTGAACCCAAGGTGGTGAAATGGGCGCGCGCGAGGGTGAGTTCACCATCAAGGACGGATTGGCGAAAGAATACGTTACACGCGACGAGGATAAAACACGACGGGGATCCTTTGAAAGGTAGATGGGCTCGCATTGCGCATCGAGGACGTACCAACGAAATATCTCGGGCTTCCATATGCCAACGCATGCACGATCTGTACGAGTCTTTTTGTTTGGCTCGAAGGGAAAGAGGTTTGTTATCGACCAGCTGCGACGAAACAAATTTATTCCTTCGACTCTCTTTTAACCTGGTTATATGCTTCCAGATCGGACGATAAATAGCATCGCTGTATCGTTATTTGAAAAAGAAAAAAAATTAAAGAAATTAGTTGTGGATGACCTTGATTATGGATGCTTCTTTTACGAAGAAGCAATACATTTTCAATATTTTTACTCACAATAATTCCACCAAAAAGTATATCGAATAATTTAATTGCAATTGGACGTTGGTTGCTTCCAACGTCTCCCCGCGTCTCCGCTCCATAATATGTCAATTTGCCGAGATCATTGTCACACGTCAGAGGCGTCTTCAGTTCCGCGTGAGATACATCGAACGCCATAAATACAGTAGTGACGGGGGTTCGAGAATAAATATAACTACGAAAAAATGAAGAAAAAAAATCTCATCTTCCCGTGATCAACGGTAGTGCGTCTCGATCGAGAATCGTTGATACATCCGATGAGGTTGGAGAAGGATAACGAGGAGATCGTTCGAGAAACGGCTCGTTTGCGAGAGTCACCGTCGTTAATGGTAGCAAAACCTTCGGACCCGCGTGACCGTTGACGAAACAAGAAAATAACAGCCGACCGTTCACCGTTGATCCTGTCAACGAATACTTTTCTCATCGATTTGTCGTGGCAAAAGAGAAATGAAAATATGCCAGCGTGAGTTCGGCATATTTGCAACTCTACTCGTTACAACTTCACCGTCGAACAGTTCTACCAAAATATAATCTTACCCATAACTTGATCATACGTGTGTAGGTACTCCTCAAGAGGTTTTTCCCGGGAGAGACATTTTTTTTTAATTTGGTACAGATTTGAAATAGAGAAAGAGTCGATGGAGTTGCAACGGGTAGAGATGCAAGTGTGCCATAAGCTTGCCTCGAAGAGAAAAAAAACACTCCGAGATATCGAAAAATCGCCCTTGGATTCACACTGTTTGCTCTTCGGGATTGCACGCAAACGCCGTAACGGTGAAATGCAAATAAAACGAGAAAGAAATAATCGCTTTCGTAAAATCTTTGACTCTCGGTTGAAAGCTCGTGGCAAACATCGGTTGAGATTGAGGAAAAGCAGAGAAAGAGGAGGCTCAAGAGTGCTTGGAAGCAGGTGAAGGAGCACTGGACCGGTTGATGGGTGCTGGGTATATGGAAATGAAGCGAGAGTGAGAGAGAGAGAGAGAGAGAGAGAGAGAGAGAGAGAGAGAGAGAGAGAGAGAGAGAGAGAGAGAGAGAGAGAGAAAAGTCGACGAAAATGACGTCGACGATGGAGTATCACGTGCGCGACTGCATTCCGTTAAACGCGAGCTCGGTCTCGCGGTATGACGACGACGAGTGCTCATTGTGCGACATTTTTAATTTCCAGGTGGTTGCACCTTCAGTCGTCTGCTTCGCGCTCCCTCTCACACTTGTTTCCACACGGCAAAAGCTACGAAATTACGTCACGCGTGACAAAATTTTCCCGTCTTGAGCACCGCGCATGTGACATGAGCGAACCTGGTAAAATGTTGAAGGTTTTTGAGCTTTTTTTAGAGCGCTGAAGCACGAGCAAAGCGATTTCGTTTTTTGCGCTGAAATACTCAGAGTCCTTGAATAAATTTTTCGATGAAGTAGAACAAACAAAAACTGACTATGAGGGGAGAGCAATTTTAGAGGTATTTATGGCCAACGTTTGAAAACAGCGGCGAATTTTCGATGAGGAGACTTTGGTCGAGTCGATGGAAAATTTGTACCACGAAGAAGAGAAAGGAGGAGTGACTTGCACTTCAGTGTGTGTATATATATATATATATTATTCCTTTCCCGAGTCACCGTGGATGCTTCGAGGCATCACCGGACAATCACTGTAATTTTCTTAGGCGCCAGGACCCTTGAAATTTAGCCTTGCTTAAATTTGAGGTAGGCTGCTGTCCTGCGATGCTACTGTATAATATTGCCCGTTGATACCATGACAATCATCGTCGTTTAACGATGAAGTCGAGGATAATCGATCGACCAGAGTGCTTCTCTAATGGGACGACGGTGCTTCTTCTTTTTTTTAATTTTTTTTTTCACGACTCATCGAAGATAGGGCGGTTACCGGGGAATTTGTTTAGATGGAATTTCCAGTGTCAACGAATTAGGCTTGAACCTGAAGAGGGTCAAGCTTTAGTGTCTAAAACAAATTGACATATTTACCAGTCGGCTCATTCTAAAATTAAACGCTTTTAGAATGTAGTAGGCAGGGTTGCGAAATTTTTAATGAAAAAGTAATGCATTAACCATTACTTTTTTAATGGCTAATGAAATTAATTATTTCCATTAATCATTAAATGTTAATGGTTAATGAAAATGCAATTGCATTAAAAAAAATAATGCATTATTTGAAACCCTACCCATTACAATGTAGTGTGTAATAGAAAAAATTTCCATTACCCATTGCAATGTAATGTGTAATGGACAAAACTTTGATTGCAATTTTGGGAATGGAAAAATATAGATAAATAAATTATTGCAATTTTGCATTACATTTTATTGACTTAGGACTTAGATTTTCACCTTAAATTCTAAAAAGCATCTATATTATAATTCTAAAAATCCAAGTCCTAAGTCAATAAAATGTAATACAAAACTGCAATAATTTATTCATCTATATTTTTCCATTCCCAACATTGCAATCAAAGTTTTGTCCATTACACATTACATTGCAATGGGTAATGGAAATTTGTTCTATTACACACTACATTGTAATGGGCAGGGTTGCAAATAATGCATTACTTTTTTTAATGCAATTGCATTTTCATTAACCATTAACATTTAATGGTTAATGGAAATAATTTTCATTAACCATGAACCATTAAGTTTCAATGGTTAATAAAAATAATTTCCATTAACCATTAAATTTTAATGGTTAATGAAAATTATTTCCAATAACCATTAAACGTTAATGGTTAATGAAAATGCAAATGCATCTAAAAAAGTAATGCATTATTTGCAACCCTGGTAGTAGGCAATGGGCATTTTGTCATTGAAACTTTTTTTAAAAATTAACAGCAATATATAGCACAAATTATTTAAAAAATCATTAATATTGTGAACTTAGCCCTTCTATTTTTTTTCATTTCCTTCATACGTTTTAGTTTCTTTGTAACAGGAGCTCAACAAAGGATTTGAAAAATGTTGATGCCAATGTTCAATTTTTTATTCTGGATGATTTTTTCATTATTTTTCTAATATTGTACCTCATAGTTCATTTAGAACTCAAAGTAAAGCTTGAAGGAACGTGTCTTGGCTTACAGCAGCAGTGTAGAGTTGTACTTTGGCGCTTGACGGGTCTCAATAGCAATAGTGATGCTATTAGTGAAGTGAGGCAGTAAATTTGCAGCTAAAGTTGTAAATTTACCAGGGGCTTCAATTGACGGTAGATTTATGACAGACTGCGAGCATCATTTCGTGCGAGAAGGAGAATTATGGGAACCTTTCTAATTCGAAGATCCGCTCGTCGCGAGACTCGATCGTATCGGATAAAATGGAGTCGATTTTTCACGGTTCACGTGGCACTCATCGTGAAAGTACGAAATGACGACAAACAATGGTAGATCACGCACACCCAACACACAGACAGGCATTCTGCTCTCAACGAGCCGTCTCCGGCATTTCACGGGGATTTGAGCCAAAGACATTTTCACCCGATAAATAGATAGGCCCGACGAGCGTGTGATACACACTGTAGATCCTTATTATAAACTCTGTTAACTATCTGCCGATGGTGCTGCAGCCGTTTCCTCGTTCCAGTGTGCGATCCTCTTCCCAAAGAGCCTGTTCTCATCTTTCGACGTCTAATATTGTACCCCGTGGCCCCTGTCTGCCGAGAGGACGATACTTGATGGGATTTCTAGCCGATCGTGCGGACAATCCTATTTCAGGTTCCCTGCCCTCGAAATCACTAGCCGACCCTTGTATACCGCGCAACTTCTCATTCGTAACTACGAACTTGCGCGGGCTTCCTCCAAGCTGATACAATATTTTTAACTCATTGACAACAATTTTTGTCCATATATTTCTCATGACTAGTAAGATATAAACCACTATGGTATGAGTAAATTTTTCTCACTGATACTTGTTTTTTTAACAATAACTTAACGTAATTCGTTATCAGCGATTGATTTCTCATCGAAATATGGTTTTTAAATTATTTAAAAAAAAATTTTTTTTTACCTTATTTTTGGCCAATTTTCAGAAACCCCAAAATAGCGAAATTTCAAATGCTCATAACTTTACTTCGATTTGACCAATTCCAAAATTTCTTTTTCTTACTTAAAGGTTGTCACTAAACTTAGAGAATGCCGTTTGGTTCATTTCGATAACTCAATTTTTGTAGAAATGAGAGCACTTTGAAAATCGCCGAAAAAAACGGTAAGGGGTATGCCTTAAAAAATTTGCAAAAATCGATGGTCGAACTTTAAAAATCTGCCAAAAATAGAAAAATGATGAGAATTGGATGAACCAAACGGGGTTTTTGAAGTTTGAACGTTTGCGAATGGAATAGGCTCAAGTTGAAGCTGCAATTTGATGCAGAAAAAACGTTAAAGCCATTTTAGCGAACCGATTAAATTTTGGCCAAAACGCAAAAAAAAATTTTTTTTAATTAATTTTTTTTAGGCATCATGTCGATGTATTTTTCCCCCCTGAACACGAATCTACCAAAAGTTTTTCTTTTCAATCAAAATTTTCATGAATTTTCATTAAAAACCTTTTTGCTCAATATTTGGCCAATTTTCAGAAAACTCAAAATAGTGAAATTTCAAGTGCTCATAACTTTACTTCGGATTGACCGATTTCAAAATTTCTTTTTCGTACATAAAGGGCGTCACAAAACTTAGAGAATGACTTTTGGTTCATTCCGATAACTCTATTTTCGTAGAAATGAGAGCACTTTGAAAATCGTCGAAAAAAATGGAAAGGGGTATGCCTTGAAAAATTTGCAAAAATCGATGGTCGAACTTTAAAAATCTGCCAAAAATAGAAAAATCACGGGAATTGGATGAACCAAACGGGGTTTTGAAGCTTGAACGATTACGAAGAGAATGAGCTCATGTCGAACGCGCGGTTCTATCTAGAAAATAAATTACAGCCATTTTAGTGAAATGATTCAATATTGGCCAAAATGAAAAAAAAAAAAAAAAAATTATATTTTTTTCTTAGGCCTAGTTTCGATATATTTTAGCTTAAAGAAGGCGAATTTGTAATTTATTTCGCCAAAAATTTAAAATTTTTATGATTTTTCATCAAAAACATTTTTAACATGTTTTTTTTCCATTTTTTCTCACGCATAAATTTTGACGACTGGATTCAATATCCCTTCAATATCCCTTCAATATCTCAAAAAAAACTACCAACCGCAAAACGAAAATGACCACGATTCATGTTTAAAAAAAAATCGCAGGATGATTGAAAAAATTGGCTACTGGGATTTTTCTTATATTTTTCTCGCCCCTTTTATCTAGTACGTTCGCATGTGGCATATGGGTATATATTCAAATTTGTAAGATGTATAATATAGATGATCGCACGCTTGGCATACGCAGTTGAATTTCAAGGTCCCACAGAAAGAAAGAGAAACAGAGAGAAAGAGAGAGCATCGCGGGTCCATCCTGAATACGCCCACAAATTTATCATTGAGTATTATTCATTGAAGCGTCAATGGACCATTTGAATATGAAAAGAAGGCGACCGAGTGAATGCACGAGCATATATATTTTACTTACACGTACGTACATATCGGCAGTAGCATGCGAACCGGAGAAGCTCCAAGAGCTAAAAGCCTATACATATAAAATCAACGACGGAATATACAACGCTTTTGCGACCGACACGAAGCCAGAGGTATACATATATATATATATATATATGCGCGATTGAATGGGAGAAGGGAATGGTAGATTTCAGGGTTCGATTATTTAATCGATTCAAAATATTCTCGGAGGAATAGTTAGAGGGAAAGAGAGAGAGAGAGAGAGAAAAAAAATACAAGAGGGATTTCTTTTTGTTTAACTTCCTGCGGATTCAAGGAGGGGCAAACCATTGGCGAGCGAGAGAGACACATCGAACGACGGAGAGAAATACACAGAACGGTTTGCTGTTATACTATATATGGGAATGTATGTATACCATGTCAAAGGCATGTCTAATTTTTTTTTTTAATTTAAGACGAGATGGTAAGCGAGCTGGCGATAGGGTATGATTCCTTTTGCTTTTTTTTCTTTTTGGTACAAAGGACGACATCAAGATTCATTCTCAAATTAGTTGACACCGGGCTTTACCCGAGTAACCTTTTACGTTCGAAATTTGCCATCACAGGGGAGTTGGTAAAAATTACCGATCATTGATATATTCATTTTTATAGAAAACGTATGAAAAATAGACTGCTTCATTTTCTTATGAAGTTCAATTTCACTAGTTCCATTTCATTAGTGTCGTAGTTCAGTAGTTTAATTTCATTAAATTTCATTAAATGATCTGGACGTGATGGATTTTCAATAGGCATTCAATTATAATTTGCTGATTTTATTTTACGAAACTTTGAATCGATATGAAATCAACGAAATTCGATTGAATAAATACTCAAAAATCGTGCAGTATCGCGAGCAATAGTTTTATTTGCGTGCGTAGAACATCTTATCGATTTTATATTTCGCAGGTGCCTCTGCCATATCGAATTGACAATATAAGAGAATAATTAAATTCTGTGAAATACCGAATCGATTTGCCGATAGGCCGAACGACGTTAGAGCCTGAAGTAATAAAAAAAAGAGCCAACGGTATATCTATGGATTTATAGCCGCAATCGTCGACAAAACGATTCTGGCGAATTTACGATAATGAACGTCCTTGGGAAAGTTATTAACGGTTCACAGCGACAGGCCTCAAGCGCTTTTATGGTTTGAAAAATTGGATTTCACGTTGATTCGTGTGTAGACGACAAATTTGCACTGATAACGAATCACCATGACCTTGAATAATGTTCGACCTTTGAATTCGTGTGTATTCTTTACTTTCCACCTCATAAATGGGGTAAATATCGACTTTAAAGTTTTTTATTGACGCAAAATATCCTCGCAGAGATGAAAGGCCTGAACCCAATTATTCGTCCTCAACCCTTGAAGCCATTTTCGAGAGAAAATGACTCGAACATTTTTTGCTCGTCGGGTCTCGCAAATCGTCGTTGCGGATGATCGAAGACGTTTCGCGTGACAAATGCTCTCATCGCTATTTTATCATCGGGAAAACATTGGATTAACCGGGTCGATTCGTATCTGCAGATTTTGCGGAACGATCGTAAAATAGACGTAGCAAGTCACCTTTTTACGAGTCGTACGATTTCTTTTTACTCTCAAAATAGACTTGTCACGCATCCATACACAAACACACTTTTACGTGTCTATGTTTGTATATCGCTGATTAAAAAATTTGTTTGCCCAACCTATCGTACAATTTCAAAGTGATGAGTTTCACGGCTCAATCCATCGATCGTTGCAAAATTCGGATGTCTATAAAAGCTCGTGACTGTGTGAAAATTTCTCGACAGTGCGTCTTGGCTCATCGACATTGCCACTCACGATGAGGAAACTTTTGATATTCGCATTTATCGTCTTGTACGCGAAATCAAATTTTCCGTTGGTTCAGGGCGCTCGCGGACGTGTACAAAAATTAAAAAATATCAATGACACGCCGAGGGAACTGGCTCACGTGAAAGATCGTCGGAGAGACGAAGAGGTGATTTACAAACATGATTAGAAACTACGGGTGACGTTTTTTCAAATAATTCTGACGAAAAATATTTCGTCCGACGATGAAATTTTTGATCCTCCAGTCATCGGATTACGACGATGATTCGCGGTCCGATGCTGGGCCAACCGATCGTTTTTCGTCAAAAATCGAGACATCGGATAAATCGAGGGAAATGATGAACGAGTTTCAGTCGGATCTTTCGCAAATACGAAAAGTCACTCAAGGTGTAAGGCCAATCGCTAATAACATGAGACGTTCGATGCACAGCAGACGAGGAATAGGACAGGAAGTCAGGGTTATCCTGCATATTCTGAGAACCGCTATTCTAGGCATCATTGCCGCGACCGAAGGATCCGTTCCCCCTTTGAAGCCCATCATGAAATATATTCGTTTATTGGTGATGAAATTCATTGGATAATAAAAAATACTTCAACATTGTCGTGAATAATCCGAAGAAATTGTTCATTCATTTGTGAAGAGTTGTTGACGACTGAGCCTCCATTTAATATAGTTGGAAAATAGTGTTCTTAAATGAAGATTCAGCCAAATTTAGGGAAAAATGAATTTTCTAAGAATTTTTTCCATACACAAACCGCAAAGATGAAGGAATATTACCTATCGGCCCAATAAAATTGATATGGTGTAAAATTGTTCCTAAAAATATTTTTTCTAGATGGATGTGTGTCCCGTGGATAGATTGCTGGCTGCAAAGTGACAATTGCCCCTTCATGGTCCCTTGGTCGATAGTAACTAATTGTTATTATAAACTTAGTACATAGGTTTAATCATAATAGCTTCGGGCTAATTGGATAGATGATTAAGGGTAAAGGTAATTACCGGCGTATACAGAGCACGTTAAAGGTATACGCGAGAGCAGCGTGGGCGATCAAGCGATTCTATAAGTGTATAGGTATATACGTGTAGGTATCGTCGATGCTGCTCCGATGCCCGGAGTTGCGGTTTACACACATTGTGCTTAGTAGTCGATACATTGCTCCGGGCTACGAGAGACGAGAGCGTGATATAACGCGAGATACGAGCGATATGCCAACGGCTGTCAATCGAAAACTCAACATACCGCTTCCCTCGAGCCTCAGGTATAATTATCACTCGCTTGTTATTAACCCTACGAAACTCAGGAACAATTTCTTTGACCTCTCTAAAAATTGAATTTCTTTCAATTTTAGTTTGAAAAAAATTCATTTGCGTAAATATGATATAAAATACAAAAGGACGCATCAAAATCAATCATCTACAGTTTCTATTGTCTCACAGACTTTTTTCTACATCCTTATTGCGAGAAACATTTTAATTTTTTTAGAATTGTTGCTAATTTTTTTGTTTTTTTGCAGATGAGTCGAAGAAGATCGATCACTCGATGACAACTCGTTGGCAATTGGATCAACCATTTATAATAATTGCCCGGACTTTTATGGTGTAAACAATCGTGATTACACTTTGATTCGATTGTACGCTAGCATGCACATACGGGTGATCCCAACGCCATAATGTCATTCCGATTCTCGTGAACGTCATCGCGAATGTATGTGCCTGGGATTCATCGCATACGGTGTGTAATTCCGTGTGGACTCTAGGGCCGGTACGTAAGCTCGGTCAAATTAACAATTAACGTTAGCAGGTACAACAATAGCTCGAAGGAGCCATTGCGCGGTCAGTAACACCAGTATATGGTAGTCCAGAGCTCGCGATGAAATACACCCTCCTCTCTGTCCTGCAAACCCCGTTGCATCAACGTGTATAATACAGTCATCTCTGCATCGTTATCGCCGCGGTAGTTACGAGAAGTGTAGAGTTCGTAGAGTACCAAGTCTACATCGCTACTTGCCGCACTTCTCCGTATCGTGTAAATCTTGGATAATGTTTGCCGGCTAAATTTCTCTCATAGTTCATGCATTGAATTGAACGATTAAACTGACGGATAATCGCGATGACAAACTTGAACGAGGATAATTCCAATAAACGAATTTTTCGTCTCATCGATTAAATAATTTTTCAAGCTCATCGAGCTTTAAAAATTATTTTAAAAATGTACTAAGTATTTTCATGAATATACACTGAGTCAAAAAATTAAAGGAACAGCGAAATTTTCGAGATTTTTCCGCGATTTTCCAAAGACTGTAACTTTGTTAATTTTGATCGTACAAATTTATAAAAAAAATCATTTTGAATTGAGCTAAAAAAGAACCTTAAAACATTGGTATTTTTCGCAATATCTGCAAAGTTGTGGTAGATTTTCTAAAACAATAAAAAAAGCTATTTTTTTTTTTACTTTTTCAAGCTAAAATTAGGCATGAAAACAAATTTTTTTCGTTTATGACAGCAATAGGCACTTATCGAGGGTAAATTTAAGTTTCCGAAACCCATTGTTTACTCGCTGTACGATCAGCAGTTCCAGAGATATCGAAGATTTAAAAAAAAAGACGAATTTTTCTTCAATCGACGATATCTCAGCGAATAATGGTCGTAGAAAAAAAATTAAAAAAAGCAAATTGAAGCCAAAGAATCCAGCTAAACGATCCATAGATTGGTTAAGCTTTTGGAGCCCATCGACTGTTTTACCGTGATATTTCTTTCGACTGCGTCGAGGGTGATCAAGAATTTTTCGACTCAAGATTCCAAAACTAGAAAATTCAAGCTTCAAAATGCTTTTTTTTTTTTTTTTTTTTTTTTTAATTTACGACCAAAATTAACAAAATCTCGAAAATTTTGCTGTTCCTTTAATTTTTTGACTGAGTGTAGTATGAAAACAGTGGCAGTAATGCCGAGGTGTGATAATGACGTGCGTGTGCAGAAGGGATACTCACGGATAGGCTCGCGTTGAAGGATCGAAAGGTACGAGGTTTTGGATCATGCACTGGATAGAGCGAACGTGGGATGAAGCTTTGGGGGATTGGGAAAATGTGGATGAGCTTGTGGGAACTTGTACGTGGGAATACTCGGGAGTCTTGTGATTATTTTGTATTTCGTGGGTTGGAGTCACTTGAGTGCGGCCGTGGCGCATAAACAATAGCCCCAAGCGTGAATCCACGAGTCGGATAATGACGAAGTGGCGGATAAAACACAAACGAATATGCCACGAAGTGACACCTCTCAATGACTCCCTCTCGTTGGATTTCCCGCCTCTGTTATACTCATCCCCTCTGCTACAACATCGTGATTCGTGCCGACGCCCACTAAGTATCATTCCAGAAAATACCAGGTACAAATATATATATATATATATATATATATATATATATATATATATATATGCGTGTATTTATATGAAAATATATATACATATGTATATACCGAGGTGAATGTATCTCCACTTCTGTAATAATGGCGAACGATGAACCCCTTGTTTTTAATGAGAAATAACGGCCCAAGTGCTATATATGCAGCCTCGTTATTATCATCGTATTGTGATTATTGTTGGGTGCACGCACCCGTTGCGCACTTAATTTTCGTCACACACACGTCGCATTGTGTGCTTTTCAAGCCGTGAATTAATCATGCATCGATATAACCCGAAATGCGTTGATTCAATTCACTCAGGATGTTCTCCTGAAAGTCGAATGTTACATTTTTTGAATATGCCTCGTGAGAATCCAATTAAAAATCATAACATTTTTTTCTCACGTCTACAGAGTCGACGGGTTATTGATTCTTTTTGAAAAAAAAAATCTTCTCTGCTGCAGAAAGCAATTTATTTAACTATTTATAGAAAATTACGATTTACAAGATACTGGTATATTTTTGTGGGATTCAAAAATGCCGGTGGACAATGTGCCGAATCGTTTCTTGGCAACTGCTCATTCAGCCTTATTCTCGTTCTACGGTTTGGAAGGACCGTTCGAGCGTGGGAGGATGCGCAGACCCCGAGAATTTGGACTCGTTAACGAAGTTACAGATTCTCGTAATCAAGGAGAATGGGTGTAAGCGCGTATGCACGCTTTGCGGATATATTCGATACGTACGTTGTTAACGTTGGGCTTGGTTAGCATCTCGAATGCTATTCATATATTCCGACCGTAGGTTCGCGATATATAGTACAATCTTTACATATATACGAGGCATTTCGTACCAACCTAAACTATTCGTCCGTGTCTCATCCTCTTGAATTCCATATCCTTTTTTTCACATTATTGTTCCAAGTCTTGAAGCAATTTCATTTTATATTTTTACTTTTTGTCTTCCACTAAAAGTCATTCAAGGCAAGATCTCACTTTGAAGAGTTTTTCATTGAATAGTAGCTTAGCTACAGCAACTTTTAAGATAAAAAAATAAATAGAGGCGTTATTTAGAAAATTTGTAATTATACCTGTCGTGGTTAGAATACTAATTTTTCTGAGATGGAATTTGATCATGAATCGCCATATTAAAATCCATCTGATTCAAGTTATCCTGAAAGTTCGCATTAAAAATCTTTTTACAGGAAAAAGATATAAATAAAAATCTACAAAACTTCCGAGCTTTCTTCGGCATCCCTTGAAATTACACCACGAGGAAAAGAGCCACGCGTAAATTCGCCGAGTTTAATTTTCCTTCACCGCGTAAAGAGCCAAGTAAATATAGGACGATCGATTCGTGATAATGCACCCTCGTAGAATGATGGGGTAGATCAGAGTGGTGCGATAATAGGGGGAGGACGAAAAAAAACGGTTAAGGGGAAGAAAGAACGCGATCCGAGGGCAGTTAAACCGACGGCGTGATACAAAAAGAGCTATTACAGTATCGAGAAGGATTCTTCGAGCATTGGATGGCACTCCGAGTCCCGGAGAGGGAGTGATGGTGGTATGGCAACCACCATCCCTAACATTTTTCTTTTTTCAAGAGAGAAACAGAAAGAGATGACTATTGTGGAAGGCGCAACACACTAAACACCAAACGGAGTGCAGTTTGTCTTGGCCCATTAGGAGAAACGCTAGTTGGCTCTTGCCGCTGTTCACTTTTCCTTCTCCCGAGAGAGAATCGCCGTACACATCGTGCGCGAATAGTCAGAAATGGGGAGAGAAATACAATCGGTTTCCTTCTGTATGCGTGTGTCCGTGTGATACACATCGTACAAGTAGTTGATGGTATGAGATGGTAGAAAATAGGGAGGAAGCGGTTGTTTTATAGCCCGGCATCTGTTCGACGATCGTCTCGTTCCGATACCACTTTATCCTCGGCGTTAGCCGTTTCCTAACTGTTTGCGAAACAAGCTCGCTCCTCGCGTTCACCATTTGCTCTCTCGCTCATTTCAACCGAACTCACCATCGCCCCCTTACATTTTTTTTCTCTCTCTCACTCGCCTGACTACCCCTGTGAAAGCTTAAAGCCAAGACAATCTCCCTTCGTTTCTTCTACTTCCTCCTCTTCCGCTTTTCCTCTCCTCGACCCTCTCATCCAGTCGCCATTCTCACGATGCCTCTACTCCCTATCTTTCTCATTCTCATTCGACTTGATTTCGCCTTTTGCAATACACACCATGGCGTGCGTACTTCTCGTTCCTCCGTGAAAGCTTTCCGCTCTGTGTTTCGTATTTTTATTTGTTTTCTTCTGGCTCTTTTCTTTTTTTTCCATAAATAAAGATTCACTTCGGTGACTCGACTTGGAAGGAAGGAAGACAGACTGAAAAACGAGGAATATGGATCAAATGTATATCCGATTGTATATATGGATTGATCATACGTGGATCAAATTCCACGTGTGGACAAAGCAGGGGTGTAGTTTTCACCGGGAAAAACTTGGAGGCGAATGATACATTGACCTGCTGTGAGAATCCTCCCCATTTCGTGATACCTTAAGAAAAACTCGCGAGTCTGATGGTCATAACGTAATGATCGCTCGTATTTTCCGGCGGGAGCCTGCGCTGACATTATTTATCGGTATAAGGGAGAACGGCAAACTTTTTGTGCGGAGATAGGGATAAAAAAGTTCTATGGTCGACTAAAAATACTCGATATCAGGCGTTATAATTCTTGAATTCGTGGCAGACATTTTTTATTCCAATCTATTGGTTATGGGAATCGGGAAGACACTTTGACACCGGTCACGAGATGTACGAAAATTCGTTGCCAACTGAAACCATGCGAATGTACGAGGTTCCGCGGAACAGAGTCTGATATTCCGAGTTTCCGACGAGGTCTCTACGAGGCAAACGAGCGAGTGGTTAGCTGGGGAGTGAGCAGGGATTGTCGGTGATACGGCGGAGGTAACGCTGTACGATACACGTGGGGGTTCCCGTTGGCGGTAGCTATTCTTTTCGTAGCTCCCGGTCTCTCCGAGCCCCCGGGCGAGCACATGCATACTATACGCGAGTATCGTATACTATTCAGTTCCTACATGTAGGTTATGGATACAACGAGAAGCTGCTTCGGGGGTGGGTCTCTGGATGGTACAACGAGGGGTGGATGCAGGGAAGGTTGAGGCAAAGAGGGTACAGCAATAAATAAACGTACGGCGTGCGCTGGGAGTCGTCGGCGATAATACGTGATCCCTCTGCGTTGAATACTTAATGCTAAGTACTCGGTTGTATCTGCATATACCATCCCCTACTCTTTCTCTATACTCGACATTTTGCTGTATATCGGACTATCCGTGTCGTTTGAATCTTCCATGTGCACGTATACAGGATGATTCGGAATTGAATTTCGAAAAGTTTCTGACAGTCGGAACAGAAGTTTTTTTTTTTTTTTAAGCCTAGTATGGCTCGCCCTCTTTAGAAGGCCTGTGCCAGGAACAGAAGTTTGACGATCAAGGCGATCTTGAATGGTTGATCGATCGAAAAGTCTGAGCAAATTCGTAAAATTAAAAATAAATAAAATTAAAGTGTTTTTTGAACCAATACGGAGCTCAAAATTGGTACTTCCCAAAGCATTAAAACTAAAAGCTCAAAACTGAAGAAAGATAATGGCGGTAGTTTGTTTTTGGAATGACACAAAATTCACCTTTCACGAAAGGGATAAAATCGATAAATGGTAATACCCCCGCGTGAATATCGTCAAGATTTACCCCACGTGTGTTTAAATTCATGCTCTCTTATACACTCCTTCGAATAAATACACAGGTAGCGCGATTTCCATACAAGAATCGTATGAAAAATATTCCACTGGTATTTTGAGGTCGAATCTCACATATGGGGGATAATATCCTCCGGCATATGGAATACAAATATAGGAAGGGAGGATTGAGAAGGCAGTGTGTCAGGAATGAGACAGGGGATGCGCCGAAGATACGCGAAGAGTGAGAGATTCGCGCACTATTGAGTCGCGAAACAATAAAATAACACGAAATACTTTGCATACGTGTAGGGACGATGAGGAAAACAGGCAGGAAGTGAGTTTTTCGAGGGAGAAGGTTCGCCGTACCGAGAGGGAGGGCATTCTCTTCGCATTTGGCAAAGGGAGAATTCGTCGCTCTCTGCCGTTCCCTTTCCCCGTGGCAAACGTGAATGGGGTGGAAGGTTCGCCGGTGTTTCGAGCACAGCGATCGTGCACGTTTTCCCGTTACGTAACGCTTCGCGGTATGTATGCATTATGCACGAAGATAATGCTCTCAGGTACTTTGTCTGTATGGCGAATAACGCGGAAAGCCCTGTACGCAAAATTGCTCTCTTTCGAAGGTGTATTTGCCCGCTCGGGTGGATGAAACTTTGGAGCTCGGGGGTGTTGGTTACACCCACGGATACCAAAACGCGAGAATGATCGCGAGAGATATCCTGCTCTCTCCTTCTCTATCCGTGAATCCACACGAAGAATCCTCAGACACGATGTTCGCACGGAGACTCGCGTTTATTCGATAATCATTCGACATAGATAAACGTGTATGGGCAGGAAAGGAAGAAGAAAAAACATCAAACGAACGATGCCTTTTGTCGAAGAGTCGAGTTTCGCGCTGAATGGAACGGAGAATGGTGAAATAAAAGGTACCGCGATGTGCATATTGCACCGGGATACACAAACCACCGCATCTGCGAGAGGACCGAACGAAGAGAGAGGCCAAAGCGTATCCCAGACATCCAACGTCCCACATTTGCAGCTCTACCGGTTATTTCTTCGCCAGAAATGTATTTCCACCGCAATGAAAGTCTTTGGCAATATCTCCGCCAAGAAACAACTGTACTCTGTCGAACGCATTAAAAATAGTCGCTTTTTACAGCTCCATCGATAATTTCTCCACTAGGAATACGTCCCTACTGCGATAAAATTCTACTAATTCTGCCAGAGATGTCACGGTAGTCTCTATCGCGAAACAGTTGTATCTCCGGTCGAGAAATAACTGGTAGAGCTGTAAATGTGCCCTCCACAACGACTATAGACGCGAAGAAGAAAGCACTCACGTTGCATGTACTTTCGAAAAGTCGATAAAAGCACACCAGCGCGTGTATGCACACATATAAATATGTACTTACATGGAATATGTATCCATAGGCTCGCAGATACTTGTACCTACTTTGGAAGGTATAGGTCGCGTGTGATACCGCGTAAGAAGGCTGTGCGATGCTGTGCTTCCGTGAACCGAGTATCAGAACCGACGAAGAGCCCAACCTAAATTCTGAATAAAACTGGAGCTGCATAAGAGATCAGGGCGTGATGAAAAACAAACAGCGGTTTAGTTTGCTGTTTGATCTTCGGGCCGGGCATTCACGGAACTCCGACAGCTCTCTTCGTCGTTTTTTTCTTCTCTCTCTTGGCTTTTTTTTACCACTCTCTCACTACCGTCAGATGGATTATCTATTGACTGCGTATCACGTACGTACCTCGTATTATCAGGAGACCTTGTACGGAGTATTCAATCCTGAATGAAACGAAAAAATCATCCGTCAAAAAAACGTTGGAACATTCGAGTCTCATGAAATCTCGCTCCCAGAAAAAAGATTTATTTGAATGCATCGATTCCTTTGAATAGTGGCCTAATAAATCTCTTGTTAAGCCGGTATTTGAATAAAATTTTATTTATTTCAAATAAATTTATTTAAACCAAATAAATTATTTTTCTGGGTGCGAATGATCTTGAATCGAGGCAATGTTTTTCACGAGGAGCGAAATTCGTCTGGCCTTTGGGTTGTTTCATTATTAACGCAACTCGATAGGATGAATTAAAAAATTTGGAATATTTAACGAAGAATACTTGAGACCAGCGCATTGGATTTTCGAAATCATTGATTTTTTTTTGGCAATTTTTATCCCTCGCTGATCGAGTTCGGATTAAATTCGCCATATGTATTCCCCGTGTACCAGCATTGCCTCTGTTCGCCTGGCATTTGGGAATAGCTTTTATGCACCAGCCATCTTTCATCTTCAGAGCTTGATGATGCACTCGAAGTGCGGAAAAAGAAGTGTCCCGGAAGCATCGCCGGTATACACTGGCAAAAGTGGCGACGGCGACGATGATATGACGAGCGCCCGAGTATTTTGAGTCACCGACCCCTCGAAGCTTGAAAAGGGGGGTCGTGGCTATGTGTGTGTGTGTCGCGGCGATACCAAAACAGCCTGATACTGCCGGAGCCCTGCAACCCTCTCGGCGGAGTTGTCAGACGTTGCTAGTTGAAAGTGGGGCAAAATGGGTTCGCATTGAAAAACAAAAACGCATCGATTGGCAAAAAGAAAGGCAATTTTGAGGCATCGTATGTATTGAAAATCATAAAATAATTTCAAAAAGTAAAAGAAGGATGCATGCACAGGTTGCCTGAAACTTATTAGGTAATTAAATTACGTTGGTTAAAGATTATTTAAAAAACGTACTGTTTCGTTTACAGTAATTAAAAATGGTATTATTTTACTATTAAAAAAATATATAAAACAGACTATATATTTTGAAATAATGATTGGAAAAAATCTACCAAGGATTGTTGATTAAAAATTATAATTAAAATAATAGAAATTATTTTTGAAAAAAGATTTTTTTAAAATTATTGGTGAATTGAAAATGCTAAAATGAAACAAATTGAACATTTATCGAAAAACGATTATGCTATTTAGAAGAAAAAATTACAATTAATAGAAGAAGATTAAAGATGAATTAACATCTATTTACAATTTTGATTCGTAATATCTGTGTATACAAACGACCAGCTGATGGCGCAGAGAGGGATAACGATAGAGAGCCGAGTGTAGAAACAAATTCGTATTTTGGTAGAGTACAACAACGGTGGAGAAAGACAGGGACAGTCTGCGAGGCAGTTAGAGATGAAGGAAAGTGGCTGGCTGATAGTAGGGATAGTGAGCGCCCGAGACAGAGTTAATGAGAGAGAGAGAGACTAAGTGTGGAAGAAAAATTTGAACTCATTAAGAGACGTGGCACTGTCCCTTGATCAGAAGCTTTGGATATATTCATGGTATTATTACAATAAGATTCGTGCTAAATCATTGTTCATTCTCCTTGATTTATTTCCACTTTTGCACGCTTCAGTCACAAAATATTTTTGAGTGTTATTTCAAGTTCTTCAAATTTGTGATATTCATTTCGGTTACTCGCAACGGGCCCTCTCGAACATCTCTACTCCCGTACAACACCCCGAGTTATTCTTAGGATGGATGATGAAAATCAATTTCAAATACGAGAATTCGGGTTTGAGTTCTGCCTCTCGTCAATGTACAATTTCTACGTCTTAAGTGGAATTTCCAGAGACAATTGAGTCTGGGGCTTTTACTTCTGGTACTCTGAATGGACGAAGCAACGGTTACGGCGGAGAATTATCAATTATTGTTGTTATTATTATTATTATAAAAACACGATAGAGCTTACAGGCGATTGGCATCAATGGGAAGGAAATAATATTGAATACGACAGAGCGAGGGAGTCGAAAGCAGAGGATTTGCGAAGGACGGATATTTTGCCAGAGATGATGGAAGAAAAGCAGAATACGAAGGAGAGCGAAGGTGGGCAAAGGGGGAAAAGCTTTGGGGAGAGGCAAGCTCATGTTGGATGATGTTAGCGATGTGGTTTGGTCTCCTTTCAGGCTGAGGTTCAACTGATTTTCCACTCGTGGGATATTCAATAAAGCAACAGTGAAAGGAAACCTCCCAAAAGACGGCGGGGGGTTGCTCAGGGGTAGGAGGCTTTAAGGGGTACAAGAGCGATGTTGATGGTGCAGCGGTCGATTGCTGGGTGGGAAGCTTTCGGTAGACGAATTCCTCACGACATCGATCGTTGTATAGACTCAAAACATACGAGATAAATAGAACCCAAATACAAATAATTTCATTCTCGCTTCTCAATCACCCTACTCTGAATATAATTTCGATTTTGATAGAGATCTTATCGCAGAAAGTCGGTAAATCATTTAAAAAATTGATATATAAGGAGCAACCGGGCCACTTTTTTTTCACCCTCTCCAATTTGTTTCAAAATCTGCCAGTTTGAATCATTAGTCAAATGGAACATCTGTGATTTTTTTTAGATTTTTATATAAACATAAGAATAAAAACTTATCTAATTTTTCCACTTTATCGAAAAAAATTAAAATCATAATTTTTCAGCATTGAGAAAATTGAAAGTTGGCCAAAAAATTAGAATAAAATTTTTTTAAACCTAATAACACACTCTTGATTTCGATACAAATTTTACAGGATCTCTGCCATTGGGTAAAGAATAAAAAATAAAAACCCTGCGAAATCTATATGCGGTTATGAGATTTCGCCGGGTTTTTATTTTTTTTCACCGTAACCATAGCAGGTGCCATTCTGAAATTTTTTTCGCAGATTCTTTACCAAATAAAAGATACCCTGTAAAATTTGTACCGAAATCGAAAGTGTGTTATTAGGTTTACAAAAATTTTATTCTCATTTTTTTGTCAAATTTCCATTTTCTCAATGCAGAAAAATTATGATTTTAATTTTTTTCGATAAAGTGGAAAAAATAAAAAAGTTTTTATTCTTATGTTTTTTTAGTTTGATGAATATTTTTTGAGATGGGGTATTCGTAATGAAAAATTAAAAATCCTGAACAGACGCCTAAAAAAATCTAAAAATAATCACAGACGCTTCTTTTGACTAATATTTCAAACTGGCAGATTTTGAAATAAATTGGAGAGGGTGAAAAAAAAGTGGCCCGGTTGAAAAAGAACTTCTCATATATTAATATTAATTAATATATATCCATAGGCGAAAAATATATATTTAAGAAATATCTCTACTAAACCGAAATTATGTTTGCTATATTTTAACACATATTTTGTTTTCATATGGGACGGTGGATCAAATGGACTACAAAAAATGCGGGAGATTTTGCGAATTGATCGAAAGAGGATCGCGCAGGGAGATGAACACACGGATGAACTTTATCCATCGTTTCTGTTTCGTCGATACTCGTTCGTCAAATTAAGCTAGACTTCGATCCTATGTCGTCGACGTGAAAGAGAACATCGGCAACACATTCGGCTTTTCACATTCGCTATAATACGGATACACATCGTACAGTCCACGTATACATACGGGATAAGCCCGTACTTTCGAGAGCTTCGAGACGAGCTTCGAGAGGATCGATGCTCCGCTGGTGATACAGACGACATATATATATCTACATGATATATTTGCGTGAACGTCGTACGTATACGTTCGCAAAAAGGGAACTCCCTCTGTCTCTCGTTTCTGTGGCAGGAGGGATGGCGCCACGCACAACCGCACAGTGGCAAAGTTAATTGAATGGCACGAAGTCGAATCCCAATTTGTCGTTTTCATTCGTCGTTCCTCTTACGAACGACGCGGGGGTGAAACGAGTACGTGTGTATATCGGAGGACGCGGTATAATGTATCGCCGTCGATTTACCCAGTCTTTATAAAACACGATTTTTTTATCGTTTAATTGTAGGGGAGAATCAGTGAATCTCTCACAATGAGCGTTGAAAATATTTCAACGAAGAATCCGTTATCTCCATATAAAAATGAATATTTCTCATCTTGAAATTTACTCAGAACAATTGTGAGGTAATAATTTCAAGGATTTCTTTTACAAGGAGGAAATAGTTATTTCCTGTAAATTAGGCTATTCCAAAATTAGGAAAACGAAGCAATTAACTAACATTCGATGCAATATCTGTTTCATCTTACCACGGGATTTTTCAATTCCCCCTAAATTCGATATAGGTGTGCAATGTGTACGTGTTTGACGTATAAAAAGCACATGAGCAAGAAACGTCACGTTTGACGTTTCCATGTATCATACGACACTTTGCATCAGGCGAAAGATCGCTAATATCGTCAAGAATACGAAACGGCGAGTCAAAAGCCTCTCTCTCTCTTTGAAACGTTAGGAGAGATGAACGAGTGCGAGGCGAACGAAAAGTGTACAGATGTCGCGAGGAACCGAAAGATCGCGTAGATCCAAATACATATAGACGTTTCGCCGAGATATACGAATGGTAGAACCAGAGAGAGAGAGAGAGAGATGGAGAAAAAGCTCGAAATGGGGATGTTTCGCAACGAGAGAGAGACGATTCATAAATGTATTCAAAACGCGACGCTCGCGTCGTCTCGGGGCTGTCGCAATGACGAGGAGAAGAGAGCACGGGCACGGAAGATACCAAGCAGTCAAAGTATTATTATTGAGGGTTGGGGGATCCGTGATGGAGAAGAGAGAAAGCAGGAATGAACGGGAATCAGGAGCCTGGGGAGAAAGAGGAATGAGCGTGTGTGTGTATGATGTTACCAGAAGCTTTTGGGAAGTAGCAGAATGCGCAGCCACAGTTCACCCTTGCGAGGCACACGGCATTTCATCCCCCTGGCCGGATTTCAGTGAGGGAATTCCATCGTTTATCAAATAGACGCGCGATATTTCCCAGACTGAGATACACTATGGATATGAAATTTCTATTGTATTTTGTGCTTTTGCACGCGACGGATGATCTTGCGGAAGAGTTTGGGCGAAATTTTGAGCTTTTTACAATTATTCTGTAATTATGAGAACTGAAAATCGAAGCAGTTTCGTTTGGTCGTGAGGAGAAATATTTCTCGATACATCCACGAGATATTGTAACTTTCTTTTTGAAATTCCATCTCTCATCGCGGATAAATATGCGAAGAGATTCGCACGGTTTATATACGCGCGCATAGCTCTTCGAGTATCTCCAGTCTGACTGGATGTATTTTTTTTTCTCTTTCTTTCCTCCGTCGAGTTTTTTTTCCCCGCGTCTCTCGTTCACAAACGGACGTTTGATCGTTAGTTAAGGAGTGAATAATATTAATTAAAATGTTCTTTTGCGGCGTCGTGTAGAGGCCTCGTCGGCGGCCCCTTTCTTCGTTCCTCTTGCGCCTCTTGGTGAGCGTTCTCTCAACCCTATCCCATCCACCCTTCTTTTCTGCGCTTTTCTCCAGAAGAAATTTCATCGGTGTGCGCTTCTCGCTCTTTCTCTCGCTCTTCCCCGTCCTCTCTCTTCTTCGACCCTCGTCTTCGCCGCGACCACTCGACTCCTCTCTAGCGTGGGCTCCTTGTCACGGATATTTATTCGTCCCAGTTCGCGTATATTTATTTATAAAGTCCCACCATTGCGGAAAAGTCCTCAAACCTCGCGCGGGCGAGGTCTTTTTTTACCCTCTTTCCTCCCGCTCCTTATTTGCACCCCGTCCGTTTCTTTAAACGACGCGGAGTCGCGACGACAACGACGAATCGTCTGCGGAACCCTCAACCACCCGCGCTCGCGCACACACACACCCAGACACTACGAGGGAAAAAAAACATTAATGGACGCATTCGAATGAATTTTATTAATTGAAATCGCGCGACTGGTGCCACGCTCTTCGAATTTCATCCTCTTCCCTTTTGGCACCGTTCGACGCGGTGATCCTCTTTTGTGGGTTCCCTTTGTAGGCTTGACTTATTACCATCGCTTTTACTTCCGATATCGCTCTCAGGATTCCCCTTTTTTCGTTTGTCGTTGAGACTCGTTGGCCTTTCGCATGCTGGAATCTCGATAATCGATCATGAATATCATTCAAGTTTTCCGTCTATAATTTCGGAAATTGATAATTGAATTCAATCCAGTATTAATTATTTTGTCAATGGGTAATAGAATCTCAACCCATTGATTAATATTTTTTTCCAAATTATTCATTCATAGTTGTGAAATTGTCATTTTTCTGATCCTGAACTGAATTCTATTCGCAGGTGGGGAAGATTCGATGGTCAAAGATGATTTGCTTCTCACGACTCTTCATTGTGCGACCGATTTTTCGCACGAGTATTGCACGACGCAATTGATAATTGTGCAACAGTTGCGGGATTCTCTCGACCGTGCGTACGAGATACGGTACTCAAGATGGAAATTTGCGACAAAACCGAGGAGCAAAGGGATGGAGAATGCGAGGGAGTTGGTTGGATATGTAATGAATAGATGGACAAAGAGAGATACAAAGAGACGAAGAAGGAATAAAATAGATGGGACACACGAGGGAAACAGCGAGACCGTAGCTGGTGGACGTGAAGCTTCGACCGAGTGGGAGGCTCAAGGGGTGGAGAATGGTGGCAGAGAGACAGCATAAAAGGAACACACTAGTAGGTATTAATATTTAGCATCTCTGAAGCCAGCTCGCATTCAAGTAACGCTTCGCGAGGCTTGGATCCCCGTACCATCGCATCGCGGATCTGCCTGAGCCCGTTTTGAACAAACCTGAAGAACCTCCCTCGCCTTCTCAAACCGACGAGCCTTCCTCTTTCGTGGCATCCATATTCCCGTTAACCACTATCATACCCCTTGCCCGAAAAGGCGAGGGCCACCGTTCATTCGAATATATATATATATATTTTTTTTCATTTCTACCGCCACTTCTCTTCTGTCTTCGTCCCTCCCTGCAGCTCGCTATTTCACTCCCACTGTGATGCTTTTTTGTCTTCCAGTATCTTTATCGTTATTTCATTTTTCTTCTCTGTCTTCCGTTTCAATTGTGCGCTCACTCACTGAATATCGTAGTATCCTTTAATGGTAAGATATTCAAGTATAACCAATTTTTTTTTTTGAGATATACCTTTTTGAGGTATGCCTTTTCGTCGTCCCCGTCACTATACGGGCCTTGCACTTTTATGACGCAACAGTGTTGTCTCCCGCATAGACTTGACTTTTTAATTATCGTTGCACAGAGAATCGTATTTCATCAAAATAGCCTACACAAAGATAGAGATTTGGCAAGCGTTAATGCAATCCAAAAAATTCAAAAACGCAGAAGGAATTGAATTCTTTTCATATTTTTTCGTTATTTATCTCATTTCAATTCGAGTGTCATTTAATTTAGCCCGATGCTATTTTATTGTAGCGGTAAATTACTTTTAGCGGTAAGGAATATTTTCTGGGCGTCCTAAAGGTCATCGAACCAAACCGAAAGTTCATATCTACTATAAAGAACGATATTAACGTCAAAAAACTTGCTCGTCAATCGATATCGACGACGTTGTAATCAATTTGTTCTATTCGTTTTGAAATGATTCGTGGATCGTAAAGCATACATCGTTCGGTGCCTGTTGGTGCTTTCTGTGCAACGTAATGCTTGTCTACGTCACCTGCCATCCCCAACCCCCTTTTCTCCCTCTTCCTTTTTTTTTTTTTTTTATTATTCGATCAATCCGTTCGCCTGTGATGCTTACGTGAAATATTTGAAAACTGGAAGAACGTCGATCGTGTACCGCTGTGCCCTTGACAGAAACCCGTATATAATATCGCTCGAGGGGTTGGTGAAACGTCACCTATAATGCCACCACCTCCTCCTCCTTCCTTTCAACCCCAACCATCATCGCTAATAAAAGTCTACAGCTATAATGTTTTACCTCGTGTATCGGATTATACTCTGTAGGCCAAAGGGGTTATTACTCGTTACATTCAACGCGAAAGACCGGCTCGAATGTCTGGTCCGTTATTGGTTTTATCGTTTTCTCGTTATCGGCTTTGCGTATCAACCCTCCGCTGTACATATATTTTCCGTATAGATTTTTTTCCCTAGTATCGCTCTCTCGTTCTTTCGTAGCATAAAAATGTTACGACATCATGGAATATCCATAATTTATTTAAATAGGCTGACGAACGAATCGTGTTTCTCTTCGCGATAACGGTAACAAAAGAAAACTCAAATTTTTCAGTTTGTTTTCCGTTTCCCTTCGGTCGTCTCTCGAGTCTCTCCCTTTTTAGCAATCGTTCTCGCTTCCATTATTCGTCCCCGGCATCATTTTCCCCGCTTCAGCTCTCTCTCTCTTTTTACCTCTCCCAACTCACTCGCAGTCCCGCCAATTCTCAACAAATTGTAATTTCTAGAAACAAATTGAATATAAACGCTCGCTCGGCTTGTAATTCGAATGCCTGCTGCAGCTTTACCGGCAAACATAATGATGAGGATGCCGGAGGGTGGCAGAGGGATTGGCAATGAGTCTGCGGGCTATACATATTATTCGAAAAGGGAAAAGCATGACGGGTAGAGAGGGCCGTTACTTTAACAGTAAGTAAGAACGACGGATACGGTAAAGGGAGTGAGAGAGATAGACGAGTAGCTTCGAGAGTGTGCGTGGAAAACAGCAATCTTTCGAGGCAATCTGTTTAATATAAATATATAATCATACACGTTTACAGTCGTCAAGATTTCTATTCAAAAGTCCACGGGGATAATGAGTTTTCATCGTGACAATAGATCGCGAACGAATAGCTGAATTCACCAACAATGAGAGGAAAATATATTTGTCCAGAAGATTTTGTTGCCAATAATATACGTTACATATATTTTCCATTTAAAAATAATATATCCGAATAGAATATTATTCTTATACAAGAGAAATATATATGATTTAAACAAACTGATCGGAGGTTGGAAAAATCCTCACGTAATGAAGTCATCCTCGATATTGAATCAGAGTCCTGTTGCGAATTTCCCGATCGATTATTTGCAATAAAATGCGAGGCCTTTGAGAGTTGAGCCAAATTCTCCTAATATATTTCCGAGGGATCCCAGATTTTGAATTTCAAGATACGTCGCCTCTTCAAAATAAAAAACCAAGGCAGAAAACGAACAATCTCTGATAATAATCAAAATTCACAGGGCTCATGGACTAGCAACCCCATCTCAGGATGAGCACAAAAAAACTGTAATAGGATTTTCACGACGATGAAAGTATTCTGCTAATTCGAACGTTTTTTCGAGTGGTTAAAAAAACACGAGATAGTGGGATGCATTGTTCGTGAACAAGAATGATCCGTACGGGGGGGTGGAGTCAAAATTGTATTCAAAGAACTTGAAAACCACCGGAGGTCCACCGCGCTATCCGGGGAACGATATAATTCTCATAGAGAATTATTATCGTTATGCAGTGCCGCGTAACAATAACTGCAAGTAAGTAGCGTCTGTCGCCACAGTTGCGGCAACGAGGGCCACTGCTCCGCCGCCCTCCGCCTCACTTCCTCATTCTCGCATTGTGTCATGTTAAATCAAAAGCAGTGAAATTTACCATTGTTGAATGAGAAATCCCTCGATCGTGTGTTATTCCTGCGGTCGCTATACGAGGCTTGCATATACGATCAAACATCGGTCCGTGCATGCGAATACGTCATGTCCTATCGGCATAACGATGGCTACGGGGATTCGTTACATTCATACTATACAGGAACATGTATTATACTTTATAACGCGAGTACGTATATTTTATGACGTACCGGCGTATCTATCGCTTGATAAACTCACATATTTACATCCGCAGATGTAACGCAAGGACCCACAGATTGACAGAGCTATTTTCGAAACAATGAATATTGTCACTGAATACGAAAATTCCATCACTCGTTCAGACCTCACGGCGTACATCGCGTAGATTCTAGCCTGGAGTATGAAAACATATTCCACGATCCAATTTTTTGGTAATTGATTTTGAAAATTTAACTTTAGGAACGGAATAGATCAAATAAATTCGAAATATATTTTCTATACGTATCCCTGCACGTTATTTTTACAATATTACTCGTTGATTTTTGACAGAATCTTTTTCTGGAGTTGAAAATATTTTTAAGATGGACCTGCCAAAATTGTTTCGTATATATGCATGTAAATGCACCTTGAGAGCATGTAAATTTTCACACGGTGATTTTAAAGGGCACAATCTCGAAATACGCAATGAATATCTCGGGGCTCTCCTTCTCACTCTTCTCATTTACCCGTTCTGTTGCAGCATCGTTCTTTGGCAAGACGCAGAGGCGGAGCTTCGCTATAAAGGAAAAGCCCCTCATCGCACACATGAATAATTGAGACACAGGTTCACGTTTGGTGCCCGCTTCACTCACGAAAACGGATCCGGGGGTTTGATTTCAGGAACCCGCGACTTTTGGCCCGGACACACACAGCCAGGATGATGGAAGGAAATTGTGGTGTGCTCGTCGATCCGCAGGTACATATATATCCCACCCTTAATTTATATAGTATTTTAAGCATCATGCTGGTGCGTAGCCACGGCAAAATTTCCGTTTGAGCACCCTGTTACTCCCACTATCAGTTTTACGCGAATGTGGACACGCAAACGAGCTAAATTTGCATGTATCGTTACACCAGCGCACAAGAACGGGAACGGGAATGTAACCTGGACCGAGAGAGAGAGGGGGGGGGGGGGAGAAATAATTAAGCTCAAAGGCTCGCGATCTCGCCATTTCTCTTATTCGAGGATACGAACGTAATTTTGAAAAATGTTTAATCATTAATAACCGACGTTGGCTCGTTTGAATGTTTGGGTTTGCGCTGACGACCAATTTGTCAGATATTTGACTCTAAATTGGTCTACGATAACGGACATGAAACGCTGCACTAGCTCGCTACTTTTTCCACACCAAAACACAGAGCATATTTGTAATTAAATTTACCTCTCGTTCTCATCTTGTTATCGATGTTGAATAATTTAATTTTTTTTTCGTCAAAAATAACCCTTTGGAATTCAGCAAACTTCATTGCAATATTAGTTGAGCGTCTGCGTAGAGGCTCATCGTCGTCGGTCGTCAGTCCAGCTTCGTACTATTAGACACCCACCTTGACGATTTGAAAAATTCGCAAGATATTTTGCGTATTTTCGAAAAAACTAGACTCCATCTTTGCCGAGCATTCAGTGACCGCACACGTGTCAAATTGGTATTTTCAATAGTCCACGCGCTTGGCAAATTGTACGTGCGGAGGGTGGAATTCAAGCTTCCGGATGGTCAGAAGAATTTGAATTTCTCGAGTGACGAATAAATGGTGATCGTAGATTTTCCTGTTCCACGATGAGACGAAATGTGATATTGGGAAGAGCGGTACGAGCAGCGTCTTAGGAATCCGACCGATTTCATGGCAAACGTCGTCGTTCTTCGGAAGGGAAAACAGTTAATTTGATCGAGAAGGTCGCAACGGCCGAGAGAAATGTGTGCTCGTTGAACCCCACTGTCCCTCTCATCCGGACCCTCTGCCAGAAGCAATGTATACGTGGGAATGCGGAGCATCCGAAGCAACCAAAATACTCGTCTTAGCGATTCTGCGATTTCAACTTCTCGTCCTTTACAGATCGAATCAAAGACTTTCCAACTACGTTACAGGGCACGGTACCTGCCATTCATCAGAGTGATGAAAAGTTGTTCGTCCTTTGGTCGCAAAACGACAGGAGAAATGGAGTCGCGATATTTCAATTTTATCATTCAAAATTTCGCATTTTAACGTCTACACAGCTTCAAGAACTTTTACGTTCCGTGGCTCTTTCCGTCTCGCGCGGCTTACGACTTTCCTATTCATTTATCCCTTCCAAGTTTACAGTGTGACGACAGTTGCGGCGATGTATAGATAGGGTTGAAAGAGTAAGGCCATAGACGGGATGCGACGGGAGAAGGGCACTGATGGGAGTCGGGGAATATTCGCATCTTCAATCAGAGCATCAGCGAACCCCGTCATAAACTGGATCTAATTAACTTTGGAGAGAGAATATTATATATCTCGCGACATATCTCGAGGATCAACCTTCCCTCTCGTCTTTACTCGATTCGTCCCAACTTGACGTATTTCTCATAGAGTAGGTACGAAGATTTCACATGGTCTCGGTAACTGATTGTGAATCACAAGGGGAGGTTGAATTAATGGATGGCTGCTGGTGATACGATTGCCAAGTAGCAATCTTTTGGGTTGTTATTAGCCTCAAATGATGAAATACGTTATCACCGATGAGGCCTCTTAATTTCGTTTAAACTACTGATTGTATTTGTAGCAGTTTGGGGAATCACACGTAAAAACATGGTAATCTCAACTATATGATGAGTTCAACTGGATAAATATGCGGTTATGATTTGTTTAATTGAAATTGCAATTTTTCTAGTTGTCCTCGGCATATTTTTTGTTGGTCTTATTTCAAAATGTAAAGGCTCAATTTCAGGGTTCATTATCCATGTAGAAAGATCTTGCAATGGCAAGAGCTTCGGATCAAATCTACATTCAAGATTTTCCATTGTACGTACGTAAATTACCAATGCCAGAATTATCTTGGATCAAGAAGCCATCGCGCACCGGATAATATATCGGTTCGAGAGTAGAGATAAATGGGTTAAGACGCACCCGTTAGTCCTCCATCTGAAAGAGAAATAGGCACGGTGGAGTGTGCAATGGAAGGATGTCTCATTCAATACGGGTGTATTGTTCGCGTCTTATCATAATATCTCATAATTAATATCGCTGCATTGTGCGGTATGGATGGATGGAGATAGAGGAATAGGGCGAAAGAGGCATTAAGGGGATGGCTCGCGGGAGAGATACGCGCCCTGATATTAAGAGCAGAACGCGTTCCCTCATCTTCGCCGTCATCGTGATCTTCGTGTACACTCACGATGGGGACGCGGCGACGATGGCATCCTGTCTCACGCAGAAGTCAAACATGGCTCATCTCTCTGTTCACCTATTACGAGGTATACGGAGTTCAGTGAGAGTGAGCGAATCCACTTGTCGTATTTCGTTTGTTTTAACATTGCGAGTCACTCGACAATGTCCCCTTGGAATCCCTAAATTTTATATTAATTTGAATTAATGAATATGGTTGCTACTGGCATATTTTACTTGCTTTTACGGTGAAATGTAGGGGATCCTCGAGATACTTTAAACGGAGTAAATCTTTCTTTTCTTTTTCTACTTTGATGATCTCAAACTAGGCTGATTAAGTGAAAGCAATCTTTGCAGAAGTAAACACACAATCTTACGTCGCAAGTTGAAGTAAAAGTTTGTCTGGAAAACTTGAAAACTCTGGATCAACAGCGTCACCGGCATTCCAGTACAATTCCCGTGACATCTGCGGTTGCATTGCTTCTGTGCGGAGTGAGCTTCGTTTTCCGTCTCAAGCCGCGGTCGCCGTAATATCGCTCGCTATTAAGATCGGGGCTGACAGAGTGCGCGGATGTTTACTCTGCACAATCGTGCCTCTGTACCAGTCTCTGACAACGCACTGTATACACTATCCGGTGCATTCAATTACAGGGTATATTATTATTCGAATTTCAAGTATTGGTCCACCAATGCAAGCACGACGGTACATCATCGTCGCATTTTGCCCCTGGTTTGCGAAGGGTAGTGAGAATAATCCCATAGATGCCAGTGAGGGTGTACTTCCAATGTGAAGCTCATCTTCCTTCCCTAATCGTTCCGTCTGCCTGTTTATCATCTATTTCGTCAGTCTGAAACCTTGGTCCATCACTCGCTCTTGCGAATGTCCTACTATCACCGCTGCACCAAGATCCTTACTGCTTACATTTCATCCTCGAGGAGTCCCGTGATACCCAGTCGGCAGCTTCAAAGCTCCACAGTAACGGATTCCTTGTACCAACTACGTGCGTTCGTATACTGTATTTCAGTGATCCCGGTCTCATTCCTTCCTTTACAGGATCGAGGAAGGAATGTGTGTTTTGCGATGGCATCGTCTCAAAAGAGGAGACGAATTATAATTGCTTCGGCACTTTGACCGCGGGTTTTATCGAGAAACTATTTCATACGCTCAGAATCAAAAAAATTAATTTATCCATAACAGTTGGTTTTCTAGGGTAAAGCGAACGATTTCTGTACAGTCACGGTTTTTTTTTTCAGATTATACTGGTCGGAAGGTGACGTGATTGCGATCATTCGGTACGGAAGAGCCAATGAGTTTGGGGGAGGTGCTGGAGCAGAATGAAGAGCGAGAGGACCACGATGAGGTAAATCATATCGTAAATAACTGCAATGTGGCAGAAAGTTGAGTGGGGCGGGAGGGGATTGAAAGGGGTCAGCCACTGAGAAAGAGTAGATATACGAGGGATGGGGTCTCATGAGGAGAACGAGACGCCTCACCAGTTGCAAAACTCCCCGAGTTTTATAGTTGAATCGCATGACTTCCAATCGCTATACATTCGGTTGGCGCACCGACGTACCTTTTTCCATCCTTTACAACGAACAAACGGATAACCTCAACCTCCTCATCCTTCCTTTTTCACCCTGTACAGACATTCGTTGTTATTTTTTTTTTTTTTTGTTTCACTCTATTCTTCTTTGCGTTGCGCCACAGAAGCACCTCGCGCAACTTCATTTATTTTTATATCGCCATACCTTTCTGGAGGCCACAGGGTTGCTACAACGTCTCCGTGCGCGTTATAGAATATAGCGCTCCGTCTTGAATTTTATTCTAATTCCTTCATCCCAACGTTTTGCCCCCTCAGTCTTTGTATACCAGAACCGATTAATTCCGAATTTCTAGATATTCCGTCTTCAAGACGCCGAGGAGGAGGATGGAGATAGGCAAGCCCCTTTCCTTCAACACTCCGACGCGTCGGCTGCTCTCAAGGCACGCCAGGGTCATACTTCATGCTACGTTTTCCGTCTTGGCTTGTGTTTACGAGCAGCCAGTTTCGAGGTTGAAAAAAAGGTACACCGGCGGTAAAATATATAGCGAAATGCCTTTAAATTATAAGGATATCGAGCAAGTTGCCTCTTGGCACATCCTTCCTGCATTTATTCATCCCTTCTTTTATTTTCCGCTACGTCGATGCTTTGGAGTGGCGATCGCGCTAAATGAAAATGAAATTAGGTGCGTTACCGAGTATCCAAGCTCTCCCATATTTCAGTAGTTTCATTGGTCCTTTCAGTTTCGCTTTCTGCCAACTATTATCCGGATTCTCAATTGTCATAGATCGTTACCCCTAACTTGACTCTGACTGACTCTACCAAAGTCACCCTTGTTTCAAACATAAATACGATATCTTTGGGATCCGTCAGCCCGATACAAAGGCAGGTGGTGACAGGAGCGTCGAGAAGGTGAAAAATGTACATGTCTGTATTCAAAAACTACGATACGATTTGGTCCGAGAGTATGAGTGAGGTTAAGGATCGTGGGCCCGAAGGCGGGGAGGTTTGGGAAGGGGTGAGTTTCGAAAGTGCACGAAAGAGGGTAGAAAATCCAGGCCGAAGTCTGTAATGCCAAAAGTTTTAACGAGTTTGAGTGATCGCGGTCGATGTAGCCACAACAATAATAATAATAAGGCGCCACGATGATGATAATAATAATGCGGTTGCGGCGGTGGCGGTACCAACTTATCGTATTGCTTCAAATAAAGCTACTACTACAGTCTGTTCTCGCGATATCCTTCCCCCTCCCCCTTGCGGGTTCCCTCGCTAACCCCATGTGGTCCCTGTTTCCTTCTGTGCTTAGTTTGGCAAAAACCGTTTCCTCCTCGTCGCTGTTTATACGCTCCGACGTCGTCATACACATACCTTACCTGGCCGATACGTTTCCCGTGGGACTGGCAAATACTCCCTTGGCTTTCACGACCTCCAAAAGTAAGGAGCACGAGGCGAAGGCTCGATCATGAACCGTGTACCCAGCACAGCCGCCTGAGGTGAATTTATGTACCGAAGCCAATAACGATACTGCCTCAGTTGCACCCCACAACAACTTCATTTTTTTCCCCATATAACTCTGCCTTCGTCCAATCTTCAATCTACTTTGTCTCACGATCTCGATCCGCATCACGACGCAAGGTCTAGAAGTTTCATCCTTGCGCAATTTTACCCCCGCCCCCGGATGAACATCTTCGCAAGATTAACTCTCAGTGACTTTGGTAAATATGTTGATTCGTGTAACCAAGAATTCGCGATCTCACAATTTCTTCCGTCGAATCTCTTCAAGATGCACCCTCGAGTTCCAATTAGAACATGTTCTCTTGTTACGAAACTTCGTTACATCGAAGATGTATTTTTTCAGAAAGTAACTTTTTTTTTTTTTTTCAAGGGACAATTGGCTGAGCTCGATTTGAGTGTTGACGTTACGGAATTCGATTGTTTATTCGAACGACTCTCGAAAAACAGCAAGAGCTTCTTTGATATCGTGCAAACGGTGAATTTGAGGAAAACATGGAGTAGGTGGTCAATGAAAGTGGAAAGATGCACACCAAAAGAGAAGAGAGAAGCCGATACATCACCCGGTTTTCGGGTGTTAGCCCGGCAGCCAGAGCCGCCAAAACAGCAATTACCTTGGCGGAGAATCAAATGAAATAAAATTGCATTATCTGGCATGCCATGGCGCGATCAATCATACACCCTTTTACTTCAGGGTTTATGTGTCTATACTCTCGTGCCCAAGCGGCGTTTCAACCGCTCTCGTTCTGTAAGTTCTTCCTCACGTTTTTTTTCTCCCTTCCAATAAGGTACGAATGATAGACGCGAGAGATCGTTGACGTATATTATATATACTGTACACTCCGTTACATTGAATCCTTACTTCGATCAAACCAGTCATACCACCATGAGAAGCTTGCAAAAAAAAAGAATAACACTCGTACTTTACATCAATAAACTTTCATAGTGCTATCGAGTCATTTACGAGTAATTTTGACGATCCGACATTTTAACTTTGATAGAAACTGTGATATTTATGCGATCGGAAAAAAAACATTTCAGAGATTTTGACCATCGGTCATTTCGGCTGACGGACGGAAACGATTCACCGCAGCGGATGCGGAGATCGTTCAATTAATAATCCGTGACCCAACCGAGAACGCCATCACTCAAATTGATTATCAAATATTGCGAACAATGTACATGGTTTCTCGTCGATTTATTTCACCCTCTTGTGTGATCATTCCCGAAGTATGGTTTTTGAAAGCAATCCGAATGGAATTATACAATTTTTGGCGAAATTTTATTCGGCAATTGTTCTATTTCAGATTGAATTCCAATGCAAGGACTGGCCCGAAAGACTATCCGTCGACACAAGGGCTGTTCTCGTTTAACCTGTGATAGACCAGAGCTTTGCGGTTGCCCTCGCCCGGAGTTGTTTAGCATTAATTTTAATGCTTTTTGATTCATACGCGACTACACGATGAAGTAATCTCTCGTTTATGAGGTAAGTGGTACGTGGAACTCTTGACGGCTCTCGTAATGAAATATTCTTGGCTTTTCCCGCGAACATTTTACCCCAGCACGCGTCCTGGTGTGTCGCTGGCTGCCGACTTCCATATTTCGCCTCTTTAACCCTCTAAACGCCGTGTTTTATATACAGTATATGCAAGTTGCGCGCAACGGTTATACGAATATAATCGAGGGTTGTACGCTCACTATCGCGTTTCGCTATATCCATCGATGTCGAAGCTCGGGACACCCTTCTCTGCACTTGGCGCCGGCGGTTGTGATCTCGCTCCTAAGGATTTACCTTTCTCAAGCTTTCACGCCCTTTGCTATAATTATATTCCGCGTGCCGTAAAATTGGAAATAATTAAGATTCATTTGATGCGAGCGTAGTTTTGCATGAGAGAATGAAAATAGAGGCGGCAACGGTTTAGTGAATTTAAAAAAAAATTCGAAGATTCGCATTAATTTTCAAAAATTTAAAAATGACTATGAATAAGCGTCGAACAAAATATCGAATGACCTAATGAGAAAAATGACAATTCTCGGTGGTTTATTTTCTTGAACGGATATTTTTTTTAATTTGGCAGAGTTATTAAATGGTAGAGATGTATTTTCGTAGGGTTGATCGGTGGAAGGGATGTCAATGTGTCTGTCTTATGCATCATCATGGTTCAAATTAGAGCTGGGTAGTAATTGAAAGTACTTGGTACTTGCAGGTACTTGAAAGTACAGTACTTGCAAGTACAAAGTACTTCAAAAGTACTTCAAGTATTGTACTTGATTTTTTTAAGTACTTCATGTACTTGAAGTACTGTACTTGCAAATTTCAAGTACTTTTCTGTACTTGAAGTACTTTTTTCAAGTACTAGTATCAAGTACTTTTGAATGTGTCTTGCTGATGATTGCATGTGCAAAGCCTTTGAATATGGGTCATTCTATGTCAAATCGACCAATTTTTGGAATCGACCCCTTTCAATTTCGATGAAATTTGATCAGAAGTTTTCTTTTATCATAAAACAAAGTTCTATCAAAGAAAAAAAATTAAATTTTTTTTTCGAAAATTCAAAATTTCACCATTTTTTCAAGTTTATTTTTTAAATATTTCGAAAACTATTATAGTTACGAAAAAATCTTTCTGGGTTCGTCTCAAAGAATATACTCGGGGCTACGAAAAAAAATATTCCGAAACGAATTTTTGAAAAATGATGAATTGGGAGAATTTTTCAAAATCGTGAAAATCCACGATCAACATTAAATTTTTGGTTTTATTTTTTTATATAACACCTTGTACTGAGATTAAAAGATCCTGAAATTTCCAGAAATGTGTTTTTTTTGTTTCATAAATATGAATTTTTGAATTTTGGTAAAATTTTTTGTTTACCTCTAAGTTAAGTGAAGTTGATCATTCGTGTAATTTTGACTGCTGAAAATTACAAAATTACATGATTGCTCAACTTAAAAAAATTCATATTTTTGAAAAAAAAACACCTTTCTGAAAATCTTTCAGGATCTTTTCAAATCAGTACAAGGTATTATATTTAAAAAAATATTTGAACAAAAAATTCGAAGTTAATTGTGGATTTTCACGATTTTAAAAAATTAAAAATTCTCAAAATTCATCATTTTTCAAAATTTATTGTCGAAATATTTTTTTTTCGTAGCTCCAAGTATACTCTTCAAGATGAAACGAACGATTTTTCATAACTATCATAGTTTTCAAGATATTTAGAACAAAATTTTGAAAAATGGTTAAATTTTGAATTTTGCACAACTTTTGAAAAAAACAAATTAATTTTTTTTCCTCGGTAGAACTTGGTTTTATGATAAAACAAAACTTCTGACCAAATTTCATCGAAATTGAAAGTGGTCGATTCCAACTCTTGGTCGATTTGACATGGAATGACCCAAAGTACCAGAATTTACGAGACGTACCCGATACTTGATACTTGAAGTACCTGTACTTGATACTTGAAGTACTTGCAAGTACTCCGATTAAAATACTAGGAGCGAGCCACGTTCAAATTATACGCGGCATTTTTTCAAAATTCTAAAACAACAATTGGACCAGCTTGAATTTATTATCGATAACGAAATATCTCGAGTATCACTCATTCATCCAATCTTCGATTTTCATCCACCATGGAGTATACATGGAGTTATAACCGAACTGTCATGAAACGGTTGAGCGAGGGTGGTGAGTGTGTATATGAAAGAATCGAAGGAGAGAAAGCTGGATGATATATGATGACAATACGGTGCCATATATTTCTGTGGCTCCCGTCGTCGCGAGGATTAAGCTTATACGATACTCTTCCGCGCGACAACCGAATATCTTCGGCAGTTGTCACGTCCCGGCATCATCTCTCGTACGACCCCACAATACAAAAACATTTATACGCGCACGCATACACACCAATACTCATATGTATGTCGTTTTTTTTGTTTGTAAGGAGACTGCGAGATCATCCAGTACGCTTCTTCGGATCTTCCTCATCTCATCGCTTTTCTTCGTCCTCTCGCTGCTTCTTATTCTCCATTCTTTTGGCAACGCGATGGGAATGAGACGCTCATGGCTCCGCGAGTGATAAATAATGGCCACTGATCCGTTGTTTCGAGTCAGAAAAGAAGAATGAGAAAATGTGCCTGGGCTTGCGGATCACATACGTCTTGGAGAAAAAGACTTTGCAAGAGGAACTTGCAAAACAACCTCCGAGTTCACCTGTATTTTGGTCCTTCTCGTTTTTTTGGCAACTTGAGGAAAAGATTTATCCGTACAGGTGAGTCAATGGAAAAAATATACATATAAATATAATTTGACAATCAAAAAATAACATGGCACTAGAGAAAAAAAGTCACCAGTTAATTTCAAATCGAGCAATTAATTCTCAACCGTCACTCGGTTTTAGAAAAATTTTATAAAATAAATTTTCGTAATTTTCGGTAGTTATAAATCCGTCATGAACAACTGCGGAGCACAGACACAAATCCAAGAGAAACTCGAGGCCGACAAAGGCTCATAGGGCATTATTGTCCTTTCGTGTCTCAACTCTGTTCTTTTCGCAACAATCGATACAAAAGACGATGCACAGGGGTGCAAGAGGGTGCTCTTTGTACCTCACCGCTGGTACACCCTCCCACGAGTATTTCTCGCCCTCTGTCATCCGCGAAACTTTCATTCCCTCATGCACAAACCCCTTTCCCCATCACTCTGTCTTTGTATCCTCTTTTTTTCGCCCCTACATCCCTTTTGCGAATCTCACCCTGCATGTTGAAACTGTACATATACGTATATAATGTACTCGCACCTCTTAACGCATCGGTGTTCGCGGGTGAAGCAATGGTACCCATTAGTGTCTCGAGCTACGCAAAGACTATCGGAATCCCCAGCGAGTGCAGAGAGGGCGAGACAATTGGGGGAATAAGAGATATATCGGACCAGTTATTTAAAAACCTTTATCAACTCGGAGAAAATTGTTCAAGCATTTTCGAGGGATGAAACGAATTTGCCAAAAATGTGACAAAATTTGGTAAAAAATCGGTGACTTCTGAAATTTAACGAAAAGTTTACTCTCATCAAGTTTTAAGATTGCTCCATTTTGCTCCAACACTTGAATGCCCGCGATCGCTCACTTTCCCCAAGTATCTCTGAATCTGGGGATTCAGCGTGTTTACGCGAATATTTGAAATTTGTCCAGAATAGATTTCCGTAAACTCTGATTCTATCGATCCAAAATACCCCTCTCTCTCCCTGTAGTAAAAAAAAAAAAAAATGAAAAACTTCGCACACAGCTAAAATCTCACAGTTTGAATATTCATTACGTGGAAATACATTACGGAAAATTAAATCGTGCAAAAATGCAGCGGAAAACGTACATAAATGTCTGTAACGTTTTATCGAAAATATTTTCTCGATATACGGAATTTTATATCTATACAGTGAGATCTCGTTGTCGACTGGATATTAAAGTCGTTCGCTGATTGCAGCGAAAAATGGGGAGACTGTTGGGTGCTAAGCTGAAAAAAAAATAAGGAGAGACAGAGGGAGAAAAAGAGAGGAGAGCGAATAGGCGAGCATGCCGCGCCAAAGCGGGAAATCGTGTTCGAGTCGCGAGAGAGAAAGAGAAAGAGCGAGTAGTTTGCGAGGAAGGGAGTGCAAGGGAGAGGGAGGGAGGACTGTGAATATCGCAATGCGGTGTTTTTAGCGACGTGCCATGAGCGATGGATCGGTTGACCGTAATTATCGTCTAGAGTTTTGCGAACGGGGGTGCAGAATGGGGGTTGGTAAGCTGCGGAGTCGTTGGGAGAAGCACGCGAGGGGTGAACAGAGGGAAGAAACATAAATGAAAGAAATCGATTCACCTCCAGCGCACGGAGATGCTATCGGAGCTCGCGCTAAGTCGGCAGAGGGGTAGCAAAAGAGTACCGTTGAATACAAGTACGTGTATACAATATACTTGTATCCGTGTACGAGTACATTTTTCTATCTTTTTCCCTCTTCCTTCTTCTCACTCGTTTCTCCTCGGTCTATCATATTTCCACGTAGTCACATCGCTCGAGGGCACACACAGACACGGAAACACGGTCTGTATCGGGGGTCGGGGATCGCATGCAACCGGCATCGACGGCCACAATGCGACGTGATTGTACCAATCATGCGATATTATAATCAATAATATTCACCAGCTCCCTCCCTCTCGCCCTTTCTCTCGCTCTTTCGTCCTCATTACCAAAGCTTTCGATGTACGGGAGCCTCCGTTAGTTTATGTTTTCATCTACAGTGTAAACTGCGTTATTGCCTGCTCGCTTATTTCCGACTTACCCGAATTTCTTTCAAAGTAGCAAGCTTGTACCAACCTCCTCCATTATCGTTGTTTCTACCCTTGCTCCACGTTACTTTGGGACGCGATTTGTGTGATTTGAAAATTTTGTAACATCCGAAACTTGCGAGTAATTTTTTTCCAAAATTCTTTATCGACCATTCGTGATCTTTTTTTGCAAATTTTTTAAGGCTTTCCATTTTTTTCCTTCTTTTCATTAACGCTCGAAGAAAAAATTAAATTTGTTTGTGCCCTTAATGATAATTTCTTTCAGTTCACATTAGGCTGTTTCAAGAAAAAAACAAATTCGATTTTTCAACGGGCCACACCTGAAATAGTTAGTCTAGACGGAAAAAAATGCTGTCAAAAGATGAGCATTTTATATTGAGTGGAAGATACGCCACAATTGGTTTTTCATTTTTTCACCCTTTTTTTTTTAATTCAAGACGGATAATTATTGGAAAAAAAAATTTCATCCTGACAGCTCCCAGAATGTCAAATTGCATCCTAAAAAAATAAATTAAAAATTTTATTTATTTATTTTTAAATCGGGTCCCAAACGCATTTTCACTATATTATTTCACTATTTTTCGAAACTTTATTGTTTATAATAAGTTTTTTTCTCTTTATTTTACAACTATGATCTGTTATTAGTAATAATAATGAACAATTTTGGGTGGTTCATAATAAGTGAAAAAACCATTTGCGTTATGGGTGGTACGCTTTTAAAAATCGAATAGAATCTTAAATAAACTTCTTTTAAAAAATGAGTTAAGTAGCTGAAGTTCGTTCAATTTGATTTATTCAAGATTCCCGAAGAATTAAGGTACCAGTCTACTTTAGAAGGCCAAAAAAAGCAAATTAAAAAAAAATATTTCAGCTCCTTTATCAGATAAAACTGTTATTACAACATTGTTTCATTCTTTGGAAGAACAAAACAAAAATTTATTTTTTATTTTGATTCTTTGAATATTCTATAGAAATCACCAAAGTCGAAAATGTCTTGTCCCAGAGTCGACGGTTAATCTCAGGATTGGCAAGTCCGAAACGAAAAAATAAAAAAGCATTTTAAAGAGGAACGTTTCTTACACAACAATTTACCACTGTTAATGAAAAATCGATTATAAATAAAAAAATGGCGGATCTTTGAAGTGAAAATGAAAATTTATTTTTTCACGATTTATTTCAAACATCCGCCATTTTTTTTTTAAATCAATTTTTCATTAACGGTTGTAAATTGTTATGTAAGAAACCTCCTCTTTAAAATGCTTTTTAGTTTTTTGTTCCAGACTTGCCAATCCTGAGATTAACTGTTGGCCATGGGACAAGACATTTTCGACTTTGGCGCCTTCTATAAATTATTCAAAGAATCGAATAAAAAATAAATTTTTGTTTTATATACTTTTAAAGGATGAAACAAAGTTGTAATAACAGTTTTATAGTCATATCTGATAAAGGAGCTGAGAAAAAAAATCTCAAAAATTTGCTTTTTTTTACCTTCTAAAATAGACTAGCACCTCAATTTTTCGGGAATCCAGAATAAATCAAACTGAACGAACTTCAGCTACCTAACGCATTTTTTTAAAGGAGTTTATCCAAGATTCTATTCGATTTAAGGCATACCCATAACGCACATGGTTTTTTCACTTATTACGAATCACCCAAAACGTTCATTATTATTATTACTAATAACAGATTATAGTTGTAAAATAAAGAGGAAAACACTTATTATAAACAATATAGTTTTGAAAAATACATGCACACAAATTTTGGGAAATTAAACATACCGGTACTATTTTTTGAATTCTTCTTTAATGGAAACTAAGCTTCCGTAATGGCAGTTTCTAAAATATCAGCAATGAACTAGGATCTCGACGGACGTTTGAGCAAAGAATGAACTTTCCATCAATGAAATAGTCACACGTTGCAACAGTATGAATATTTCCGTGCCCCCGAGTCAGATATGTTCGCGGGGAACGGGAAATCGTTACGAAAGTCTTTGTTTAAAAAATCGCTCGAGCCACAGCGGTACGAGAAATACGAACCGTTGCTCTACGCTCGCGGCCATTCGGAGAAACTGGCTTTTGCGTTACCAACAGCGAAAAAATCTACCGCCCTTACCCGATTTTCCGCGCCCTCTCCCTCCCCCGCCCCTTCGGGGTATATTTAGTTACTACTTTTTTATAATTAATACCGCCGGTGGTAAATTAAGTTGGCAAAGGGAGAAAAAGTATTTAGCAAAATAAATATACGAGCTCGGTGGTGTGGTTGGTCCGGTGGTAATCGTGGTGTGCCCTCTTCTGTCCGAGGATGTTCCGAGTCTGGCTTAAACTTTCGCTCGCCGTTTCGCGTCTCTTTCTCCTCTGTCTCTCTCTTGCTTCTTTTTTTCACCTTCACCTCCGGCTTCCATATCGCCGGTCTGACTCTCGTTTTTGTGCTCTCAAGTTCCTTTTGCATCACTCGTTTTCTCTCACTCTCTCCCGTACTCCTCAAGTTTTGCATGGTCTTTCTATGTTTCGGTTCTTTTTTTTTACCTTCGTTTCCTCCATTATTTGCCCTTCGGGAGAATATATTTCTTTGGTCGAGTATTGTTTCACGGGAGATTACTTACTTACGATGTGGATGCAATCCTGATGGAGAGAGTAATACGGTATAAAATGTAGATAACAGGAGAATTATGATCGGACAGTTTCCTTTGCCGCCTCAACCTTCTCTGAAGCCTCGAACTCACGCTGAAATGGTCTTGAGCTTTTCCATCGTGAGGTTTGCCTCGATTCGATGCAATAGGAGAAACAAACTACGATTCAAGGTTTCATACTTCCCAGACAGCTGGTCAAAACTTTCTGGGTATCGAGACTTTTTCATGTATCTTGTCTCCTGGCCACTTTTAATATACAATGCTAAAAATACGAAATTGATCCCGTTATTCGGAATTAAAACTTGCTCTTTTTTTCTAACAGTTCTTCCTGTTTCGTTCTAAGCTTGCTTCGCAAATTGGTGTATAGTACATTTTCCCGCAATTAGTAGGCCGGTCAGATGGAAAAAGAGTGGATTAAAATCCGAAAAGAGAGCGAGAGAGTGGGAGATGGAGCAAGAGTGAGAGAAAAAGAGGTTTCTAGACGCAGTCGGTGCAGTTGAAATGAAAAAATAAAGGAAGAATATATTCTCATAGTGCGCTGGTGCGGGGTTGGGTCGTATAGCGAGAATATTGAATAACGCAAACACAGAGAGGAGATATGAATAATAGATGCATATACCCGGGTTGAAACTTGGCCGGAAGTCAGGTAAATAGGAAATGCGTTGATAAAGACAAGAGCAACAACGGCGTAGGGGCAAGAGAGATGGAAAGATGTACAAACATGGAGAATCCGTCCGATACCATCCCCATCATCCCCCTCTCGCTCTTTGGTCGTGGATTTTCGCGATTCGCGTCAGTTCGTCGGCAAAATAGAGCTCGCGGTTGGGTCCTCGTCTCATCGTCGTCGCAACGGCCACTCGGGGATAGAGGATAACAATGCGAATCGTGAATTGCGTTCGTAGGGCCGTCGAGTACCAAAAACCGCGAAGCAGCACGGCAAAGAGCTCACCAACCTATTTACTCGAATAACGATGCTTTTTTGGTTCACTTCAATTCGGTTGTCTCTCTCTCTCTCTCGCACGAAATTTATCTACCAAGGATTTCCTTTACCACCATTGACATTTTCTCCTTCCATCTCTCTTTGTGCCGTAAGAGCAGCTATCAGACCCATTCCCCTATTGTTTTGTCATAAAAATTTCTGTCCACGAATCTATAGTTGTTCAGAAAATACAATGAACATTGTTAAATTCTATTTTTATGATAACTCTCGCAGCTTTAAATCGAGCCAGTTAAAATTAATTTAAAACTCGGTCATATTTCGTTAACTGAAGCACAAAATTATCGTTAATTTTTTATAGTTCGAGACTCTTTCGTATCGTTGAAATATCACGAGAAAGTGAATAACGAGTTTGGCAAACTCGAGGGTGAAGAGGGAAAAGATGGAGGTAAGAAGAAGCTTTTGTTACTTTCGCGAGAATAAATCTTTACCTCGAGCCATTAAAAGTGACGGAAAAGTACCAGGCTGCACGAACGTTGATATATAGGTTACCGCGGAGGCGTCTTGGACGTTTGATTTTCACTTTAATTTAACTTCATTGAGTGTTTGTCAATAGCAATATCCTTAATTGCCTGGTCGACGGATGAACGATTTACGTATATATATGTATATCGTTGACATTGGGACCGTTGGGTAAACCATTACCGGATTATCCAGCCGTCAATATTCGTTGGAGCCCGCTGACATTTCTATAAATTTTTTTATCGTTCTCCTCGGCTGTTGAAACCGCGTTAATTAAAAGTGTGAAAAAACGTTGATGGCAGCGATCGGAGATAGAAATTGGTTTCTCTCCTCAACGCCGTACATTTTTTTTTAACGTCAATTTTCGTCTTCCCACTCTGCTACCTTGTTTCAGGATTCCTGTCAACAAAAATGAAGAATAAATTCTGTTAGCGGTATTGCGTCTCGCGTCTCCTTTGTAAATCATTTAATTGATCAATCGCGTCGACCCCTTGGAAAGGCGAACCTCAATTTTCCGGGCCAGAGGCAAGAGTGTATGACCGGAAGAATGAGAAAAAATAACCGGGGTTGAAAATGAAAAGGGCGCGAGGGAGAAAAGGGTTCTCCGTGAACGATCGGTCAGGTCTCACTTCTTTATCTTAATTATATATCCTGAAAAGTTAATTACTTTTTTCATCTCTCTGATATTACGACGAAAAGAATGTAGAGGGCTTTGAATGTTTTTTTTTGTTTTTACCTTTCTCTTCTCCCAGCGTTCGGAGAATAATAAAAGCGTACCGATGTTTTTCTCGACCCTTTTATTTTCACTCACGTGGGACTGTTAATTGCGAGTATCGAATTTTTTTCCGCCAGCCTTTTTCTAGGTACGATTTTCTGGTAAAGTTTTTTTTATCATCTTTTCTCGGTTGTTTTGGTACACCTAATTTTTAGTCAAGTTGTTGGGATACGCCTGTTTGCTGATAAAGCTCGTTCGTGGTGTTGTAACAGGTAGAATTTCACATGTGCCCTATATCGTGTGTCCCGAGTGGATTCTTCGAGCTTTTCGCTCGCGTCGATATGCATCCGCATTTTATTTCTACGTTTCGCGTGTAAGCGCAAGCTCTGCACACGAAGAAAGCACATCCATCTGACGAGAAACGTTGTAAGCTGAAACTCGAGGCACACGCGCGCTGTTCGAGAGACGATGCGCCGGTGTATAGTCGAAAAGCAGCGGTGGCATCAGGAGTGAGAGAATATACAATATGTATAAATATACATCGACGGAGAAAGAGAGAGAAAGAGTGAGAGAGGGAGATGTCGAGCCAAACGGCAGGCTTTCGCGAGAGCCTTTTCGCGACAGCGACAAAGGGCGTTTTTAGAATATTGATATCGAAGCCGCTGCATATAACGACGAGAGAGCTTTGAACGACGATGAGAGACGGAAAAACCGAGGATTTCACCTTCCCTCCATCATCCCTCTAACCTCCGCCCGCCCAAGCTTTTTACATTCACAAACAGACACACATACATATATTCGTTACATACGCGTGTATTTTACTTTTTATTTTTCGTCGACCCCTTTTTCCGCTTTTTTTTTTTTTTTTTATACTCCACCACTCGCATCAAACCTCTCAGCCTCTCTTTTCCTCCAACGACCCTGTTTTTTATTTATTTATTTTTTGTTTTATTTTACGTATAATATACAACCGATGCCCGAAGGTTTCCTTCATCGATGACACGAGACACGCGCACGTGAGCAACGAGCATTCGAATAGAGATCGAGGCAATGCGGCATAAAACTGCCTATACAGATGGGGAGGGAAAAAAATGAGCCACGAATCGTCGTATCGCGCATACCGTGAATTTCAAAGCCCTTTATACAGAATTTTTCTATCTATGTATATATATACATTGCCTACTCGCATTTTCCTTGGTATTATTATTGTTATTATTATTATTGCTATTATCACCAGAGCTTTTTGTGAAAACGATTTTTTGCGTCGTTTTTTTTTTATTTTTATATAACGAAAGTACAGCCGAGTCGAGTCGGTTCTTTGATGATCACGGGATAAAAAAGGGTGAGGCAGGAGGGTTTAGCGAACGAAAGAGAGCCTTTGGAACAATGCGGTCGCTGCATGGATTGGTATTTCTCGATGGATGCAAAATTTATATATATACATTCGTCAAATGGATCTCGCAGCGAGAAATTCTGCGATATGGCCTGCGAGGTTTTAAAGTCGAACTACATATATATGGGGGTGTGTGTAGGTAGGTGAGGGTCTTCGACGTTATTTTGATGGTGAATGGCGAGAGCACTTTCACGAAGACAATCGTTGCGTGCCGCTGTGACGATGCGAATGACGAATTGACGGAGAAATATATGAAAAAATATATTCCGAATGCTGTGGGGAAGGGGGTTACTTTCTCCCACCTCTCTCAATATTGCCCTTCATCGCTTAACAGAAAGAAAAAAAAAAGTTTCTTCGTAAACGGTCTGGCTTTTAATTGTAAATTCGTGGTTTTCACGTTATTGTATGTGATTCATTTTCATAAATGTCTTTGAAACAAATTTTATGTACGTGCTAAAATATCTGATGATTTCATCTTTCTGAATATATCCCGAGCAAGTCTCATCTTCAACTAAAAAATGTTGATTTTTTTATTCAGGTTCGAAAATTAACGGGGAAAAACAGTACGGCCGCGGAATATCATCGTCCATGAAAAGACGCTTCCTGCCCTGAACTTCAGCAACGCTATTTTTGAAAAGAAAACTCTACAAATATTCGTGGATGTATTTCAAGGTACGTACAATAACAGCTTCTGGCTAGTTTTTGGATCTTATAGCTTATATGCAAACAAAAAAATTATTACTATTTTCCCATCGCCAAAGTTGGTTGACCCCTTTCATCAATGAGACTGTTTTACTATCGATTCACGAATTTATCTCTCATTAACCCAAAAAACAAATGGCCAAAAAATCGTAACTACTGTTCCGAACGATTTAGTCCCCGGCAAATCCGTTCCCCTTGAATACGCGAGAGAAGAACGAACGGAACGCAAAATTTTTTGCTCTTCGTCGCTGTGATGATAGTGATCTGAATCCCGAAGGAGGGTCGTCCGTGCCGAGGCGAAAGAAAAGAAGGGAAAAGGGAATAAAAAATCAAGCGCAATGACAAATTCACGTCGTGCGGATAATTGGAATAAATAAAGGAATAATAGAGGGTGACCTGGGAAAGGAACACGACAGAGATATTTGAGAGGTGTGGAGGAGCGGGAGAGGGGCGGGGGAGGCATGGGGTGGAGAGTGGTGGTCTTCGGTACAACCCCTTGACATCTGTAATTAAATGAAAACAAAAAGAAAGTAATCGTACGCTCTCGACGGGTGAGCCAAGGCAGCGAAATGAGAGAATCAGATAGGGAAAAGGTGGAGAGACAATGCTAGTTCCATCTTTCTCTCTCCCCTCTCTTTTTACTCCCCCTCCCCCCCCCCCCCCCCCGCCTGGATGCCGAGAATGAAATGTCACCGGCCGGATGCGGACGAGCCATTCGTTCGGATTGTTCCGTTTTTTTTTATATATATATATTTTATTTCCATCCTCATTCTTCTCCTCCACTTCTTCTTCGTTCTTCTCGCTCGTCCGAGCGAGAAGCTCCTTCATTCCCTTCGCGGAGCGAATGCTGTCCGAGTCTTTCGAGAATGCCTTCAGAGCGACGTGCAATAATTGGGACGAGGAAAAAAAAAGACAAGAAACCAATTATCGTAGCATCGAAAGCAAGTAGACAAAACCGTTTATTCTTTATCTCGCTGATGCTCGAGTTTTTTCATCCTGACGTTATTCAATGTCTTTCAATGAAAAAAAAAAGCCCGTCCACCGGTCTAGCATCGAATTCTTTGCCTCGTTTCAGTCAACAACACCTTGAGGAACGAGACAACAAAATCAAAATTACTTTATTTCAACCAAAAAGCAAATGAGGGATTACGGCAAAATAATTTATTCGGCTCCTTGGGCGTTTTAGAAAATATGGAATAACTGTCTTTATATTTTTTCAGCAAAGGGAGTCTACATTTAAAAAAACAACCAATGTATCATATTTGACGTTTGCTTTTTGAATGCTAAAGTAGAATGACAGATACGAGGAGGAACGAAAGTGACAGGAAATATGTATATTGCGGCTCCCCGACATTGAAATTACGTTGCAGTGACAGACGGAACGATCTATACATTAATGCATATATATATATGCCTCAAACACACCAAGGGTTCCACGCACCCTCGCACACCACCCTCACCTATAAACCAAATGGCTTCGATTGAAATAGCCTGGTATATAGGCCACCGATTCTATACTTTGATGGCGGCGAGATATATCTTTCCTTATTTATAAAATAATATGTTTTTATCACATGCAAATTGTGCTGAAAAGAAAAAGTAAATTCCAAGATGGTTCGGTCCCAAACGATTTCCCAGTATGATACAGTCAAGATCTTTTTCAGATTTCTCGATCGCCTTTTTCTACCCCGCAAAAAATGTCCTCTTCCTGCTATCTGCAGCCATTACTAATGTCTCTCTCTCTCTCTTTCTCTTTTCGTGCCATCGGAAAGCACCTAAGCAAAGACATCACAAAGCGATCTGTGTGGGCGAGGGAAGCAAAGACATTGAGAGCGAAGCGAGCAATATGCCATCAAATCCGCGTAACCATCAATATCTTTCATCCCTCTGTGGTTGAAACAGAGCATCCCCGGCACTCATCCACCACCCTGTCCTCATTCCCAATGCCTTCGAAACACGGTTCCAAAAGCCGCGAGGCGCGTCACGTCTCACACCCTTCTCATTCCCTCGTTTTTTATTCTCTACTCCACCGCCAGTTTCGTTCACTATTTCCTCATTTTTTTTTCTTCTTTCTCGGCTATACAATCGCACTGAAATGTTTTACATTGCAAAATCAATGCTACCCAAGCGCGGCATCGGTTTTCCTCAACCGTTTTTATGTATCTATCCACTTTATAATAATTCTGCCCCATTTATGTGCGAGACGCTCTACGCGGTATCGATACAATCAATTCCCCACTTTGTGCATTCATCGTTACTTCAAAAATTCACAACTAAACATATTCAATCACTCCGGATGATTCTCGATTTCCATCAGTCACGAAGTCATTGGAATTTCTCCATTGCAAGTTGGAACGTTCGAAAATTGATAAATTTATCATGAAATACCCCATAGATGGTTATATAAAGTCTATACAAATGTTTCTCGCTTTCTTTTTCATATACTATACGAATATACGTGTATTCAGTTTATAAAAAAGTAGACGCTTGAATGTACGACGATCAGATCCGAGTTTCTCGCTTCCAGTGAATCACACAATTATTGAAAACACATTTTGATATCCGCAGACCCTCCACCGTATTCTACTCAGCAATGATAAAATAAAACCAGCGGGGATAGAATGAAAGGCAAGCAGGGTGTGTCGCGAGGCATTAATTATTTTGCCATTTTCTTTTCTCCTCGACGACGACGACGACGACGACGACGATCATTCTTCGATCGACTCTCAACGAAGAAATCCTCGCAGACTTTTGAAATTGCGATACTACTGTATACTGAAAAACTTGATAGAATGCGATGTGAAATAAATGAAAGGGAGAGACAGCCCGTGCGGTAGAAAAAGGGGGTCGAACGAACAAAAATCGGAAAAAAAAATGTCAACTGACAGTGATGCAGTAACGTCAAGTGGAATTGAGTGGGAAAAGTGCGCATTTTCATGCTTTATGCAAGGTCCAATCTGGCAGATGCTTTGGCGTTCTTTTTTTATTTGTTTTTTTTCTTCTTTTTTTATAGCAATAGAGCCCGGAGGGGGTGTCGAGAGGCCCTCTATCGTGACGAGAGAGCCAATAAAAACTCACTTCGCGGATTGGGTAATAAAGCTCCAATCAAAGGCTTAATTATTCGATTACCCCTCAACCAGCGGTGCAGGTGGTGGAGTAGGCCCTCTATAGCTCACTCGCTCTTTCTCTCTTCCTCTCGTTCCGTTGAACGGTAAATCTCGAACGAGAGGAGGGTCGTTGAGGCAGAGGAATGGGTGGTTCGGTTGTACAGAGCTGTGTCGCTTGGAAAAGGGCTTTTCTCTACCTACTTTACCCTCTTGGTGTGCTTTCGGGATTAAAGAATCGAAGATAATTAGAAATAAATAGGACGAGGCGAGGGCCTCGCGATGCTGGTGGTTTTGGCTCGTTCCTTCGAAGCTCCGCTTCCCCGAAACAGCCTCATTGTTTTAATTAAAAAGACGATTGGCGAGAGTTTGGGTGGGAGAAATCCCACAGGAAAGACGACGCCAACTTTTCCACTGTTTTTCTCCGCTTCTTCCTCTTTCCAACCACTTTTATTCTTCCATCTCTCTGGTTACATCTCACTCTTTTCTGCTCCACTCTTATATCTCTCTCTGCCCACGGAGACTTTATGTACATCCCTCTTTTACTCGTATACACAGAGTCCCTCTCGTCTTCTTTCTCTGATAGGATTGAGAGGTACTTGGAGCGTAAACTGGAAACAACAACAGTAACGTAGCGGAGGAGTCACGCCTCGATTGAGATAAAGTCGTCGACGTTCATAGATTTATATGTATATCAATTATTCTTCGATATATCAGTGTGATTTTTTGGGGGCGGATTGTTCTTTCAATTTTCCGCAAGAATGCTGTTTCTCTCAATGAGATATGTTTTGTTTTTCAATTCCAATTATTCTTAGTAATTGATGAGAAAACTATTCGAATCGATCTTCAAATATCGCCAAAAATAAATACATGAAAGAAAAACCGCTTGAAGAAATAGATTAAAATTCATTTGTGTCTAAAAACGCACAGTTGCGAGTAAATAAGATTTCACGACACACGCATCTCCAATTTTATGCTGCTATATCGGAGAATCATTCGTATAAATTGTAAATCGGTTCTCCTTTTTGGCCCAGTTTTCTCTCGCACGTTCTCCCCTTGGTTCTTCATTTGGAACTTCGATGCGACGTTTATTCCACCCTCGTTCAATTTTACATTTCCACCTCGGCACATGACCAAGCATATTCCCGGAAAACTACCCAAGATTTTACAATTTTTACATACAATGAATCCATGCCCCGGAGTCTTTTGGTACGAGTTGAGAAAAAGTCTTTTGTGTATCAGAATCGATCGAAAGAGCTTGCCATGAATCGCCAATGCAGAGTGCACTTTTATCAAATTTTGTTGAGTGTCCGTCGGGGTATTAGTTTTTCAAAGAGTCGGTAGTCTCGAGAGACCTCGAGGTGCTCACACGTGTTCCGATATTACACGTTACCTTCTATCCTTATATCGGAGTATACTCCGTTTAAAATTCGATAATACATACCGTCGTGACTCAACCGGGGGAAGACGGATCGCTCCGGGACTTTCCAGCTTTATTAAAACGGTGCGAAACGTGTTTCGTTGCTGTACAGGCTTTATACCTCGAAACGAGAATGTCGCGATCGGGAAAAAGCAGAATGGGTAAGGGGGTGCGCTTTCCCTGGATGGTTCGGATGGTTCGAGAACGCGACACGAGAACCCAACGGGGCGTTAATACGTTCGACGATTTTTATGTTCGCGTTCGGGGACATATTGGTGCGGGTATGCTTTAATGCGACATTAAATTTCAGATCCTACGTGGTATTTCGTAGGGTGTTGCGTATAACGCATGAATATATATATGCTTATATATCGGTGTATTATACATTGGCGCTGGTTTATATTAAAATACATATTTCATGGATGTGACGAGCGCCTTCCAAACGCGATTATACGCACTTATATCGCTCGACAATTTATCGCAATAAAATTCGAGTGTTCTCAAAAATAATTTTTCTCATACGTGACGAATGGGAATGAGGGCGTGAAAGAGAACATTCGAGTGGAGGAAGTATAGAGTGGAGACGGTAAAAAAAGAGTTCGTTTGTCGGAAGAGGGAATGAAATAGGGGGCAAACTGCCTGAGTACCAATATTGAGCTGTGGTGAAAAGTTCAACTTTCGCATACATATTGCTCTTCATTCGGAGAAGTAATAATTCGTCTCTGTCTCTCAGGGTTGCCAGTGAGTCACTATTATCACTATTTTTCACTATTTTAAAATCGAGTCACTTATCTCGCTATTTTCGAAATTTGGCCACCATTGTCACTATTTCAGAGCTCAGAAGGGGTTAGAATAGTGGACAAATTGGGTGGAATAGTGGACACCGTGTTCTGTTTGATATGCCTTTTTTTAAGAGGTGGTTCTACCTAAAATTTTAGAATCTGCCAATCTGGAGTAAAGTTATGAGCACTTGAAATTTCGCGATTCTCAGGTCGTTTGAAAATGGGGCAAAAATGAAACGAAAAAGGTTTATGATGAAATTTCTTAGAAATTTTGATTTTTTGGGAAAACTATTGGTAAATTCAGGTTCAGGGGAAAAAAATACATCGATGTAAGGTTTAAAGAGGAAAACATAAAAAAAAAAATGTTACGCATTTTGGCCAAAACTAGATCTGTTAACTAAAATAGCTGTACCTTTTTTTTAGATGAAATTCCGGTTTCGACTTGAACTCATTCTTTTCGGGATCGTTGACGCTTCGAAATGCCGCTTGGTTCATCCAATTCGGATAATTTTTCAATTTTTGGCAGATTTTTAAAGTTTGCTCATCGATTTTTGCAAATTTTTTAAGGCATACCCCTTTCCATTTTTTTCAGTGATTTTCAAAGTGCTCTCATTTCTACAAAAATTAAGTTGTTGGAATGATCCAAACGCCATTCTCTAAGTTCAGTGACAGCCTTTTAGTACGAAAAAGGAATTTTGGAATAGGTTTTACCGAAGTCAAGTTATGAGCACTTGAAATTTCGCGATTTCGAGGTTTCTGAGAATAGGTCTAAAATTGAAGAAAAATGTTTTTGATGAAAATGCATAAAAATTTTCATTTTTTGAGAAAACTATTGGTAGATTTGTGTTCAGGGGGACAAAATACATCGGTATAGGGCCCGAAAAAAAAAATTGAAAATATTTTTTTTTCCGCATTTTCGTCAAAATTAAATCGGTTCACTAAAACGACTGTAATTTATTTTATAGATGGGATTTTGGGTTCTACATGAGCTCATTCTCTTCGGGATCGTTCAAGCTTCAAAATGCCGCTTTGTTCATATAATTTGGATAATTTTTCGATTTTTGTCAGATTTTTAAAGTTCGACTATCAATTTTTGCCAATTTTTTAAGGCATACCCCTTTCCATTTTTTTCGGTAATTTTCAAAGTGCTCTCATTTCTACAAAAATTAAGTTATCGGAATGAACCAAACGCCATTCTCTAAGTTCAGTGACAGCCTTTTAGTACGAAAAAGAAATATTTGAATACGTTGAACCGAAGTAAAGTTATGAGCACTTGAAATTTCGCGATTTTGAGGCTTTTGAAAATAGGGCCAAAATTGAGCAAAAAAATTTATTTTCATTTTTATCGTCGTCAAACGTTATTTCGATGGGAAATTCACCGCTGATTGCAAATCACGCAGAATTTTTGTCGAAAAAAAATGTATTCATGAGAAAAAGCAAGGAAAAACTTTTTAAAAAATATATATTTCAATACACCGTGTTGTTTTTGATACGCCTTTTTTTAAGAAGTGGTTCTACCCATAAATACAAACAACTTTTCCTGTGGGGACTCCTCTGAAATCGTGAAAAAAATTTTAGCGGTTTCATACTAAATGTCATACCTACTCGATCCAAAATGTATGGAACAGCGAAATTTTTTTTCACGATTTCAGAGGAGTCCCCATGGAAAAAGTTGTTGGTATTGATGGGTAGAACCACCTCTTAAAAAAGGCATATCAAACAGAACACGTTGTATATGGTGTGCGAGATCTAGTTTGGCCTTAGGTTGTTATAAATCTATGATAAGTGTATAATAAATTTTTTTCACATGGTCTCACTATTTTGTCACTATTCTACAATTTTTGACCCTCTGAAGCGCTGGCAACCCTGCTGTCTCTGTTAAAAAAAACACTTAAAGAATAACTTTATTTGTAAACACATTCATTAACAGTTATACTGTCCCCAAACAAAATTGTGAAAATCCTTCAATTTTCCAGCGTTCCCTCGCTCAAAGATATCTCGGAAAATTCTCGCAAAGATGAATCGGTAATTCGATTGCGCTGATAAAAAAAAAATCACAAAATTGTCATTCATCAAGTAGAGTGTGATGGAGTTCGCGGGAATTAATTCTCTCCTCTGGCCACGGTTAGCAGCGTTATCGGGGTCCGAGAAAATATTTTGTAAAATCTACATTTTAATTCTAATTTATTACCAGCAAGAATCCGATCGGCGACCGCACACCCCTTGTCTGTGCAGAAGCGGAAGTGACTGATGTACGGTGTATTCCGCGTCAACTGAACCAACTTTTGACGCAGATTTTCTTGGATTTTGTTCACGATTTTAGCTGTTGACTTTCGGAATATTTTCTGACAAGCAGAAAAATTCAATTTCAACGAGAATAAGTGGGAACATTCTGCAAGTACAGCCTTAGTGGAATCGTGGAAAAAGAATCGTGAACCAGACCCTGGATGGTGAGGGTCAAACGTTGGTCGAGTTGGCTCGAAATACCCCATGCATTGTATATAGCAAAATCACACTGCGGATAAACGAAGAAAACCGAGAGCAAGAGAGACAGAGGCAAGAGAGCTTCGAGACCCTCTCCATTTGCTTTCGTATTTTCGCGTCGCGACGACGACCCTCGCCCCTGGCCCTCCCTGCAGTTAGCACACAGTCGTATATACACCCTCCGCGCTTTTCCCGGTCGCGCTTCCCCGCCATTACCTCGCGGCGATGCTTTTCTCTCTCACTCTCTTTTCGCCCATCAGCCTTCTTCTCTCATTTTCTCGCTCGCTCCCTCTCTCTCTCTCGCACCGAGATTCCGCAATTAATTATTTTGATGCATTCGGTTCGAGATTTTACTCCGCGAAGCTACTGCGAACAAACTATGCACACATACGCACGTTTCAAGCGCTATAAATCACGAGCCGAAGGAGAGAGAAAAATCGGAGTTCAGCTCGTTGAACCGATATCGGGATACCACCATAGTTTTCATTCTATCTCGAATCGTCTCTCATGATGCGTACTCAATGGACGGATATTTTCGTAATGGAGCGAGCACGTTCATTCAAATTGAAGAAGAATGAAAACGCGCAAAGTCTGTAAGAATAATCAAATGTCTGGTAAAAGAAGGGCTAGAAAATTCTTCAGACTTGTGCAAAGTTCCACGATGATATGTCATTCCCTGCAAATTATACTGCAGCATAATAAAAAAAACATATCTGGAAGATGGATTAGAAAACGACTGTATTACATTTTTTCTCACACCTCATCTCGAGGGAGAATTAAACTCGTGACTAGAAAAAAATTGTATTTTCACGAATCGTCACCCTGATTATTCTCATTACGCGATAAAATATATCTCGCTTAATTTCTAAACCAAAAGACGTAACTTTCGTGTTGTGGCTGGTCGAATTTCGCCGATGACGCGAGACGACGGTAATTCACAAAGACACGTATCTCTGTCTCGGGAGTTTGCAACGGCAATTGTGCGATGAATTCCCGTTTGTTTCTATATATAAGTATATCGTAAGAGTCGTTGGCGCGTGCCACGATATTTTATAAATCGTCGAGGCGTAAAAATATCTTGAGCAGTGATCGAGATGAGCCGGGTCAATTGGATGATGTGACCCCGATCGTTCCTTCAGGCGCATTGACTGTCAACGAGAGAATCTTCGTCGGCGTCCGACTTCGTCATCATCGGTTTCGAGCAGACGTCGTTTCTCTCAGTTCAATATCACACAATCCAGAAACTCATTCATCCCTCTTAAGTAAAATCTTCCGTTCGAAATCGTCATGTAAATCACGTCGGACGTGTTGTTCTATTTTTACGTTCGCCAATTTAGCGATGAAATAACGATGCGAAAGTTTATGGTAAATGCGTTCATTGGCAATCTCGAAACCGTTTGGCACAATTTTGAGATGGAGAGTCGAGCAACGATAGATGAGAAACTTACCGAGGAATATAAAGATAGTGGGGCATGTATCCTCTTTATATTTAAGGAATATTCAAGAATATTCTAATTTTCACTATATTATGACTAATATCCGAGGAGCATTCCAACGGCTTAGCCGAAGCCCCTCTCCGGGCAAACACAATCTTTTACATGAACAATATTGTACCATAATTGAATGAAATCCCAGTATTTGTTGATAAACAATTTTTTTTTCATTAGAATGAATAAATCGAAGTAGCAATCACTGAGAGAAAAAATTACTGAATTTGAGAACATGAATTTATTTATTGAATGAAAGTATGAATTCGATTATTTATTTGTTGAACCAAGAAAATCACTCTTCATTTTAAAAAATATTTTCACGAATGTATTACTCCATTATATTAACATCTTATTTAATAGTAACAATTAAATGCATGATAAATTTGATTAAATTCGTATTCATTGGATTAATTACATTGATCGCATCATAAACATGAGATTATTTGAATCTAAAAAACGACTTCAATACGAAATTATTTTTTTCGAACAAAATTATTTCTTTGCAATGAATTCATCATTATTTTACTTCTAAAAATATCTTTATTTAAATAGATTTTAATAAATTTGCATTCATAGGATTAATTAGATTTATTGCATCATAAACATGAGATTATTTGAATCTGAAAAACGACATCAATATTAAATTATTGTTTTCGAAAAAAATTATTTCTTTGCAATAAATTCATCATTATTTTATTTCAAAAATATTTCGGTAGTATTTTCAATATATTTATTACATATAAAATTGATTGTGATTATTTGAAAAGAAGCTGTAGGAATTTTTATTTCCTTCGAGCAAAGAACTATCATTTTTATAGTATACTTTAATAGTATACATAAGTTGTTAAAAATTTAAAAACTGGTTTTTTAAATGTTTTCTTATATTCGAATCGTCGTAACTCCTAACTTTTTTCAAGTGCATAGTAGTAGTCGATAGCGTGTCAGGTAGTTAGGTAGGATAGGTATGATGGTAGGTAGGGTCGAGGGTTCGAATCTCAGTCGGACAGGGAAATTAAATCGGAGAATTGGCGCAGATTTGTCTTTTTTTCTATTTATCTCTTTTTGAGGTCACTAAACTATGCATATTGAATTATTTGGCAAGGGCTATATATTTTGTATAAAATGTTCAGCAACGATTAATAAACACGCATTTGATTGAATCAATCATTTTTCCTGTTGATTGAACTAATTAATTTGTTGATTCAACAAATTTTTTTTCTCAGTGCTTCCTGTATTAAAAGACATGCATGTTTTGAATGATCAAATGTGTTCTTGATTCAAACAACATATTACATATATTTGATATCATATTGCTAGATTCAACTAAATTCGTTTACTGAAACAGAAATTTATGGAATTGACTGAAAAAAATGAACCAAGTAAATATGTCAGGGAACCAATCTAATATGTTTTGGCAAATAATAAAAAAAAAATGATTTTTTGCCTTCAAAACTTTATTTCATTGGTTCTAGTAATTTTTTCTCTCAGTGATTATAATTTAGACCAGAGACTCACTCCACACTAGCTTTTTACTTCCAAATGTGAGCGTTCAGTCCTTTATCCATCGGGATCCCATCGACGATTATTAATTTTGAATTTTTGCAAATATTACAAGCAACTCGCTTATCATATCCGCGAGTCATCTATACAACGGTATGCCGACATATATAGAGTTACGGAAGAACTCATCATCCTTCGTAATGAGGAAGATATAGCGATATTATGCGGAGCCCACGGTAGATATAGATACGTAGACAGACAGATGGGAGAGAGTGAGCGAAAGAGAGTGACGGCGGATGCTTTGTAGAAAGTTTGAAAACTCTACGAGTGGATTAATATCGCCGAGTTCTCGTTACTCGTTGTTGATTTTGTCTGCGCGTCTCTCCAACGTACCCCTAGCTTTTCGCGGGGGTTCGCGTCTACCCCCTGCTTCATCCTCCTCCTCGGCAACCCACGTGGGCGCATCCCTCTTACTAATAATATCAAGTATATATATAGTGGAGTATATACGGTCACAGGAACCTTCTGTGAAACGCTCAACCCTTTCCATTTTACTATCCCCACGGTAGTTGCGTATATGGGCCGTTCCACGTCACTTTCAACTTCTTTGAATATCAGCCTTGTGTCTTTTCTAACTCGAAGAAGTCTCGGAATATTTTTATAAATCATTCTTGGAACATTCTTATGAATCATAGAAAAATTTAGATTCACTAACGTTTGAAGAAAAAATCACATTGTGCTTGGTTCCTCAAAAAATTATATTATAAATTAGCGTGGGTTTTTTAGGATGAAAAAAAATAGAATTTTCGGAGACATCGATTATTCAAAATATTTGGAGATCTCGTTGAGTCGCCAACGTCATACTGAAGTATGATTCAAAATTTTGGGGGTGAAAGACACGAACCCCAAATTCGACATGGAATGCTCCATATATATTATATATGTATGGTTGAAATGTGTCGGTGAAAAAGAGATGGAACAACCAACGCTCTCAATCTCATCGTATCTCATCGTCGCGGGTCCATGGCTACAGCATTTATATATATATGCATCCCCTTCTGTGCTTGCCAGAAGCAGCTCGAATGTCTCTAATGAACCGGCTTGTGTGCTTATATCTGCGGTTCCCGTAACCGCTTTATACGAGAACACTCGCGCCCGCGGGAAAGGTAGAAGGAAGAGCACATATGCGCTCCAGGGTTCAGGTAAATAACCCGGTTTGTACGGAAAAAAAAAATATATATGTATATATATAAAAATAAAACACATCGAGGCCCACGGGGCTTCTGGAGCTCTTTCTCACCACTTCCCACCGTATATTATATCCTACATATTAATTTATCATATGAGCAAACTTTCCAGGAAACGTGCCGAATTGATTTGACCGCTTTGTCAAATGAAAATTACTATCAGAAAAGAAAAATTTTCTTCAGAACTCTGTGAATATGTGTGTCAGGGAAAGTAGTAAATATTTAACAAAAATTTCACAACACCAGAACCCTTCAAAAATTATTCACGGATTGGTTGTGGCTTTGCATCGCGTTTCGAATTTGTTTATGGGATTTTTCGGTATTTTTTTTTTGTCCGATCGGTCTCGACGAGAGTTTAATATCTCTGAAATAATTTTTGGATGTTACACCTCGTCGAGACGTCGCTGACGTTTCGTGATACGGTGGCCCAATGATACAGGCGTCTTTCATCATATGATTTTGCAGCGGTAGACGGGGATGCACGTGTGAGCTGGCAGAGAATTGCGTATTAAAAAGTGGCGGAAGCCGAGCGAACGTGAATTTTTCTCACAAAGGAGAAAAAGTATAGCATCCACGTATATACATGTACGTTGTACAAGTTGAGTGTTGCCATCGTGAGGGAAAGAGCACTATCCATATCTCGTATCTTTCACATTATAATTTAATATATGCGAGCACAGGTAGACGCGTAATGTCTATTACAAAGTAATATAGCTGTCGAAAACCTTCCGAGGAGTTTTTTTCGTCACGTTTAACCGTTACTATTCTGCTTTCAGGAAAAATGAAGAAGCTGGAGTGTTCATCCATCCAGAGGAGAATGAGAGCGAATCCTCTCTGTTGACGATTCATAAAATCCAGCTAAAATTCGGTACGTAGCAATTTGTTTAGCCTAATTTTTAGAAGTAAGGAAAAATTGTGCAGAGTAAAGTTTGCACGATGCTTCATCGTCCTTTTTTTTCATCGAAAAATTCGCCGAAATTTCAAACAAAAAAATTAGCAACAAAGAAGTTGGAGGGTAATCCATTCGAGAATCGGATCGGGAAGAAAACAGAAGAGATTCTTTCGCCCAAAAATACCAAACAGAAGGATGAAATAACGAGAGCAAAGGAGAAAGGGCTACGGATAAAAATTTATATAGCCGGCCACGAGTTTGGAGGGGGTGGTAGAATAAGAGGCTGTGGCAGGAAGAGAGCGAGTGGCGACGAGCGCGGGGTATATTCGCCCTGGTCGGGATAGTGAATTCAAACGGGCGTGTAATTGGCAGTATCGTAAAAAAGAGTCAAGACCGTTCGGGCGGAAGGAGGGTAACGCGCTCTGCTCGGAGGATACGAAGGAGGCGAAGAGGAAGTAAGATGGGAAGTATGGAACGAGAGCGCGTGCGGTATATATAAAAAAAGAAGAAAAACGTAAAAGAGGGCGGTGTACGTTGTACCAATCGCTGTATATAGATATTCCCAACGTGATACGTAACGAGAGAGTAAGGGAGAGACGCATAAAAATAGGGGTATGAAGAAAGAAAACGGTCTTCATAATTTTTTATCCTGAAACCACGCGCTCTCTCTCTCTCTCTCGCCGCATCTTTCGAAGAGCGATATTGTTAATATGCAAAGGAGCATCGGAAAATGGGGTGGCAAGAAAAAAATAACGATATAATCGCGAGTCTGCGCACTTGAGTGGGGTTCCAACGGCAAGGGGGTTTGCGAAGAGACGCGGAGGAGAAGAATGACGAAGATGTTGCAGGGGAGTCGGCAGAAGAGGCAATAGGAAGAGAGAGAGAGGACGACGAGAGAGGGGTGCTTCTGTAACTGGTTTTGCGGGATAGAAAGGTGGAGGCCGAAATTGCGCGACCGCCGCCGCCGGAGATTATCTGGGCGCCTGAACATAACGAGAGGGGCTCTGGATTGAGCAACTATGTACGTCTTTATCCTGGTGCTATCATACTTTTTACTTGCTCGAACGATCGGTGAAAAGTTTTCTTTTTTTCTCCCTCAAAAGCCCCGCGTTTTGGTCTTTCATCTTCCTCCTCATGGTTGAAACACTTCGGATCAATGCGGAAAATGTTTTTCCGGTCTCAAACAATAGTCAACATTTCTTGCAGATTTTTCTCAACCCCCTGTTGCAGCTAATGTTTTGTCGAAAAGCAATAACGATTCTACTCTGCACGAGGATGTGGGTTGTTTACCCTGTGTAAATAATGCATAAAAACATGTTTGGCGTGATTAAATATTTTTTTCCCCGGCGTTATTTCCGTTTCGGCAATAATTGCACCCCCAGCTCCTATTTAAGCGCGAACAAACAAAAAAAAACGTTGGAGAGAAGAGACGAAAGGTGACAGGGACGACGAAGGAGTTTGTATCCGCGCGGGGGTGAGAGTTGGAAAGAAATCCGGGCTCGTTGAAGAAAAAAAGAAAAAATTTCGAGCGGAGGTGCTAGCCTCTCGTTTAATCAAGGACGAACGAGAGAAGGAAAATGTTCCCGGGGGCGCGACGCAGGGGGTGTAAAGTGAAAAGACGCGTAACCAGCGAGTGCGAGAGAGACTTTTAGCTACAGAGTTCAACGAATTGTTTTGATAAGTCGCCGAGACAATACGTCGTTAAGGCGTCGAGAAGTAGGTTTTCGAGGGGGTGTGAGAATGAAGGAAATCGGGTGGGGATGTTCTTCCGCGTCAGGTTATAGCGGTGGCGAGCTAGAAGTCTACTCGTGCGCTTGAAGGAGAGGCGTCAGGCCACGAGTACACAGCGAGTAACGAAGAAGAAGAAGAAGAAGAAGACGACGACGACGACGAAAACGCGGGGACTCTCTCGAAGTTTAGATTAAACCCGCCACGGATAAATATTCGTAATGGAGCACCAGGGTGCCATAAATTAGCATGCCCTCTTCTCATACTCTCCCGTATGGTCGGTTTTCCACCGACACCCCCATTTTAATCCCCGTTCATTCCTGATACGCGCGCGCCCGCGTGTGAGATTCACGGATGCGCGTTTCGTCAAAATGCCCCCTTTCGCGAGTCCAGTCTGGCTCATCTGATTAAAACACTTGGCGCTCTTGCCTCCGAAGTGTTATGTTGAACTCTTTCGCTTGGATTTTTGCATCGTCTTCGTACACAAAAGTACAAGAAAAAATTTAATCTTGTCGCCTCTTAAAAACGGTTGAACATTGAATTTTTTCATTCCTCGAACGGTTAAAATCTTATTTATTTATTTGATAATAATTTTTGCACGTTATTTATCATTCACATCGAATAATCGTATCGTATACGATTATTTGATGTGAATGTATCGTATTCCCGTAAAGTTGCAACATTGCCAAAAAATCTCTAACGTTGAACTTCCAACAAAAGGGCACCATCCTCGAGATTTTGCAATACGAATGGACGTCCTTTTATTGACCAATGATTACGATATGCATATACATGGATTAACAAGGGGAGGGATGAGAAAATAAACCACCATTAATCCACATCGGAATTGAGTACTATTAGGGGATGTAACCTGGATTTGCGGCGGATCGGGTTAAAATCTCTTTCGCCCGTTTCTCAGGAATATCTGGGTATCGGTGCGTCGGTAGAAAACATTATACGTAACCGTATAAACTGCCTCCGTGAAATACATCGATATCCAAAGGGGCGTATCGAGTGTCCATGAACATAAAACAGACTCCCTTCTGGCTGGACAATCGATCCATGAGCACACATTGATGTGTGTATGCACAAAGGTGGTCAGTGTAAGAACGATAGTGGTGTAGAAGAAGTCATTGTGGGGAGAAAACGCTCCGAGCGAAAACCACCCCCTCCTATCTGGAAGATTAGTCGTCCAGATGCGGATTTAGTTTGTTTTATTGGTTTACCCGACCCGAACCTACTTGAATGCCTCTTAATTGGTGTGTCGTGCAATCTGTGGTTTCCTCTCTCTCGCTCTCTGTCTCTTTCCGCCGGGACGATGCTCTTAAGGCGTTTTAAGACTCGACATAAACATCTCTGTGTCCCCCTGGCTCGATATCGGTCGAAAGATCATAGATGATAGCGAGGCGGTAAGATTGATCTGTTTTCGAAATTACCGTACCTATTTTTTTTGCAAAAAAAAAATGGTCGAAGAAAAATCGCAATGTAATCGCATTTTAATGATCATGGTTATACGATGGTTATTGAAAGCCGACAATTAAATTTTCGAACCAAATTTCAATACGTTCTTCAAAACCATACACTCGTGAAAACTCGAATCGAATGTATTCAACATCTCCGGGATTAAAGGGACGCGATCAAAGAGCTTGGGGAAAAAATGCTCTCGAACTCGACGTTTCGACGCGGCAAAAAGAACCGCATCCCTTCCTTCTCATCCGCATTTTCAAGTGCAAACGTCAGAGCCCGTCGAGTAAAGAAATAGCGAAGATACAAATACATGTATATATATATATACACGGTAAACAAGAAACGAGAACGAGGTAGGGTGAAGGTGAGGGGATGCTCGCGATCAAGAGGGATGAGTGGTGGATGCTCGTGTTCCTTTTGGCTCCGTGGAGGGCGCGTTGGGGGAGGCAAGCGTGTTCCTTCTCTTCGATCTCGATACGTCTTATTGTGCCTGTCGTGGGTTATGCGGCAGGGTCTGGCTAGGGGTGGTTTTTTGAAGAGAGCAGCTATATACGCGAACAAGAAGGAGAAGAAGAAGAAAGAGGAAGAAAAAAGCGAAATAAAAGAACAGCACAGCGATACTCTTGGGGCCTGCCTGCTGCCTGCGGGATTGAAGTGGATTAATTGGTTGAACACTCCGAACCTGCTACGTAACAACCCCCCGCGTACCCTCGACGCCGCCAACCAGCCCATTCAATTACTTGTGATCTTTGCCGCCAACCCTTCTTGTTCCAAATATGAATCTATATATATATGTACGATGAAGTATACGGTGTACGTACTTCCGGAACCGTGAATATTGCCTCCTGCGAGATAAAAGACGAATAATCTGGGAGTAAAACGAAGAAAAGGGTGAGACGAAGCGGAGGGTGGTGGAAAAGTTCGAGAGGTGCGAGAAGATTGAATATTCGATCGAATAAGCGTCTCCTGTCAGAGCCAACAGAGACAAGCAAGTTAGGGTATAACGACGGGTATTCGATCGGACACTTCGATCAACTCCCTTCTTTATCAAAAACCCTTCACACCCTCTAATCTGCGTGGATACTTGTCAACGGGGAGTGCGAGGCGTTGAGCGTTCAACACCACGAGAGAAGCGATTATCCATTGCGTCTCGTCAATTACCGAGGCATTCCCCGGGCGACGAGAGAATCTAGAGAGCAGTATGGACTTGACTGTGTGTGTGTGTGTGTGTGTGTGAGTATTCTCGTGTTCACTCGCAGAGAGATGCTACGCTGACAACTTGCGCGCTTGGAGGGAGCACAGCCTAGCTGTCGGCGTATGCACCAAAACCACCCTCCCGACACCAACATCCACCATCGCGGAGTCTCAAAGCTCTTTCGACTGATCGGTCCCTCTCCCACACACGAGAACACACGTACACGCACACACCGACTATTTAATTACCACGATCTATCACGTGGGCTGTCGGCTGCTGCAGTCTATAATTCATGATCGATCGTAACGACCTGACGAAATCTGGTTGCGAAAACGATGGCTTTCATCGACCCCTTCTTTGGCTCAAGAGCAGATATTTGTGAGAGGCATTGTAACATTTTACTACAAAACACGATTCACTACATCTGTAATAATTTGACTAACCCCTAAATTTTTTAATAACCCTTACTTAAAATATGGTAGTCCCAACCATAAAAGTTGTAATGTCAACTAAATAATTCGACAATTACTGTATATTTTAATTTCGGATTACTACAAAGTGTAGAGATTCCGGGATATCATAATTTAAGTCGATATTGCATGTGCCAATATGATATGGTTGACTGTAATTTTTTTAAGGCACTAAAAAGCATCAAACTTCATTCAGATTTCAATAACAGGCTCAAATATTTGTTAGCTAAAACGGCACGTTATAATTAGTAATGTCTCGGAATTATTTCAACAATGACTTCCTTTTTGGCTCAATAATATTCCGACTGTTATCGTCACACGAGGGCGATGAAATTTTTGTTGGAACCTTGGTAAAGCGTCTACTCTTCCATCCATAATTTCCCAGCGACTGAGGGCTAATTCTTATTCCCCTTGATGTCTACCGGAGTTAACGGTTTTAAAGGATAAAAGACTATAGATCGGTGGGCCACGTTCATATTCACCGATGAGGATGAAGCCGAGTTTGTAGAGGGTGGTGGATATACAATATATATATACATAGGGGTGGCTTTGGGAGGGAAGAAAATTCGCCATAGCTCGCGAAAGCGAGGAGAGCGAAAGAGGAGGCGAAGCAAGAAATTGATATAGCAAACGAAAATGAATTGCACCCCCTCGACCACCCCCCTCTCGCATCACCTCTTTTGCCGAAGAATATTCCGCACGGCAATCTGCTTGCGCCTCGCTTTTTATGCTCATTTTCAATTTTGCCCCTTCCCTGTGCTCCTAGATAGATATATATGTATATACAAACCCAGGCTGCCTGGCTCTTGCGACAAGGACAAGGATGAGACCGAAGTCAACGCGAGGCCCCAGGTTTTCCCATAAAACTTCTATTACCATATCGTATCCAGGCTCTCTCGGTTCTCGCGTCCTTCCACCGGCAACCACCCCCCTTATTTCACCCGCTATACCACTTTTATATCCCGAGTCCTCTGTATCAAACGTGTCCTGCCATCAACGATGACTGGATGAATACAAACGGACGCATTATAGATATACCTAGATGGAAAAATTGAGGGAGTATATGACCTTGGAAGGTGATTTGGGGGAAACAATCATTTTGAGGGCACGTGCAGGTAGACTTTTCTCCACCATCCTCAAATCCTTAAAAAAAAAAAAGATCCGACTGATTTCAGTGGGATCTCGGTTGAATCAATTTTGGTTCCTCACAAAGAAAGTCTTTTTTTTATTTTATTTTATTATTCTCATGCCAGTATGTTCGAAATGTGATCGATCATTTCTGATTCGATTTTTTTAACGTGAAATTAAAATTTTTCAGAGCCGATCAAAAAACGTCACGACGAAAGGAGCACCGGGCGAAAGTTGACGTGAGAAAGCTCCGATGCGGCAAGGCTCGTGGTCGTCCTTTGTTTTTTCCTACAACAATGGCTTCTCGATTTCGCTGCAGGGTGATTACGGCTAACGTCGCTGTATAATATATACATAGCCTCTCTCAATATCGCGGTTTGCCGTCGTCGTACGAGCGTGGGTTCACAGTTTGATATTAACAAAGGTGAGTCGGGGGTTGCTTTGCTTCGGTCACGAATAAACCGCGGGGAAAAAAATATACACATATATATGTGGTCCGGGAGTTGAAACGATCGGAAAGGTACGTCTGTACATAATAACCGTCCCACAATATTTTTTGCCATAGCTTCTCGACGTTTTAATTGATATTTTAATGGATCGTACGAAGGAAAAAACGATCACTCGACGACGGAATCACGGTCAGTCTTTTCGAACCCCCTCGCGTCACGTCTTTCGCTTTTCTTTTCCAATATTCACCACCGCCCCTCATGAACGCGCTTCCCTGTGAAAAGCCAAGACAAAGGAGTTAATGGATGGCGCAAAGAAAGCTATATATATCATATATATCAAGTATTCCTAGCTAAACCGGTCAACGTTCAACCTTCATCTTCAACAATTCTATCGCTAATTTTTTGGATGCTTGGACCATTTTTCAAACGCACTTGGAATTTCTCAAACATTTTGAAATTTTGCCAGGAACTTCTGATAACATATTTTTTCAATTTGAGCTCATTCACAAAAAGAAATTACAAAAAATTTAGAGTCCTTTTGAGCTATAGTCCAACCATATTAAAAATCACGGATGATATCAAAAAGGGTCAGGGTTGAACATTGATCGATTTCACCAGGAATGCCTCATACATACATAGATTTTTTGGGATCCCCGAGACTCCCGACACACTTCTGTTTTTCACGGTTACCAGCAGCTATATTATGCATTTTTCATACAAGTCTCCCGTTAAAAAGAGGAGAATACTTATATATAGAAGCAATATATATTAGCAGAGCGCGGAGGGCGATTGTATGACCTGTCAAACGCCATCCTTGTTATAATTTATTCAAATTAACCACTGATTATTCATTCAAAAGTTCGTTATGCTGAACGGGATTCTCTGTTCCAAGATATATGGCATTCGGCTTCTCAGCTTTTACGAACGAAAAAAAAAATCGAGAGGATGAAATCGTGAAATCGATGCGTTTTATTTCAAGGTCAGAGCTAGCGTGTCAGATTTCATTAAGGGTAGAACATTGATGTTTAATCGAGAAGCTCACTCGGCTCCCTCACAAAGAATGTTTCATTTCACTGAGAAAGAAAATTCAAAATCTTCATGCCTGCATAGTTGAGGCGTCTTCAAACGTCGATGGAGTATATTTGAAAACCCTTGAATAGATCTGCCGTTCCAACGTGAGTTTTTGCGACTCACGAATAATTTTCAACCGTCTGGAGCGCCGCGCATATGCACATTTCACATACTTAGATGTGAAATTATAACGAACACATAATATTTTGTAAAATAATGATTATATCGTCGCGGTGGTCACGCTTTTGCGGTTTCCCGCAGCGGTAAAGAGAGCGAGGCGGTCAAACGAAAGAGGCAAAGGGAGGCAAGAAGAGAGAAAGAAAAAAAATTGAGAGATTGCGGACGGAATTCGCGTAGGGCGCGTGGAGTTCACCCCCCCCCCGCCCCCCCGCGCTCAATGGCGAAAGCAGTTCGTGTATGCTAACGCGAACAAACGTTTCTGGAATACCTGTGCGCTACGGTGGTGGAAAAAAATTAAAATAAAAAGAAAAACCCCATCCTCGTTGAGCCGCGAGTGGCGAACACAGGCCCGGTTTGTTCGGGTTGCTCGAGGGGGGTTCGGGGTTAGCCCCCGTAGTAGAACAACTCAGTATACTCGGAGGCAGCGGTCTGCGATCGTGGCTCTCTCACTCACCGTCTATGTGGGTACGATACGTTGAAATACGTAGGAAACTGCAAAGGGGCCGTTGTAGATGTACAGAGCTGGAGGATTGTACATGTATGAGAGAAAGCAAGCGCAAGGGTTGAATTTTAATTATTTTCCCTTTGGTAGGTATAATATTTCAATGCTCGGCGAGCACGCGGACTGCAAACCTTGGCTACCTGATGCTCACCTCACTCGCCGCCATCTCTGTCAAGTAATTTTATTATAATTATACCATATATACGTATATATAGATACATAAAATTCATCCGTTATATATACGTATATATTGTACGAGCGTGTGCTCGTGGTCATTTCTTGCTAGGCGTGCGTCCTTTTCATCCCTTCTGCAGTCTGACCATTCCACTTTTTCGTACACGCTCCGTCTATTCTCCGTTTCTCTGTGTCTTTTTCATCCTCTCGTTTCACGTCGGTATCACTTGGTCTCCGGAAACTTCGGTTCTCCACGTACTTTGTACGAAACATAAGTATATCGTGTGCAGGGGAGAACGGGAGATTTTGCGCTGGGGTAATATCAGCCGCGCGTATGACGTCGCCTTCTGTGATAAAAAAAAAATATATATAGTGAGAACTTTTTAAAAGAAATTTTCAGAAAAAAATATTTCACATTCAAGAGGAATATTAGTGTCGTACATTATAATGAAAGTATAATTAAATTAATACCAAACTGATACTTTTTAAAACAGCCTCGCAAAATATTACTTTTCCTTCGGAGTTTGGAATTTCAACATCAAAAGTCCTTGCAAATTTGCTTGATGTTGAAAAATAACAGTTTCCTTTTACCGGAGGGCCCATCCTTGGAGACAATATTTTGTTTACGTTGTACTAATATTTTTCACCACAGGATCAATGAAAAATCGATTTATTCCGTCACCTCAATGTAGATGTATGCATATTATCTCTGTCTCCCCGTAGTGATGTATCACACATCCCAGTCTCGACTTTCCTCGGGCCTGTTGCAGTCGTCGTCGAGAACCCGGGCTCGTAACACGTCGTCAAGAATAAAGCTTGAAGAATACATGCATACGAACGTTCACATATATGCCGATATACAAACATGTACACACACACACACACATGGATATAGTTATGTACGACATAGCTGGAAATTCAGAATTGCAAATTCTTTAATTCCCGGGACGCGCTTCGCGGCACGAGATTCCAACCCTCCACCCCTCCGGTTGATTTTCTCGCGGCTCAGGAAAGTACCTTTGCCTGACCTGTACAAACATCGTGGGCGAGCAAGAAAACGAACAAGCGCGGGTAAAATTGGGGTTGGAGAAAGAGAGAAGAAGCGACGTGGAGGATGTGTATTCAAAAATTTACATAGGTACATTCTGATTAAAGTGTCCTAGAAAGCAAATCTAATACAGCAGCCGGCCATGACGAGGAACACCGGGAGACCGTGCTTTCCAGGGGTGAACGTTAGGTTTTGCGATTGCGCCTCTCCCACCCTCTCATGACGCGTAACCGTTACACGAGACGATCAAAACAGCTTTGATGAGATTAAACTCTTGGTTATCGATTCATCGGAATACAAATTTTTATACACCTTTTTCTGTTTTCATCCAAAGATCTGGCATTGTCAATTGTTTTGCAATTTAGTGGAATTGAATAATTCACTTCAACTATCGAAAAAGGATTTTTTCTCGTTCCGATCGCGTGTAACTTTCTCAATCCTTTCGTGCAAATTTTATGAGCCATATGAATAAATTATAAATTAAAGAAAATAAACTTCGCAAATATGACTAATCGAGTAATACGAGTTACTTTTGATGGATTTTCGTGAGGAAATTCACATTTTCTCGCACACAGGCACGTTTTTGTCGTTGATCGTTTCCTCACCTACCAATGCGATAATAAGATTAAGCATCACGCCTACTGATTGGATTTTCGATTAATCAACGCTCGCGGTGGAACACGAGACAGATGCGAGAGAACGAATAAAATGAGGGATAAAATGTAGGAGTGAAGGAAAAAGAAAAAAAATTGCGGAGCTCGAGCGAGAGCTCTCGGATGAAAGAATAACGACGCTCCGGTGAAAACGAAACGAAATTCAAATATATATTCTCTCTTGGCACTCTCTTCCGCTTTATGCGTGTCTTTGCCTCTTCCATCGTCCTCTTCCTCTCGCTCGTACGTGTAAATGGAAAACCTGATGCGTAAGGGTGAGGATGAACTGTAATTGCAAAATTGCATTAGCTTTGTGTTCCTCCACCGTTCGGTCAGACATAAGAGATTATATACCTACGCGATGCACTTTAATCGTATCTTTCTGTCTGTAATCGCTCGCTGGCTTCGCATGATTTGTCAATCTTTCTTTTTCCACCAAACACGCCGTCAACAAATAGAATCGTAACGATTGATATCCCACGGTATCTCTGATTGGATAAAAAAAAGTTTTTCCAGTAATTATTATGTCAATATTCCATCATAGATACAGCAGTTATCCATAGTGATCTTCATAAATTTGTAATAAAAGTTATCTTTGATTTTTAATTCCAGGTGTAACATCTTAACCGTGCAAACAGAAAGCGGGGCAAGGAAAAAAATGAATACCTTTTTAGATCGGCATCGTTTTTATTGCAAGGGGCTGAGGAGAAAGAATAACGATACAGGATTGTTGGTACGAGAAGAGGGCACGTGTGTGTGTATCTCATCGGGCAGCTCTCACTCTGTTCCAAGGTATAACGGGCGCTCGTTCATTATGATTTAATACTAACGCGGTGGTATAATGTCATCAGAGAGCAGAAGAGAGAAATACTCCTGAGCGTATAAATAATTCGCGTATCCGGATGCAAAACCCGAGAACTCACGAAGCGCGGTGGAGAGGGGGTTGGGAGCGAAATAAGGGGATGGAGTAGGGGTTGAAGTTTGTTGAGGTCGCGTATATACGAAGGGAGAAGAGACACGAGTCGCTGGTTTGTGGACCAAGGTAGAGACGAGAGAGGAAGAAAGAACGAGGGTGGTGGTGCTACGGAGGCGGTAGGAAAAGCGAGTCGGGGGGAAAGAGGGGTGGTTTGTAATGCGGCATCTCTGGGGGCGACGAGGATTACCAAGGTTAAAAGGGAAGTTTTTAATAATTTTTCATTTTCTCTATATTTATTATCGCACGCTTCCTAACCGGGAAGAGAAAGCGAGCGAAAGAGAGAAAGAGAGAGGTCACCACGACGAGACAATGGAGGGTCGCCGGAGGCTGCTGCTGCTGCTTTTCTGGCGTTGATGCCGCGGTTTGTGCGGTCCTGTGCGTGGTGGACTCGCGCTTTTGGCCGACGGTTAGCCAACGTAGAAACAGCGTAGATTGTCCAAAAAGGGCGAAGGGGCGGGGGAGAAGGATGAGTTGAGAAGGGGATGCGTTGAAGGGAGGGTCAGGGGGGTAAATTCGCGATTGTCAGTTGTCGTTGTAAAATTTTTATTCGTTTTCTCCTTCTACCCACAAACCAGCACGGACACGATGTAGGATGTGTCCTTCCGACCTTCGTTCAAAGAATGGGGTGGCCCTGTTGCAATCCCTATATTATATTATTGCCGGAACAACCGGGTACACTCTCTCTTCCCATCTCGTAATCCGCAGGAAAAAAACGTAGTAATAATAATAATAATAATAATAATAACAATCCGAGAGAAATAATTTCGTCGTGTTACTGAACCAAAGAGGACGCACGAGCCGGAGCTCTGGAGTGTACCTCCGCTGTGTGCGCGTGACGTACATATATTATTATTTCGCGGATTCGTTTGTTAGAAAATAAGCGTCTCCTACCCGTATATCCCCTCATGCGTATATCTCTACCTCGTATTCTTTTACACTCTGTGCCAAGTTCTATGTATGTTTGTATGTGTGTGTGTATCTTTTTGTCTCTCTCGTTAAGTCGCTGTCTCGTAATTACTTTGTCTGATATGCTACTCGTTCGTTCGTTGATTCATCATTATTTCTTTGACGGATTAATTTTTTTTCTTTCCTTTTCATAATGCTTATGTGTTTCAAGGTAGTTGCTGGGAACGGAAAAATGCGAATCAGCTCCCTTTTTGAGAGAATACGGACGATTAAAAAACTGCGCGGATTTTACTTTTGAGAAAGCTCTCGCAGTCTCAATCCGTGAGGCAATAGACGCGCAGCAGCGAGCTTCTGCAATTCTTTCAACGGTTTGGGTACGTATTCTATTATTTTTAAAGATTTGTTTCATATACATAATACGATGCATATCACGTTATACGTTGTATCTCAGAATTATAGAAGAAACGGGGAAAGGTAATTTGCAAGAAAATTCAATGAGGGCGATAAAGGTATGCCATCGACATTGATGCTGAGCTAATATTCTTGGAAGGTATCGTCGAAGAAGAGCAGCGAGACGCCGATGGATCGTGGGAATTTCCGGAAGGAAGACGGATAAGATAAGGAAGATGGGCGGATGAATACCAACGAGGTGCGAGGGGGATGATTTTCCCTACGCTAATTTGTCGCTGAGGGATCACTCCGGAATTGTAGGTGAGTACAAATTAAATATATCCGCTAAGGAATAAACAAAATATCAAAAGAAGTATTTCTGTATTATTATATCGATGCAGAGAGGTTTAAAAAAATTCAATTATACATTTTGTCTGGGAATTGTTTGGGAAGAAGCTCTCGGAACGTTCATATTTTAGAACATACTGAAATGTTTCTCGAAAAAAAGCTCCCTTCTAGCTATAAATTTCTACCTTTTCATTACTTCTTTCTAAGGACTATCGAATTGAAAAAAAAATATAAATATTGGTTTTACATGTCAAAGTGCTATCATGGACGATTCGACATGCCCGCACTGGTTATCAGCACGTGTTCTCGACGCAGAAGCATCTGACGAGAAAAATCGGATGGACGTATATTCTTCGTGCAAAGTCGGAAGATACACCCTTCTGATTCGAGTCACGCGATATATGCGCCCGTTCGTCCCCTCGGTACGTCTCGTCAATCTCGGATCTGAATTTATTCGTTGCACGATATTTTCTCCCGAGCTCTCGCACGGAATATCCCTGTGTACACCTCACGATCGTCAATCGCTGTGACGTAGAAAATTTCTTCGTTATCGTTCCCTTTTCCGTGTGTACGGTATATAAATATACAGGGGCCTATAATAGATACGATATTATATAGTATACCCGATAAAATCCAGTGCTGACGTATTAATCAGGGACGCTTTGGCGCAGGGCTTTATGAGTCTTGAAATATCGCTCGGGCGACGTCGACGGACTGCGAGGAGGGTGAGTGGCAAGTGGCAAGGGGCGAAGGCGGAGAGAACCCAAGACATCAATGTCAATAATAATTCATTGATTACTTAATTCACAGTTGCCATGACGACCGTCTCGCTTCTTCCTTCATTCGCTTTTCCGTGGTGTGAATCGCCTCCGCTCCTTTTCTCCTTTTACTCAAACCACCCTTTGCCCACTTCCCCCAACTGCGCTATGGCTACTCTGTTTTTCTCGCGTTGACGGAACTCCTTCGAGCAAAATAGGCATATCCCATAAGCCTCGTACACACCTTCAAAATTATTCTTGAAATGTGGAACGAAACTCGTTGGGTTGCTGATTTTTTTAAATACGTTCCTTGCATTATAAACATTATTTTCTAAATTTCTTTTTTTGACCTGTCCATCGATCGAATACGTCGATACGTTATGTATATTAATTTACTGTTTTCCCAGTTCCATTTGAAAATTATATCTGGAAAAATAGTAAATGAAATCTACTATTTTTGAAAATTTTTAAATAAACAAGTACCGTTGAAGTTGGAAGAGTAGACTTGAAATCGGGATTGCTGATAAGAGGGATTCTTACATTGTGAAAGTCGCATTATAGGGCTGCTTACAGGGAAGCAAAGCAAGGCGGGGAGTCCAAGGAGGAGAAACACGAAATGAATATTCAGAAGTTATTAGTCTGTAGTGAAATGTGACGGTAGGGGAGGCTTGCACCCTTCATGGTATCAGCGATAGAACGACGAAGAAAGAGCGTGAGTGAACGAGATGAACAGATAGACGGATAGAGGGAGAGAGAGAGAGATGGATACACGCATAATACCCCACCCACCCCTTCATTGCACCCTCCCGAGCTATAGATTCCGCGATACATCCGGGGCGGGTTTTGACGGCAACACGAGCAAAAGCCAGCGAGAAGAGGAGGATGAGGCTGGCGAATGGTCGTCGTCTCAGCCCAATACATATATATGGGTCAAAACGCCAATTATGGACGTCGGATCCGGCCTCACCCCCTCAGATCTTTTCGCACTTTTTTTAGCTGAAAGTGCTCATTGAAAAACACATTCCCAAATTTTTTCAGATTTTTTCCCCTTTAACTTTCGCAGTTATTACATGGGGTATTCCGTCTAGTTTTACAATTTTTGTTTTATTCATTATGACATGCCATCTTCCACCGCAATAAAAAAAATTTCCAAAAATAGGTTTTTTGCGTGAAAAAGTCTCAGTTTTTCAAAAAAAAATATTGTTTTTTTGTTTATGCACTTGGAAAGCTCTTAAAATTGACCTTAAAGTCTAAAAAATTGTTTTTTGGCCGTTGCCCAAATTTTGAAAAATTTTTCAATATTTTTTTCGAAAAGCTGAGACAATTTTACATGGAATATGTATTTTCCGAGATGGGTTCTCCATAAACATACGAGAAATGAATGAGTGAACAAAAATTGATTTCATTCATTTTTTTTTGCCATCTTCCGTTACGATAAATTTTTTTTTTAATACGTTTTTTGAGTAAAAAAGTCTCAGCTTTCCAAAAAAAATATTGCTTTTCCGATAATGCCTGTGAAAAGCTCTCAAAATCGAGTTTTAAATCTAAAAAGCAGTTTTTTTGCCATGGCCCATATTTTGAAATTTTTGTCCATGCTTTTTTCGAAAAGCTGAGAAAATTTTACATAACATATGTCATTTTCAAGGTGTCTTCTAAATAAACACGAGAAATGAATTAATAAACACTTTTTAATTAATTTTCTTGTATGTTTATTTAGAACCGACCTTGTAAATGACATATGTTATGTAAAATTTTCTCAGCTTTTCGAAAAAAATATGGAAAAAAAATTCAAAATACGGACAATGGCTAAAAACAGCTTTTTAGATTTAAAACGATTTTGAGGGCTTTTCACAGGCATCATCGGAAAAGCAATATGTTTTGGAAAGCTGAGACGTTTTGACCCATATATATCCGTGCCGTTTTGAAGTAAATTGTGAGGAAATACTCGATCCTGAGAGTCTGAGGCGAGAAACTTTACAGGCGGTTGGAAAAGCTTTTCTGTGTGCGAGCTAAAAAGGGCTATCGATAGATTCGGGGAAAAACTGATATGTACGAAGTGGAACTTTAGTTCCTCGGAAACTAGAAACATTTTCTTCCAATCCATGTGCCCTCTCAAAAAAAAACCAGAATGCATCATGCCTTCGTTCCCATTTCATGGGTGTACTCACAATAGGCAAATTCAACAATATCGTTGGAGATATCTGTCCATCTCGACGATGGTAATATCCAGCCTCGAGTCCGTAGGAACTTCACAGTGAAGGAGATCGCGAGCGATTGGGAAAGGGAATAGGGGATAGGAGTATCGTGTCGTATTGGGTTTATATGCGCGGGATGCCCGAGACGATATTCAAATGACATCAATTCTTGGTGAATTGGCCTCCCCCGTCTCTCGCATCTGAGTGAGAAACAGCAGTATCTCAGAGCGGTGTTGGCAAATGCCATGGATACCGCGATGGTGAGCGGGACCAGGAAGGAATAAGTGAGAGAGTGGCCCTTATACTCGCGAAGGGAGCTAACCGTATTGGCAGATAGCTACAGCGTCGTTTTACAACCCCTTATCTGGATAAGTTACGGGCATCTCGGCCCAGCGGAGAATTCACCCCGCTTGAGAAGTTATACCTCGAGCCCACGGGGTGTCATCGATTTCCATGGAAATCTCAACGGAGATACAGCGTTGTCCATACATGTATGTTTATATATTCCGTTGGGCATATTCCTGCATATTATAGCTGTTCGAACTGTTAATCCAATCTCTCAAAGGAACTTTGCATCATATCGCACGTTTATCGACCATTTACCGAAAGCTGCAAATATAGTGTGGCTCGAGTCTGGAACAAGAGCCCATCCTTGCGATACGAAAGATCATGAAATTTCGATATCCACGCAGAATTTCCTACCTCTTTATCGAATAGTTCAGAATTTGACGAGAGAGAGAGAGAGAGAGAATTTGACGCAGACGTTCAGATTTATTTTTTAATAAAAATAAATGTTTGATCGAAATAAATTTACCTCGAATAAAATAAGTTCAATTTTCACTTCATCGACACTTGACGAGCGACGCAATATATTACGGAAAATATTACAGCAGCTAGATATTTTCATGCATTGACTATACGCATACGCGAATGATGTTTTTCTTGTTCAGCTGCCATATCGGAATATCTTTGCAACCCCACGTTGCGAGAATGCGATTCCCACAGCGTTTGCCGTACCTAATATAGGAAACTGCGAAGCAAACATCTCCTTTACGGGAATACACATATTTCACACATATATCAGACGAGCCTGGATTATTCCTATGCGCAAGGGACAAAACGATCTAAACTTTTAATTACATTTTTCAAAAGGATTGCATCAAACACCGCCGTTTTTTGCTTTTCCTCAAAATACAGCTCTTCACTTTAATTAAATCAATTCGAAAATTAAAAAAAATCAATTCTCAAAATCATTCGTTGGAAAAAGGTAGAACCTTTCAATTCTAATCACTAAACAAGAAGGGAACGATTATTATAGCGAAAAACTTTTCACGACTAAATGGAAAAGATTTTCGTATCCTTCGGGAATTTTCGAGTTTTCCAATTCTGACCCTTCGCTGTAGGGGTGGCTGCAGGAATAGCACCAGACGAGATGAGAAGAGCCACTCCACCCCCTTGAATATTTAATTCAAAAAATTCTCATTTTTTTCGCGGATGATTGTCGTTCGAAGTGATTCTGCTAAAAAAAACACGAATGGTGCAGCCCGAGAGCTAAGTTAGGACGAATGAAATCAATTATTCATCCAAATTGGCCGGGGAAAAAAGTCCTAATTATCCGGAGCAAATACAAGCTTAATACGCAAAAGTGTCTTCCCTTTCTACATGCCTCATCCAGCTTTTTCTTTTCCTCGCTCATTCGGCAAAATACTGTCACGGGCGTTCATCCTCGTTCTTCTTTTTTCTCGCTCGATTCCCTTCTCTCGCTAAAAAATCCTGCCCGGCCATTCCCTCACCGTGAATAACCATTTGTATTTCCAATTAGCTTTGCTAATAAGAAGACGGCGGTATTGCCGTGGTTGAAAAAAAACGTGAGAGAGAGAGAGAGAGACGAAGAGGAAGAAGAGGAAAAAAGCACGTCGAAAGGAAAAGAAGATCGTTCGAAGTGGCGGTAGAAGGAGAAGGTGGAAGAAATGAAATAAAGAAAAAATAAAACAGGACGAGAAGCAGAAAAGAAATGTATAACGTCATCCAGCCACTGGGGAAATAAAGAAAAGCGCGCCGCCCGGTATGACAATACCGACGACCATGGTGCTCGCGTTATATCGGGTAGACTACAATTAAAAAATCCTCGTTCACCCTCGCTTAACCAAACCCCCCCTTTCGACCCACCACCCATTATTCCCGGTGCTTCATCTCCCGCCTCCTTCCGAATTTTTCCTTGGGTTGTATTAACGAAAAAGTCGCGAAGAGGGCAGCTCGAAACATCTTCTCAAACATCGGAGTGACAATAGAATTTTTTTCCTCCAACGATTTTATCCACCTCCTCCCTTCCAACATTCGCTGCCTCGCAAACTCAAGATCCCCGCAACGACCGCGGATCTTTTTCCGCCATTAGTATGATTCCATTAAATATATATATATATATATATATATATATATATATATATATATATATATATATATATATATATATTTGTGTGCGTGTGTCTGTTTATGTACACTGCCGGCCAAAAGTTTGGAAACACTCGCCCCGATTCCACGCCGCACAAAAAGTTTCACTGCCCTTTTAAAAATCAAGATATTTTGATTCGCCAAGCGGCATTTTGAAGGAGACATATTCAGCTTCATTCCGCTTTTTCCAAAAAATTTTTGCGATTTTTTTTGAACCCGGTACGCCCTTTGAAACATGGTCGTTTTTCGGCTTTTTTTTTTGACATTGTAATTTGGGCGCGTGACCCATGACAATTTTTTTCGACGGTTTTTCGCATGAAAAACTTGTCGCGGAGAGTATTAGTTTTGATTTCGTTTTTTAAAAAGTTTTGTACGATTTTTTTCCACAAAAATATTCAATTTTTCGCAAAAAACGACCATATTCATAAAATGTATCGTAACTCTAAAACTCTTGGTTTTTCGTGAAATCACTAGTAAGGTAAAAAGTTGCGTACAATCATTCTGGATTCAATGCAATTTTTTCAGATTTTTTTTCAAATTTTTTTTTTAATTTTTCCTGTAAACGAGATATTTTTTTAAACTTAAACAATCGGGTCTCTTACCTCATCTGCACAGCTGTTTCATCGAAAAACCTCATCTACATGGTTTTTTCATCGAAAAACCCGTGTAGTCGAGGTAAGAGACTCGATTGTTTAAGATAAAAAAATATCTCGATTACAGGAAAAATTGAAAAAAAAAATTTTTGAAAAAAAATCTGAAAAAACTTCATTGGATCCAGAATGATTGTATGCAACTATTTACCCTTTTAGAGATTTCACGAAAACCCAGTAGTTTTAGAGTTACGCTATATTTTATAAATCTGAACGTCTTTTGCAAAAAATTAAATATTTGTGCGAAAAAAAATCGTACAAAACTTTTTAAAAAAAAAGAAATTGAAGCTAATACCCCCCGCCACAAGTTTTTCATGCGAAAAACAGTCGAAAAAAAATGTCATGGGTCGTGCGCAAAAATTACAATGCCAAAAAAAAAGCCGAAAAATGACCATATTTCAAAGGGCGCACCGGGTTAAAAAAAAGAATTTTTTTTTTTTGAAAAAGCGAAATGAAGCTGGATATGTCCCCATCAAAACGCCGCTTGGTGAATCAAAATATCTTCATTTTTAAAAGAGCAGTGACACTTTTTGTGCGGCGTGGAATCGTGGCGAGTGTTTCCAAACTTTTGGCATTGGATCGTCCGTGAGAAAAGAAAGCTTACATTTATACCAGAATCTACGTTGCCTAAACTTCCTCACCGATTCGTAAGTTTTCGAGATTCCAACTCTACCAGAAAAAAACTTGATCTTGGATAAACATAAGATTCCGTGATTTTTTTTTCGCGGTAGAGTTATTACGGTTGTAATTTTGCAGAAATAATCGGATTAATTAAATTTTAGCAGAAACGTTACCAGGCTACTATAATTTTGCCTTTAAGCTCCAATTGTTCGAATAAATCGATCAGGTTCTTACGATATAAAGAAGAAAAATTTACGTTTTCTCGTTACAATTTGACCGATTACAATATTTGTATGAATGATTAATTTCATAATCCATAGGAAAATATAACTGAGCTCTCCTTGGTAACAATGTTATAAGTATTTCGATGATTTCTCGATTCTCGGTATTGCGTCGAACGCGGACACACCATCCACGAACGTTGTTGTGTTTGCAAACCAACGCCAGAGCTTCGATATAAATCATATATATATATACATATAAATGCCTTACGGCAACTCCGCTGGGCTTCGCCGTATATCCGGCAATCACAGGACCTTTCAAAGTCATTCAGTACAAAATTCTCGGTAACCCTCACCACCACGAGCTTTGTTTATTTGAGGAAAATATATGAGAATGAGAGAGCGTGAATGAGACAGAGAAACAAATTTTACACGAGTAGTCGTCGATTTTACGTATTACGTGCGCAAAATTTTCAGTCCAAATGATCCTCCGTACGAGAGAGTGTCTCGCTCGAACGTTTTCCGGCTTTCGTTATAATTAAATTATTCTTCGTGTCTTTTATTCGCCGTTTAGGAAAGTTGATTCTTTCATAGTGCGATTTTATCGGTAAAATCTCACATCGCATCTTCGGAATAACATGCGAGTCAAAAAATCACCGAGACAACATAAAGTGTACAGAAACCTTGAAAAAAGTGCGAAACACGATTGTTCTTCGTATCGTGATACGAGAATATCGAGGAGCGAACCGTGTCTGGGATTCATAAACGAAGATTTTCAAACAACGATGCAGCGGATAATTCCGAATCAAGAGGTTCGTTGATGAACCGGAGCATTAATTTTATCATTATAGAAAATAAATGTGACAAAATTGTTCCGATATGGAATAAGTTTACATATGGTATATCGTTAAAAAAAATTGATTCCTCTGTACATTCAAATCGCTTAAAAAATAAAATAAATAATCTTTCTTTGGGAACTCAATCGAGGGTGGGTAAGTTTTTATTTTCGACGTTTAAAAAATTATAAGCACTTACTGGATATTTTTCGTGACTTTTGTAGGTTCCTCATGCAAATTTCGCCGGTCCTGGTCTCGACGAAGCTCTGGATCTCGCGATGCCAACGCGTTCGCGCTGTCAGCACGAGCATTACGTCTCGTGTTTCAGCATACCCAACGATTTGATAGATCCTGAGAGTGAACATCAACTCGACGAGGCGATCGATCTGTCGACGAAGAAAGATCGACAGGAGACGACGGCCAAAAGATCGGAAAATTCGAGACCCTGTAACGAGCTCAAGGCGACGTTTCTCTACAAAATGCTGACGGATCCTCTCTTTTTCGAGAATCTTCGTGGGAACAGACATCAGACTTCCAGCTTGCCTCCGTCCTGTACATTTTGCAAAAAAATATTTCCCACGGAGGAGGCACTGATGGATCATCTCGATGTTCGCAAAAACGAGTACAATCAGGTCGCTTGTTGCGCTTGCGGCAAAACCTTCGCCCAAAAGCGTTATCTCCGTTATCATCAGCGTTGTCATTCCGAGAGAGCGAAATTCACTTGTGAGATATGCACGAAAAATTATTCGAGACTGGACAATCTCACTCGTCACACTACCTTTCACACGAATCCCGATAAATTTCCTTGCACCTCGTGCGAGAGAACTTTCGCTCGTAAGGATCTCCTGAAAAAGCACATCAAGTGTCACGAGAACAGACACCGTTATCATTGCGTTGCGTGCGACAAATATTTCAAGGGTCCTCTCTCGTTGGAGAATCACAGAAAACTTTTTCACGCGAGAGCTTGATTCGAAATATCTTTCAAACTAAAAAGATAGTGCCTTGAACTTTCGATTCGATCGATCGCGACAAAAGAGAGCAATCGTAAGAGAGAAAAATCTTTATTTATTTTGGTTCATCACGGGACTGGTTTCTCGCAATAATATTTGTTTTACGGGTCTTTGTTTTTTTTTGTGCACAACTTGGTGGTAAGGATTTGTAAAAATCATGATTCCCGCGTGATTTCGTAAACGAAAAAAAAATATATATATAAGAAACGAGAAAAAATATCTCGCTCGTTGAACGAGACGATAGGCACTCGTTTCTTTTGCTTTTCGCTGACGTTGTTTTTCATTATGATTTTTCTGGTTTTTTTTTCACCGGCACAGAGCGCGAAAGAAACTCTCGGTACACTTCTTTTACCGACTCCCCTCTCTCGTATAATTTAATGCAATTAAGTCGAGCGTTAAAATATCGTTCTTAATTCGCCGTCGGCACCTTTGTTACTCGCTCACGTTAGAGCCGTATTTTCGAGTCTGTATACGTGTACGCGCTCGGTTCGTTGATTCCACCTATAATCTGAGGTAAAATTTTCGCGAGGAAAGAAAATTATTAAAAAATACAAAACCAACGCAGTCGCCTTTGAAATACAAATAATTTGGTTTGTAAGAATCCATGCCACGTTAACGATATATATCGGTGGAGATTCAAACCGTTTGACCACTCGAGCTTTTTTATTCCGTTCGTCGAGCTCTAATTAATACCTTTCGTTCATTTTTTCGTCCGTTTGATCCAACCAAGTGCCGGTGGAACGAACAAAAAATTCAGTCCCACGTTTGTTCTCGGCTGAGAACAAAAATTAAATTTCTTTCACCAAAAGTTCCGTCGAATATGAAATTTGACTGTAGTAGGAAATAAGATTTAACATACATACATTCAAGATGATATAATTATCATTATTGTTATCATCGTTACAAATGTACATGTAAAATTCATATTTTTCTGTATATGGTATTATAATATATAATTCTGATACGAATATGCACTGTTTGCAGTTTCATATTATTTTTGATCCTTTATCCACTGGTGTTTTTTGAAAAACAAAAAGTATCATCAAACAAGGTGACATCCAAATCCTACCGTGTAAAATTCCAACCAAATATGAACGCCTTCGCGGCTCTTCCAGTTATTTCTTGACCAGGGATACATTCCTGTCGTAATAAATTTCTGTCCTGATTTTTATTATTAAAAAAATTAGCTTTATCGTCGAAGAATGCTTCATACACGTATACGGCTGCATGTATATTTGTCGCCTTTATCCGAATACATCCATCTCTTTGATCCACTTTAGTCGCTCTTGAATGTGGCCAGCGTATCTTTCTGTCAGGCTCCTCATCGTAAACCCGGAACAACGGACTTGACCAAAAATGTAACAAAGTTTTCCGCGAATGTTTAGCCAGTATATGGAGAAAGGAGCAGAAAGCGCAGGTTGCCGGGTGGTTTTCGAGGCGCAGAGATTCTGCGGTCCCTTTGGAGAGGCTTCGAACCGGGGAATAAGGGGTAACGGGAGGGTTCCGGGCAGCGCCATCCTCCGACTACGACATTACCGTCTTTTTCTCTCTTGATTATGCGATACCTATAGATATATTTAGAGGGATGGACGTATCTCCGGTCGCATGCTAGACAGTCTTGACAAAGACTCGAGGCTCATGTCCGTAAAGGGGATTATGCGACAAACGCGGACTTCCTCGAACGTTCTCGAAACCACTAAGCATCTCGCGTATTCGTGCTTTAGGAATTTCACGTCCGCAATACGTCATCGTTGTCTTCGTAACGTCCACATCTACCGTCAAACATCTCTGACTGGACTGCTTTTTTAATAGAACACACGACACAAATTTCACAGTTGTATCTACATTTATGTAAATATAGGTATGCATGTACCAACGATTGGTCCCTTCAATCCCATTCAGGGATCGGGGACTCCTCCGTTCCAGTCCCTGACCTCTCTTGATTCTTAAATATTGCGACAATGGCGGCGAAATACTTGTATATCACAAAAAGTTATATACACGAGCCCTCAGAGTGCATTTCCCCGTTTTAAGGGGGTACATTTTCTACCCGAGAGCGTTTTTCACGTATGAATACATTCATAGGAATATGTGTGTCGTGGCACTATGATTACACGGAATGAACAAAAAAAAATGTGGTTTGTTCGAATCGCTGTGATGATGTGACTCCGTCGTTGAAAATTCGCGAGGGTATTACACCAGGGTCCATACGCCTCGAGAGGGGTTTGGAAAAAGCGTTCCTAATGATATTGTGCGCGTTCAAACAAACACGGAATGCTGAGGAGCGTGGTTCGTAAAAGAAAAAAAACTGCGCTCCGTTGGGGTAGTGAGAGTTCGTCAACGTCGGCATTTAGTCTCTCATGTTGTGCAGGGCAACGAGAATGAGGAAATGTGAAAAAAATAAGAATAATAATAATGATAAATAAACGATGGAAATGAAAAAAAAATGGAGAATCAGAATGCACGCTTGGTGGACCTCGCGAGTTTCAAGTACCATTGCACATTCTCTCGCGAAAAAACGTAGATGAGAATAAATTCAACTCGATTTTGATGAACCTAAAAAACATTCTGACGATTCACAGATTATCGCCGATGCGATACGCATCGGTCAAAGGTGGCACTGTTGAATTTGTCATATTCGTTCAATGTTGAATTGTTGCATAAAATTTCGCAACCGCGATATGTGTTTGTTAATGCTCCTTCGAAGCAACAAATTTCGAGCACACCTTCCGAGGCATAAATTCTTAGCCCCCTCCTCGTAAGTTTTTAGATCGCGGAGCCGCCGTCGTATTTTCGGGGTAAATGGTATGGGAAATCTCGCGTGCTGGCGAGAGCTTTAATCGGATATAATCGAAGCGCTCGTCCACGGCCCGCTCTTCCCGTTTCTCGTGCATAGCGCGGCATATTTATTTCGGTAGGAGCCGCATTCCCCGACCGGTTGGAAAGCCGAGGGGGAGGTGCATGGCGCGTCGTCTTCTTCCGGGATATTAAATAGTTGCCCTCCTCGTCATGACAGCTGTAAGGTGCTTGTCGACCGAATGCGCAAAAATCTTTAGCCTCGTCGACATTGCGCTTTTATATTTGTATCATTTCTAGACAATTGTATTGGCTGACGTACTCGCGCAATAATTTTTTTAGTACTTCTCACTGAACAGGAATCTACCGATGATGTCCCCGAAAGCTCAAAATTTTTTATGATTTTCCATTAAAAGCATTGTTTTTTTGCTTTTTCCTAGTTTTCTCTCATGGATAATTTTTTTTTTACGAAAACTCTACGTATTCGTTATTAGCGAATTTTCCTATCTTAATTTCCCATCTTGATATGATTTTCAAACGATGAAAAAAAAATTGTTTACAATTTTTTTTGCCAATTTTCAAAAACCTTAAAATAGCGGAATTTCAAGTAGCCATAACTCCAGTTTGGTTCGGCCGATTGAGAAATTTATTTTTCGTACTTGAAGGCTGTCACTAAACTTAGAGAATGGCGTTTGGTTCATTCCGATAACTTAATTTGTGTAGAAATGAGAGCACTTTGAAAATCGCAAAAAATTTGCAAAAATCAATGGTCGAAATTGAAAAATCTATCAAAAATCGACAAATGATCGAAATCGCATGAACCAAACAGGGTTTTGAAGCTTGAACGATTACGAGAAGTATAGGCTCAAGTTGGAGCTGTAATTTGATGCAGAAAAAAAGTTACAGATATTTTACCGAACCGATTAAATTTTTAAATTTTTAGCAAAATACAAAAAAAAATATTTTTTTTTTTAGAGCCGATGTATTTTGCCTCCCTAAACCCTGATCTACCAATAGTTTTTTCAAAAAATCAAAATTTTTATGAATTTTCATTAAAAACCGTTTTGCTTAATTTTTGGGCAATTTTCAGAAACCTCAACATAGTGAAGTTTCAAGTGCTTATAACTTTACTTCGGTTCAACCGATTTAAAAATTCCTTTTTCGTACTTGAAGGTTGTCGCTAGACTTAGAAAATGACGTTTGGTTTATTCTGATAACTTGATTTGTGTAAAAATGAGAGCACTTTAACAGTCGCTGAGAAAAAACAGAAATGGAAACCAATAGTTTTTTCAAAAAATCAAAATTTTCATTAAAAAACCTCAAAATAGCGAGATTTCAAGTGCTCATTACTTTACTTCCGTTTGACCGATTCAAAAATTTCTTTTTCGTATTTAAAGGCTGTCACTAAACTTGGAGAATAGCGTTTGATTCATTCCGATGACTCAATTTTTGTAATATTTTTATGAATTTTTATAAATTTTTTATTTTATCTTTATTTTTTACTTTCTTTCGTGAATTCATTTATTGTGACAAAAACTCTGCGTGATTTGAAGAAAAAGATACATTTTTCACCAAGCAATTTTCTTTGTACCAATTTTTTACTATTTTGTAAAAACATATATCAACGAGTTTCGCCTTGACTCGCTAGAGATTTTCGTTGATAACCGGGATGCCACCTAAAATATCGAAGGTTCACTTTAGCTCGACTCATGCGTTCACCCCTGTGGAAACAATCGAAGGTCTGCGTGTAGAATTTTTTTGCACTGCCGCATAGTAAAGTACAGCTTGTCATCGAGTAACGAAGGAAATATTAATAAAGTGAAAAGTACGAGTTAACGACACCAATTATACCGGTGTCGTAAAAGAGGTCTGATAGCTTTCAGTGCTCCTCCACATGGCGAGCGGATATAGCTCCTACTATTTAAAGCGATTGGAATAGAAATGGCGTATTTTCCATGCGAATGCCTGTGAAATACGATCGTCCTATTTGAATTCGTGAAATGCAAGAGAACGGCACCCCGACGTTCATCGACGATTCTTCAAAGTCGTTGAGTCGACTTTGTCCCGAACGAGGGGACAATTACGATATCCTTTGAGTCTTGCACGCTCACGTTAATATTGCACCGACATTCGTCGCGCTACATCGAATGCCCTTCAACGACGTGGGGACTTTAATTTTTTTTCTTCTTTTTTAACCCATTCTTCGATACGGATAATGACTCGAATCCGAAAGGGCGTATCGCGTGCGTAAAAGTGCATAAACTTCGAGTCCTTCGTTTTGGCCATTGACGAGTGTCCTCAACGACAACTACCCTTGCTCTCATCATTACTCTCGAACCTCGGAGTGCCGTCAGCACTCTTTCGAACCTTCAACTGACCGGAGAAAACGAATCCTCCTTTTGGTCTAGGACCTTGGCACTTTGATGTCCGCTTCTTTGTTCTCTCATTGTCATGAGAAAAATGTTCATGCGTTACTCATAATCCGACACGCTGGAAAATACAACCCGCCGTTCGTCCAGTTTCTGCAAAATCGTGCCCAGAATATTCGAGACAGATATTTTTTTCCCGAGTGTACAAAATAAAATACTTGGAAAAAGCGTATTCGTTTCGCCGCATATTTCACGTGTGCACTTCCCGTCCATTGAGGTATAATAATTTGACTTTTGCATCGTTGAATTCTCAACAACCCCTGATATAATTGTATATCCTCCTTTGTAAAAACTCATATACGAGCCAATATAAAAATGCATTCCGACTGCGCCCGTGTGCCCTTTGAACTTCGTAGATGACGAGCGAGGGAACGAGACAGCGATAGATCGCAAACGAGAGAAAAGAGATATCTGACTCGTGCGAAGGCTGATCGACAAGGCGATAAAGGCTATAGTCGAATATTTCGTTCAAACGAGCGAGAGAGATCAGCGAATATTTTCCGTATGAAGAAACAGGGATCCTAATATTAACTTTTGCATGGTAGATGCAGAAGGAAGAAGAGAGAGAGAGAGAAAAGGATACAAAAAAAGGAAAATGGAAAGGGGTTTTGCCGAGGTTACGTCGTCGTCGGAGAACGATGAGGTTGGGGAGGGTTGCGTCGGGATATTGATGAAAATATGACCGGGGCGAAGAACGTTCTTTGTTTCAGCGGGGATGGTGAACAAAAAAAAATCATTGGCACGCTAATTTGAAAATATTGAAGCGACGTCTATACGCGAGCGGCAACGGCCGATATGAAAAAAATGCCTCACGGGAGTCGCTCACCGAGAGAGCTTTGGCGCTCTCGCGCCTTATAACTTATAAAACACCCGCGCCTGACGCTGGTAACACGCCGGGGGCGAGCTTGACTGTTTGATGGATCTGTACGTCACCGCATCCCAGAAAAAAGCGTGGAGAAAAAGGAAATAAAAAATATATATGTGTCTCGGAGGAGAGTGAAAAATATATTATATGCATCAAGATAAATAGTGAAAAATTATCGATACCGCTGGAGTCATAAGAAATACGTACACGAGCTCGTTCGATCATAAAGTGATCTATCACAATGGAGATCGTTCAACAGAAAACATTCGCACAAACATCCCAGCTTCAATTCGCTGATTCGTTTCCTCGCTTTTCCCCCTCTTGCCTATTTGAGACTCGATCTCTAATTTAGCTCGAGATTGCGATCAGAACGTTCGTTCCGCGTGCGTGGGGGGTGGAAGTGGAGGTCGTGTGTCATGTGTTACATTTATGATACTACTGTATAACGCTCTCATTGTCGTGGAAGTAGCGCAGCTAAACGAAATTGATTCGATCATCCTCGGCTCTCTCGGAACTATGGCTTTACGCTTCTGAGTCTTGATATTTATATATACAGGAGGCAGCGGGGTAAAAAGAACAACCTTATAAAACAACGCTGCTGGAATAAAAAATCAAAACGGAGACAATAAAAAATTGAATTTTACCAAAGGGCACATAGACTTGTGCGTGTATGTAGCAAGGTTGTTGCGAATACAAAGAAATTTGAAATTTTCAAGTACGAATCTAAAAGGAAATCCATTTTTTGTCATTTTCAAAACTCAGGCTGTGAGAAAACTTGAATTGGAAAAGTTACTTTGTCACAATGAAAAATGAGAAACTGCAGAAAGATATTTCGGTCATTTCGTAGAATGGCCATTTTTCCCAGATCTCTCCCTCGTACATTGATATATATTATACGATACGTACAAACAGATATGTGAGGGCGCGTGCGAATGTATCGTCGTCTATAAATAGTAGAGTTGGCCGATGTTGGCAGGCTTTAAACGAGATGATATGGCCTCTGATCGACCCAATCAATGCATCCACTAAATCATCGTCTAAACTGACGGCCGTAATACACAGGTTTAATAGCGTACACGCGAGATGAGCGAGCTTATACCGTTAATATGCCCTGCGATTGGTGGGATTCGCTGACTGCCGCTGATTCTGTGTGTCGTGTGGGCGACCGGAAGCATCCACTCATCCAGCGATTGCCGATGCATGGCGTCTTTATGAGGCCACCATCGGGCATCAGTGTAGCAATGTCTTTATACGCATATACCCATATGTATATATATTTACACGCAAACGTGGTTATAACAGTTGGATGGAACATTATACTTGGTTCTCCTATTACAAGCATGTAATAATAATAATAATAACTGTGTCAGTTATTACACGAATTCACGATGTACTCGTGTCTCGCTTGATTCCTATCGATTTAGCACGCTTCGTCATCCAGGCGACTCGTGTGAGAATAATTTGCCATCGTTATTTCTTTCTTCATTACATGTCTTCATTCTCAACATTAACGCGGGCATGTTCCTTCTTACATGCAAGCGACAAAGAAATTATTTACTCAACGATAGCTTATTTGAAAATTTCCCTGTCATTCAAACCCCTTAAAGCAAATATACATAATGCATAATTTTATTTTGCAAAAATATAATTGAATTATTTGGGATACGTTTTATAGCTTTTTTTTTACTTCTAGGAAGGAATCTAATTTTCATCACTAAACTGTCTCCCTGCTACTTCACCATAATACCAGGGGAATCGAACCAACAATGAATTAGCCGAACTGTTCGTTGAGATAAGAGAACAAATCGAGGCCAAAAATCTCAAACGAAAAAAGAGACGGATACAAGTGACCGAGGCTGAGAGAAAGAGAGATATTTGGATTGTATTATAAGATCGCGAGAGAGGGACGACGAAGCCCGAGAAGGTGGCCCCCTAGTGGCCAGCAATCGGCTATCGACTTTTCCATTAGCCACAAAAGTTGTGGTCACGGGGGTAACGGCGAAATTGGCCGTAGAAAAGACTGGAGGATAGCCCCGAAGGAGCAAGGGGTGAGAAGAGGGTGGTGTACGGATCGAGGAAGAGGAGTATCGGAAGGGACAAGGAAATCACCGACAGTGAGAGAGAGTCGAAATCGCGGGGGCGCGCTATGAAGAGAGAGAGGAACGGAAATAGAGTGGCGAGATAGGATGCGGCAAAGAGGGGTTGAGATGGAAGGGGGGTTGGCATTAATTCTCATAACATTTTACGAGGCGGTATCCGACCTGTGTCAAGTCCTTCCGACGCCCCGGAGCACGGTTTAGGACTCATAACTCCCAATCACCCTGAGACATGCAGTCTCGCTGCTCTCGCGCGGGAGAGGCACTAATTCGCCTGAATTCGCTGGAGCTCGCTTTCGTTTCTCCATCTCTCTCGGTTGCGCGCACACACGCGCACGTACGGACTTGTCTGGATCTTCCAACAGTGTCCAAGACAATGTATGGACAGAGCTATATCGTAGGTTTCTAATCTGGAGCTATACAGTGCGTGCCGGACTTGAGAAAACTACTTGGGTCCGGACTTGACCAATTTATGATGGATAGTTATTTTTTATTCAAAGTTTGAAAAAATGAACATCACATCCACGAATTTCGAACAAAAAGTAAAGTAGCATTGAACTTCAAAGATTTCTCATCAGTGAAATGAAACAGGAATATATTCATACTTACTAAAACTTAAAAGAATTCGCAAAAGCTTGCCCGCGAATTATTATGAGAGACTAACAAATTTATTAAATAAAATAAAATTTGAGATTTGTATTTAAAAAAAAATTTTAAATACTGTCATGCAAGATAATAGAATTCTAGATAAAAAAATAAACCAACCCTATGAATTTTTCATGAACGGTAGAGCAGAATCAAGCTACAAAGTAAATTTGAACACATTTATATTTTAGAAAAAAAACCCTGAGAAAGTATATTTCCTTGGTAAAAAAAATCAGCTAAAAGGATTTTTTGTTTCAGAAAAAACCAAGACGATATTAGAGTTCGTTCAATATCTCGGCTGGTTCGGCTTTCACCTCGTCAAGCACACCCTGTTTTACTGTATCCACATAGTACTCCGTAAGTACAGATACACTCTCATTTCGAAAGCAAAAAAAAAGCTAGCGGCGTCTCGTCGTCTCTTCCTCGCCTTCTTCTTCTTCTTCTTCTTTTTGATCTCACTGAAGAATTCATTAAGTTTGCTGCGGTGAGCGGGCTATGGGCGCTCGAGTTCGCCGAGGTATTAATACGGGGTGGGAATTACCGGCTTTTCATACACCCTTCACAAACCCCTCCCCCGTCCGCGCAAAACGTGAGAAGAGAGTGAGTTCTCTCTCAACACCAGCTCACTCTCATCTTTTCATCTTCCTTACACCCTCTCTCTTTGGTTCGATCTTTCTCTCTCTCACTCCCCGGTTTCTCCAATATCCGTAGCTTCTTTGCTTTCACGAATATTGCTCCAGGGGTATATGAAAAACCCGCGATCGATAATCTTCCAATATTTACCAGAATAATAGTCCAGACACTTTTTTCTCTCATCTTCGTATCAATATTAACTCTTTCCTTATTGTCGAATTTCTCGCCTTGGCACTAAACTCTTGGTCATTGTCCTTGAACCGCGAATCAGAACTTTGACTATTATCAATAACTTGCCCTAAATTCCGCAACTTATTAGGGTTCAGGGGCTCAAACGAAGTCACGAAAGAGAGAAGTCGGTATCGAAGGATACTAGATTCGTATATATATATAATGAAAAGACCAAACGGAGAGATGTAATGTTTCTTTGGAGTCACGGGGGAAGTGCATTTGGTCATCAAATAACATCGGCAAGGCCTATAACCGGCTTACGTACCGACATAAAGTTGGCTAGAATCCCGTTGCTTCGCGAATCCTTCGTCCTCACTCCTGCGGTTCGTTCCCGGTCGGTGACGTTGGTGTTGGCGGTGAACCACACCAGCGCCACCATATTCGTAGCCACTAACTCGTGATCAGGCTGCCTAACCAACGTCGAACTACCCTCGTATCAGGAGTTGCGGCTCTTACGGGGCTCGGCTTAAGGTCTCACGCGATATCAGTTGATTGGGTCTTCTCGCAAGTGTCCCCGGCGCCAAAATTCCACCACACTCTCACCGACCTTGCGAGAATAACGTTCGAACTCACTGAGATACTCTTAACTACGAACTCTATCTAGATAAACCAGCGATATTACGCGTCTTCATCGTTCCCGCTTAGTTACAAGGCTTTCACCGCTATACAAACTATAACGAAACAACTATTACCTATAATGCAAATAGAATAAATCCTATCTATGGAATGGATAAAATTATTCATAATTTTTCAACGGTAATAAAATAATAATGACTTAGAATTTCCTTACAAGAGAAAAGAATTCTATTTTTTTATTGTGAAGTCGCTGAAAGTTTTCAAAAATTCTTGTTCCTTTTTTAATATTCTTTGTTGAATGTAGCTGCTTGAAGAATTACTGGAATACTATTAACATCTGACGTTTCTAAGAAAAGAAGAGAATGAAAAACCAATATTAAAGCCAATTTTTTTAAAATAACTTCGAGCTCGTGATTCTGTTAATAAATCATTATAATAAGAAAAATGCATTCGAATGCAAATGAATTTTTCACCCCGACATTAAAATTACGCTCAAGACACTCGATAATCCATCATTTACACAAATCTGCGACTTTCGTTGACACGACAAATCCCATACGAGACTTTCACCCCCGGAAATTTGCGTGCCTCGTAAGAGAGTGGAGAATTATATTAGTCCTGTACAGCTTAGGCCACCTGTTCCCAACAATTCATATCGTCAATTCCTCGTAATCCCTCTCGTCTCTCGCAATATTTCCAATTAAAATTTTCGAGTGATACTTTCCCGGGATTAGAGGGAAGACACACACGCGCGGCATCGTATTTTCGCAGCACGAGAATTCTACCGAGCTTCCGCGATGCGACAGAGGGCTGAGCGCCCTTGGAACAGAGGAGTGTGTATGAAAAGTTCCTTGTCAAACCGGTCAGTATTTAACCCTTGACCCCTTCCAATTTTATCCCCGATATTTTAAGTTTTGGGTATGCAATTCTGAATATATAAATGGTTTGTTCTGATTCAGAAGTCGCGAGAGGGTTAAAAAAAAGTTTCAATATGTATTCAATATGTACGTCAAGTTCAATGTGTACTCAATATGTTTTGAGAATTATTTTTTCGATTTTTACCACTTTGTGGTGATTCTTTTCGATTTTCGAGTTGAGATCTAAATTTCGTATGTACTTGAAAAATAAATACTTTTTTCATCGAATAAATTTTTTTTAAGCTCACAAGTGCTTTAGAGCGATAGGTAATGCATAAACAAAATGATTGACGAAATCAGAACGGTTCGAGGTTCAATATCAGCCGGTTTGATTAGAAAAGTCTCATATCATTGCATTGTGATACTTTGGAGCGGGAGGGACCACCAATAACTTGCCAATATCGGCATTACTAGCGTACTGAGCGCAATATAAACGTTTATGACGCAATGTGCGTCCATTCAACCCCCTTGGCGATTCCGCCAAGCTACTCTCGTCCCCTGTTCATCGTACCTTCGTCGCTTTTCCGACAGGGGTTCTCCACGTGCGTACCATTTTTACCCAATACAAACTCGAAAATCTTCTCGATCGAAGGTCGTGTCCTTTCAGAAGCCTTGCGAGCAAATAATTTTTAATTCCAACTTTGAATCGTCAGTCCTGATTCCTGGCGTAAATTTCTGACTTCTCTTTCATGCGGGTAGACATTTGAAAAATTGGAAAATTGAGTATGAGTATATAATGCAAACGAACATAAAGTCTAATATTTTTTTTTTGTTCTTGCAAAGATATTCAGAATATGGATGGTTCAATGAATTTTGATTTCGTTACTGCATTTCATTAATCGATGAATAAAAGTACGCGGAGCGAATGATATTTGGCAAAACGATGAGAGCTACTGTTACTCAAAGGCATATCCATAAGATCCACGTAATGAAAGGAGGGATGAGAAGAGAGGATATAGGCAATGTGGCGCTCCACGCGGACAGCCATCGGAGATCAGAAACCACCCCTTCTTGAATGACGAGGTCGATGTGGTGACGTTTTTCCTCACAGTAGTGTCCGCTGGATGAAACGTGAATGGCGGTGAGGGGATTGTCGGTCGCAGGGGTGGGTTTCGTGCGCTGTGGTCGTTCCTATATCGTCGGGAACACTTAATGTTTCTCTATCTATAGTGGACAGGACAGGACGGTCCACGATATTGTTATATACGACATTGTCGCGGATATGGGTGATGGTGGAAAAGCTCTGTGGTCAACGGGAAATACGAGGATCCAAGAGAAATGCGAGGAGTAAAAAAAAACAAGGGACGAGAGTGCGAGAGTAAACCACCGAGCTGGAGAGATATCACCGACCACCAATTACCGCCGACCAAGAGTTATTGAAAAGGTCCCTGCGGGAAAAAGAAGGAAGTCCCGGTGCACACAGTTGGGATAGCGCATTGGACGGTTAAATGAACACTGATTACCGTTCGGTCCTCCGAACACCGATGATTTGTAGAAAAAAAATTTAGTCGTCTTTGCCTCATCTTTCTCTCTTTATTCGCCATCACGGACCTTTCTTGCGAAAAAAGTCGTTGGTTTGTTATCGGAAAATCGACCGGATGTTGAATGATTCGAAACTGGTGTGAAAACAACGCGAGAATTTATCAGATAGAACCATTTTTTTTCGGAAATAAACCACACTTTTTCTTAGTCATCGCAGTGAATGTACATAAACGTGGAAAGCGATGAGGAAACGATGAAGGAAAATACAAGCGCATATACATGCGTAGTTGGAACAAGAAGGAAGAGGAGCGAGAGTGCTGAGATACCAGAGAAAGTCCCTCTTGCCAATTTTCCGACTCAAAGCTTCATCGTCTTTGATCAGCTCTCGCGACGCTTCTATAATGTCCCTGAACCGTTGCCATCCTCCTTGCGCCATCCACCGCTCATTTTACCTTCGTCTTTTCATGTAGTTTGAGATCTTTCTCTCGCTCCATCTCTCAGTTTACTCTGCACAACATGCTGCCTGCGACTGTTTCTTCTCGTTACTTCCACCTCTCTTGACTCGTTCCATCCTCATCGGCATCGGAGACGCTTTTACCTCCTTCCTCATCGATGAAACGCACAATGTTGCTTCTCACGAAGTCGCGTTAAAGTATCTTCGTGTCTCGATCAACTTTCAATCGAATATTTCACGGGAATTAGCAGCTTTGGCCCCTTCCTCGGATCCTTCGAAATTCCCCATAATTGGAGAACTCGTCGAAGAGCGTGTGTTCCCGTAAGCGGATACACAATTCCCCATGTCGAGGAATTTTCACGAAATTCCTCCGTGATAAAATTGCACCGGTGTATTCGTGAAATATTCCATGATGAATTTTTAACGCTCGTTCATTAAAATTTATATTAAGGTGGCACCGTTTAGACTTTTACTTCTTTAATTTCGAAACTCATGCTCAAAAGATAATTTTGTTTGAGGAAAAAACCGCGCAAAAGATCCAGCTGGATGGGAAATATCAAGCGATTTGTGTAGACGATTTCTTTAGCAGCATTTTTTATTTGCCCGACGCAATAATAATTCACCCATGGTTAATGCCATTCAACCTTGATATTATCGTGCCTATGAATATGTGACAGGGACGCATAAAAATGACCTTTGGGGTGCAGAATCGATGAAAGAATTTTCTGCCCTTCTCCCCTTCGACTTTCCTCGCTCATTCCGGCGCGTATCTCGCGTTAATTGGTAATACCGTTGGCGGGAGGTATCCTTTAGGAAAAAGCGTATTATATATATCAACGAATCGATCCTTGAGACGAGCAACCCTCCCGGGAGAACGGGAGCGTCCTTCTGTACAGAAACAGCGATACAATCGTTGGCTCTCTAAGCGAAGGACAAAGTAGAATTCCTGATACCTTCGGTTCAGCTTTTGGCATATCCGTATCTCCTTTCATCCGATCGAAGTTATTAAAGAGATGGCCAAGAATCGTCGGGAAAAGAGAGGATGAAATGGCCAATAATTGTGCCACTTTTATATCCTGTATCTGCGTAAAGGGGATACTGAAACACGATAAGGCAAGCGCTCGTGGTGATATCGTGGATACTCCTGGCTCAAAGGATCCTTTATTTATAAGACTTTCGGCAAACAAATGGATAAACGTAATATCCTTTTCCGTCGTTGTGCCCCTTCTCCATGATTCTTCTCCTTCTCTCTATCTCTCTCGAACCCGATGAATGTTCTCCACCTTTCTCGAAGACTATGGGCGAAAAATTCTTTGGCGGGTCTCAGCGATCTTTCCCGAAGAAATACACATAACAAATGCGTCCGATGGAGGGAAAAAAGACAACATTTTTTCCAACAACGAGATTAATTACCGCGTCGAATGATGGATCAGTTCGTTTCTTATCGGAAAAGGAAAAATAAAAATTTGCCGCTTTCGATGAAAGGAAAATAAATGTTATACGGATAATCATGGTCGATGCAATAATTTTGTTTGACAACAATTTTAAGATTGTTTCAATAGCATTTTTTTAGCTTCCATCATTTTATTGTCCGATTCACTATTTTCTCGTGCTCTTCGATATTCTTTGTCCCATTTCCAAGCAATTCTGGCGTGTAACAATAATCGTCATCGTCCATCCCATAACGAGTAATTTTTTTTCTCCACTCCACCCCACGATGGAAGAAAAAGACTCTTTCTCTCGCTGTGCGAATCGGCAGCTGTCATAGAATTCTCGCTCGTTAACGATGAGAGCATCCAAACTTTATCGCTCATATATCCGTCGCGTATGCCTTCTCTGACTGGGAACCGTTGATAATTGCCTTTTATATATTTACTTCGTATACAAAGTCGTGCGATTGAGTCCGTGCTGAAAAAAATTGTGATCTCTGTAAATATTTGTTTATACGAAAAATAACAAAAAGACTGGAAACGATATATTTTGTAGCGCGAAAAGATTTATTCAAAAAACTTGACTGCTTTTTTTGCAATAATCATGTTTCCAGAATCGTAGGACAAATTCTGGAGAACCAAAATCAAAAGATCGAGGTTGAAAAGTTGACCGAGTGGACACGGAGAATACCGTACATAATGTGGTATATCCCATTGCTATTGGTTGGTGCGTAAAAGTATGGAAAAGCCTCCGGTCTCTTGTACAGCGGGAGCCATTAAAGGTGCCATAAAAGAAACAACGGGCTAGGATATCCAGAATATTCTGCAGTATCATGGATTCCGTCGAGCCCCCGAGAAGAGAAGTATATAGAGATATATAGAAGAATATTATTTACGCTTGTGGCGATATAAAGGCGAGACTCTCTCGTGTTGGGCGAATTTGTCAGTATTAAATAAATAACCCATAAAGGGAAGAACATCAATCGCCATGGAAGGCATTAACGCTCGATACGGTAGACGGAGGCTGTTATTTTTCATACTACGGCGATACACGGGCACAAAAATCTTTGTACATAAATACACGACGACGTGGAAAAAAAAGTACGCGATAAAGAAATGTTGGAAAACGAGAGAAAGCGAGAAGATAAGTTTGCGCGAAGCCACCAGAGATACGAGAAAAGGGAAAAAAGCATGAAAAATCCGTACGAGAGCGGAAGAAGCTTTCACGGCCTCTTCGGACCGAGAAAAGGACTTGTATCTCTTCGAGCTTTTTATGACCTATAAGTTTTACGTTATAGGCTTCGGTCTCGTAGATCAAAAATGATGTCTCCATTATAACGTAAACGCTTAATGACTTCGAAGCACATTGCCCTTCCTGCTTCGTGACAGTTGCTTCTTTTCTTCTTTTATTAACCTTCGAGCTTTCGCTCGATCATGATAATCATCAACGCCATTGAGGTTCAAAGTAGCTTTTTTTTGAGAATTTTTGTTTCAAGCTGCACGCGTTTTATAAAAGCATTTGAATAGTAAAATTAAAATCTTCGTATTCAAAAAATTGTTTTGCAAAAAAAAAATCAAACAAAACTTTCAGTTCCCCCCCCCCCCTAATTTCAGAACTGTATCACTGAAACAAATATTTTTTTAACGCATAAGTAACGCGGAATAATCCTTTGTATAATAAATAATAACAATAACAACGAAGTCTGCGTATCGAGCGAGATCAGCGTGTGATGCATCGAGAGCTCAAAGTCGGCGAGTGCTTGCATTTTTTTGGCTTCCGTTGAGATAGATGCGCTCCAAGGAGGGGCAAAATGAGAGCGATATAGTTGAACATCGCGCGCGTGCGATGAGGCGATTCGATGAGAAGCGGCAAAGACTAAACGCAAAAATCAACATGAGAGACAGAGAGAGTCGAGAAAGTGATATAATAAGAGAGGGGAAAAAAGAGAAGCGCGCGCGACCGCAAGACCGCGCGCGGACGTCTTCCGTCGATACAAGGAGTCGATTGTGGAAGAGCTAAAAGGGACCGCACGCGGATTTGCGGCCTCGGCACGCACCCAAGGAGGGGACAGATAGAGAAAGAGAGAGAAATATACCGCGCGAGAACATCAGAGAGTTATATAGGACAGTGGAACGACTGTGTCCGATAGATCCTGATGCGGAGATACCGAAACATCGTTCGTTCCATCTCGAACACACGGCGGCAGGGCTATTAGCTCCAACTTTGATTGGCTCCGTTTAATGGTCCAGGCGACACGCATATAAATTGCTACTTCCAAGCTTTGAAGATATTTCGAGGGAGAAACGACGAGCACCGAGAAAACGAACTCAAAAGAGAAAGAGATGGATAGAGAAAGATCACTTTCTTACATATCGCGTGTATTTATTGACGCGGTCATTAATGTGACGCGTAATGCATATAGAAAGTATGATCGAAATTGCAAGACCACACTCGAAGATTTTCCATTCCAGTAATCCATAGAGTGCAATTGTATAGAAATGATGAAATCCCCTTTTTTTCTCGATCGCATATTGGAAAGATGGTGTCGAACTTTTTGAACGATATTGCAGATGAAAAAGAAAACAAAAATAATCGACGTGTGTCCCATTAACCTCGTATCCATCCCCGTCATTTTCTCAATGTCACGTATTTCTTTTGACTCTCCACGTCGATCGGTTGAGAATATCGCGTTTAAAAATTATGTGACGTGACCGTAAAATCACAGGATCGACACGGTGAGAGTCTCGATGCTCACCGATCTTTGTCCAACGATCGGTAGAGCAAAGGATTCGACGTGGCTGAAGAAACTTTCAAAATTTTCAAACTCGCGTAATTCCACCTCGTCATTTTCATCCTCCCCGCTTCCGATACTCTTGCCCTCTCTGTCTTTTTCTTCCTCACTCGTTCTTTGGGGTTCTTAAGTTTTCCCTCCCGGAGTTTCAGGAGAGACAAATGTGCCAGGACCTCGTTTATTCCACGTTGAAACGCAAAGTTTTTGAGAGCTATTGCGAATCGCGCGCCTCAAATTTGACAACTTTATCGGGACATATATTGAAGAGTTCACGGAGACGAGTGGAGAAAGGGGTAGAGTCAAAAGTTGAACGAAATCATTAATCTTCGTATCGTCAAATCTCGCTCCGACTGTTCTGCCAATCTTCTCATTTTTTTCTTTTTTTTTATAAAAACTTGAAACGAAATAGTTTAAAGCTTTATTTAAATGAATAACGATGTATTGATTTAATTTAAAAAATCGTACATATCGGAATTTGCACATTACTTGCTTATAAATTTTCTACTATTATAAAATCTTCCGGTTAGGAATTATTAGTTGAATCAAATTTGGGTTGTAATACGAGCTTTCCAAGCAGCAAAAAATAGGTCGGCAGCAATGTGCAAATGTTTAATTTCCAACATCTTTTACCTGCTTTGTCTATTCGATCGCTCTTTATTAATTAAACTAATTGATTATTCTGCTTTTTCATTCAGTAATTTTCCGAGTAAACGATCGACATAAGAGGAAGGAAGAAAGAAAATTTTTGAAATGCGTGAACCGACGGATATTTGCTTGAGAACGACAAGATCGTCGATCGTTCGTCCGGTTCGCGTGTCATCGGCGCGTCGTCCAAGTTCAGCGATTCCACGTCTGACCGAGATAAAATTATGCCTGGAGGACGAAAATCGCCGCGCGTCTTTGGTCGACGATACATCCGTATCATCGTCGAATCAAACCATGAACGTGTATCTGCGTCTCAAGCCACGATTAACAAAGTCCAAGCGCGTGAAGAAAATTAAGGATGACACGTACACTTTGGTGAGTACGCAGATTCTGCTTACAAAATTTCCATCTCTCGAGAGCACCGCGAGTTGTCCGAAAAAATCAAAAGTTCCCGAAACGACCGATCGCCAATTCACTTTCACGACGATCCTCGGTCCCGCAAGTACGCAATTAGAATTTTTTGAAGAAACCACGAAACAACGTATTTTGGATTCAATCGCCGGTCACAGTTTTACACTGATGACTTACGGCACTACGAATTCTGGAAAATCCTATACCTTTTACGGAAATCCCGAATCACCAGGAATCATTCCTCGTTGCATAGAATTAATATTTTCGCGTGTAAATTGCACTCTTTCGCCTTGGTACAAGCCAGTGAATGTTCACGAAGTTTTGAGCCTGAACGACGCTCATCGCAGCCAAGAGATCGAGGTGCGAGAACGTTTTTTCGCGTCTAAATCCTCCAACAGAAGCGCCTGCGAGGAGGCTTATAATTTGCTCAAAAAGTCCACCAACGAGGACAAAGAATCGGATAATAATGGCGAAGCTATGTATTCCGTTTGGTTGTCCTTCTTCGAAATTTACAACGAGAATATTTACGATCTTCTGATTGACGATGAGTCTCGAATCAAGTCGACACCTCTCAAACTCATGCAAGACAAGCAGGGTCGCGCTTTTGTTCAGGGGTTGAGGTCGATTTGCGCTACAACGGGTCTCGATGCTTATCGCATAATGACGATCGGTAGATCAAGACTCACGATCGGTTCATCGAGTGTCAATCCTCAAAGTTCAAGATCTCATTCGATATTTACGATAAAACTGTTGAAATACACAAAGGAAAAAGTTCCCGAAGAAGTAAGAGTGAGCACAATGACATTTTGCGACCTCGCCGGTACCGGAAGATCCCGTAATTCGGAATCGTGCGGTGCTGAGCCCAAAGAATCGAAAAAAATAAATACGAGTCTCCTCGTGCTTGGTCGATGTCTCAAAGGAATTTCGGATTGTCAAGATTCGCGACAAAATTTCGAGGTTGTCGGTTCGTTTCGCGATTCGAAATTAACGAGACTCTTTCAGCGTGAAATATTGGGAAAGGAAGATTTGAGTCTCGTCGTTAACGTTGACACGTCACCGGAAGTATACGTCGAGACTCACGCTGTTCTTCAATTCGCCTCGATAGCTAAAAAAATCACCCTCGAGATCGGTGAAGAGGGAAAACGATTTTTGATCTCCGATTCAATGATGAGTCCCAAAGATTCCGAGAGTCGTCACCCGCAAAGTATCGGCCCCGAGAGGTCCGAAAAACTTCCGAAAATCGCTGATAAATCTGGAACGGACAGTCACGAAGATCAATGTGTGTTGCTGACCAGGGAAATAAGAATTTTACGAGAAACAGCGTTGAATCGTGAATTCGAGATACGTCAAGAAATGGCGAATCTTTATGCCGGTATAATAAAAGACGTTGAGGCTAATTGGCAGAAGAGAACGAAGGACGTTGAGGAGAAAAATGATGATCTGTTGAAATGGTCGGTAAAACAGATCGAACAATTTTACAAGGAGAGAATCGACAGTTTGACGAATCGCAAGAGACGACGAATATCCGGGGGTGATCAGCGTGACGATGGTAAGGATCTTTGCGAGGAGCTCGAGGCTGAAAATTCTCAGATTACCGCGAAAGTCGTGACTTTGAGGGACACTGTGAAAAAATTGAAGGAGGAGCAGGAAATTTTGAGCGCTGATAAAAATAAGTGTGTATTTGAGCTCTCATTGGCGAAGGAAGTTACAAGACAGATGCGGCAATTGATCGATGAGGAAATTAACGGTGAAATCATTGACGAGGGTGAAAGGAACATCGTGGAAGATTTACGGTCTTTGATAAACGAAAAAAATAATACAATAAGGAGTCTGAAAAGTGCAAATATTTCAAACAAAAATAATGTTGACGAAATTAATCATGAAAAAACAAAAGACATTTCTTTATCGGAAACTTTTGTGGAAAATGATACGCAAATTATCGAGGAGAGAGATATCGATGCGAAATTTTCCTCCTCGACATTTCGCAAAGAGAGCAACATGTTTTTATTATCCTCGACAAAATATTCCATCGTTGAGGGAGAAAATTCTAAATGCGATGAGAAGGAAATTTTCTCGTCGCTTTCCCATGATGTAACGACCAAAAATTTGCAACTGAGTTTCTACGGGGCGATTGACGAGGCTTATCGGTCATCGAGTGGCGAGATGATGAATTCCAAACAAAATGATTCAGGAATCAGTAATATTGCGTCACTGGAAAATAGTTTAATTTGTCACGTGATCAAGGAAAATAAATTCTGTCAAACGGAACGAATCTTTGCCGAGGAAAATGCCGAAATGAATGAAATAATTCAAGATAGGGTGGAAAAATTGAAGCTCGATCATACAAAACTTTTGGCCGAGCATCTTCGTGAAAATTTACGAGTCACTGAATTATCTCGCGAGTTACAATCCATTCAGAACGACGTAAGAGAGTTGAAAGAGTGTACGCGTCACAACGAGCTTAAAATTCACGACTACGAGGAAAAATTATCATCGCGAGAAAAAGATCTGTCCGACCTCGAAGAGTTGAGAAAAAAAATGGAGACCCGTCAGAGTGAAGTTTCTCAACAGTTGGAATCGCGTTCGATCGTTTATGAAAAAAAAATCACCGAGCTCAGGGAGGAGTTGAAAATACACGAGAATAGGAAAAATTATGCTCGAAAGAGTCTCGAAGAGTATCAGAAGAAGATCGTCGAGCTCAGTGATGAATTGAAAATTCGCGAGGTCAAGGAAAATTTGGCTCTAAAGAGCCTCGAGGAATACAAAGAAAAATCCTCTTTGCTCGAGAATCAATTATCGGTGGCTCAAGGACAGATCAATAAAAATTCGATCAAATGTTTTACCGAGCACGTACCAAAGATTGAAAAATTGGAAAATGAATTATCGACGAAAGAGCGACAAGTCGGTGAGTTGGATGAGAAAATTCGTAAAATTACGGACGATTTCGAACGGGTGAACGAATTGAACTCGAAGGTGATGAATTTCGAGAAAATATTCGTCGAATATCGGCGAGAAAAGGAGGATTCAAAACGTCTATTGTTCGAACGTACGGAGATACAAGCGTCTCTCGAGGGCAGAGTCAAGAGACTCACGAGCAAATTACACGAGCGAGAAAATGAAATATCAACGTTGCGAATGGATTTGGGAAACGTCGTCAAAATGAATATGGAGAATAGCGAGAGAGCACGAGAATTGAGCAAAGAAATAGCGATAGCGCACGGTAGACTCGCGAGTGTGAGAAACGAGATTACTCGATCGGAGGAAGAACGACGAAATCTCGAGAAAACGTCCGGACACGAGATTGGAAATCTTATTGCCAGACTGGCAGATTTTGAGAAAAACGCGACGATTCTAGCTCGTATGAGAGACAACGAGGATTCACGAGTGGACGAATTGAACAGACTCAAGCTGCTTTTACACGAGAGAGAACGCGAGATGTGTCTGTTAAAGAAAAATCGCGATAAAACTATACGAAGGTATTTTAAACTGAATTTTGACGGTGTTTTAAATAGATATCTAACAGCAACCATATTTCAAATTCCGCGATTTTCGAGTTAGAATTACTTGCAAAGGTAAAAAAGTACTTTTTTTTTTTATTATTCAACTATGTTCTCCAGTGATACTTATTGAATGTATCTTATTGCGTTGAATATTGAAAAATGAGTTTTACAATATAAAATTAAATTTAAAAAAATTTTAAATCGAAATTTTAAACAATGACCAGTGCAAAACTTTTGTTGTATTTGAATACATTCATTTACTTCGCGATATTTGATTATCTTTCAAAAAAGATACGAAGCTTTGATAAAAAAGCTGCAGGCTGACGTCGAGATGCGGTGCAATCGCGAGACCTCGAAGCTGCGAATGTTATATCCGAAAAGATCGATATCGAAAGAATCCTTGAGAACCATGGCTGAGACACTAAGATGGAAAACAACGCTTCGTCAGAGCGTGGAGAGAGTCAAAAGTTCACAGGGTGTCGTTGACACGCGAAAACTTGAACGCTTGCGATCGTCGAATCGCGACGATCACAGATACTCGCGCAGTTACCCCACGTGTTCAACGATCACAAAGCGTTCAAATTCACATGCTCTTATTGCCTCTTTAACGTCTCTGGACGGATCGCGATCGAGTGGAAGTAAAAATATACCTTTTTTCTACGATGACGCCGACGACGACGACGACGACGATGACTTGGATAATGATGATGACGATGACGATGTTGGACAAGAATTGATTCAGGTAAACCGCAATCTTGGAACACTAAAACAAACATAAAATTCATGAGAAAGTGTTCTTCTCATTAATTCAGAAAATAAATTTAAAAAATTCACTCAACAAGCACTTGTATCGCGAATTGATATTTCTTATCAAACTAATACCTCCGCGTCAACACTATTTAATGAAAATATATTAAAACTGATGAAGAATAATTTTAAAAAATATGACAATTTAAAAAAATCAAATGATATCACAAATGTACGAAACAGAAATTCATCAATCTTGATCGTTCAATTCAGATAGAAAGCCGTACAGAGATGAATGTCGACCTCGGTGAGTGTCATCGTTGCGGATGCAGAGACGGACTTTCGCAGGCTGCTGCGACATTCGGTATACCATCGACGAGCGAAGAATCGTTCGCGGATTTTCGCGACATGGAAATCCGAAGGACCACCGGAAGAACGCATTTTCGTTTGCGAAAAGGTGACTTGGAAATCGACAGCGAAAGCAAGCAGTCGAAATTGTGATTTATCGAAAACAGCGATTCTCGTTAGACATTTGTGTTACTCCAGTCGTGCAAATCATATTATCGAAGCTAAATGCACATGAATCACACAATTAATTATTATCGTTGCTCCTCTTTTATGCAATGAAAACTGCAGTATCAGGCGCGATAATTGCAATATCACGTATAAATTTTCAGTTGACACTGCAATATTCAACTTAAAAAAAAAATAATTGCCAAGTTTTTGGATAATTGGGTAAACGAAAATTATTGCTATACAGAAATTAGGCCTAAAATGTCCAGAAAATATGAATACCAAATGTTCTTGTTGTTGTGCTGTTTGCAATGTTGTTCTGACGCAATGATATCATTTTGGAATTCATGGCGCGGTGAACGAATAAACATAAAAAGGTTCAATGTTGTGTTTATAACCGTGCAGCGATCGGGGGGGGAGCGTTAATGTCGTTTCATTGATGGTGGAGGAAAAACGACGTAAACCAGATTATTATAAGCAAGGAGGGAGAGAGAGCAGGTTATTGCAATTCGTTGTTCGATCGAGCTACAGTCGTTGGAGTCGTTGTTGGGTTATTCGGTAGAGTTGTTTATCCGCTAGAGTGGTGTTCGATAGAGCTGTAATTTGGTAGAGTGATACCTAGCATTTTTTTTACAGTCTATTCTCCGATAATTTTTTTTGTTGACAAAGTTGCAACTGGCAGAGTCGTAGAGGTGCGAAAGGACTTATCGAGAACCAATCGTAATGTCATTGCCCAAAACGTCGGAGGGTGCACCCGAGATATTGGATTATAATGACCAAACGTCCTTTTTCTGATATTCGATACAGTAAGCCGATAATGGCTCTCCCATTGTCCGTCCGCGCAAGCAATTCCGAAAAGACATTGAATCCATCTCGAGCGTGACTAGAGTGAGGTAACGGGGATCACTTATCCAGGAAGCCATTGAAAATAGAATAAAGATGAAGCATTGATAGTTGCATAGCCTGAATATCGAAAGCCTAATTTCTAATCGGGCCTATCGACTGCAAAAAAGATATCTGCCTACGCCCTTCTGCCCTTGGACCACAGATATTATTTCTAACAAGTGTGACCAGCATTGCACCATGATCATCATTGCCCCCTCATCTTCTTGTACATATATTTGTGATCCGGTCGACGAGGGGTGAACCGTAGGATTTTATTGGCAATATGCTATAATTCCTGACATTAGATGCCGCTGACGCTCTCGAACTCATTACCTCCCTTACACGCCGGACCCTCTGCGGATCTTCTTTTGCAATCTCTCTATATACAGTTTCCGGGGGAAAAAAACTCGGGTCCATTATTTTCATCCCCTCCGCATCATCGCGTCTTTTTCGATCCCTTTATATATGAAATTATGGATATAGGCCTGATATCTTCAGATATTCCTTGATGAAAGAGATCAAAACGTGTTTTCCTCCAGAGAGTTTGGATTATTTCACGCGAGTCTTCGATGCAATATTTATCAGGGTACATGGCAGTCCATTTAACGTAACTAAAAAATAAATAAACAAATAAAATTATATTTACCAAATGTATCCAAACATGTAATACTGAAATAATCATAAAATCGGAATCCCTCGAAATATCATCAAGCTCAAAATTCCATATTTTGCTTTTTTACTTTCAATTTATTTTTTACTCGTACCATGTTTCGCCAATTTCGCGCCCTCGCATCTTCCTCTTTCGCTTTATCGAATCAACGACGCCGGCGTTTGAGGCATTGCCAGAGACAACTATATATAATACAGACAAAGCTCTCTCTCTCTCTCTTTCTCTCTTTCGGAGAGAAAAGACTCGTTATCGAAATGCGGGAGAAGAAAATTCTGGTGGGTCGCATGAACTTGAGTGGGGGGAGGTTGCGCAGTGAAAGGGAGGGGGTAGTTTTTCCTCGATGGCAGATCGAGAGAGAGAGAAAGAGAGTGCCATTTTCGCTGGCTCACCTCTGTTCGCCGAGCGCGCGACGAGAGCAGTGATTTCTCCGGGCAAATGTACCGCGAACTTTCCTCTTTCAATTGGCAATAAGATTTGATCGTGGCGGGAAATATCATCCAATTTCCTTTTCTCTTCGTCTCCGTGGCTTATTTCACTACCCTCGTGTCCTGTATACGTGTATGGGGTCTTCCGAGTGAACTCGACCCTCGTTGACCGTTAACCCCCTCCGATTGGATTCATCATTTTTTCTCGCATACTTCGAAACCTAAAAATTTCTAATTCAAAGAATTTCCTGACAATGAATCATGGCCTATGAATTGTATACATAAAATTGTGAGTTTTTGAGATTTTTTCCAAATTTTTTAATTTCGTCTCGGTGTAAACAAAAAAATTAATCTAAAATAACGACTGACAGAAAAAAATTGCAAGCAACTGAGTGCTTTTCAGATGCTCTACGATGGTGAAAAGTCACGAAGCAACTCTAACAACGCGAGGGTCGACTTTGGGTTGATTTAATTCGGAATATCCCATATATATTATCGTTTTGCTGGTTTTTTTCAGCTTCAGATATGCTTCTCTCACTTTCCACGCTCTGCTCACGAGCCACAGAGAATTGCCACCGTCGTCCGTACTCGCACTTTGCTATACGCCAGTCCTGTCGCCTTTTTCCTCCCTTCCCTCTCGCTCCAAGGTCTTTGACTCTGCCATCAAAGTCCTTCTCCTCCGTAGACAACGCTACCACGAATGAAATCGTACCGGAGAGACTTCCATTGCCCGGCAAAAGCTCCAGAAAAATCCACATCTTCCGACATTACACGGGCATAGCTTTTCCCCGTAAACTTTGTCCCTCCTTAGACTTGAATGTTTTATTAGACACATTCGCCCGAAAGAAAAGCTACATACTTTAGTTTTGTCAAAATTTCGTTTTCCGTATTGCGAACAAAGATGCAAAAAAATGTGCAATAATCTGGGAAATCGTATCCTCGTGTCCCCCTCGCGTTCTCGCTATGGGGTTCTTCAGCATCAAAATCGTTTTTCGTACATATATATCGCTATGTACGTATACACACGTATTTGCGTATATATCTATATATATTTATTCAGTCTGGTCGGCAAGAGAGGAAAGAAATGGAACGAACGAACTCGTTAAGATCCTCGAAGATTGCCAACAGAAGGAAAAAAACGAATGAAGAAGTGGAAGCGAAATATATATATATATATATAGCAGAGTAAAAATAATTCACGAGAAAATTACGCGAGAGCTGCCCGAGATATTTTATTACCGGCGATTCGTCGACGAGAATTTCGTTGAGGGGGTTGAAAGAAGGGGGTGCCATATCGTGCCCCGATTTCCCAACGAGAAAAGTATAGGTCATCGTTCCTTTTTCGCTCGTGCAAAGTGCTCCCGCCACTGTTCAGAGAGAACTATGGGCTGAGGCAATCAAAAATATTCACAGATACTCAAGTAGCACAATTTATACCTGTACGAGCGATTTGGGCGGACATCCCCTTCGGCTCTTTATTCGGATTTTTCTCCCTTTTCTATCTGCATAGTAAGTTCTTCGAAAGTGGGATTTTTACTGAATATCAGCGTTGATGCGGCAGTAGAAAAAAAATTTACCTATGCAAGAAACATTTTCTGTAGAGAAGGGGTGGAAAAATATCGCCAAGAGGCGTTTTCAATGAATGAGATAAACTGGAAAAATAAATAATGCATAAATTGATTTGTGTGAAATAATAATCAGCCATCGGCGAAAATGAAGAAAATAAAACAGTCATTAAAATGTTTGCAAACCGTTCAATTCAAAGTCATTCAATAACGAGAAATCGTTGAGGGCCGGCCAATAACTGTGCCGGCTGTCCGATAACTAACTGAGAAGGTTGGAAAAGCCGTTGAATTTCGCGGAGGAGAAATGGGTATACGTACGCTTGTAAACTGAGACTCGGGGCAAAGTTTCAAACGAGAAAGGATAGGGCGAGAGACATTAGTTTATAATTCGGCAATCCCGGATCAGTATTTGTCACGATTAGCCGATCTGCCTCTTTCGGCTGCGCCATCGTACAACGGGGAGAATCGAGAGTGCGAAACGGGGGTGGAAGGTAAGGAAAGCCATTTCATCCCAAACCCGGCACATCTGTCTCTTCAACCCCTTCGAAACTGCTACAGCAAGGATTATATTTCCTCGCATCAACTAACCGAGCCCCGGTGAGTCGAATAACGCTTTTTGCCAATTTCGTCCTCGCAGAAGGGACGTTTTGTAAAAAAAAAACAATTATCCAAGCTGCAGAAAAAGAGACTTAATTTTTTCGCACTTATCCGGAGGAACTGTAACTTTGTTATTTGTCAGTCAGATGTGAATTGTAGAGAAAATCGATAAGTGGCGCGAATTTCACTATCACAGACTGAGTCATCGATGGTGGCCAATAACTGTGCTTATGCTCCAAAACTACCCACGTAACATACGGATACAAGACACGCAGTTTCATGAAATTCTTGTTCAAGAGCAGGGGGGAGGAGTAAAATGGTCGAACCTTTCGAGTTCGTGTGGCAAAGGAAACCGAGAGAATTTGAAACGCGCCACGTACATGGCTCGGGGTTTGCGAGTATCCGAACAATAAGCAATAATACGTAATGCAATTCAAACGTTGAGGCTATGCAGGCAATACTCCCACCGACTCGACAGAATGAAGAGAGCGGCGGTGCAGAGGAGAGCCGTTACAATTCCCGTTGAAATGAAAGGCGGGAATTGCCGGCGAGCGGAAAACTCGGAGACATTCGTAAATACATATACAAATGGATATATATATGAGGCGATCCACGCCATTTCGCTTGGCCCTGACCCTGACCATTTTTAATTTTTTCCATTTTTTCTTATACAATAGTATACTATGCAAGGAGTATTTTGACCAATTTTTAAATTTTTATCGCATGTATTTCAGAAGTTACAATTTTTCGAAAAATCTGGATTTCAGAAATTTCGGAAACGTTCTAACGCCGATATCTTTTTAATTAATCGATATATCGAAAAATGTTTAGAGATTAATTTTTTTCATATTAGTTCACACTTTCATAAAAAAAAGGGAAAACATTTTTAAATCATCGTTGTTAACATTTTTCCAGCGTGTAAAGTGAAAATTATTTTTTTTTTAAAGATGATTGCCATTGTTGATTTTTTTCCAAAAAATCTCTAAAATAATATGATGAATTATATGAATTTTAACGCTAGTCCCATCGTGGGCCCATTTTTCCTTCTATTTAAAAAAAAAAAATTCAATTTTTTTCACGAAAATTTTGAGTGTTTCGTATGAATTACTATAATAATTTGCATTACTAATAATACACGTAAGTAATAATTATTGTACTTATTTACAATTAGTAATTGTAGTGATAATTTTACTCTTAGTAGCCCGATCTAATATATTGAAGAATTATTTTTTCATTACTTTCCTATAGAAGAAACGTATGCATTATAGGAGAATATATGAATGAAACACTTGCAATTTTTTTTATCTTGAGAGAGTTATAGATATTTATTCTCTCACTCGTTTAAAAAGTTTAGATAATCGAGACTGATCAGATTTTGAAAAATCTTTTACCCTTAAGGCACCATCATTATCAGGCACAACACAGTGCAATTTTTGGGTACCCGTTGTGGTTTTCACCCGTTTATACCGGTCGCTTAGTTTTTGTGCTATACATTTTGATATCTGATCAGTCTCGATTGTGTAAACTTTTTTAATGAGTGAGAAAATAAATATCTATAACTCTCTCAAGATAAAAAAATATGTAAGTATTTCATTCGTATATTCTCCTATAATGCATACATTTTTTCTATAGGAAAGTAATGGAAAAATAATTCTTCAACATATTAGATCGGGCTACTAATTATACAATTATCACTATAATTACTAATTCTAAATAAGTACAATAATTATTTCTTACGAGTATTATTAATAATAAAAATTATTATAGTAATTCACACGAAACACTCAGAATTTTAGTGAAAAAAATTGGAATTTTTTTTTTTAATAGAAGGAAAAATGGATCCACGATAAGACTAGCGTTAAAATTCATATACTTCATCATATTATTTTAGAGAATTTTTTGAAAAAAATAAAAAATGGCAATCATCTTTTAAAAAAATAATTTTCTCTTTACACGCTGAAAAATTGTTGACAATGATGATTTAAATTTTTTTCCCCTTTTTTTATGAAAGTGTGAACTAATATGAAAAAAATCGATCTCCAAGCATTTTTCGATATATCGATTAATTTAAGCGACATCGGCGTTAGAATGTTTCCGAAATTTCTGAAATCAAGGTTTTTCGAAAAATTGTAACTTCTGAAATACATACGATAAAAATTTAAAAATTGGTCAAAATATTCCTTGCATAGTATACTATTTTCTAAAAAGAAATGAAAAAAATTCAAAATGGTCAGGGTCACGGCCAAGCGAAATGGCGTGGATTGCCTCATATATAAGAACAATACGAATTTTCCCGGCGTTAGCGAAGACCGTGGGCAAGAGATGGAAAGTACAAACGAAAGAAAGAAAGAAAGAGAATGCAGAGTCTATTGCATATTTTTACCTCGACGCAATTTTCCGGCGTAATATTACGTGATAACTTTATTGTCGAGTTCAGGTGAATCGAGCGCCATTAAATTGCCCTGAGTAATCGTGGACGGTTTTCAATTGTCTCGGATCGTTATTTGGTTCTGCGTCGTAATTAGGAGCTTTGCGTTTTCAAAATTATATATAATCAGTGAAATGTTTGGGGAAGATGATGGAGAAGGTAAAAACGTAGCAACAATGTGATAAATAAATAAAAACAGAAGGAGCTTCCTGATGAAATTTTGTGAAAGAATTTGTTTAGAATCACTTCGTTTATTCCAATTCCGTGTGAAATCAAAACAAATGAGATACAAAATACACATGTTTCTCCTCCCCGTGAAATCCTTGGCGATTTTACAAGATCTTTTATCTTGTATATTTCTCTCCGCGTTGTCTTTCAGGGCGATGGCGGATGGATTTGACTGAAAACATAAAACAAAAATACCCTGGAGGCTCTCGACGTTTCGTCCAAATCCCCAATGATCGGCCACGTGTATTATACAAGCGAGAATTGCCATCTCGTGCTCTTGCTATTCGTAAAGAATAACCATCTCCGAACTGACGGAGAAAAACCTAGAGAGAAAATGCTTCGGTGACGAAGAAGAGGAAGAAGCGGGGGTTGAAAAGTCGAGAGTTTCAAGTGCCGATACCCTCTCTCTTCTCGTGTGTACACACGAGTCAAGGAAAAACTAACGCACGACAGAGAAAGAGAGGGGGAGAGAGAGAGAGAGAGAGAAAAAGACAGAAAGCGATACGGACAGACCGGACCGAAGAGGGGGAGGGTCGATTGTTTAGCAGCCCGAGGCGATACGGTTAAGGGGAGGGTTGACTCCCCCGACTACCGTTACGGGATTCTACGCTCCGTATGTGTCGCGATGTGTTGTTACTCTCCCTCGGCGCGACTTACCGCTCTCGCGATTTTTATACACGTTTTTACATATGGCCCCCAACACGCGAAACAGAAACAGAGGAGAGAGACACGATAAGAAAATGCCCCCTGCGCGATTTATATTTCACGTTTTTATATTGCCCGGCCGTTTTGTGCCTTGAGGTGTTGGCCACGGCTTATTCCTGGCTTTCATGATATATAAATGTATACATATGTATTTATATCTATATATTTCGTGTCTGTACAGAGCCAGTGACTTTTCCCCTTTTTCTCCACTCCGATCTTCCCCGTACTACCTCTTTTTCTCCGTTCTCAGCAACAGAACAACCCTCCGTTTTTCCATGTATAGAAATTTCGTACGCTGGTCGAGCTGATATGCGAAATAAGTCGCCCGCGGCACATACGATATATATATACGTGTATGGGGTGAGGGAGTTTGAATGATATCAGTCGGGAGCGAGAGTAATGGAGAAAGGGGAAAAGGAAAGAGGACAGAATTTGCCAGGGTAGCCTCGTTAAATCGCCGCATATGGCAAATGGCAGTTATATATCTCGTGCTCGAGCACAACGACGAGAACTTGGAGTGCCAAGGATGGCCCTTTTTTTATATATATTCCTTATACTACCCTCCTCCTCTTCGTGGAAAGATACGACGACGATGAGATACTCGACGATTCGATCCAAACGATTCGTAGAAAAGATCCGATCGTTCACAAAGTATATATCATTTTGGCCCCTTATAATTCCATAACGAGAGAGCATCACGCTGGTGTGGGAAATAAAATTTTCAGCATACACGTCGAACTGATGCACAGATACAAGTTAAAAAGTTCAGCATAATTCCAGGAGACTTGGAATATTTTCTGTCTTCATTTTCAAGATTGCTGATACTTTCGGAGACTCAAAATTATGGTTTTTATTTGCCAGGCTGGGTAGATCGCTATGCAGATACATGGCACAAGAAAGGTTCGGGAAAATTCCTCAAAAAACCATTTTTTTCTGAAGCTATACGTGTACTATGAACGGTACATATGTACCAAATCTCTTGTATATCACACGAATACTCGAAGCTAAAGAAATGTCTAAAAATCTGGGCGCCGCAGTCTTGTAACAAGATGACGCGCCACCAGAAGCCTCGAGTGGGCCATTGAGATGCCAAGTTCCCAAGGTATCCTCGCCACATCCCTCGTCGCAGAGCCAAGGGTGGATTGGAAGCTGTATAATATATAGATAGTGCACGATACTTACGAGATATCGGAGGCAATGAGGCGGGCTACTTTTAACAAGACGAGACTGCCACACTCGTCCACTTCGGAAAGGGATGTTTTTTTTTCCAACATCTTCCATTTCTCTCGGTTTACCATCTTCACCGCGGCATATATCGCATCAGGGTAAAAGCCCCCTCTCGATTATATGTACACATTGTTATATTCCACGTGCATACGATCGAATACTCTCAGGGATAGCGATGGGAAAAAAATTGTAGGTGAATCAAAAAAATTTAGAAATGTAGAAAAAGTCGAGACGAAAAATAGGAAAAAAAGTTTTGCCCTTCGTGGGAGTGTCTATTTTCAAATGGACTTTCATCGTCATCGTTTCCACGATGGCGTATATGAATACTTTGACGATTGGCGGATACGAGGAGAATAATTTCGAGACTTTGTCAAACAAAGCGACGATTTGTTAAAATTTATCGGTACAGCTGTCCTCAATTAGGCAAATAAGTAGTCCAATTCAAAGTGAATATATGTATCGCGCGCATGTATTATATAGAGTGGTTGAAAGGAACGAGTTCCTGAAAACGGATGGAAGGGTGAGACGACAAACAATAGTTATCCTTCGCTTCCTTCATCGTACCTCTCTTCCTTGCCTCGTTCACTCTCTTCCCTCCCTCTCTCTCATCTCAGTTGTGAACTGCGCTGGACCATTTCATTTCGTTTCATTTGTTCATCCCCCCGTTAACTTTGTGAATCCCTCTATCCATCTCTCGTTTTCATTTATTCCATTCTATTCTCTCTGTTCATCGTCAAACGTATATCGCGTATATACGGTGAACGTGTGTGCGGGTAGCAACCTTCCTCGAATTCGAAACTGGTAGCTTCTAATTTGCCTGTGGCAAGGGACACGACGAAGCCGGTACCGGGGGTACTTCATTCGCCTTGTGCCAGACGACTCTCGCGATTCACCGACTAAAACCAATGATATACTCCAATTGTACGCAAAGTTTAGTCACAACTGCGTTTATTTTACAATTTCAGTCTTTACCATCGGTTTATCATCGATACTCGTTATTCGGATTTATCACGCTTTTATTTGCCACGAAAGTTCAGCTCCACGATTTTTATTTCAAACAAAATTGCACGTCGTCCATCGTCCATTGATCTATTATCAAAACTCTCCGGTCCAACGTATAACATCGTGAAATCTCAAGTCCCAAAGTTCAAATCGATCGAATCGAAAGAACCCATATCCCGGGAATAAACAATGAAGATCTGATTTTTATGAAAATGCGTACCCAAAATATTTTTCAGAACGATTTCCACGTACTGTGATTGAACGATTGCCGAGAAAAGATGTAAGATCGGTAGAATTGATATGTCGGCGTACCACGCACGATCAATCGAGGTGGCACTAAAAAGCCTGGCAATTCACGACTTTGTAAGATAACGCAACGTCGATATACGTACGAAAAGGAAGAGAGTGCATTGATGATGGAGCGAGATGCGTGTCGATGCGGGAAACACGAGAGAAAGAGAACGCGAAGAAATTCTGGAGAGAGCGTCAGCTCTGATGAGGGCCGACAAACGGAGAACCGTAATAAAATAGCAGACGCCGATAATTGCCGGCGTTTTTACGAGGCTGTCTCGGATCTCGCACTTTCGAGTAACGACCCCGGAGTCTCAGCAGCTGACGATGTATGCGCGTGTGTGTGTGTGCCTAAGTGTGCGAGTGTGTGCACTCTTGGTTCGCCCAAGCACAAGCTCGAGATAAAGATTTCAATTCCAAGAATGAAAATTGTCGATCAATTTAGCAATTGACCTGAAATTCCGCCATAATAAACCACAATCTACAGCCCACGTTATATTTCTGCCGATGGTTCTTTATTTTCTCGTAATAATATCGCAATGTGTCGCGTACCTCGTCGATGAATCGAGTGACTGTTTTGCTCGATTTCCCTATGACGCTAGATGGATAAAACAATCGTGACGAATGAATTTGATTGTCCAGAAATCTTTGAGGCATTTTTCAACGAAATCTTCTCGTCGACGTGATTGTATTCTTCAGTTTTATTTTGAGATATTGCAAACCGTATTGATTTTTATAAAAAGTAGGGCACAAATTTTCTGTATCGGTTAATAAATACCCTCCGGAGGGTCAATGTTAATTTGCTCATGCCCGAACGTTGACAACCTTTGATCTTCGTTCCAAGAATCAGGCAAGTCGACTAGCGTGCTCCTTTGCACTCCTTCCGCCCTGTCAGCTTGTATTTTTTACCCCCATGTTAACATAAGTAAGGGACGAATTACAGAGAGAGGGAAAAAGAAAGATAGAAAGGCACATACACACGAACGTAAGTTGGTAGTTTCCGGACCGATGAGTAAGATCGCGTGTGTGGAAAGGACCGAGTAATTAAGTTCTCGTCGGTCTTTCATTCCATCTCTTTCTCGGATTGGTTATACACAGTCTGGTAGGATGTTTAAAGTCGAGTAACCGAGACTCTCGCAAATGACGGTAAGACGGCTTTATTCCGTGCCTCTATTCGTGTTATTATTTGCGCATTGTGCACTATGTTATGACCCAAAGATAGCCACGGATATATTATATATTCTCCTCGCTCGCGTGAATATTCGTAACTCTTGTGGCTCGGTTGTGGTTATAGCATCGGGTCATATATTTTTGCTCACCGGCATATTCGTAAATTAACGGGGAGGTTTTTTGCGTATGCGCAAATAAACGTGTGCGCGGAACGCTGAAAAAAAAATGTATTCCTCAATAGAGTCTCGGTGAAAAGATCATTTGCGATTTAATAAATTCTGGCACTTCTATTTGGATTAAAAAGAATATTTAATGATGAACAGCTGATGGAAAAAATCGGAAAAAATTAAAAGTGCTGAAACTTGGTACAATGATGGGTCAAATCTGAGAGAGTGTGGGTGAATTTCAATTGGAACACTCCATATATTTATAAACATATATATTGTACAGGCGAGTGTCGTACGCGCATCACCGACGACGAATTCAGCATCTGGTACCAGCATTTACGGTCTATAATGCCCTTTTTGCCGGTAGAATGAAAGAAACGCAAGAGGGACCGGCGCAAACGTGAAACATCAAACGTAGCCGTGGAAGGGGATCGAGTGAGAGAAAATGGCCAAGTCCAAAGAGCGAGTGAGAGATTCGAGATCAGAATGACCGCGAGAGACAGAGAGGGTTGATGAGTCGGATGATCCGATGTGCGAGAGAGAACGAGAAAATGAGAAAAAGAGATGGAGAGATAAAAAAAGACAGAGAGAGCGATAGAGGCTGTGGTTCGCGCAGCATTTTCAGTGGCACGTCGGCGCTTTGTGCCCGCACAATCGTAAGATCATGCTCGCTTTTTACACAGACACACGCGCAGTGTGCGTATGACCAAGCTCGCGCCCGCGCGACTCTCATACTCGCGTTTATGTTGAAAAAAAACTTGAATTGATGCGAGTTGCTCGCGAGCGAGACGGACTTCGGAGGATCTTGCCTCGCCTCCTCATATTGCCCGCTCGAGGCCTAAGCGCGATATCTCCCCTCCCTGCTGCTGAATGGACGGACAATCTTGGCGAGGAAAAAAAAACGATTGCGATAGTACTGGAAAAAAGAGATTGCCCATATGAAATGGTCGTCGATCGACAAAGGAATTGATTGGATCCATTTTATATAAATATTTGATGCGCTTCTTTCAAATAAAAATTACCCCTTTCATAAGTTAGATCCAGGGTCTCTCATGCCTCATAAGTTTTTTGGACCACCAAAATTTTGTCGAGTAGAAGCTCACACTAAAATAATTGCCACGCTGCCTTCAGATGCAAAATGAATATTCAAGTCAACGGGAGTTGTGAGGAGAAACTGGAAAAAATTTAAGAAATCAATAAATTCATTGCTGACTTTGGTGAGATATTTTAAATAACAACTCGAGGGTTTTTTTTCACAAAGATCAATGCTGGAGTGTAATGTGAAAAGATTTTCTTGTTTTCCTCGGCTATATTTTTTTGACACATCGTGAGAGGCTCAGGGGGGACACGTGGGGCGATGATATGTCGTGTCGGGAGTGCCGCGAAAGCCGGTAATTGTGCAAACGTCTCATACAGCGATAAATCACCACGATCGCTTTTGCCCAAGCCTCTCGTGCGTATATCGTCGCACGAGCGGAGGGATACATCCGCGAGAGAGTCAAGCGCGGCACTTTTACCCAAGTTCCCTGTAAATCCGCTATTCCTCGTAAGACATCTCCGCCACATAGTGAGCTTCGCGATGTACAATGAGACGAAGAAAAAAAAGTGCGTGATGAGGCTGAGGAACCGCACGAACGAGTCCGTAGGCGAAATTATCGCCTCGACCTTTACCGCAGCTGCATAGCGCATCTGGCCACTCCCGCGCGACCCACAAAAAACGTTGTCGTCTCACTATCGACGCTGTTTTTGAAGTATTTACAATTTGAATCCCTCAAAATTAAAATAAGACAGACGAACATTTTTCCGATTGAATATATTTAATGTTTTTCTGCAGTCTTTCTCTGGAGTCTGCGTGCAGTAAATTTCGATTACTTTTAGAAATTCCCAAACATTTGAATTCTTTCTCAAACGTACAACTGATGAATCAATTTTTGTTTCTATTGCAGGTGAAGAAGCCTCGAAGGAGAGAACTCGGCTAGTCGACACCTTCCAAGTTGGATCTGAAAAAAGAGAGAAAAAAAAGGTATAAAATACATGTTCGAGGCATTATAAATCATTTGGACGTATATAGTTTATCTTTTCAAATCTCGCAAATTATATTTCATACGATCAGAACGACCACCCTAAGGAAATAGAGCTGCTGGAACATTATCCTGAAATAAACTCATTGTTTGTCATTTAAAAATTATCACGAAAACGAGACGTCTTTCTGTGAACATCGAAAATGTTGAAAAATAATTCTCATTTTCGTTATTTCTCCCTTCCTTCAATTTCTCGATAAACGACGGTCCTCCCAACCAATAAATATGTTGCCGTCCATGCGCAACTGCATATTCGGGAGAGTGTTGTGCCCACGCAGATTTGTTCGGTGTCACTTGCCAGGTTGCGTGCAGAGTGCACCGGTTTTCCTCCTCCCTTCACGACTGGAGGGGTTGAAGAGGTCGAGAGGGAAAATGCGAGCGGGAATGTGATCGTGGATATCGCGATTGAGAGTAGAAGTGAGAAAGATGGATATAGAAATTGCGAAGGGTGTCGAGAGGGTGTTCCAGAGCACGACTCCCGCTTCCGCTCATTTCGCTCACAAACGCATTCGCGAACACACGCACACGGAAACATCCACGTAGCTTGGTAGGACAAACGCGTATAGGAGTCTGCGGCATAGGGGTTTTTGAAGAGGAGTGACAAGTGCCATGGCGCGCAGTTATAACCCCGGAAGAGAGAGAGAGAGACGACGAGAAAATACGTGGTTGGAACGGTGGAATATGGCGAGTTTGTGAGAGGGCGATGATGGGCTCTCGCGTCTCGTCGGTATAGAACGAAACAGAGATAGGGTTAACGATGTTCACGTTTTCAACCGAAATATTGTGATAGTACGAGTAGCGTGTACACAATATATTTCTGTACGATAAATATATCTCGCCGTCGTCGTATTTGAGAGTAGAGCAACCCCTCTTGAGTCCAAGCTCTCCTGACCCTTCATTAGTCAAGTCCAGGGCCTCTGATCGCTCATAATTTAATTCCAGTATCCTTGGTCTCTCATAGATCGAGTTCAGTGTCTTTGACCGCTGAACAGTTTTTTTTCATCAACCAAACTTTGAGAAAAAAATAATTGCACTCAACGGAACAGTCATATCGAGGCTTTTGACGATATTTAAATGTTGTATTTCAGAATCACGAAAATGAACAATAACATACGCGACAAACTTTCATAATGATGATAAAAATGTGGATAAATTCTTGGCTGGCAATTTTTTGCTTTTATTATTTACAACCGAGAGCAAACGTTTTTAGGTAGGTTCGAGTGCACCTGACGGATGATTCGATAGAATTTGTCTGAGCGTACATGAAAACGATGAGTGAATTCGTATGAGCTTTTTTTTCGCCACCCTTAATCGACGCTTCATCACGATTGAAGCTTCTCGTTTGAGTTGGGTAATTAGCGTTCTTCAAATTGCATTACAGCGTTTCACTCTCGAGATTTCTATTACGTCGGAAGAGCACGCTTGTATTTTTTCAATGTACGTCTGCGTATTATGATTTTTTTATTTTCTTTCAACCGTCGAGGGAAACGAATTTTACGAGGGTAGCATGACGACGTGATTTATGGAATTTCGCATCGTATAAATATATAATTTCACAGTGCACGGGGTCGATCGATTTACATCGAATAAATGTCCGCGAAAATTAAGTATACGAAAATAAATAAACTGTCAATGTTATCGAACAATGGATAAACTTGAATGAAAATGAAATTGATTCTAATAAATTAATTCCATTTAATAAATAATAATACGTCGATAACTGGGCTTATATGGGCTAAGGACTACCGAAGAAAAATCGATCAATTCCAAAACGCACTATGAAGAGAAAAATTGCAATTTTGGATTCCAAATCGGATCTTGTTAATTGATCGAGTCGTGAATATACGTTAGCCACTGTAATCTGTACAGAATCACAGGAAAGTTAGTCACAAAGCACTGAATATTGCACTCTCGCGATAAATTTCCATTAACCGAGGAACTTTTTATACGCGTTAAACTTAAATTTCCACTCAGAAGCGTTGCGAAACTTGCGCATACAGCGTTGACCATAGGAGGTCAGATACTCGTGGGAAATTCATAGGAAAGTAGAGGAACCACGTGCGAAAAGCGTGTGGTGGAATTTGCATCTGTCGTACTCACTACGGAATCAGCGAGGGCGCCACTTGTCGTGGTTCAAATTATTTAGTAGTAATTATAACGAGTCCTCCATGCAACACCACCATGATGACACGAACATTCGTATCTACAGGATGAGTTGTGGGAACTTCTCTACCGTGCGTGAAAAGACAGACGGTAAAATTACATTTTTTTTTAGTGACCCCAAATGAAGAATGCATTTTGAAGAAGGCTCGTTTTCCGGTACAGTTGTTCATCTGAGCCGATGGAAACACATTCATTAGCCATTTTTTCAAATATGCCCTGAATTCGGATCAGCAATAGTGGAACAGCTTTTTGCAGTTCGGAATTTTGATATATCGCTCTGCTCATACCGAAATAAAAAGGTTCGGAAAATCTTCAATTGACTCTTTACATTCTCATCGTTGTGTGATACTGATGAACCAACTGGAAGCCCATCAGCGCGTCATTACAGCAAATTTCAGGGCGAGAAAAGTGGAACTGGCGGGAAGGGGGGATGGGGGGTTTGCGAATGATACGTATATAATAATATATTAACGGGGTCGACACGACGTCGGGCCGGTACGATCCGTCAACGGGGCGCCATAACGTATAAGCGAGCGATGATAACATCACTGAGCGAGTGAGCATCCAGAGACAGAGAGAGAGCAAGAGCGAGAGAGAGAGAGAAGGATGAACGAGGATCGGTCGTGTGCACTTATAATGCAAATTAGCCGCTGACACACTCGACTCGGTGCTAACGGAGTAATGTAATGCGCAAATAAATAGCAACAACTGGTCGGCCGAGCTGTCAAATACGTTTCCCCTCCCGCCTCCCGCGTCCTGAACTCTCGTAAAGGACCCGTTGGTTGCAACCGCCGCTGCAGAGAGTTCGTTCATTCGTACAACGTTATACCCTCAAACGTGTCTATACGAGTTCCGTCCGGTTTCGACGCACTGTTAACTTCGACAAACTCGCCCCTCTCCGCTTGGCCACACCATCCTCGATTGCTGCGCGTGGGCGTGAATCGTAGAGATGCTTCTGATAGAAATATTGACTATTAACGCGACCGGGATACGTGTATCATTGGATTGCTCGTAATAAATATGCCGGAATTCGTGCCCGACGCACTTCACACTTTTGATTTATCCGTTTTACAATCCCGAAAGTACCCAAAAGTCCCAACTCCGCGTTTCGCCTCCCTGTTCCATATTACACACGGGTTTTCGCATTTAACGCCAGACAAATGTACCATCAACGAGAGGATTATTCGATCACGTCGAACGCATACGCATTTTTCGAACGAATCGTCCGCGAATGATAAATATTCAACGACCCCTCGTATCCGTGGATTGGCGTTGATATTCCACAGAAACTTGAAGTGGCTATAAAAAAAAAAAAAATACGTACGTAATTCTCGACATTGGACTGTGTATCTTCGTAACTGTTGAATCGCGCCAAAGTGCATCACTAATTTACCGCGGTCCGTATTTCATAAATACACGTTATAAATGATACGTTCAATCCCGTGACTGAATTAATAAAGGCAAATAAAGAGCATGGGGGTGAGGATGGGAGGGTGCTGAATGTGTGAGAGGCCAAGGCACTCCCTTTTTTCGCGATTCTGACTAATGACGTATTTAACGCTTCGCGCCGCTCAAACCGCGAGGAGTCAACGCTCGACAAGGCCTCGGTGTCGTTCAATTCGCGCCCGCTTGATTATCACACATTTGCCCCTTAACCTCCCCCCTCCGCTGCCATTTTTTTTCTCACTCATTCCCCCGCAACGCTATGCGCATACATAGCCCCGGTTCATTAAAATTTACCTTATAAGCCGCGGTCTGTGAGCGTTGATGCATTCAACGTGGATATAATGAAGCAATGTTTCAATAGAAGTGTATCGCGAAAAAACCCTTTTCACCCCCCTCATCGTTTGAAACCACCCACTTTTTCTTATATATTTCTCGATTGCAGTCACGAAAGAGACTGCTGGCCTTTCCTGGCTGGCAAGCGATGATTGGGGATGATTTTTTTCTCTTCCACTCTTTCGCTCTCTCTCCTCTCGTCTTTTTTTTTTATCATCCGCCATTCACTTTTTTCTCAACGCATCCATAACTCAATAACGACTGATTGCACTTGCTCCGGTGACGAAGAAAAGTATGGGACATTCCGTGTCTCAACGCGATTCTGTTATTCATTTGTTTCTAAGAATGTTTGTTAGCCAGACCTTTTTAAACTGGACAGTCTGATGACAGTTTGTTTCTAAGAAAACTTAATTTATAATTTTGTGAAGTATGAACGTTCGAGATTAAATTTTTAAATCGTACCTTCAACATTGCGGGGCCCTACTGCATCTGCTTCGACTTATCGATAATATTTGTTTAATAAATCCGAGATGAACTGTTTTAACCTTTTAATTGAAAAATGTTCACGGGAAAAAAATCTTTTTACCACTTCAAACACAGTTGCAATGAAATCAGCGAATTATACTCGTTAATGAAGAATTTAATGTCCCATACATGTCGCAGACCCTTGAAATCACGTTGACTTTTTTTCATTCGCTCTTTTTGAATTCGTCGCCACGGAAATAAAAAGGCCTCACACAGTGTCTATGATCTCGAGTGATTCCTTCCCTCGTGACATGAAAAGCACATGTGTATTGTATCTATATCCCGTGTACATTGATCGCACACTCCGGAGGGAAGTAAGCAGAACGGACATTTTTATTCCCCTCGATTCCGAATAACGATCGCGCGTTTATTGATGCTGGCAGACATTCTCGCTTTTCTCATTGTACAGTTATTCTTTCCCTCGCGGCACCCCCATGACGACTTAATTGGTGTTGATGCATCCAGGATTACAGACGTTAAAGCACGTTCTCAATATCCATGCCGCAACGTTGAAAATATTTCAACTAGCCAAACATTCTGAAAAAAATACCCGTATATTCGAGTGCCTTTGTCAATGGTATAATTTTATTGACAATCATCAATAATATCTCCCGTATCGTTGCATCTCGCCAGGCATTCCGACGGATCTCTTTCATTCAAGATTCGGTCACTCTGGAGGGCGTGAAAAATTATCCAAAAATTATTGAAGAACAAAAACCCTCGCTTCAATGTGCCAGTTTTGGCATATCAAGCCTTGAGGGGTAAACTCACATTGGAGGACCATCATTGATGTTGCGTCAATTATCAATATTTATATCAAAATTGGAACTTTTATCACAAATATGGAGGCTTGACAAATTTTTTTATCGTCAATCGTATTGTCCCGTCGAATTTGCAAAACTCGTTGATTACTCTTCGAACAGACGTGACTCGTTTTATGCGATTGTTACTTATTATCGTTATTAATTGCGAGCAAACGGCATCAAGTTCATACACATGGCGTTGGCATGTACTCTGTCGGTCGTTACGACGCCGGGGCATTGCGTCGATACACTCGTTGGTAATTCATGCATAAATTATCGATATGACGGGGAGGGCAACAGTCCGAGCGGGTGCACGAGAACGACTGACAATCGCTCGAATATTGATGCGATTATCAATAATTCGCAGTGTGTGCAACGCTGCAACGACGACCGTTGCAATATATAAGCACCGCAGCCGGCAATACAACTGCATGTATAATATTCGAGCAGTATGATATCTCGGTACGAGATATATGGGGTGTTCCGTGTCGACTGGACAAACATTTCACGCTCCCGCTCTCGGATACGGTTTATGATTTTTCAACGATCTTATCCATTCTCCAATTTCTTTGATAATTTTTTTACGAGATCACAAAAAAAAAAGCACGAACCAAATCCAGTATAAGTGAGAGCCAAACGTTTGTCGCGTTGACTCGGAATGACCCATATTTATATACGATATATATAACACGAGTCCAGTCAGCCATTGATGTGAATATGGTGCTGCGATGCACCGTCTGCTGGCATTCGACTGTTAACGCACACGTGCGTATAACGTTTGTACGATTGATTCTTTGGAATAACACGATGGGGTCGAAACTGGGATAAGGTGAATTTCCATCACTACCGATTAAAATTCTCCCGATAAATAATCCTCGATAAAACTATAAATACCAAAAATTCGGGTAAAAAATGCTGATAAAAATCTAAGGATGAATTTAAAGCGATGAATCAATTGCAAAGCCTTTTTTCAACCTGCTGATCCGACTACCCTTGAAGCTAATTAAACTAAGACACACGATCATTCGATTGTAGGATACAACAATTTCAATTGGAAAAAAAAACTGATCGGAGGTTTGTCACCAAAAATATTGTGGGACGAGAAAAAAGTATCAGCGTGCAGCCAAATATGCATTTCAAGTGGTGGCAATGTGCGCTCGTTTCGAATGAGCGGCAGGGGTGGTTTCCATATATGCCGGTGGAGGAGATAAAGATCGCCGGGGCTGGCAGAGAGACAGAGAGAAACTCGCTGTTCAACAATGTGCGCTTGTATGCCCGTTGTTGGTCCACGGTGTTGGCGATATTTATGCCGGATGTCAGCCACCTAATAACGTTATTGCGTTGTATATTAACTCCGTTTTGTGGATATGCATGTATACCGGAGCTCATTAAAACTGCTCGACGCACATACGTGGACTATAAATAAATACCTCGGTCCGGTCATTTCCGATGCCGTATTTAGTTTATTAGCGAGCGAAAGAAAGTGCGAGAGGGCTTTTTTCGGCTAACTCTCGGCGCTCTAGTCGCAGGGTACAGTTTAACGTGAATCAGAGCAAACGGGTTCGCTACATTATAATCTGGCACCTCTCTCGCTATAAACACACATTTATTCCGACAACGGAAACGTCACGACTTTATACCGAATGCAAAGACGACGAGGAAAAAAAAACATTCGTCAGGAAACCTTATGGCCACTGACCACTTCCGGGCATTCGTCGTATATCGTATGACTCATTCGTGTGCTTCTAAAATATAAGACTGTGTAATCGTAGAGAATCGCACGCGTATCATCGTTATGGGAGAAAAAAATATTGACAATTCAGAGGACTCGATCATTTTTATGTCTACAAAAAAAACTGATTTAATGACAAAAAAGAAACGTTTGGAAACTCATTATAAAATAAAAGGCTCGTTTTATTATATTGGTAGAGATGTAAACGAGCAGAATAAAAAGTCGAATAAATATTCCTGTTTCACATCGGTTTTACGATAAGCTATAATTTTCAGACTCTTCATAAAAATATAGGCATGAGAAAAAACTGTCTCGGCTCCTGTAAACAAGAGAAAACTTATCAGAAAACCTCTTGATACTCGAGGGTCTGATATTTGTCAGTGGATCCTCGAGAGGACTACTGTTATTTCTCCCAGATCAGGACCTCACTCGACATCGGTATCAATATGGCGTGTAAAAAGAAATTGAGATCTGCTTCGATTTAAAAAAAAATTATAGTACTTGTAATTATAAGACTAGGAAGACTTTGCCCTGTCTCTTTAATTTTTACACGTCGCAGATTTTTTTTTACTATTTTAAAGTACTTTGTGATTTATATATGTTACAGCTGATTTCTTGGTTTCTTGGCACAACAGAGGGGATCTTGGGATGCGGAGGTTGTTGCACGTTGCAGACGAGGGTGTTCCAGTGACCCAGTGGCCTTGGCGTCTTGGGGGGCGAAGCCCCTAATCCCAATTTGCCAGACTCAACGGTGGCGTCTCGTCGACGCGTCGTAGTCGCCAAGATCCTCCTCCCTGATGTGCACCGTCTGCCACGGTGTCGAGGGACTTTACTTCGACCGTTTTGTCTTGCAGACGTTGCGCTCACCCGCAACGACGGAAGCGACAAAGGGCTTTTAAGTACAGCCATGTATATATATATTCGTATACTGATTAACCGGCTCGTAAGAGAAGCAAGATCTCGATGCTTGGCTCTGTCTTCAAGCACTTGTAGTCTCGAACGATGTCGAGTGCTTCTTCGGAATTATCATGAATTTCCGAGTGGCGAGGTTTTCCAAAAACATGCGTTCATTTCACCGCCGTGTACACAAAACAGTGACTTCACGTTTAGACGGAAAATATATTTTATGTCCCAGCTTCTTCGTTTTGGCTTCCTCGTGAACGATGCTTTGTTTTGATAACAGAAAAAAAATGTCGATACGTTTGATTTTAAAGTAACTCGAGGAAATCACGAATAATAAAATTTAAAAAAATAAAGAATAAAAAACACATGCTTGTGAACGCGCGAAGAATTTTTCTCATTGGTGCAAGGGTGCATCGAATTTGATCCCGAAAATAACGCGAATAATAATCTCACTTGCGCGTGTTAAATTTTCGCGCACGCGGCACGAAACAATGCGAACATGCTCGTCGACGCGGCAGAGATACAATAGCGGTCAATAATGCGTGTGATTTGTGAAATAGACGATCGTACTCGGCGATGTTGGCGAATGAGAAAAGCGTGTAGGAGGAGGGCTGGCAATGTGTTTCCGCCTATTGCGATTGCAGCCGGCGCCGTGATGCAGTCGCGAATTTTCGTTATACATATATTCGTACAACGTTCGAAACTGTGAAAGTGTTCCACCTGGGAACACGCGGCGCTTGTTTGTATTTCGCATCATACAGGCATTTTGAGAATGACGAAAATAATAGTAATCCTTACGGAGTTGCCAAGACATTCGGAAAGTAATGATAATCGACTATTACTATTCATCGGTCGTGTATATCAAAATTCACGTTAAAAAAAAATTGCGCAAAACCGCACTGCGTTGTAACATTCAAAAGTTTGATCGAATAGACGCAAGCTCAGGCCATCTGAATAAATTTACTGAGTAAAAACAAAAAGTTGCAATCTTCATGAATTTACTCGTTAAATTTTATGCGTTACGTCCCGTTGATTCTCAGTGATCGCATACATGGAAGGGTTTTTGGGGTATGGAATTGGTGAATACGCTTTTTGAGGAGGGAGGGAGGCTTCGGATGAGATTCATTTCGCGGTGGTCGAACGTTGACGGTCACTCGGATCGCCGAACGGTAACGAGCAACTCTCGTGGACAATGATGCACCAAAGCTATGCATGTACGATACATATATGTATATATAAATTTATATGTATACATACGGGCTACGTGCAATGATGGTCGTGCATCGTTGCAGTGCATCAGTAAGGCACACGCACGATGTGTCCATCGGGGGTTCATTTCTCGATGTGCGGGACACCGTCACACTGTTCTCGCCCAACGTGCCAATGCCTCTGTCTCTCTTTCTCTCTCTCTCACACCCTTGCTCTATTGGTATCCGTGGATCCCTCTGTCGCGATTCTCCATTGTTGGGGAATCGCATCCACGTGTATACGAGAAGCGCATTGCTGTAAGCCTAGCCTACCGTGCGTGTACGACATATGTATGAAGCATTCCGAGTCAAGTGGACGAACTTTTGACGCTCAACGCCGTGAAATCATTTATGATTTTCTCTAATATTGTATTGAGGTGAAAAAGTACCGCCGAGCACAGGCTCGATGTGAGCGTGAAAAAGATCATCAACAAAATCTGAGACCATGAGGGTCAAATGTTTGTCGAGTTGATTTGGAATATTCTATATACGCGTCTATAGAGTTTCGCGATAGCAATATAGCCCGGGTATAGAAGCGATACATATAATTACCGACTAGCATGCTCCATTTCACACATCAGACACCGTGTGATCACGTTACACACCCTTGCTTATGATCTCTGTCTCTATCTCCCTTTCTCGCTTTCTCTCCATCTGCCTCTCGCACACACGAAATTGCGTCCACATCTCGTCTCTCTGTCGCGTTTCTCTTCGCCCAATGCACCGTCGCGATGCGCATTCTCTATAACGCGTAAAACGATTCGATTTTCGAGCTGAACGGACCTTGAAGCATTTGCCACTGTACCACCAACGCTATTTCGGATATAGAACACGAGAATTTATACCCGATTAATCCTCTCCGAATATGTCGCAATATATCTGCTTGGTACATCGATGTACTATATTAGTATAATATGCGTCGATGCATATACTTTTGATTTCAGCAATGAAAAATACCGAATTTGCCACAAAAAATTCAGACCAACTTTGAACACCCTCCGATTTGTTTTAATTTGACAGGATAAACTAATAAACTAACGGAATTTATTTGGCTTTTTTTAAATTTATTTCAGATGACCCACTTTGAAAAGGCGTTGCTCACCGCAAAAAAAAATTTCCGAGATGTACTTTCTGGACATTGGCTGTAACTCCGTTATAAATATATATTTTGATGTAAAAAAATTATCAATTGTTTTCCAGATGTTACCTACTTTTAGAAATATCAGAATTTTGTAAGAACACAAATTTGTGACCAAAATAAGAAATTAGAAAAAAAATGTATCAATGCAAAGAAAAATCGATTTACGGATCAATAGAATCGACAGATATATATTTATAGAAACGCCAAATATATCGGGGTCAATGGAGTGTCAATTGAGTGTGTTGGCTCTTGAAAATTACACGAAGGGTTATCATCCGAATCGCATTAAGTCGTGTGTGTGTGTGTGTGAGTGTGTGACGTGTATCGCCAACTGAATAACATACGCGGCGCTATGGACAATATCTGCATATACAGAAAGTGTGTTATGTTGGTATGACACGCGGATAACCGGGGATCGTGGAGGCGTTAAGTTTTACGCCGAATGCGAATTGTAACCATTCTGTGCGACGGCGGCGAGGGTTGGGAGCGTTGAGAAAAGGGGTGCGAGGAGAAGAGGATCGCGCGCAGTACGGATTTCGAATTCGATGCGTGCATCGTGATGCTTTAGCGCTGGTGCATGGTACCCGGTAGAATTTTGCCTACATGTGTGTATGAAACGGGCGAGGAATATTCAGAGTCAGCCAAGGCAACGGCGCGCGGGGGATAAAAGGGGGATGAAAATGTGAGAGGGCACGTGAGGAGAGAAGGGGTGGTAAATAGCAGATAGCAGATTCGACGCGTATATCCGTACGAAGCAATTGAACGGCGAATGATTCAATTTGTCAGACCAATGAGTTTGTCAGGTGCCACTCTATGCCGGGGCAGTCAGGCACCAATACTCTGTACGACGTACATAAGCGATAATTCTATATGAATTTCATGTACATAACTGTACACATATATAAACATATTAGACAATGCGTCGATAAATGTATGAATGATTCTTCGGTATGTCAGACGTTGAATCGGATGACATGGAATTCTATAATATTTTTACGGAAGATTTTTATGTCAGAGGAACTCCAAGTTTTGAATCAAGGCTGAATTAACTGGAGAAAAACAATTTATTCTTTCAGTACAGGCAATTACTGAGTATATTGAAAATATACGATGTAATTTCGTTGCCCATTTTTAAGCATTTTTCGTGCACAAACTTTGAACCGATGCTGATACTCTGCAGAACAATCTGTTTTCTGCGATTTAAATGTTCAATTTTAATTATATTTAAATATTTCTGATGGGAAATTCATGAAAACTTCAATTTTTTTAGAAAACTATTTGTAGATTCGTATTCAGGGGGAAAAAATACATCGAAATAAGGCCCAAAACAAGATTTAAAATTTTTTTTTTTTTGCCATTTGACCCAAATTCAATTGGTTCACTAAAATAACCGTAATTTATTTTCTAGATAGAATTTTGCGTTCTGCATGCGCTCATTCTCTTCGGGATCGTTGAAGCTTCAAAATGCCGCTTTGTTCATATAATTTGGATAATTTTTAGATTTTTGGCAGATTTTTAAAGGTCGATCATCGATTTTTGCAAATTTTTTAAGGCATACCCCTTTCCGTTTTTTTCGGCAATTTTCAAAGTGCTCTCATTTCTACAAAAATTAAGTTACCGGAATTAACCAAACGCCATTCTCCACGTTTAGTGACAGCCTTTAAGTACGAAAAAGAAATTTTTGAATTGTTCAAACCGAAGTTGAGTTATGAGCTCTTGAAATTTCGCTGTTTCGACGTTTTCGAAGATAGGGCTAAAATTGAAGAAAAATGTTTTTGATGAAAATTCATGAAAATTTTGATTTTTTGAGAAAACTGTTGGTAGATTCGTGTTCAGGGGGACAAAATACATCGGTATAGGGCCCGAAAAAAAAATATAAATATTTTTTTTTTCGCATTTTGGTCAAAATTGAATCGGTTCACTAAATCACTGTAATTTATTTTCTAGATAGAATTTTGAGTTCTACATGTGCTCATTCTCATCGGGATCGTTGAAGCTTCAAAATGCCGCTTTGTTCATATAATTCGGATAATTTTTAGATTTTTGGCAGATTTTTAAAGGTCGACCATCGATTTTTACAAATTTTTTAAGGCTTTCCGTTTTTTTCAGTGATTTTCAAAGTGCTCTCATTTCTACACAAATTAAGTTATCGGAATTAACCAAATGCCATTCTCCACGTTTAGCGACAGCCTTTGAAAGAAATTTTAGAATCAGTCCAACCAAAGTAAAGTTATGAGCCCTTGAAATTTCGCTACTCTAAGATTTCGGAAAAGTGGGTGGAAAAATAACGGATTTTTTTTTTATGCATTAAGGCCATTTTTCAATGAAAAACTTATCGCTGATCACAAATCACACAGAGCTTTTTTTCGAAAAAAATTGATTCATGATAAAAAACAAACAAAAACACTTTTTTGATTTTCCGGTAGCTTGAAGACGAATTTTACTTACTGGTGGATATGAACACGGATATTAAAAAGAATGTGAAATTTTCAAATGATGCGAGTATTTAAAAAATTGATAAAAAAAACTGTAAATAAAAAAAAATCCCTGAAAGCTTATTTCAAGGATAGACTTTAAGTTCGCGTCGACTTAATTAAAGCGCCCAAGTCAGAGACGAAAAATTCGTGGGTGTATGTACGCCGATACTATCACTGTTTCGGGGCGAAAAAAAATATATATCAAGCGGATTAAGGACGTAAGCTTTGGAAAAAAAGGTTACGAAGGAGGAGCCAGAAGGGGCGGTGGTCGGTAGCCCAGGGTCTGGAATAAATTCTAATGTGGCGGCATTATAATTGCGCGGTTTACGTTACAACCGAGCAAGGGCTGCTGCTCGAGCTAGCCGAATTAGCAACGATCATTATTTATGTCTCTCGAGGAAAAGGGGTTAAAACGGCCACTCGTTTCTTTTTTTCCCCCCTTCTCGTGGTAACCTTACGCGTATAGCTGTTTTCGTTCTCTCAGCGTATGCGGCGCAGAGAAAGAGAGTACCTATCTTTCTGCTTCCTAACCAGCAAAGACAAAGGGTAGTGAACGTCCATTAAGGGGGAGTGTTCGGTACAAGAGGGTATCACGCGCGTGTGCGTCTGCGTTTGTATTGTAATTTCGGAAACGATCTTTTTAACCGAAATTCTAATGGTTTTTTTGTGTTTTGAGTAATTACTATTTGAGTATTTCATGCAGATATTTTTTGCAATCATTATTTAATAGTAGTAACCTAGCATCATTTGAATTTCGGCCATTGAGAGGAATGATTTTCTATGAAAAAAACACGCTAAAATCAGACCTTTTGTATGCATCAAGCTGGCAAGTATAAAAAGGATCACGGGTGGTCGATTCCACCCTTCTCGTACACGCGCGATTCGTGTCTGTCGGGGTTTTCCGTTTCTCTCCAATTTCATCGTCCTCTCGACACCAGCCTGCTTCGCTCGCTCCCTGTGACTGTTTCCCATCATATCGGTTGCGCAGAGCAAACAAGATCAACGAGTGGGTGAACGTATGGGGAAAAAAACACGACACGTGTTTTTAATTCCAGAGTTACGTTAAACATTTCCCCCGCGCTCGTCAAACGGAGTGAAAAAAAAGTTCTTTTCGCGATGGCTTTCATCGCTTTTAGATCATCCGCCTGGGGAGTTTCGTCGGCCCTAAAGTCACTAAACAGATTACCGCCGATCAATCGTTCGAGTAGAAAAAAAAACTTACAGAAGATTTCAATGTAATTCGATGATATGAATGCATTTTTTTTAATCCACGTGAGTGATAACATACGGCGTTGCATCACGGGACTTAAAAAAAAAAAATGTAACGGTCGACCCGAAGAATCGCGGCGATGCCATTTATTTCGTCATCGTGATAAGTGTACGCGATGCAGTGTGTGCATTTTTCTTTATTTATTCATTTTTTTTTCTGATAAGTGGGCTATAATTTATTGGCGCCGGGGAAACACCATATGACGTGAGCGTTACACTCTATCACTTTCGTAATCTACGAATTTTATAACGCTCTGGATTTTATGGTGCAAATGCAAACCTGCGGTGTCCTGATAAGTAGCTGCTCCGTGTCTGCTCTTTTATTTTTCTTTCAGCGTACACAGCGTTAAACACATTATTATACACGTGTTAACGAGCGTGACACCGCAAAGCAAGAAGGAGAGAAGAGAAGCGAGAACGAATTGATAAGGGAAACCCCACACACGCACCGTACACCAATTTTTTTTTTACCTCGCTGAGGGTGCACCTCTTGTTCAACATTTACGACGAATTAACGGAGAAAAATTCGATCGAAAGTTTCAACGATATTCGAAAAAAATCGTTTTCAGTTTTTGTCGTAGAACTGCAAATGCCAAACATGAAAAAAATGCAGAAAATTGCAGTGAATTTCTGATTTCCACGATTTCTTATGAAAATCTTCAATCACGAGGCTTCTTCGTTAATAATAAAATAAATAAGAATATTCACAGCTGTGTAGATTCCGCAGGAATGCTCCAAATGTGAGCAATTGTCGATTTTGAACGGATTTTACGAGCGCGCGTCGTTACTGATAATAAAACCAGATTGGCGATAACGAGGAGCAATAAAAAAGGGAAAAATATAGCGAGAGAGGGTCTCGAGAAGCGAGAAGCCCATGGGATATTTCTTCGTCGTCTTATTACGATCTTATTCGTCTTCGTTTTCGTTCGTTCAGAGAAATGAGAAATGAGGCGAACGCGATGAAAGAGTCAGGCTTGATACGTAGCCATGTACAAGACGATGACCTGGTCGCGCGAGACAATCGTCATGTGGAAAACCCATATGGACATACATGTGGGTATGTGTGTGATCCGAGAGAATGAAGAATAAGGCGCAAATGTGGTATATTTCATAGAAAGGACCAATGGAGATTCCTTATGGTGCTGCGGGTAAATATAATAAACTCGAGATCCATGTCTCTGCGATTATAGTCGGTAACGGCTGCTACTCGGTCCGAAATCGTATAGAAACTCCCCCGCGAGAAAAAAAAGGAAATATTACCAATGTATATATCTATACACGGAGAGTCGAGTCTGGAATATTATGACGCGTGTGTGTTTGCGCGTGTGAGAGCCAGGAAGAAAAGGGGGATTCCCCGGGAGCTCGTATCCTCGTATCTTCTGATTTTCCGCCAATAAAACCCATTACTATTTATCAGGCTAATGCCTCCTTATAACTACCATTAACAACGATCTATACAACTGCCGCGCATTAACGCATTAGCGGAAATTGTAAGAGTGGCCGAACGCTCTCTGCCAAAGAAATTTATCATTAAAATATATATATATACGATATATGCAGCGCCACGTGGACGTAATATACATTCACGTGGGTTTGCTCTTTCTCATCATACACCAACTTCCATTGCTTCTTCCATTCCTTTCGGCGACTTATCCAAGAAGATCCTATTTCCATAATTTTTCCAATGGATCTCTTCAGAGTCCTTCGAGGGTCTCGAAATTTATCCTATCCAAATATCGAATGGCAGGCGCACCCGAATAGCTCTTTCGTAACCGAAACATGCGGCTACTGCCAGAAATTCTCGGAAGTAAAATATAATATTTTTCTTCAAAGACTATCGACATGAAAACGCTTTCGAGCGATGTGGAATCACGTGTCTGACATCTGTCGAAAAATTCGTTTCTTCTGGTCTGCAATGTTTAACTTAGAAAAATTACAGAAAATTCTCTTCGCGTTACGTCGTGTTTATATTTTTTAACAGTATTCCAGTAGCACGAAAAAATCGAATTTTGTTTGCATGTGGAAAATATACATCTGCAGGAATAACAAGTTAGATTTCTAAAATTACCTATACTTATTATTTTCAAAATAATAAATTTATCTTGTAATCAACTTATTTCCAAAATTTTTCAAAACTGTCATTTTTTATATTTTAATAATTCTTTCCTCAATCTCATTAAAAATTCTAAGAAGTGATTGTGTACGGTTATTTTGAAATTTTTAAAATTGAAGCAAATTTCCATTATCAATGAATTGAAAAAATAGCATGAAAATTCGGCTGGAATACCGCTTTAATAGCAAAAGCGGAATGCCCATTATGGTGCGGAGTACCGGAGCGAGCCAGTGGTCTACGAAAACGAAATAATACGGACAAGAGCGGTTGGGGGAGATGAGCAAAATATCTCACAGAAGCCAAGAAAGACGGTGAAGAAAAACCAGGAGAAAAAGTGACTTTTATTTGGCAACCTCCGTGTGTAATATAAACGTCGTAAAATAGGAACCAGGTGAATCATATAATTTCGGGGTTCCGACTTCGGAGTAATTTTTGTCCCGAGGTTGAGAGCGAAATCCTCCTTCGCCTCTTCTGCGTTTTGCCTCGTACGTTACCTCGGTATAACCCACGGTTATGTGCCCAGAGAAACGACGGGGACTGAAAAAAGTGGCGCAACGCACGTGCTGCTCATATCGCCAAAGTAAAGGGTAGTTCGTGGAGTGCCAGTCTACCAGCATGATACACGTATATACGTGAAAAAATGGCCGATATGACCCCAAGAGCCGCCGACTCGAAGAATTTTATTCTCTCATAGCTGCTCGATCTGGAATAATTTTTTTTATCGATAATTCGTCATTCCTGAGAGAACTAGAAAAGAACAAGTTTATTTCTGCGACTACCGAAACGTTGAAAAAAAAAATGTCTACTATTTGACTATCGCATTTCGTGGAGTTCAATGGTATACTCGTAATCAACGGGAAATTTCCCATCAGGAAAATGAGCGTTCTGTTTTTTAACACAGGTGTGTCCGGATGGAAGAATTTCTTTTACAAATTTATGTCACGACTATCGGATAAGAGGAAATAAGCGAAGAAAAAAAAAATTCTTGACACAACAAGACCAGTTATTTCGTTATCATTCCCATACGCATGCGTATACATATTTATAACTCGCGCTATATAATATAGTATCCGCGTATGTATGTACACTATGCTGGTTGTACGGAGTTTCTCTCGCTCTTTTTTTTTTACTCGCTAATATATTGCACAGCTCCGGTATTTGTAGATGCCCGGTTATCCAACGGTAAACAATGAAGCAGGTTGGTTCAGATTTTATTTGTCGAGCCTGCCGCTCGAAGCTCGGAAATCCCTTATCGCTTATAATGTATATTGGTATATATATATATATATTCTTCGCGCGTTGCGTTGCCCACAATTCTTTCAATTTGTACTCTCCCTCTCACCGATTCATTCGGCCAGAGATTTATTTTCGAAAATCAAATATCACAGAGCCCGTTCTTTTTCTTCGATGTGAATCGTGTATTTTTTGTATATCCTCTCCAGAACTCTCTCGCTTTTCTCGCACAATAAACCACCGATAACGGGCTTTCGGCTCTGGCGATAAGGTCTTCGTTATTCCGTGTGGCTCCATAAAATTTTTACAATCGTCCGCGTGAGCATATCACGTATGCCTCAGAATTTCTTTTTTTTTCTCCATAATTTATTGTTCGAGCGGGACTAACACATATACCACCTGACACCTCTGAGCAAACCCTTTTTCCATCACTGAAGAATATACTCCGATAATTTTTTCTCGGGTGTAAATTTTTTTTAAAATTATTAACAAGTTTGGATCGAACAATTTAGCCCATAGAAGTGAACTCACTCGACTGAGTAATTATTTTTACCACTTTCATAAAGTGAATGTATGATTTTTCATTGTCGACAAAATATTACAAGAAATGTAAAAAGTTATGAAATTATTGAGGATTAAAAGAAAAAAATATCAACGTTCAAGAGCAATTTTGTGACAAGTACCTCAAATCGAACGAATGAAGCTCGCAAAGCGATAAGGCAATCAGATTCGTCATAAACACGAGACACGAGAGCATGATGAAAAGCTATTCTCGTTGAAATCGTGTAAAGTGACTGTAAGGGATAAAGTCTCGTGTGTCCAGATCATGAAAACCGGCTTGAGAGCAAAGTACATCGTACGCGTACCGGTAGATCTCACAGAGGGCACAGGCGTTCATTATCCAGCGTCCACGAAATTATTTGTGACAGAGGGACAATAGGCAAGTGTAAAATGCTTCACATATATACCTAAAACACACACACCCACACGTAAGAGAGAGAGAGAGAGAGAGAGAACAAACAAGTTAGCCCGACTCCTGATTCGGCGGAGTGGCAGCCTCATAATTGTTACGACATAACCCCCTCGGATAATGGCGTTCAAAGTTTCGGTAGACTGTTTCTAGTCGTCGTGCAGTTTGTCCTCTCGTGGTTGCGAACAGTCGGTTGGACCGGGATGAGCGAGAACGAGGAGAAACGAACGGACGCTATGCTTGTCCCCATCACCCATTCTCCGGGCACTTAAGCCCGTATTGTCATTGCGTACACGCCCGTGAATGCAAACACGCTCGGATGAGAAGACCTTTTGAGTCGAGTTGTGATCTTTGAGACATTTTGAAGCGTCCTATCTCCAGCCCGTTCTTACGCTCTATCTTTAAAGTGTAGTTCCGTACAATCGGTTACAATTGATCTTCATTATATCGGTAATTCGTAGGATTTATTGATACGATATCAAATTGGTTAGCTTTCATTACATTAGTTCCATACGATCGCTTACCATTTATTTTTTATCGATGAGCCAAGGAATAGGCCCGGTAGATTTTAATGTCACATCCCAAATCAGCCGGTAACGGAAACGTGCGGTGTCCAGAAATCGGCTATCCACAATTCCAGCTGAAACAGTATAGATATCGAATCAGAGAAGGCTGCGAGCAAAAGGTTAAATAATTATAGAGCATCACGCGCATCTCGAATCCGTAGGTTTTCCTCGTCGTTCGATGGACAAATATAAACGGACCAACCTTTTCAGCTAAATTTTTACAATAATTTTGGCTACGATTCAAGTACTCTTCAGCCAAAGACAGTTTAATAGGGCAGATGCAATCCAGGAAGTGTTCCGCATTCCATTTCTCAACGACAATACAGCGTACAGCGTGGAACAACGGATAATAGAGTTGCGAGTGCATCAAGCCATCTGTTGACGCGTAATAACGTATGTGAGAGCAAAAGAGAGGCATTTAGCGAGAGAGAAAGAGGCCTCTCTCTCTCTTTCTCTTGCATACTACCGATCCCAAATTAACGCTCGCTGTTACTCCAAAAGCCGCCCTAACGTGCCCGTGACAATTCTTGAGTGCTGTCTGGTGCAGACCGAGCGAGAGGAGCTTTCGGTATAACGTGTACAGAGGAGAAGTCATCCAGGCAGTGCGCCTAGTTGTACGAGGAGCAAAAGAGAGAGAGAGAGAGAGAGAGAGAGAGAGAGAAAGAGAGAGAGACAGACAGAGACAGAGACAGGAAAAGAGAGTGAGATGAGGGGTAGAGAAAGAGAACACAACAGACTCGCACGCCGGGCACCGCTTCACCCCTTTCTCTCTGACCTCGGTGGCTCGAGCAACCACGTTAAACGTTGGTAATGTTAACGTAAATAGATTATAACACTCTGTTAAACAGGCAGGCAGAGTACAGAGCGTAGTAGGTGGAGGCGAGTTTTGGCGAGCATGAGAGGCAGTAAGGTTTCGACCTCGGATCTCTCTCTCTCTCTCTCTCTCTCTCTCTCTCTCTCTCCGGCTCGCGCGCGCGAATTACTCACGGATCGCGTGACACGTTCCCCCTGTCCTGCCAACCACCGCTTTCGGTTATCATCGTCGGTTTTACCAACATTAATGTATTCGTGTATGTCCTACGTACGAATATCAAAATTCACGTTAATATTCGTACACGTACGACGTTCCTCTGCTATACATACATTTGTAACCCGTTCCACGCAGCCCCCTCTTCCCCTGGAACCCTACAATGCTTTTGCATCTCTTGTTTCTGTCGGTGGAACCTCCGTCAACGTTGCACGAGGCAAGGAACGTTTCCCGAGCCTCGCGGTCGTTACGACGAGCCACGGGACCGGAAGTAACGTAACGGTGGCGTTGCTGTCCCGCGACCTGGTCCACCGCCGCCGGCCACACACTCTACCCGCGTAATTGGAATTGTTCTTTTTCTTTCGTGAACAAGCACCCCCGCGCGCAACATCCCCCCACTGACCCTCGGCTTCGACCCTGATTGTTGGCGTCCAAATATCACGGTCTTTTATTTTATCACGAATTTTCTTTGGTTTTGTCATTAAACGTGTGACCTCATGCGTTTTCTTTTGGACAGCTGGCCTTTTGCTCGACTTGGTGCTGATTTTGAGTTGTTCTTTTTTTTCTACTTGCTCACCATGATATTTCAAGATTACGAAATTCAAAGTTATAGAAAAATAAAAAAAGTCGAGCTCAACTCCTACGCGTTTCCTCCACAATCTTTCTAGCTCAGAATTTCGCTCGGCAGTTTTAGTCTCGATGGGATTAATCGCGGTCCTTCCGGTCAAGGGAAGCCCAAAACGCCAGTGCCAACGAATCATGGAATGTGTGCATTTCGGTTATTACCTGGTAATCCGCAACTCCATTCGTTCGTTTTACTACAGGAAATTGTTGGCGATAAGAGTTTATGGAGAATTTCCTTCCCGTTATAACGTTATCCGCGAGAATATATGTATATGCACACATATGCGTATCCGTGTAAATCATAGCGGTACGCAGTCCACCGAGAGCCTGAGACTTTTCGGTGCATCGTCTCGGAAGCGCTTGTCAAATGCACTCTTTGTAGCCTTTTTTCGAGATTTCATACCAACGGGGAGTTCTCTCGGTGAGCATAGTTCTCGGAAAAAGAATGTCTATCCAAAAGTATAGGGTAGACGGTCTGAGTCACCGTCAATTACACGTATCTCAATGACAAATATCTATGATTAAGCTGCGAATGGTGGACAGTTGGAATTGTACTTTAATTACGAAGAGCGCGGCAATGCGACTTCACCTGCAATTAAGTCCGATCGAAGAGTGGAGTATAGGCTATCGCCGTTCATACGCACATGAGGGGAATATCCACATGTATAATATATATATATATATATATATATATATATATATATATATATATATATATTATACACACAAGACGTCGAACAATTGAATAACGTTCATGTTCCGTGAGAGTGCATCAGAGAGACAGAGAGAGAAAGGCTCATGCCCGCCCACAGCAACTTCCGCAGACAGCTATTTCCGGTTCTTGCCATTCTCACGCACGTCGCGCGCTAACAACACCTGGGAAAGATTGCCCCAGGATCGCCCTCGCACTCTTTCGTCTCTTTCGAGTATTTTCAGATCTTCGCGAGTGCGCAAGAGCGCGCAATAAGACGCTCGTAACAATTTTTACGATCGAAAAAGCCCCGTCTTTTATAACGTCGGGTAGGTAATAGCTGCGACTCTGAATGGTCGGATGGTGATGCTTTTGCACTCTTTACTCCGCATAGACAAGTACCCCAGTCACGAGTCGACCGAGCGTCAAATTATCGTCATAATTATCAAAGTTGATGGATTAATTATCTCGCTCAACACAATTAGTAAGGTGGTACGATATTCGACTAATTTTTTTTTATATCCCGTCGCGACCTATGGTCTATCCTCAAAGCTGATCTGGGTTATCTCACAAACCCGTCGAAATAACTAAAAATCGCGACGAAAATGATGTGAGAGCGAAAAAAAAATCTTTCGTCACCCTCTTGGCCATTTACACATTGCCATTCTTTGAAAGCAGGGCAAAGCATTTACACACGACTCCACTCGAATCCATTCGAAAATCGTTGGAGCTTTACTATCGAAATACTCGCTCATCTTCCAACGGGAGTGACACACCCGCATCGTGAAATAACTCTCTTTCGAGTAAACACACTCGTCTACCCACACACACGCGCTCACACGACGACTCCTCGGCTAATGCACTTTTACGGTGGGGGTTAAAATCATTTATAAGCTATAAATGGCGGAAGGGGAAGGTTATTGAGCCACCGAAGATGGTCCTCAGTGTGGTCGCGATCCCTCTTACGTCCTCAATAAAACCACACTTTGTTCCCGACTAGACACGACCAGTCACTTCGTGCCCGGTCTTTCCTTCTCCGTTTCTATGTTTTTTCATCTACCATCTCCTTACCCCGTGACTTCTCATCCTATACCCTACTCTCCTATAACCATAACCACAGTCGTACATTCCTCCTAGGTTCTTTTTTTTTTTATCTCTTATTTACAACTCTTTTATTCGCCGATTCCATCTCAATCAGACACGTGCCCCTTTAGTACGAGATGCGATGTGTATATATATTTTACCATTGAGATGTGGTACTCTGAACTAGGAAGACTGGGGAGAATTGCAACAGAGTGAAAATTGAAACTGAAGCAGTTTTACCCGAAACTAAATAAGTGCGAGGCTTCCTGGGTTTTGGAGGGTTGATGGAAAAAAAACGGGAATTCTTTAATTTCCCAAATTATCAGTCAAATTATAATTACGTTGCTCCCCACTCGAGTATCGAATGACGCGAGTCTTTTTTTTTTTACACCGCTAGAGATATTCGTGAACTTCGGAAAGACTGTAATAAAATAATTCGTCATAAAATACCTCGTAAATCTAATGGATACTCCCGAACAGCTACGACGAAATCGACGGCGAGAATTCTATCCTATTTATATTTTTTATTCGGCAAACTTTCCCGGCCTAATGGACGCTAAATGAAGATAAGGTGTGGATCAGAATGACGGTCTCTTTGGTTCACTTTATCGTATATCTATCTTGCGCCATTAATATACCCTTTCGTCGAAATTATCATTGATTTGTGTTTACATACCCGCGGCCAATCCTCAAAAATCTCGTTTATTGCTGTTCAATATTGATCGAATTGTACGAAGGTACCTATGACTCACGAGTTTTCTTTCTGTCGAAAATTTTTCGACAAGATTTTTACGATCCTTTTCTGGTCCGACAACATTTGCTCGACACGTCATGGGATTATAGAGGAACTATTAAAAATATATGGAGCGTTCCATCCCAAATCGAACAATTTGAAACACTTTTTATTTTCATTTCCTCAATTTTTTATATTTTTTAGTACCCATCAAAAGACCCTTCCTGGTAAATTTTAAGATTTTTTTGATTACCCGTTCAAAAGATATTAAATTAACAAACAAAGCGCTCTTTTTTTTATATTTTGGTCATAACTTCTTTGATGATGATCCATATTGAAAGTTTTTTTTTAAATTTTTTTTTATGCCCTTTTCAGAAAAAAAAACAACAAAAATATTCGACGAGTTTTTAAATGAGTTTTTTGACTTTTAAACAATAAATCGGGTTTTTTTAAAGTAAGTGTCATTTTTAATTTTTTTTTAATTTTTTGCTTTAAACATTTATCTATTCAACAATTTTTAAGACTAGTACAAATTTCAAACTTTCCGATTTGGGATGGAACGCCCCATATATACATCCATAGTATACTTTTTAACGTTCAACTTCCGGTTTGGCGTAACCAGAAATATGTGGGACGTTCCACGCAAATTCAACGACCAAAGAAAATAAGCATGACTAAAAACAAGCTTCTACGTATTGAGAAGTGGAAATTGAATACTTTTTGCCAGTATCAAGGACGGTGATTGGGAAATTATTGGTAATTTTTTCTTTGGACAGAGGAAATTGAGAGTGGATTTTTAGTGGAATCGTAAAAATGATAATCGAATGGGCGGGGGTGAGGGTGAAACGATGATTGAGTTGACTTGGAATACCCCGTGCACATGCACGTGTATACCTAACAGGTTTTCCAGCTGAAGACCATATAGACGTATCCATTCGTGCATATCCAGAGTTACAGATATTCCGAGGGAATGTGTTGCTCACGTTTCAACGACGCTAGCGTAACTATTAGTGCCTGGAGCGATATTGCTACCGCAATATTCAAATCCATGCAGCCTCGCGCAGAGCTCGATGAAGTAATGCCTGGCGCGTCTCTTCTCCTCTATAGATTGCTCACCCTGAGGCGCATACATCTCTTCCTATTCCACTGTGATACGTATACATATTGCTAACATCAGTTACAGAGGCAGAAGCAACAGCGGGAATCACAATAATTCCGATATTGCCCTCTGTTCTACTCGCTGATCATTTTGCTAAGTGCGAGAGACCCGATATGATGCTCCGACAATGCCATGTTGGGGACATTGCATTTGTCTGTTTCACGTGCACTCTATCAATAAAAATAAAATAGAGTGACGGATATAAAATCCATCGGAAAAATGAGAACGGAGGACACGGAACTCCGGTCGATTTTTTTTTACATCAATTACTGTATGAGAGTATAATGGATCAGCGGGGAAAACAGAAAGAAGAGAATAGGGAAAGCAGTATCGCGTTCGTAAAAAAATCGTATAGACTTGCAAAATGTACCTTGATATTTTTCGTTGACAGTGTAGAATTTTTTTTTACTTATTTTTACATTCGACGGGAAAAGATTGATAACTTCGGATGAAAATTCAACATGAAATAATATTGATACGTCGTTGAATTTAATTTATTCATTTAAATCAGTTGACGAATTGGAAAGATATCGATCAAACAGTTGTCGTGAAGTAACAATTTTTTTTTTCAGTCACTGCAAAGTCAACGAGTGGAAACCAACTAAAATATTGGTAAAAGCTCGCGACATTACCATTGAAGTTTCGATCACGGTGCAGGGAGCATTATTCGCATCGAATCTCTCGGAAATTCGATCGAGACTTTTGTGAAAAGTTGGCGATTGAGGCAATTACACGAATCGATGAAATTCGATCGAGACTTTTCTTCTACCCTCTCGTTCGTTGGCGGATGATTAGCCCTGAATTTGTAAACTTTCATCCCAATCATGAGGTTGATTCACCAACATTTCTATGGCCCAGTCTACCTTTTATTCCCAGTCTCGGTCGACCATTATTCACCTAGGATCGTGGGTGTTCCTGGCAACCTCTGTTGAAGCGAGAGAGTGAGAACGAGAGAGTAAAAGAGAGGGATGAAAAGCACTCACTCGCGATAAAACTTTTCGATATCCGATAGCTTGTGGTGTGCACCGGTTCCGCCTGATGGGTGCTTTGCTGGTTTCGCCTGTCTATCTCCGTTAAAAGGAGCAACGGAACAGAAACCGAGTTTTTAATTTGGCGCGTGTCTCATGACAGGTTACCATTGGGGATGGGCAGGATCGGGAAAGGGCGGGGGGGGGGGGTGACCGGAACAGCGCATCGCGTCCCAGCAAAAGGCTGAGAGTGAGAGAGAGGGAGAGAAAGAACGAAAGAGAGAAAATGGGGTCGGGGAGTTTGCCGGAATGGTTGATATATACGTCGTTTATATACGAGGCATTCCTCGTCAACTGTTTTACCCTGACCCCCTCAGATTTTATCTCTGATTCTTCCGTGTTCTCACCATCTTTCAAGAGCCCGTACAATTTATATTTTTTATTTTTTCTGCGTGCCCAAATGTTACAACATATTTTATTTATCGTCACGGATTCGAAAAATAAATTGAAGGTCTCTAAAAAAGTGTTACAAAATCTTAGCTTGCTTTTTAAATAATCACAACGAACTTCCATTCGTTAACTAATTTTTTGAATTTATTAAAACTTTTAAATTAACACGAAAACTTCGAAAGCGAAAATTTTTTTTTTTAATTTGGCTGATCAAAAAAATATAAGAAAAATTCCAAATGCTTCTGAAAGATAGTCGATACGTATAAAAAATCAGCGATTGAATCGAAAAGAGTCAGGTTGGAGCAGCGACTGATTTAGAGAGGAACGCCTCGTACATACATCGAAGTTTCCTCGAGCCCGACAGAAACGACCGACGAACAAGTCAGTATAGCACACCAGCCAGATGAATCTCTCGCATTGTCTGCGTTTGAATGGATATATCCCCATCCTTCCATTTTCGTTACACCATACCAGAAAGAGAGAGAGAGAGAGAGAGAGAGAGACAGAGAAAGGGAGAGGTTTGCCTCCCGCAAACCAGCACATTACCCACCTCTCAACTTCTCTTTTCCTTTTCGCGGTTTTTTGAGTGTTATTTTCGGTGACAAATATTATTGTGTCGAACAATGATCGTCCTCAATGCGCCACTCCCATCCCTCTTCCCATCAGGATGTATGCACTAACAATCTTTGCCCTTTTTTTCTATCCCCCATTCCCGTTTCTTTTTCCACTTCATCCACTTTTTTCCTGGCTCTGTTTCTCCGCCACTATCCGGTTGGTCTTTCTTTCTTCGGTGTATTTTATCCACCCTCGCTTTCCTTTCTTTCGGTCTTGATCCTCCCTGTTCCAGAGTTTGCCCAGGATCTGGTCCGGCATTCACAGATATACATCTCGGGGGTGGGAGCTCCGGTAATCTTCGACATTGTTTCATGGAAAAGTCGCCTCGGGGCATATTGGAATTGCTAATGTTTCCTCAGGGTTGTACATCCCTGTATACAGGCATACCGTTTCGGGATATTCCACAGGAGTTTTATCCTAAATCCTGAGCCACCCGCAGGACCACGAGCCACGAATTCTCGACAGTTTCTTCATCGTGGCACACTTTTGTTTGCCAAAGAACAGTTTCACTCGTGTTGATATTTTTACGGAAATGTTTCGACGTCTTGAGTGATGAGGAAAACGACGACTGCTGTTTGATTATTCTTATCGACGATCGAGAGCTGTCGCGACGACGACAAGATCGGTACGGTTTAACGGGAGTGAGATGGATAGGTGAAAGGAGAACAAAATCGTGGGGGGTCGGAAGCAGGGATAAAGTTCATCCTACTCGGTTCTACATTTTATCCCCGGGCATATCGTAACTATAAGAGACAGGAGAAAATATGTACCGTGGAGATGAACGCCGAGCTGTCTGATCGGTATTGTTTTCATCTGTGTACGGGAGAGCATTCCATTTCATTTCATATTTTCCACTCCCTTTTCTCCCTCTATCTCTCTTCCTCTCTCTCTCTCTCTCTCTCTCTCTCTCTCTAGGTTCAATTCGCTAGAGGGCCCAAAACGTTTCAACTGTCTCGCAGTCTCCTTTCGTTACGTTACTCTTGCCCTTCTTTGCGTTTTGACACTGCAAGTTATCAACGAGTGAACTTTGTAAAAGGAATTTATGACTATGGGCTCCTTCAAAGTCGTTGAACAAGCAAGAAGCGATAAAATGTCTCGACAGATTTTTCCTTGTAACAGTTGGGGCTAGATTTCACCAAAGGTCGGGAGTGTTTTAATTTGCATTCAGCAGGGTTAAAATATTTGTAGAGAAAAAATAAAATTAAGATGAAAATGAAAATAGATAGTTCCACCTCATCTCAAGGAAACGCTGTTATTCTCTGTACAAACCTAGCCGAACGATAAACGACGAGGACAATGGAGAAATTCAGAACCATTTCCAGACATTGAAATGGCATAAAGTTTTCATCAGCACAAGAGGCTGACGAATTCATCGTCGGAGATGCATAAGAGACATCTTCGACTTGACAAGTTCGCACGGTGAAAACGTTCGCGATGGTATGGGCCACCAACGAAGGGGGTGAATTTTGCGGTCCGATTCGGTAGTGTCCTCGATATCCCCTAGGGGTGCGAGCTCTTACCCGAGAGCAGAGGAGAGAGTGAGAGAGTGAAAGATGGAATATTTCATGGAGTGAAACATCGGGCATGATATAGAGTCTGAGAGAGAAAGGGAGTGAGGAGACGCCTTTTCATTCGCAGACTGCCGATATCTCGCGCGCCTTCTCATACCCCCAAAACCGTCCGCCATTTCAAAATATCTCATTCCCAAACGCCTCGAGCTCTCGATGGATTACAAACCTATCTATTACTTCCCTGTCCTACGTCTGGTGTATAACGGCAATGAGAGGCGAAATCCCCGAACTCGATAGGCAGAAGCAGAGATCTCTTCCTTCATACATATATATATAAATATCTATATCTATAAATTGTACCCTCCTCTCATTCTCAGTTTCGATTCCCCCGTTTCCCTTTTCTTCTCGTAGCACCGTGTGTCTCTGAACAGACGCATCGTTCAGCATCCATTGATACTCTCTCTTGTCTACATTAAATCGGAAAATCGTTTCGAGAAAAAGAATTAAATTTTCAACCAGGCCCACTGCTTCTTCGATAATATCCCCTGAAACCTTCCCTTATCCAAACGTCGTTGCCTCAACAACTTGGCGCGATAAATTCGTGAATATCGGGCAATCATCGATTGGTATCGAATGAAGATTCGTGGATCCTAAAAAAAAAACTTGTAAAAAATTTGAAATGGATAAAAATATAGATGAGACTTTTGAATGAAAGATGGAATATGAATAGTTTTTGTAATGCAAACGAACTAAAAAATTTTTGACGAAAATAATCGCGTTTGAACTGTACTGTCCCGTATATACTTTCGATATGAAACTCCCTGTCGCATTCTTCTCACGTTCGGACAAATTGAATGACGCCGAGTATCAGCGAAGAGTGCGAATGAAAATACTAGTATGAGAAAAGACTTTTTCTTCTTATACTCGGTTAGCTATGGACATAGAAAAATATATAGCAGCAGCACGACGCCAACGTTCATACATCTATAACAGAGTGGCTCTCAACGTGAATCAGATTGAAATTAAATCAGACTGCTCCCAAAACAGTTTCAAAAACATGAAATGTATAGGTACATATTTCTCATACCCATTAATATATTTGAAAAATAATGTTTAAAAAACGTGCTCAGTGGCGCCCTTTTCTCCGGTTGAATGCAGCGAGTACTCAACGTCGATTTTTCTAATGTATTTGAAATCTTTTTGAAGAACAGCCAGATTAAAATTCGCTTTGACCAACATTAAGAGCCACTCTGATCTATATATCCTCTTGTGTCGAAACTTACACGAATATCTTGGGACACATTCAGGAAAACTCTTGGCGAAGGGAGACAAGGATGTGTTGGGATTGGAAAAAGGAACGAGAGACTCCTGAGCTGAAGATTTAACCGGAGTGACATCGACGTGGAGGAGTCAGGCTCGCAGTATCCGTACTTTTTCTTTCTCTCTCTCTCTCTCTCTCTCAGTTATCTCTTGGCGCGACGTCGTCGATGCGAGAAGAAACTCGAGAATCTCTTCCGGAGAGACGAGCTAGAGCTAGCCCGGTGTCGGTTCAATTCGAGATATCGCACACTGGTGTGACTCGGGCTATAGAGCCAAGGGTTGAACATCCCCTCTGCTGCAACTTCTTACAGGCGGGGGACAGGGGGTACGGGGGGCTCCGACGGCGGGTGGAATCAGTCCAACGACGCGATACGTGGCTCGGTAATGTTGGGATAAGAGTGGGGGGGGGGGGGGGGGGGTGGAAAGTAGAACGGGGTGGAAATGGGCGATGCTCTCGCGAGAAGAAGAAGCCCACATCGTCGAGTTTTCGTTCGTCTTCTCTCGCGGCTATAAGTCCGTCTCTTTCTCTGTACACACATACGTGTATAGTGCAACATACATGTGCCAAGTATGTACGAGAGTTTCCTGACCAAATGGTACGAAAAAACTCGTGCCCCTTTAGATGCCATCCACGATATTTTTTTAATATGTTTCCAGCGTCTCTGAAAATATTTAATGCTTGAATTTAAAAAAAGATCGCATGCAATTTCAAAATATTCGCACGCAATTTGTTATCCAAAATCCTATTATTTTATAATTATTACAAATTTTTTAATCGGGGAAAAAATTTGAAAATGACAAAAAATCGTGAAAAATTTAATTACAAAAAGCTCAATCACGAATAGTTTTGAGAGATGATAAAAAATATTAAAAAATTAGTAACAACATCGGAAGGGATTGGGATCGAACACCGAACAATTTGGCAAGGAATCCCTCATGCATATATACACGTAATAGTGGATATAGTGAGGCATCAAGAGCTCTCGCTTCGTAGCGAAGCAGCACCTCTTAGTCTAATTGAAAAGTCGGCAGAAATTGAAAATTGCGATCGCAAATTGCAAGCTGCTTTGGGCCAAGGCGCGAGGATATAAACGCGGCCCATCTATACTTCTATGGAGGAAGAAAAAAAAATATACATCCCGAGTGAGACGAATATATGGAGTAAATGCGAGTTAAGCGTGAATGCGTGACGAGGAAAGACTGAAAGGGAAGAAAAATGTAGTATGGGGCAGGGGGGGCTAAATACGTGTATATTGTATATGTATAACAGAAAGAGGGAAAGCGAAAGAGAGAGAGAAGGGTAGCGTGTCAGAAGACACGGTACAATGAAGATTCAGTGTTTTTGTCTCGTGCTGAGAGGAATAAGGGTAGGAGCGGGTGTCGGACGAGAGAAGAGATTTCGAGGGGTCTGACGAATCCGACTCGCATGGGCATTCTTTTAAAGAGTCGTCAATTGTACTGCTTACCGTATACCAAGGGGGTTGGTACCGGATTTCATACGTACGAGACTAACATACTCGCTGCGGATCGTTTTTCTTCTTCGTCATCGTCATCGTCCTCTGTACTTGATGCATAAACTAAAGGGTGTGTTCTCACACGTTGTGTCTATAGCTCCAAGCCCGTCGTCGTCGAACGCGTCGTTGTTTTATTAAACATAAGCCCACACGTCCATGCCCGCCCTATTAAAACCCTGTAGTCGTCGTCGTCGTCGTCGTCGTCGCGTCTCTCGATTTTTTTTTATTGTCATCTATTGCTAAATTCCGGATTGCACATGGACTTGTGTGAGTCGGTATATACGTCCGTTTCGTAAACTGAAAGAAGGAAAAACGAAGATAAAAAAATTCTACTACCTAATGGAAAAAGGCCTATTCGGGGTGGATTAATAAAAACAGAGTCAGTGCCACCCTCGGTCGGTCCCTCTCTCTCTCTTCCTCCGTGTCTTGCACATCGTACCTATTCATAATATACCTACGGCATAATACCTTTCTTCTTGGCACATTGTATCTTCGTGAAACGTCTAAAGCGTCGCGATGGGACACGTCCCCCGTATCTCGCGTACGTGCATTAATAATTCTAAAGCGATTTTAGTCTCGGTCTTTCTCGTCTCAGCCTTTCTCTCCCTTGGCACTTTCGTGTGCGCCGATGCGCGCATACGCTTGTTACAGATACGACTGCAGTGTGGAGGCAAGAGGCATATGTGTGTCTCTCCAGTCGTTTTCTCTTAGTTTTCTTGGCCAGATTGTACAAAGGGAGAGAGAGAGAGAGAGAGAGAAGAGTGCCTCGAAATAGCCGAGCGATTCCAAGACCCAGCTCGATTTCTCGAGGGTGTCTTTACTCGCTCTACGCACACTCATCTTCACCCCAACGTCTGCGACTGACCCGATATCAGCTGCAGGAAAATACACACACACACACATACATACAGGGAAAACCGGAGCAAAGCGGTCACCTCAGAGAGTCTTTTTGAACTTGAAATTTCAAGAAAGTCAAAATTCCAGATTTAATAAAATAACAACAAAAACTTAATTATTACCGCAGGCTTTTTTTTACTTTACGATAATCAAAATACCTCTGATCATCAAAAGAAAATATGCAGTGTTTGATAATCATCATTGCACGACTTGCTCGAGGGACATGTCATCGTGCGAATGAGGATTGAAGATTGAGCCTTGAAGCACGAGTTTCAAATTAAAGTGTAATTTTGCCTCGTTTTCTGCCACTGCGAACATCTCAGATTTTGAGCCGGGTTTCACCATCCCAAATCCTCGGGCCCATGGTAAACCGAAGAAAACGAGAAACGCAAAGGAATAGCGAAAGTGCACATCAAAGCTAAGAGAGATGTCAGCTTTCTCCATTTCAACGTAGAAGTCTTTCATCCATCAGCGTTGATAATGAAAAATTCACATGATGAGGTGGCAATGGGATCGAAAAAAAAAATTCGTTATGCACTCGGTTTCATCCAGGAGAATTAACACTCAACCTAGGGAAGTTTCACCCTGAAAAAGGGCTATTACAAAAAAAAAACTTGACTCGTAATATGTGCAACGACTGATTAATCATTTTGTCCATGAGTCTCGTGGAATCACGGCCACCGGCATCAATGTATACGGTGAGCGGAGACGCGTCCTTGGAGCGTTATGCGCGCATCAACAGCATCAGACCACCCTCCTAATTGGAGATTCCCGAAGTTGGGTCTCGTCCAACAAATGAATTCTGAGCGATGCTGCTCTTCAATTCCGGCCCGAGGGCGCTGAATGTATGGCGCCAACCGAGATGAAGAGATCGAGGGAGACGAGGAGAAATAGAAGAAGATAGCGAGATATATAGTTTATCAGGATTCTCTCTCGCTCTCACTTTGCTGCCGCCACTGCTAACTGCCCCCGGGTAACGTGTGTCGGAGCAATAATTATATTTGCGTGTAGGGGGTTGTCGAGACATACAGACGCGTGCACTTTCTGGAGGACAGTAGTTACGCGTCTTTGCGGTATGCAAAAGGCCCCAATTCGAAGGATTTGTTACCAAAATTGATGTACCTTACGTCCTTTTAGAGCTCGATGATGACACGTATACAGATACACGCGGTAGGATCCTATCCGTTCGTTGGCTCGATGGACTTAAGCGACCAAGAGTCATAGCGGTGTAGAGAGGATATATTTTAATCACAGGAGACCCCGGCTTGCCTGTAGGCCTCTCTTCTCCATCGAGAAACAGAGTAAGAGGGGACAAACTCTCGTCGTCGACACTATACTCTTCTGTCTTTGCCCCTTCCCTCCTTCCTCACCTCAATGTGATCGTACCCTGTAAAAAATTATGAAGTTTTAAAATGTGAAGTTTTTATGCACAAGTATATTGAATCTCATATACACCTCCGCTCAAAAGTTTGGATGCACCTGTCGATATTTCTTGCCGCACTGGAAGTTGCATAACTCCGTCAAAAAAAATGATAATCGTTTAAAAAAGTGTTTTGACGGGAAGGAATTCAACTTTGGTTTCATTATTTTCAATTTTTTTAATGATTTTTTTTCGGCCCGGTATGTATTTTTGAACATGACCGTTTTTTGGCATTTTTTCGACCATTGCAAATCGGGCGCATAACTTAAGGACATTTTTTTTGCCTTTTTTTATCTACGGCACATTTGAAAGGGTTGGCAGACGCTCCATTTTTATTTTTTAAAAATTTACGTACGATTTTTTCTCGCAAAGTTATTTTACTTTTGGCTAAAAAAGACAAATTTTGAAAGCTGCAACGTAACTCAAAGACTATAGAGTTTAAGAGAAAATTTCAAGTATGAAAAAAGTAGCGTAGGTATGCACGAAATCGCCTGGAATTATTTCAGAATTTTCCCATGAAATTTTTTTTGCTCGGAACTCTGATGATGACGTCCCAGCGAAAAATTTCATCCGGTTGTAATTTGGGTACTTCGTGATAGAATAAAAATCCGAAAAAATTCAGCAACATTTGGCATACTATATGCAACAATTATCAATAATAATATTGCCCAAAACTAATTACAAATTGTTTAAACAATTGTTTAAATAATTTATTAAACAACGATGAACAGTGATCAATAATTATTACTGATAATTGTTGTTCATAGCCTGCCAAATATTGCTGAATTTTTTCAGATTTTGATTTTATCACGGAGTACGAAAATTTCAAACAGATGAAATTTTCGCTGGAGTGAAAATAGTAAAAAAAAAAAAAATGCATGGGAAAATTCTGAAATAATCCCAGGCGATTCCGTGTGTGCCTACGCTACTTTCTTCATACTTGACATTTCCTCTTAAACTCTATAGTCTTTGAGTTACGTTGCATCTTTCAAAATTTGTCTTTTTTTTAGCCAAAAGTGAAATAACTTTGCGAGAAAAAATTGTACGAAAGTTTAAAAAAAATGAAAATGGAGCTTCTCCTAACCCTTTCAAATGTATCGTAGATAAAAAAGAGAAAAAAAATGTCCTTAAGTTATGCGCCCGATTTGCGATGGTCGAAAAAATACCAAAAAACGGTCACGTTCAAAAATGCATACCGGGTCGAAAAAAAATCATTAAAAAAAATTAAAAATAAGCGACACAAAGCTGGATTCCTTCCCATCAAAACGCTTTTTAAAAAATTTGATCATCATTTTTTTTGAACGGAGTTATGCAACTTTTAGTGCGGCAAGAAATATCGATAGGTGTATCCAAACTTTTGAGCGGGGTTGTACATGTGTGCAGTAATATTCCAATAAATGTACTAATGTGCCAATATAAATTTTAATTTTCAGAGTTTATTCTCTTAATTTCAATATAAAAATATTGAATTTAAGTTACAATTGTTAATTTTCCAATCGATGTCTATTAATTTCGATTTCGTATACTTGTCATTGAAATTTAATATACAAAAGAATATGAAATTTCAATAACAAGTATATTAAATTTAATAGCATTTTTTACAGTCTACCCAGTGCCTTTCGCCCAATCTCGTGTGATGTAGTTTAAACGTTCGTCGACTCTAGCGGAATGCGAATTGAGACATAAAACAGTATAAAGTTGTACATCTCACACCCGTGCCTTCGCGTGAAAGCCTTCCTCATTCTCTTACCTCGCATGTTACTTTGCTCGGCTCATATGCATGATCTTACAAACGCGCTAACTCATTCTCTAATTTTCTCGCGAGCTCAGCACCATGGCCTACATTAAGATGAAATAATTGTTAAGGCGCGCGAGGCATTTTTATATTCCAACGAATGATTATAACGAAGAGAAGTGTTAATTAAGATTGGTGTGCACAGCTATTACCGTGATTTCGGTTTGGATCAAGCGAGGGCTCGGCAAATATTACGTTGTTGCTTCTGTAACGTATTGTAGGTGGATACTGGAAAAAAAGCAAAAGAGATGAGATTCAGAGGAACTTCCGATTTGAGATATTTATTGGAGTTGGAGATTCATTAAATTCCGGGATAAATTTGCTGAGAAATAGTCCTGTTGAATTAGCCATTATTTTCGGCGTAATTAAAATAATTATAAAAAAATTATATTAATCACAAATCAATTGCGAGTAGCTTTGGTATCGACGTATAAATTAAGGAGATGAGTTTATTACTCTTTTTGAGTTTTTGAAGATGAAATAAAAATAATTCAACGATAAATGTTCCACCGCATCGAAAAAAGAGGAAAGAATCAATGATATTAAAAAAATAAGGTTCCACAATGATCGTGAGTAAAGTATCACAACGAAATAATTAATTCCACAGAGATCCGGACCACTCATCGAATTCTTTGATTCTCACAGATTGCTAGATGGAAACACATAAGGCACGAATGAGAAACATTCCTGGCAAGTTGAGGAAAGGAATGAGAACCGGGTGGTTCGAGGAGATAGAGAGTGGGAAATTTAAGCTGAACGGGGGCGAAATAACCGGGAAACGCTACTTTAAACGCGCGGCAATTGCATTGCCAGGAATCAGTCTCATTCCTCTCAAGTTCTCACGGGAAAGACCGAGAGAGAAAGAGTAAGAGAGGAAGAGAGAGAGAGAATCCAGTAGCGACCCATCGCCACCGAAGAAGCACCAGTAACACTACCACCCATGCCCACCTCCATCTCCCAACAACCCTTCGAGATTGCTGAGCTATTCTCGCGACTGAATGTTTCATTAAAGCCACCCGGTATTGCTCTTAGATAACTCTACGAGGGGTAAATGAAATTTGCGCCATCTCCGATATCGCACACGCCAACGTACCATTCGGCATATATACCTCTACTCTCGGAGCCCTTATCCGCAACCCCCGGGTGCGCCATCGTCAACTCGTGCGACCCCGCGAGAGGAGTTCGGCGACTACCGTCGCTCGCAATGAGACCCTCTTGGTTTTAATCAAAGGCCATTGCTCGCCAAACGGAAAAATCACCAGAGACGAATGGGCGATATTCCTCCGGCGTTGCTCGGACGTATTTTCTCAGTGAACACAGCGAAGACAGTCTGAGGGCGTTCGGTAGAGCGACTAATGTCGAAGAATCGAATTTTACACGAACATCACCACCGTAATTAGATCGACGACGGATTTAAGGTCGTGTAACCTACGATCTACCAATAAGATCCCACGTCGGTGTAGGAGGGTGTTTCTTTTTTTGGTTGTACGAAGCTGAGAATCAGTGGCGCGCGATTTTCAGAATATTCACGGGGTAAAGGAACATCGAGAGGTAGAGTCGAGAGCGTAGGAATTACGAGATAGAGTGGATGGTTTCAGCCATGCGTGGAGGTGTGGTGAAGTCTGAACGAAGCAAGAACTTGGAAGGAGAGTGAGATGAATCTTTTTCAAAGTGAGTGAAAAAAAAGTTACAAGCACGCTTGTGTGTGTGTGTACAAGCCAGCGTATCAGCAAAGAGAAACGGAGAAAGACAGAGGGGGAGAAAAAAAATTGAAGAGAAGAACCCTATCCGCTGGCACTCGTAACGATCTTGCATCAGCCGTCAACCGTTAAATTTATCCGGAGAGAGGACACGATTCCTATGGAAAGAAAGCTCGAACCTTTCGTCGGCTGGAAGAATCCTGATATATCTAGGCAGCGTCGGTACGTGTAGCAATGCTAGCGAGTAATACGCTATATATCATCGTTCTTCGTCGTTGGAGATCTCCACCTCCAAAAAGCTATACGAAAAAGAAGGAACGAGCAGCATTGAGGGGTTTGTGTGGCCTAGATCAAGACGAACTTGAATGCTCGAATGTCAGAAATGGCAAATCCTCATTTGCTGTTTCTCCGAACACGTATATATGTGTATATATATATTTACATCTACGCGGAGAAAGAGACAGAAATGCCGGCAGGCCGTACATTCGCGTATACCGTGTATGGACCCTTGTGTCTGTGTGCCGGGTTGGCGGTACCATCGCTACGGCTGCTTCTCCTGCTGCTCGGGTGCTCTCTGTCTGCCGTGCTCATTCCCGCGATCTTCAATTAATGAAACTCGGGTGCAGTCGCGTCGCATGTCAAATAAATATGTCTCCTGCTCTCTTCGAGCCGGGGTATCTCTTCTTCCCGCATGTGGATGGGGTACTTTCCATCTCGCTCTGACTCCGTGCTCTTGCTCCTTTCGCCCATTCACCCCTGCGTTACCGCCCATGCCGTCGTCATCGTGCGACGTCGTGCACCCCTTGCAAAACCTTCCTCTTCTGCACGCCTTCCTACCGACTGCTCTCAGACTTCTGCTTTGGCTCCGTCGTCGTCGTATAACCACAGCTATGTGGTTCGTGTCGTTTCTCCTTTCCTCACCAACCTTGATGTCTCTGTACTCTCGCTCTTCCTGACAGCAGAAAATTCCGCCGTTTCCTCTTCCGGAAGCGCCTCATAGTCATCGTTTGCCTTCGCTCATTTCTCAGGACTTCCAAGACGGAGGCCTCGACTCGGAGGAGCATCGAGCGCAACCGGTTAGGCTGTCTAAACTGCCGAGAGCTCGTGCGTCCTTCTACCATTCATGGAAGAAAGTTTTCAGATCGTTATCATTGCCACGTCTACGTATCATCAGCTTTTACCCTAGTTGGGTCAATGGGAATAATTTCTTTTTTTTTTTAACACGTGATGCTTTTTCCATTTTCATCAAGAGCTTCATTCGACTGTTTCTGATGCTGAGGATATACCAAGTTGGTTAAGAGCAACCACTTTACCATCAGCGATAAACCCACCAACCAACAAATTCCGTGGAATAACAAATCAACTAAAAAAAAAGAGAGAAGGAGAGTTACTTTCTGATGTGCTGTACTACAGATAACTGTTCGACTCTCTTGTTGTCTCCGCCCCAGGGTTCTACTGATCGTTCTTTCATCCTCTCTCTCTCTTAACCATCTTGCACTTGCTCCCGCTTCTCTCTTTCTCTCTCTCTCTCTGATTTTTTCCAGTTTATCTCGAACCACCAACCACCCTCCGTTTCTGTCTCTCGTGTTTCAATCTCTGTGTTTATTTTTGCCAATCATCTGCCTCTTGTTTCTGTGCAATCCGGTTTTTTTTCTTCATCTCGCACTACTCTCATATTACTTTGCGTCGCGCGATCTACGCTTCTATCTATTTCATTAACAGGAATATTACCCGGTGCAACGCCCGCCCAGATGTTTACATCCGTACTTGAGCATAATCGCAGATCATGTTGATGAAACTGAAAGTGGAATTGGACTGAATTATTTCATGTTGACAAGAAAAAGAAAAAAACAATCGTATTTTTCAAGTTTTTACCAAAACAATTTACCATTCAAGTTTGAAATGAAATTCTTTGAGGTAGCATGTTTGAAAGAGAAAGAGACTTCACTATAGATTCGTTCCTAATCCGGGCGGCCCATATGATCAAAGCCTTTGACGCTTTTGATACCATCGTCGTCCTCACGGCGTATTACACGTGTGTTGGCGAGCGAGTGACCAAAAGGAGGGTGTTCCTTATCAAACAATCGGCTTGCCGCGGAATTTGTGATCATCACCAGTGAATCAACTCATCGGCTCACCCTTCGGATACACTTTAGTAGCGTGATACCTTATCCAGGGATGAGGAAAAACGGGTCTTCGCCCGATGGACGAAATGATTTCGGAAATTCCGTGGTGAACCAGCTCGTACCTGAATCGGGGTCTTTAATGCGAAGACGCGGATATTCGAGCCAGCCGAAGCACGGCGCTTTATCCCTCATCGACTCATCTAGCGTGTGTGCTCGTGTACTTCAAGGGGGATATAGGATAGAGAATGTCGAAGCTCTCGCAGTGAATTCGACACCGTAATACTCTGAAACTTTGCCTGGGATACACGTATATAGCTCCAAATACCGAAAACCCACAAGGGCGGATAATAGAGCAGTGTTAGGTAACCGCAGGATCGTTTATACGCGGTCAGCACGATGATCCTTCAGCGAGTCACTTTTTGCTCTCTCTTTTTTTAAAACTCTCATTGTTCATCGCACAGGGTCCTTTGCCTTCGAAGTTTCTCGCCTCTTGACTTTCACGAATTCCGATACTCGGTCTACCCCGGATTTAAAAGAGGGAGGTTGATTGTCAAGAGAAATAATAAAATAACGTTACGATGACTTTCTCAACCTGTTGAAGTCACTGAAATGATACGTATGCATCGCTCAATGACTCCACGTCAATTAAAATACTCGCAATTATTCATTGCGTATTCATTGCAATTTTCGAGACACTCGACGCTTAGAATGAGCCTTTCCCCTTGCTCACGTCACATCCACCTACTCCGGTATCATCTCGCTCAGCCACACCCACGTAAAGATACGAGCGCTTCGGTAGTTGTTCATCTTTCTCGTGCGCGAAACGCGCGTATGCTCATTTTCACAGCACATTCTATCGCCGGCAATTATCACTCCAATTTTCATAGAAAATACGAAGGGAGAACGCGCTTGCAGCCTCCACGATGCCATTATCATACGTAAATTGATGTCGGCTCGTTGCGCCATCAACCCCGAGGTTACGATTATTTATCGCACATCGCATAACCACGCACAAAGGTCGTGCTCGTTTCAAGAGTAGCCTTACTCGTACACACTTTGACTTTACGTTGGTTCGTAACCTGTGTTTCTTCGCAAGTTTTTTCATCTTAATTGTTATCTATTTTTTAATGGATTCCACTGAAAATGTCTGCAGTTATCGATCAATGTTATTGTACGATTATAAAAATTGCGTTATCAGTTCTTCGGTCTAGTGCAACACATTTTGAGGGAAATTTCGCATTCGGTTTGGTGAAGATTCCTTCATCGTCGGTGGGTTCATCTTCAAATCGCCCGGGGCCACATAGCTATACACATGGAAGAAGGCGATATGCAATCTCGTACTTCCCGCTCTCGTTACCGTTAAATTTATTGTAATTAATTTCCCTATCTGCGGTAAGCCTCGTTTGGAAAGAGGTGGCCGGATGGAGGTGCTGTTTGCCGACAAAACTGCCCGCACTTGCGTATGTAGATGGCGTTCAATCCTCCTCTTGAAGGTTCATAATCCATATATATTTGGAATAGTTGTTTGTTTATGTCACCAAGATTTTTTTATATAAAATATTCCCCGAAATGTTCATGTTCAGGGATGCCACAAACGGTGGCCTGAAATTGATTTCCATTTAAGGAGGAAAACTAAATTTTAAAATCGGTTAAACTTGGGCATGTGAAATTCTAGTATTTTGAGTAGGTCGAACTTTTTCTTTTAACGTTTTAGAACTCTGTGGGATAATTACCGATGATCATAAATCAGGCAATTTAAGTGAAAAAAATTTGTTCATGAAAATTATAAAAATGTTTTTAATGGAAATTCATAAAAATTTTAATTTTTTGAAAAAACTATTGGTAGATTCGTATTCAGGGGGAAAAATACATCGATATAAGACCAGAGAATTTTTTTGATCGCATTTTGGCAAAACCTAAATGGCTTCACTGAAATGGCTGCAATTTACTTTCTAGATAGAATTGTGGCTTGGACATGAGCTCATTCTCTTCGTGATCGTTTAAGCTTTAAAATCCTGTTTGGTTCATACGATTTCGATCATTTTTCGATTTTTGGCAGATTTTTTAAATCGGACCATCGACTTTTACAAATTTTTCAAGGCATACCCTTTCAATTTTTTTCGGCGATTTTCGAAGAGGTCTCATTTCTACGCAAATTGAGTTATCAGAATGAACCAAACGTCATTTTCTAAGCCTAGTGAAAACCTTTAAGTACGAAAAAGAAATTTTCAAATCGAAGTCAAGTTATGAGCACCTGAAATTTTACTATTGTGAGGTTTCTGAAAATTGGCCAAAAATTAAGCAAAACGGTTTTTAATGAGAATTCATGAAAATTTTGATTTTTTGAAAAAACTATTGGTAGATTCGTGTTCAGGGGGGAAAAATACATCGACATAAGGCCTTAACAAAAAATATATAATTTTTTTTTTACATTTCAGCCAAATTCAATCGGTTCTCTAAAATAGCTGTAACTTTTTTTCTGCATCAAATTGCAGCTCTAACTTGAGCCTATTCTCTTCGTAATCGTTCAAGCTTTAAAACCCCGTTTGGTTCATACGATTTCGATCATTTTTCGATTTTTGGCAGATTTTTAAAGTTCGACCATGGATTTTTGCAATTTTTTCCATACATACCCCTTTCCATTTTTTTCGGCGATTTTAAAAGTGCTCTCATTTCTACAAAAATGGGGTTATCGGAATGAACCAAACGGCAATCTCTAAGTCTAACGACAACCTTTAAGTACGAAAAAGAAATTTTAGAATTGGTCGAGCCGAAATAAAGTTATGAGCACTTGAAATTTCGCTATTTTGAGGTTTCTGAAAGTGGAGCCAAAAATAGGGTCAAAAAAAATTTTTTTTTTGCTTTATCGTTAAAAACCATATTTTCATGAAAAATTTACCGCTGGTAAATAAATCACGCAGAGTTTTTGTTAAAAAAAAAATTTACGAGAAAAAACGAAAAAATCACTTAAAAAAACGTTGTTTTCATGATATATTCATTAAAATATTCGGGAAATTATTGGTAGATTAGTCAGTTTTTCCACATAAGGAAAAAATCTCTCAAGAGTCCTGCCTGTACGACGGAGCTGACTCTATCGATTCTTGTAGAGGGCGGCCACGTGTTCGGGTTTTTGTTTTCACCAACTGCAGTATTGCAGTAGTGGTGAATAAGTACTTTTGCGAGCACATAGAACGCGCGAGCCACTGCAACCGTCCAATATTGTATATTTATATGACAGTTCCGTTTCTATGTCTTCCCATAAAAAAATTATTAAAAATAATACACGTAGGGGTTTCTCAGGATTCAATCAATAGTTCTGGTCTCTGGCTCCACGAGATCATTCCGAATGAAGTGAAAATATTATATTAGCCATCAAAATCAGTACAGAAATCTGTGCAAAAATTTCCAACGACTCCAATTGTATGATAATTTTTCTCCGATTGTCTTCTGCATAGGGATTTCTTAAAATCCAATCACCGTACCGTTTATACATATACGTATATTTCCTCACGGAACGTAAGTTCCTTTCAACTCCATTCGCCTCCCTGCCACTCTATCCTCGATCCGTTATCACGGATGCTTCCTTCTTCCACCTCGGAGCCTCGGCTAGTTTTATTTCTTTTCATTCGCTCAGCAACGAGGAAATCTTCCCCTCGCGCCCCCAATGCATGATTCAACATGCCGATAAGCATGTAGAATTTAACGAACGTTGTTCCGCTCGAAGCGTCTCAAATTCTCGAACGTTCTCTCTCGTTCCGTAAATAAGCCTCAGGAGAGTTGGAATTTTAGGCGTTACAGGAAATTCCAGCCAGTTTTGATGTATCACATTTTCATTCTCTTTGAGACAGTGGGATTTTTTCTTCCTTCACCATTATCGCGATTGAGCAATGCCGATTGTTCGACCTCCCGCCTTTTTTTTTCTTTCGCACAATACAATTGTCTATCCCTTCGTGTCTCTTAGGGCATATATATCAGTTTTATCCCTCGTACGTATACGTGTGTGTAACATAAAAACGCAATGGTTTTCCTGTCCGTGAGCATGGCAACCGCATGCGTATCCGCACGCCAATCGTCAGCTCGTAAGAAATATACTACGGCTTAATGACCTTCTTAGTATGGTTAACTAGCCACTTATAACAACGCTGAGGCAATAATTAAGGCGGCAAAAAAAAGGAATAGGAGGTATTATACACTGCTACAGTTATACCGAAGCGAGCTTTGCGTGTACGCACAAATGCGCGCTCATGCGTCAAAGTTTCTCAAGTAAGTAGCCTTTGGCTCGAGGATGGTGTTGCTCGACGAGACTCGTCGAGTCGCGGGTCCCTCCCTGTCTGCGTCGTATATGCGCGATTCCCTCATCCATGTCCACCGATCCTCCCAGCTTTTAAATATTTCAATTCGTCGGTTTTTTTTCTCAGCGAGATACACCTCTCGTCAATATAACGTCTTACCGGAAAAGGAAATTACTGTTTCAACTTGCTTTTATCTCTGGGTAATTCCAGTTTGCTCTTGGGATTCGTTCATTAGAACTATTTTTAAAAGACAGGGCCGAGCATCGGTTGTTGGTGTTCAATTGTGTGGATTATGCCTCTTCATTTTCCGGAATTTCATGTATACACAAATGTAATTAACGATTTAATATATAAATGTACATGAATATATATGCCATACCAGGAACGTCGTTTTGCTTGATGATCAGGCGTACGCAGTGATCCCCTTGCCTCGGATATTCTTGGTTCATGTATCGGTACAAAACATCTCTCGAGTCACTTGACGTGTAAAATTATTCCATACGCGGGCAAGAAAGTTACCCGGAGAGACGGTTGAAGGGTACAGCCGCTATCCGCCGAGCGCGCTGAACGATTGATATTGCTGATTATAAGAGTAATTATCATTACCATATACCCGATATAGTATCAGGTACTACACACATAACCGCATTCACCGTGCGGATATATTTATGGAAGTTTTTCCGGCGGGTTTCCATCGGTACGTTTACAATTCCACCGGTTATCTCCTAATCAGAAACACACAAAAATAAAACACAACCATTAAATCTCTACCGAACCGAACTTTACCGAATTAAATCTCTACCAAATAATACGATAGCATCGTTATTCCGTGAAATATTTATGGTTAATGTGTAGAATGCAACATCAAACCATAAGGATGTTCGTCAAACCGAGACTCGATATAATTACACTCCGCAACATCACAGGTAAGTTCGTTACGGATCGATTAAACGTTATCGTACAAGTACGACAATTTTTTTTCCCCTAGCACTCATCAATCAAGTTTCGCCAGAGCCAAATCTAAGGACGAAAAAAAAACCTGTCTGGTCGCACATCGGATCGATTATCCGGTGTGAACACGGAGGGGCAGAGTAAGCCCTTGCACCCCACGCTTTGCCGGAGTTATGCATAATTAAAAACGTGACGTTCGAGTGGTGGGTGAACCCTTTGGTTACTTCGGTTTTTTCCCTCCCTCTGCCGTCACACCCCTCTTCGTTCGCTTATCGCCTCGTCCGGCTCGTCGAAGGTAAACATCGTGAAAAAGCCAAAGAGAGCACGAGCGCACGTCGTGCTCGTTCGCCTCACCGTATCCGTTATCAATCTCTCTCTCGTTATTGCAAAGGAGGCAAGGGTACATGGAAAGGTGGCGTTGCTCCCTCTCCCACCCTTCTCACTCTTCAACTGCCAGCAACCCTTTTTACGCTGCTACTGCTTTTGGCTGCTGCTGTCGTCTATTGCCTCTCTGCCTCTCTCTCTCTCTCTCTCTCTCTCTCTCTCTCTCTCTCTCTCTCTCTCTCTCTGTCTCTTTCTCTTTCCACACGCCGTTTCTCCGCGACGACGAGGGCTGCGCGAAAGCCCCGAGCCTTTTCCTCCAAGGAAGGGGGATGAATATTCATGCTTATGCGCGCCACTGTCGCGAGGAGCTCGCCATTGGACGTCAGTGGCAATCAACCGTGAGCAACTCCTCGCTGACGGAATCAGAAATTCAGAGACACGCGGGCTCGATTATAATTGAGAATAAAACTCGAATAATGAGAGATTTATATACCGAATTTTCTGAAAAACAAAAGAGCCTCGCTCTCACCGGTTTTTCCATTGAATCGTGTTAGTTACACCCTTTTGTTCGACGACAATCGATACCCCGAAAATTTGTCGTTTCTATGATGCAAATTTTCAAGATCCCATCCCGCCCCAAAGCTCATTATACGGGGGAAAATATCTCGCGCAAAGATCTGTAATATCAAACAGGCCACGTTGTATATTAAGCAAATATTTTTTATCGGAAAATAACACCCCAATGAGAACCCCGGTTTGTAAAATGGCCGCTGATAAAATTTATAATGATCCACGGTGTGTGTATGTGTGTGTGTGTGTATACACTCACGGTATCTCACCAATGCTTGCCAAGGCGAGTTTGCTTTTAAATCTTACGACAGCGCGATATCGCATGCTAATAAGAGGGCAATGACACCGATGGTTTTGCCAAACTCGTATCACACGGAAATGCAGTACCCCGAATTTTCATTGCTCGTTCATTGCAGAAACGCAATGTCGCAAGGTTGCATCTGCTCCACTGATTTTCTCTCAAGGGGAAGCGCGTGGTTGAAATTTTTGAAAAATCCGAATCGCATATTCCGACGTGCTCGAGAGTACTTCGATGAACTTTAGCATCCGGCCAGGGACAAACTGAGAACCTGCGAGTGGAATTTCTAAAACGAAGCCGGAAGCCAGCATGGTAGGATGGAGCTCGATAGTGCTCGGGAATAGTCTCCTCTAATTGTCCGGGATAGATAATACACGCCTCTCGTGATTTGCATACGTTTCCTTGTCCGTTAGTAGCGGTGCGTCAGTCGGGCAATTAGCGATTACTGATTAAGTCAAACGGCCAGACGTTAGTCACGGGGAAGAAGGGTAACACACGAGGAGGGGGTGCGAGGAGTACAGGCGAAGTTTAAAGGATAAGGGGGTATAAAGGTGAGAGGGGATGATCATGGTCGTAGGAGTGGATCACCATCAACGAGTCAAGTTCGTACGTACGTATACGAGATATTTCGAGTCAACTCAACCGACGTTTGGCCCTCACATTCTGAGACTCGGCTGATTAATTTTTTTTTACGAATGTACGAAGCCCCAAGCACACTTTTGATTTTTCCAGATTTTTCCAATCAGCAGCTCTTATTGGGCGATTATTTTATTTTCTGAAACAGAAAAAAAAATAATTTTATTAAGGGAAAGAACAAATTTATTCAAACGTCGGGTGATTGAAAAAAATTATTAAAAAATTGGGAGTGCTCATTGGACTGGGAAGAATCGAAGGAAAAAAATTGAATCAAATCCAAGAGGGTTCAGATCAAATATTGGTAGAGTTGACTTGAAATACCCCAAATTTATACATGTATATGAGGTATTCCAGCCCAAGTGTGTAAGCCCGTGACCCTGACCCTCTCGGGTTTATTTGATTTTTTTTCATATGATCGCGTTGAGTCTAAAATACACCCTCATCATTTTTTAGATTTTTCCAAACATCCCTTATTTAAAAAAAAAATGTTTAAATAAAAAGTCATTTTTTTTAAATCTAAACAAATTCTGAAAAAATCGTGATAATATATAAAAAATTTCAAGCTATCACCCGTAGTGGGCAGATTTTTTTGCTGTGTTTTACAAGCTATATTAACGTTCTCAAAATTCAAGAAAATTCTCAAATAGCTCACCTTGAGCAGATACTGAAATATTTCGGTACTCAAATTAATTCAGTATCTGCTTAAGGTAAGCTAGTTGAGAATTTTTTGGAATTTTGAAAACGTTAATATAGCTTGTAAAACACGGAAAAAAAAATTTCCGACTACGGGCGATAGCTTGAACATTTTTATATATTACCACGGTTTTTTCTGATTTTTTTTCGATCTTTAAAAAATGGCGTTTTTTTTTAATTTTTTTTTTGAAATAAGGGATGCTTGGAAAAATCTAAAAAAATTATGAGAGTGTATTTTAGACTCAATGCGAACATATGAAAAAAAATCAAATAAATCCGAGAGGGTCAGGGTCACGGGTTCACGCACTTGGCTGGAATACCTTATATATATATCTACTCTGATGACTTTGATGTTGATCGTGGCAATTGATAACGGTTACGAATGGGAGGAGTGATGGGCCCTCTGTTGCTGCGGTTTTGTGCTTCTCCTACATGCGTTCGTAGCCTTCGTTTCTTTGGCATGGCATATCCACTTTTCCTGCAGCTTAAATGTCCGATGTATCGTGTACATGCGGCAAAAGTCGTCGTTACTCGCTCACCGCGCATTGTATGCTAATTGCTGATTAATCAGAATTCGCGAGCGCGTCCGACCCGACGGAATATATCCATGTGTGGCACGGTGGTTACACGCACCCATAGGTTTTACTCGAAGACTGAAATTAACGCGAGGGCCCAACTCTTACACGACGTCGACATACCGGTTATCCAAGTGATTAATTAAGATCGATTTCACCCTCGATCCCAGACACAAATTGTATTCCACAATGTGATATTATGGTTGGGAAAAACAAGTTTTTCCCACCTTCGCCGTTGTCTTCCTACTGTCTCGTCAACCCAGACGAGACATTTGCTTTTGTTTTCAATCATTACATCGCTCTAATTGGAATTGTTTAATTCGTCAAATTATTATCCGGACGATAAACTTCTGGAAAATTTTCGCGTCAAATAATTCATCAAGATTTTCAAATAAGATTTTCATTAAAATTAATTTAAAAAAGCATCGTCTCCGGATCAAGACGGATTATTTTTTTTTAAATGAATGTCAACCATATTAACCTTAAGTACGCTTTGGGGATAAAAAAGTGTTCAAGAAAAGCGGCGAATCTCATTGCTCATGAAAAATAAATGTAGCAACTTCGATAGGCGGATTGGGGTCAGAAACGTAATTCTTTACAATTACATTTCTTACATTTTACATCTTTAACATTAGAATCCCTACACGCTATTAATTCAATTGCTTCCCATCACGATTAATTCACCTCTTTTTAAAGTATGCCTCACATGTTTCACCTAGATGGTTGAAGCTTGAAGGAGCATTATGGTCTTTAATGGCAGCGCGTCGGAGGGAAAGTTTTCACATCGAGGGGGCATTGGCATCATCATCGCACACAGACGTTCGATTCTTTGAGGCTAGAAAAAATGTGAGTACGAGGATGCGTGAAGAAACCGCTAATGGTTTCGCTATAATGCCCCGATGTTATGGTCGAACTCGTTTGGGAATCGGCCGGACAATCGTTGTACAAACGCTTGTACATAGATATATATATATATATATATAAATGCTATATTTTTCCATAATTAGTCAGTGAGCACGCGGAGAATTATAACAATGATGAGGGAGCAGAAGGCAGTCGAGGGAGTTATTCGAGCTAGTGTCGGCATTACGATTCGTACGGATTGCTCAAACGGACTCCCGAGACTGCAGTGTTCCAGAAAGATAAATAAATTATCACTCGGTACAACTAACGAGTGGTTTGCTGCTCGGATTATTGCCCGCAAACTTCATGAATATGGATTGTACGAGTGGAAATATATACGGGTATATATAGCGTGCGGCCCCGATTAGACGTTTGCGTTACGTGGATACAAATAAACACACACGCATCCGAAGGGGCACGCGGATATCTTCCGATAACGATCGCGATATAGTATTGATTTTAAATGGCGCAAGTTTTACCTCCGAACAATCTGTTGCCAAAGAGTTCTTTGGTGAAAGAAACCATCAACCGATATCCAGACTCAAGTATTTTTTTCATTTGAAAAATCATAGATAGGTTTTTCTACCGTTGCTCGAATAGCCAAAAGATGTGGATCTCGATTAATTTACACTCCGGGATTTACCTTAACATTCCGCGATCGTGCTGTGCGTGTTAAACAGCTCTGAATTTATTTTACGCTTGCGACAAATCGTGTCGGGCCAGGTCCTTTCTATTTGAACAATCGTCTGGAAACCTAAAGTTGATTCCACGTATCGCAACGATATCCTAACCCGGCTCATTATACCGCAAGCGGATTCTTATCGGGCGAGGTAACCCTATTCTACTCACGACGCTGACTGTGAAATATTTGAATCAGTGATTAGGAAAGATTCGGATAAGCGCGTGAAGAACCTACGTGGTTGGGTATGAGATTCGCCGCTTCCCGTCATCGCAATTAGTCGTACCTGGAGCCTGGAAATTTAACTACAATACACACACACTCACCGCTCACCTTTCTCAACGGCACAAACTCTCTATTCTATTTATATATCGGCTATTTCGAGTCAACTCGACGAACGTTCGATCGTCTCCCTCCTGAATTCAATTCGTAATTTTTTTTACTATTTTTTAAGAAATTTTGATGAATCGTGAAAATTCTAATACGAAATTGCGAGTTGACGGGAATTTTCGTTGGATATTTAAATTTGGAAGATTTTGTTTGAAGAAAAGAAAATTGCAAAAATAGTGACTGTTGGAGAAACACTGAAAAAAAATTGGGAGTACTTTATTATCGCGGTATAATCCGAGAAAACCGAATCAAATAGGAGAGACTGAGGGTCGAATGTTTGTTGAGTTGACTCGGAATACCCCATGTAGATGTAAAGCAATGCTATATCCGTGTGTATACCATTCGTCTAATTAGCAGGGAAAGACCCGAGGCATTTATGGAAAAGTGGGTTTCCGCCGATCTGAAACCGCTATCGGACGATCATTGAGCAACGTGTACACTTCTTGCAACAAGTCTGAATCCTGACTAAAATTTCCATTGTACACGATGAAATGGTATATGGATAATTCTTATTCGATTCGACAATCCTCTCAATCTTCCTCCCAACATGATTTTATTCGAGCGCATTATTAGCTGTAGAGTAGTCGTCGATGGGACAAATCTGAAAAAAATTTCAGAATATTATTTCAGTCCTGCAGAAATTTCCCTTATCGCATTTGAACAGAAGGGGGTGAATTAAGATTATAAATTACAAACGTTTTTTTATAAACAAGGTATGAAAAACCTTGTATAATCGCAATAATTGAGTTTAAAAAATTCAAGTCAAATTTTGACACTCATCGATGCAATCGACATGGAATAACTCATACATAGATACGTAGGAAATTAGTATACACGTATATATTGTGAACTGTAGAATTCCCACGTGTAGTATGCGATAAATTTTAGTTATGGAACGCCTAGTTCTGAAGAGGATATCTGGCCTGTTAATTCTTTCGTGATTTGAGAATCGTTTAGTCAAGCTAGAAAATCAAGCGTTCACGCAAATGCGAATAAAATAACGAAAAACGTGTCGAAACGAATCAACATTACAAAAATTTTACAGTTGAATTCCTTAGCTGGGAATATTCTGATCAAACAAGGAATTTTGGATACACTGAAACAGACGCATCGATAAAAAAACCCTCCAAACCGCAAGAATCCTCGAACTCCCAAACGCTTCATCCCCTTTGCCATACAATCGATAACTTAAACGCGCTCAACCGGTTACGGTAGCTCGTGCTTTTTTTTTTTACTCCTCATGGTCTTTCACTTGCTTCCCGAGGCAATTTCATTTGTCGCCTCATTGGCCCTTGACGTTGAAAACGAGAAAGGGAAAGCAAGAAGGGAAGACTCACCGAGAGACACGGTATAATCTTGGTAGAAAAGGAGCGGGGTGAGTCTGGTTAAACGTCTTCGCTGTTCTCTACCGAAAACAGATTTCCTTCAGGATTCCCGGCTTTGTACGACCTCAGTGTCTTTTCTACGGGGAAAGCTCGGAAAGAGGTATACGCGATAAGGTATACGTGTATATACACCGAACGACGAAGGCATCCACTTTCAAGGGGTTTGAAAGAGAACGTCGGAGGTTGAGCGGCGGTGAGGTGGCAGCGAGGAAGAAGAGAAAACGAAGGGGAATGGAGGAGACGCGTCGTTTCCAATAACGGATGGCCGGACGGTCGCGTATAATCAACAGATTAGCCGAGGAATAGATCAGAGACGGGCGAACGAGACTCGGTTAGCTAAAAGCTTTCCCAGTGGCCATTAACGGCGAGGGTTCGCTGCTTTATCCAGCTCGCTCCTTTGCAAGCTTTTCTCTCGCTTTCACGTACGCGTGTGTGCGCGTGTGTAATCGTACTGCGTGCTTTCGAACCTCGAGGCTTCGCTATCCGCCTCTCACTCTCTCTCTCATTGGTATCGGCGACAGCGCCGAGTGGTGAGAAAATGCGATTATAAGTCACGAGGTGTTGGGCCGTGGTGTCGCTTGCCCGACGCTGCCTGGTCTCTGTTTTCTCTGTTGTCAGGATCGATTGAATATTAGGGGACATAGCGTGATGTACCAGCCGGGAACAGCAACGTTGAAAGATGAAAGACAAAAGGCGGACACTCTTGGACACAATCAAACAGGCTCGCGTCCAGTCAAGGGGGAGGGTAATAAAGAAAATGTGCTGCTTTCATCGGGATGAGAGTCCAGCGAGGCAAAGAGAGTTATATTCCATCACAAAGACACGCGCGAAGCCCCAATGGAGCCTTTTTCAAGCGGATAGGCCGTTGACGTTACCCAGATAAATTCGAAATGCCTCGGGATAATCATAGAAATATGAACAAAAAAAAACCGAATGCAAAAAGTGAATTTTTTTAACGGTAAATATGAGGAGTATACTTTTGATTTTCCAATATTTATACGCACGTAGAGTCAACAAAGAGCACACAGTGGAATCGAGAAAATAGCATTCAAAATTTTAGCTCTTCTCTCGACGATTCTCCGCGTTTCAGACAGGATTATGCTTTTATCCTTAGGTAGGTTGTTCGAGTGCCGGTGGAGTATGAAATTGTGGAAAAGCGAACGGAGGAGCGTGAGTCAGCGTTTCGATGGTGATACACGAGCGAGCGAGAGTATTCATTATGAGAAACGATGAAGGGAAGATGATGAAGGCCCCGAAGGGCGAGAGAGAGAAATAACTGATTTTCTCCAGGTTCCTGTATCGGGTATTATTTCAGTACCGCATCGTGTGCTTTCGGTTTCGCGCGTTGGCTCTCATACGTTTTGAATAATATCACCGACCATATCTCCCGTCCACATCTGCAAAGGTTTCACGATGAAGGGATGAAAATACGATGAATCCGGAAGATACGTGTAGGTGCGCGCTGCAGAGGGTTGTTCAGAGAGCGAACCCGTTCGACCGTCAAAGATTATCCGTGAGGAGGATGACCGCTGTACACTCTTTCAACTGTACCAACCTCAACTGTACATCTCCGTCTTTCTCCCAGCATCTCCGTATCTCTCGCTCCCTCTCTCCCAAACCCTCTTTTCATACAGCTGGAAAATCCCAAACCCTCGCGGTACCCACTGGCTGAATCCACCTCTACGAAGAAGTCCTTTCCGACGAGGCGTTTTCCTGGCCCGTGTATACGTTCGAATTCGCACACACTCGTCCCACGGATGAAGTTTCCCATTCCCGACTACCCCTATGTATAATGAAAGAACGCACGCTAGTGAGAGCACCACTCTTTGGCAAGATACGACCGAAGCTTTCACTGCCTTTCTATCTTTCGTTCGTCGCCGCTTGTTTTTCCTCTTTCTCGCACGCAACCTGTCTCTCCGCGTCCGGCTCGGCGAAACCCTTTAGGCGTACCTCTTTCCTCCCTCCCCGTGAACGCTGCGAACCAACACCGCCGTATATATTCCTCACCCCTCCTCCCTGAGAGCCCACTGGTAAAGCTCCCTCGCCCTTTACAAATCAAAGCCACCGTTGGTAATAAGCACCCGTCCGAGCGAGCGGCGATGCAGAGGCAAGGAAGCACAACTCCAAAGGCAAGAGATAGTGGCGCCCGGGGATGGAGTGGAAAAGAGTGAAAAAAAGTGATACAAACCCGTGTGAAAAGTGAGAAAGATACGTGTGTGAGTGGAAAGCTCGTTCCTTTCCCGTGTATACATATATTTCACAGAGAGATAGGACACGAAGAGGATTCGTTCAGAGTGCCAGGCATACCTCCATCGTGCACATATTCCGGGGTTGGATGGGGTTGTTCTACTCGTGAGGACGTCTACTCGGGAGGTGGATGATGCATTATTGAGTGGACTGTCCGGTGGTGTGTAATCGCACACATCCTCAACGAGAGCTGCTAATGGACTTGATGTAGTTCTCTTCTATAACCACCCACACCCGCTGCTCGAATCCTTTCTAGTTGGTTCTTGCGACAACTACCTCCCAGCGATGCTGGTGCTCATTTTCTCGGAACCAAGCCGACCAGCGTAGAGCCCGGGCGTCGAAGAGAATCCGAAAACCGTGATATTTTCACCACCTCAAGAACCTAGCACGCACCCAACGTACCTGTGTAACGTACACGTATACACACGTGTCCACTGAACTATACACGGGGGCGGAGGGGGGATGCCAGAGAATTACCGATGTCGACGACTGGTTATCCCTGGATGTGGAAGAGCCGTGCATCAGGAGGACAACCTGATTATCCCGGTGTATGTGTGTTACGGTATAAGGTTCCACAGCCCCGGGACTTCTCCGTGGCCTCGCCATTCCCTTAGCATCGGAGTTACATGCGCCAGAAAATCCTTCCGGCTCTTCTATATGTATAGCCTGATATATATCTTTGCCGTACTTTCGTGTATTGCCGTGGATATATGTATGTTATTCATGTACGAGGAGGATGAGATATACATGCAGTTATACGTGGCGTTCTCGTGGACACCGGAGTCGCGTTATTATTGGATTACATTTTTAATTCACCCTCTCTACGACTCTATCTACTACTACTACTACTACCGGAACAAACCTGGCCAGCATCATCCAGAATCACGTACACGAAAACCCAGCTTGAGCTTTCTCTCATCCGTGTTGGTACCCTCAACGACGGACGTTCGTATGTACATATGTGTCATTCCATACCATTTCGACCTGGGTCTGACCCTTGAACTCTCGGATTTGGCTCGCAATTTTTTACATGATTTTTCTCACTTTGAAAGGCACCCAGTTTTTTTTGTAGATTTTTCAGATTCAATTTGAATCTTCTACAATTTTTTTAATGATTTTATTGATCGACCCAATTTAAAAATCTGAAAAAATTCTGCAAAATCGTGTATCAGATATCAAACTTTTTAAGCTCAGAGCCGGAGTGGGGAGATTTTCCCTTCTTACTATTTTCATGCTTTTTTCGAAAAAAACGTTAAAAAAATTAGAATCGGGAGTCATTTTACTATGGATAATTGCTGAAACATTTTCATATGTGATATCGGATTTTTGAAATTTTTTTCAGATTTTTCGCAAGAGATTTTTTTATCTTTATTTTGCTAATAAATAATTCCAAAAAATTCGAAATTTTTTGGAACCATTTATATTAGTAAAATAAAGAAAAAAAAATCGCTTGCGAAAAATCTGAATTTTTTTTCAAAAATCCGATATTACATATGAAAATGTTTCAGCAACCATTCATAGTAAAATAACTCCCGCTTCTATTTTTTTTAACGTTTTTTTTTCGGAAAGAGCTTAAAAATAGTAAGAAGGAAAAATGTCCCCACTCCGACTCTGAGCTTAAAAATTTTGACATCTGACACACCATTTTTCAGAATTTTCTCAGATTTTTAAATTGTGTCGATCAATAAAATCATTTAAAAAATTGTAGAAGATTCAAATTGAATCTGAAAAATCTACAAAAAAAACTGAGTGCCTTTCAAAGTGAGAACAATCATATAAAAAATCGCGAGCCAAATTGAAGAGGTCATGGGTCAGACCCAGGTCGAAATGGTATGGTATGACACATATATAAGGCATTCCACGATATTCCGATCAAAATCTTGCCTTGATGATTTCGATTTTCCTCTAAATTTTTTATATAAAAAAACACATTGAAAAAAAAATTCCCTAATTTGTTCGGAATCGCTTTTTTGTTAGATTTTTTTTTTTAAAGAGACCACTTTGTAAAATCTGAAAAAAATTCAGAATAATCTAATAAAACATAACAAAATTTTTGAGCTTTGTTCCTAAATGGAGATTTTAATACTCTGAGTAAAAATATTTTTGTTTGCAATTTTTTGAATTTTGCTCATAGAGTATTAAAATCTCCATTTTGGAACAAAGCCCAAAAATGTTGTTATGTTTTATTAGATTATTCTGAATTTTTTTTAGATTTTACAAAGTGGTCTTTTTTTTTAAATCCAAAAATTTGTTTCAATGTGTTTTTTTATATCAAAAATTTAGAGGAAAATCGAAATCATCAAGGCAAGATTTTGATCGGAATATCGTGGAATGCCTCATATACACGTGCAATACATACGTACATGTAATTATGTACTGTATGTAAAGGACCGTACTTCGAACAACACCCACTGCCGCTTACCGCCATGTCCCGAGCTCACGTCACATCCACGACTCTCGTGTTTCGGACGATATTATAATGCAGTACATTTTATTTATTTCGTGCCAGCACTGAGTCGAGCAAGCGCGTGCATCGTGGAATAGAATGTGCTCTACCTGATAATGCAATTGGTCTTTCATCGACTGGCGAAGGTCCAGAAAAATGCATCGCATTCTTCGATAGTTTTCTCGATCCATTCAGTGTTTATCGTCCATTTTATTCGTTCGGCTCTTGTGATTCAGCGAAATTCATCACAGCTGCTCGCGGTGATTACAGCCGTGTAATCGGAGGAGTATCCAACATAGTTATCTCCCTTGTACAGCGTTGAGTGACTGTCACGGAAAAAGTCCCGATATTCGAATGAAAACTCGCTGTACAAGCACATTGACGTCTCATTGCGCATCAATAATTAACCGTTCAATCTCTCAGCGTATCTCGAGAAAATCCTCCAGACTAACATAGAATCACGTTCGCAAGAGTGACAAGTACAAATTTCAACAAAGCGCCATCTGCGCGCGCACGACCTCCTAGTTCCTGATCCGTTTTTAGCATTTAAGATTATCACCGATGCCTAAGCTCAGGGATGATTTTGAGTTAGCCTAGGATGACGTGGAATTATCATTATCACGTGTTTCGCGCAATGATGATCACGTAGTCACGTACTTTTGATTCTTGACACAAAGACATGTCATCCTTCAAAATGAAAGAACGAGAGATCGTTGATAGTTTGATTAATCACGTTCATCGTGGAGTGTATAAAATTCAGCGATTTTTTTCGCCTATCTAGCGATAACCGGTTAATGAAAAGATGTTATTCTTGCACAAAACCTTTCACAGCTTCGTGAATATTCCGAGGTTGGAAATGGCACGAGAGCTAACGTGGTTTCTTCAGAAAATTGCTTTACCAGCGGCTTAATGGGCGAACGGTCAAGGCAGACGAGTATATTGTATGCTATCGTGGACAGGATATGACCTCGCAAAGGAACACCGAGGGTTCCCTATTCTCGGGTGCGTTGTCGCGACACACACTCTCGGGTATGCCGAAATGAGCCCACTTTGACTGTTCAACCACTATTGCGAGTCGTTGGGTTCTCTCTCTTTCCCTCTTGCCTGGTCGCTCACCTCGGAAATTACTTCCGTTGTGTGACGCGTCGTAACGCTCATGGTCGACGAGGAAAATGGTTGAGCAGAGTCGACCGGCCTAAGTAACCTCATGTGCGAGAATCCCTACGGAAAATCTTTGTCTCCCGGATGCACAACAAAAACGACGAGGAGAAATACTTGCGATGTTCCCCATTTTGGGGGAAATTTTCCATCCAAATTCCACCTCTCCGATGTTTAGTAGCCATAAAGATTTTTCGCTTTTCATTATGAGACACGAGACAGAGTGAAGATATAATTGTCAAGTAAGCTCGAGTGTACTTATTAGGTTTGCACAATGCGGGGTCTTTATAGTTCCACGTACCAAAAAGTCTGTCTCGGAAATTACGTCCGCTTTGCGCTGAAGCATGGCGCAGATCCTCTGATGAGGAAGGTTCTATTTACCGGAACCCTCTATCGCGTTCTCATTCTTATTTGCGTTCCACGGTCTTGCACTGAAAGAAAAGATTTAAAGTCATTTATCTATTTATAATAATTTTATGAATCTGAACATCACATAAAAACCTCAATTAAAAATAAGGTAACTATAATTATAGAAATTATAAATTAACATAAAATAATAATCGCTAACGAATTTTTTTAATAAAAATTTGAAATTTAAAGTTTGCGGTTGTCATTTAAAAATAATTGAGTTACAATAAAAATTCGAGGCACCATAATTTTATACCAGACTAAAAAGAATTACTCTTCTTTTTCTACAATTGCATAAAAACGGACTTTTCGCCTATTTCGTGAGAAATTCATTTTTCTTATTTCATATTCGTAATCAGCGGTCAATTTGCGATCGATATAGTTCTTGAGACATTCATAACGATAGATGTAACAAAAAATCACGATTTTTTTACCTCCATGGGGCCTGTCCATTCGCAAGTCGACTTTGGCTGATCGGTGCACCGGAGAGGTGTTGAAAATTTGTAAGAAGCATAATTTGATTAATTTGATTTTGATAATTAGATAATGGCTCACGGACTTGCAACGGCTGTGAAGAAGTAAACATTAGGTTCAATAGACTCGAAAGTCATTAACGTTGTTTGGTACTTGTTGTTTCGTTCCTGAGAAGTAGTTCTAATTGCTAAACGTGAATCGTGGTGGTCGGTTAGGATCCTGTATGCACGACTATCGAGTTCCGGTTCTCACACTCTCCGACTTGCGAGCAAATAGCTCGGTGTTAACGAGGTCCGATCAATAACTGTGGATAACGACTGGGTTCGCGAAAAGCTAAACTTCGAGAGACCGATCGAAACGCGTGTGCTCGTTCCTCGTGCAACTCCGCCCTCGACCGCCCGCCGTTGTATCTCGCGAGAACCCCGCACGAGAAATTGCCGTGTGCCTTGGTTCATACCCTTGTGGGCTGAAACTTGTTCGCTGATGCGTTTCGTGATTCGATCGCTCGGAGGTGGACTAACGACTCACGATGGTTTTGCTGCAGTCTCGCAATCGTCTCAAGGCGTTTCAGCAGCGTTGCAGCGTTACGATGCCTGGCAAATGACCGAGGTCTAAATGGAGCGATCGAATAAGTGCAAATGATGCGATGGCACCGTGGTAATCGCCGTTTCCTTCTATTTCCTTTTTTTTTTGTAAAATATCTAAACTAATCTTTGTTCCTTGTTCATCGCTAAACCCTTTTAAAATGTTGAAAAGTTTCAACTGGTATCATTGAAAAATGCTGTCAAGAAGCTTAGCTAAGTTCAAGGCGTTCGGTGTTAAAAATTTGGACAGACTAAACGGGAAATAAATGAGAATAGTCATGATATTGTAAAAATAAAAGCACATTCATGCCGGGTGTACGCCTCAAAGAGTCAGTGAGTCCATACAGGATCCGTCAATCCACATACACGTCTTCCACGAACGCGAGTTTCCTCTTCCTCGTCTTCTCTCGTTCGTATTTGTATAGAACAAGGCATCCGGAGTTTCATCACGGCTAATGACATGCACCGTAGATTTCTTTCTCGTGCACAAATTCATGCCGTTACCGTCAGAATCCCCGAACACGTACGAGTAACGTGTACGACTCTAATTCCTTTTATCCACCTTCGGCCACCCTTCACCCTATCTCCATTTTCTTTTTTTTTCTCGCTCTCTTCGACATGGTCCGACTACCGTCCTGCTCGTGCATGATTAATATAAAATGAATGATTGCCATGCATCCGGTCTCGCAGACACTGCATAGCTGTGCCACTGGCTCGAGTCCCTTTGCTTTTACATCGTATATTTGTATTTTCCTTTTTTTCCCTTCCTCGCATCTCTCGCTGTCCGTCGGTTATTTCCATTTTCGTTCACGATCGCTTCGCGTAATTTGTCGGTCAAGCCATCACGGTTAGTTTAATGTGATTTCACAGTCATTGTCCATGCGAATTGTTCTGCATCCAGTACCGTACAGTAATACAGTAGCGTTTGAGCGGAATGCACGCCAGCCAAACGTAACCTTCGAATCTCACAGGTGAAATAACGCTGATTTCCGTTTTTCAATCTCACTTGAACAACGTAGAGCGGCTATTAAATGCATGACATTAGTATTTAGCTCACTATGACTATTCCGACCGACATGACGAATGAGGAAGCATAGACGGAGATTTGAACAATAGGAATCTCTTTTTTCTAGTCCGATGCTCATGAAGAAGCTGATACGAAGAAAAAGCAAGTCTTCATTAGCGAAACGGTCAATGGTACGCTGGATCGTATTTGGACTGTTGAGGTGAGATAATCGGACCGTGGAAAAAAAATCGAGGACACTGAGTGAAAAATTTCGATACCGGAATACTTGTCGGGACTTTAAAAAGGGATCGAGAGGGCGAGAGCGTGGTTAGATTCTCGTCCCGAAGGAGATCCGTTCTACCCTCGACCTCAAGCCAAACGCAAAGAGGGAGGGTGCTCTGGATCTTTGCTTGCTGGATCACTTAAAGAAAACGGATTTACAACCTGTTGCTGAGGATGAGGGAAAACCGTAGACGGAGAGAAGGTATGACTAGGGTGGATGGCAGTCACTTAAAGATTCCCCTCGATATTGAAAGAATATCCTAAAAAGAGGGCGACACTTCTCTCTCGCTCTCTTGGCAAGGCGCGGTTCAGGCCATCTCCGAGCTAAGAAAAACCCTCACCCGATTCCTCAATGCCTTGTAAATACTATAAAGGTCCGGAGATTGAGTGGAAAAACGCGACTTCTGTGACCGTGATGGAAGGAGGCAGAAGAGAGGAAAGAGAAAAGGTTCGCTGAAAATTCCGTACAAGACCTTAAGAATATATTTGGACGCCGCTTCATCGTTAACTGCTTTTCCAAGTCCGAGAGGAAAACAAGGTGTGAAATGGCGAATATTTTTTCAAGTGGCTGTTATAACGATTGGATGATTAAAATGACAAAAAGAGATTGTCCTCATCTGCGCTTGAGTCTAAATTACTGAATTCTAATTGGCGAAAGTTAAAAATCAGCACAACCCAAAATTGGTTTTAGTAACACGAATTTTATGAAAAGAATAAAAAATGACTGGAGAAAAATAATCGATATTATTCCCACGTGTATTTGTAAAAAAACTTAATGGTACCTGATCCGCTATTCATTGTTCGCTGTCAGTGAGATGAGCAAACGTCAAGTATCGGATATATATAAACCTGATGCTCGTATATTTCGCGGTGTGGATATGTGATCAACCCAGAAGCTCTTCGGAACACCATCGTATATTTTTCCAATCTGTTTTCTCTGTCTTTATACAGGTATTCATCGGACGGGACACCACGAGAGAACCCTCACCCTCTCTTTCGTTCCCTCTCTCTGTGTACGTACCTCGGTCGTGTTCGAGATTCCCTGGGTATCCACCCGCACGGTGAGGAATTTCCGTCGACGCACCGATGAATAGCTTCACCCGAGGTTCCGGTAATAAAGGTCATCGATTGGTTGGATCCACCAGAGGAATCCTCCGTACGGGCCAGTGATGGAGTGAAACCTTTCGCGAGCTCGACTTGCACGATTTATCACATCATACGTCGTATCGAAAGTGAATGTTCCGAATTTCTCGAGATCCACGATCCTCCTCGATCACAATTATTCATCATTGTACATCGATGATCATCATTGCTGACTCTTTCCACATTTGCATACCTATTTGAACAAATGGTGAATCAATGGATCAATTTGACGCTGTGAAATAGAAAACAAGAGTTTGCCTGGAAACTTGGATAAAACTTCTAGACAGGGGAATGAGCGGTACAACTTGTTCGTCTGGAAAAACGTAAAATTCATTGCGCGGTTGGTTCGTAGCCATCGTTACGAATCGCGTCCCGCGTGTACTATGCATGGCGTTCGGGGGAGAAGCTATCGGCTCGCGTATCGAGAGGAGGGTGAAAACCGTTCAGGACTGTTCAGTCGGAGATCGAGAGGGTGAGCAGCGGCATGCAACAAGTAGTTCGGTTTTCAAAGCCCATTGAAATTGATGGGTTTCCCATACCATGACAAACTCTCCCTCGAACGGTTGCCGCGCGTTCACGGAACGGTTGGATGTCGGTGTGATGTTCGTTGTGCTTCTGGCGTGGCGCAGTGTGGTCGCATGGTGTGGCTTGGGCTCTCCGTGCAGACCTGGATGAGAGAGGGAGCTCGCGATACAACGAGGAGCTTTTATCGATATTGCGGAATGGGGAATAAGAGGAAAAAGAGTGCGGAGAGAATTTCGCAGTGTGAGGCAACGGAAACGAGGAGATATCCCCGTGTGGAATGAGAAACCAATGCCTGCAGCGAGTGCGGACGACGACGGGATGGTATGTGTGGAGGATATAGGGAGAGAGAGAGAGAGAAAGAGGGATTGCAGCCAGCAGCTTTTATTACTGCATTTTCACCTTGTCCCAGCTTCGTGGTTCTACACACATTTTTTACACTCTATCGAACGTCAAACCATCCGCGCTCCCGTCACTTTTCATCGTTGTAGATACACGGTAATATCGCACATACGGAGGGTCCTGTGAGGTGGAAACGTGATTGTGTACACATCACATCGTTTCATGGGAAACGACGGAGCAATTCTCCGATGAATTTTCACAGCTAAGCCACTCGTGTTACAAGTACGAGGCTCTCGGGTAATCACTATCGAGCACCGAGGGGACCAATTAGAAATCCACTTCTCGTTTCCCTCTTTTCCATACTCGATACCACCATTAACGCCCGCACAAACGTATATATTAATATAATACGTTGAAGGTGCAGTGGCATGGTTCCAACAGGTGTTACGTTTCAAAGATCATCGCAATAACGTCGATTACCACTCATGGCTATGCGCGAATGAGCTTATCAAAGAAAATGAATTAATTTTCGAAACTCCCGCAAAATTATACTGAAGTATTCGCGAATGTTTCAACGTTCCAGGAATCGATCTCGCATTTTCTAATCGAACCAAGGGGCACGCGTTTAATACGTTTATAATGACAAGTTGTCATTAAGCTTGTGTGCGCGAAGGAAGTTGGGTAGAAGTAGCGAGAGAGAGACGATGGGGGATGGCAGGTGAGCGTCGAATGCGTCGGCTGCAAACGAGAAAAGAGAAATGATGATCGCGGTAAGCTTCGGGGTACGCGATGGCTCCCGGTCGAACACGAGAGAAAGAGAGAGATATAGTCCACGATTATTGATTAGTTCGGATGAGGCACGATCGGTCCCGGCAATCCATCAAGAACCACGACTTTACGCGTATCTGTATACACATATATACCCCTATCCACACCAACGACCAGCATTTCTCGTACACATGCTCTTTTGTTTCGAAGAAACACTTCTCCATACCGGTCCTCGAGTCATCTCGCGCCTCCACCGCCACGAAAAGCCCGTCCCCCCTCCTGCCATTCTATACATTCTGCCTTTGGTGATGCTCTTTCGCTCACTCCGTTCTCTCTGTTGCCCGGTTGATGCTCGGGCACACCGAACCTCTGTAAAAGAGAGAGAAAAAAAAGAGAAAGAAGGGAGGAGAGAGAGAACTCTGACGGAGGACGGTCTTTAAAAACGCATTACGGAACCAAAATAATATCGCTCTGGGACTTTTTTACTGCGTCTGCCGCGAGAAGGAGGAGGCCACGGACCAATAAGGCCGATAGGTGAGAGAGACGCCGCCGATTCAGGTCGATCGTCGTTGCCGCCGCCGCCACCGCCGCGCGTCATCTCGCTCCATCTCACTCTGGGACCGTTCAATTATTTTGCAATCAACGCGAGTGGAGTGGGAGATCGTTCGGTTGATTCAAGAAACCTCGTTCTCTCTCACGGCCTAGCCTGATCTTCCCAACGATCACACAAAGTTACGGGCTCTCGCGTAAATTTTTCAGAAACTCGAATTCGTTATTCGAGCCCGATCAGAGAGACCGAAATGCTCTTTGATCGTTATTTCATCTGAGAAAAATTGAAGTCAAATTTATCGCCATTAAATTTCGAAATGATAATGGTCATAAAGATTAACACAGAAGCGTTGAGCGACTGAAACAAAACAAAATTCTGATTAAGGTAAATCTCTGTTTTCTAATCAAGGTTTCGTGATTGATATTGCACCGGTTTCTCCGCACGATCTATTAAAGTTTCACATCGGGCTACCGAGATTGAAGCGATTAATTAAATATCCCGGTCGAAGGATATGGTTTTTTTTTTTATATAGAAAAGAGCGAGAGAACGAGGGAAGAAGGTGAACGGCGCAGAGCTCGAGATTCATCAAATTTTGTAGGACCCTCTGGAGCTCGAACGCGTTGACCGTACCATCCATCGCAGCCGCCATCTACCCGTGTTCCGGGCACGATATAAAAATGGCATTCTTTAACTGATTGTCCCCGGGAGCTTCGTCTCCACGGATATAGCTGCACCCTCCATACCCCCCGAAACATCCTCTCGAACTTTTACGATAACCAACTGGAAATAACTTTGTAACTTTATTATACGAGCCACCCTCTATATCGCTACCACTGCCAGTCTCCCGGACGAGGAACGGGCGCGCGTTAATAAAAAGGAAAACGAAAAAAAAGTCTGAAAAAATGAAGCACGGAGACACGGGGGTTGACAAAAAAAGGGGAGATAATGGACGGCTGGAAAAATCATGCATATCGAAAATATTATAGTCGGTCGATTTTACCGACAGTTATGCGATAATCCAACATTTTTAATCTGTGGCCAAATTTAGGGATACGCCATGCATTTTTGAGGGTCGACGGTATATATTTCTATTGATGGATCCAAAATTCGAGGAATCATTCTATTATATTGACATCAGTGCTCGGCGCTCATGTATAATCTTGACTAACTTAAAGATTAGGCTGAGAAGCAAAAATGATGTATTTACGAGAAAATAATCCAGCACACAATTTAACTGATGCCCATTATTTCGCGCAGATGAGAATAATATGTGAAATCTGCCCTTCTCCGTCCTTCATTCCCTGGAATTATTATTTCATCACGTCTGTTCTCTGGTAAACTGTTTTTGGCTCTCGCGAGTCGTACGAGCAAGGATGTTAAATTAAACGTATCTGGATGATCATGTGCCATGTCTCTTGTTGTTAAGGACATAAATACCGAATGGCACGAATCCTTTTTAAATAGGTATCGTCTGATCTTCGAATCTGCAAGGCCGAAAATTTCTTATGTCAAGATGATATTTCTCTGCAAAAATTGTAACCTCTTTGTAAATCTCACAATTTCATTGAATCATGATATTTAAAAAATTTCTTACGTTCACAGATAATTATAGAAAAACTGATACATTTTTTTTTCAGACTACGCGCTAAATTTCCAGCAAAGTGCAATATTATTCCCAAATCAATATTATTTTTTAATTTACAATAATTCTCTTTTCCCAAAAACGACACACGTCTTTTTTCAAGTCTTATCAAGTCTTTCAAGTTTTATCATTCTGTTATAAAATTTGCAGATTAAGTTTTAAACTGTGCGGAGAACAAGAAATAAGAGCAATGTCTCAATGTAATACGAAAAGTTGTGATAAATAAGTTCGTGACTGCTCGTGCACTCTGTAAATGCGGGTGAGACGAATTTCGATTCCACACAACTGCAGTCTTTAATTTGGATCGAGCTCGAGCGAGGTTTGGAAGGGGGCACAGGGGGGATGGTCATGTACGCCCGAAGGGTAACATCCTGGAGCACAATAGCTATATATTTTATGAGCGCGCGACTCGACGTTTAATTGTGTAATCGATAATTGGGGTGGCTGCTGACGAAGACTCTTTTGCCCCGTGTTCGCCGGCATGTATATATTATTTTACATGGCAAATATGAAGCCTCGTCGTACAGGGTATATCGCGATACGCTTTAAAGCGTGAGTCACTCGCGTGCACCCAGCGGGGGTAACTGTTTGATACATTAATGCTGTACATGTATACGATTCTGGTGAGCCTGCACAGCCCGCGATATGTCGTCCTCCATGCGGCCATGTTGATAATCCAAGTTCGTCGAGGGATGACGAATCGACCAATTAAAGTTCGATAGAATGGTGAGATAAAAAAAAAGAGGGGGACGCCGGCAATGGTGATGTAGACAGGAGTCGGGCAATGAACTTGCGAGTTTGTATTAGGGTTTTGTTTTAATTCTCTTTTCGTTAACGCCGAAGCGTATTTTTTGTGTCAATCGATGGGGTCGAAAGATCAGAAAACTCGGGCTTTGAATTTGAATATTTGTATGATTTGTTTTTTCATTGTCAAATTTGTCAGTTTGTCTATTCAGTCTTTCAGAAGTTTTATTGCTTTTTGAGAAGATTGATTTTTGTTGTGTTCTAATTTTTAACTTAATTTTGTACACTATATAATTTAGTGTACCCATACATGTTTCTGATAGTTTTTACTTTGGTGAAACAAAATTCATGTTAGTATTTGGAGTATTTGTATCGCTCAGGAGTATTTGAGCATTTAAAATACTTAAAAAAAATATTAAGATAATGATCGAAAAAATGTTAATAGACTAAAAAGTGTACCTCGTATCGAATACGTTTACAAAAAAATGGTATTCGGAAATGGAGACTGCTTTACTTGTACGAAATGAAAAATTCATGTTGGAGGCAGAGTCTTCTATCTTGCTACCGACAACTGGCGCCCCGGTTCTCAGCGGATGTTCTGAAAACTACGGAACGGGCGGCGCGGCTTGTTATACAAGGTATAATATCGTACACCTTGCACGAGCAAAGTGGACTGGCGAGCCAGCATATATAAAGAGACTATATACGGGGTCGCTGTCATTCAAAAAATCTGTCGAATTTTTTGAGTCGAGTGCAAAGTATTCGATATACAATACCTCCACCTTTAACCTCGTCTGACACTTTCTGGCCTCAAAAATTATTTGAAAAATTGTAGACAATTTTTTCATAACAATTATAAATATTTAAAAAGTTTCCGACATAATTCCGAACACATGTCACATGCAGGGGCATTTCGAGTTTGAATTTTTCATTTTTTTCTATAAATTGTGAGCTGTACTAAAATTGAGTAACTTTTTTAGTTTATCAGAAAATAAATTAAGAAGAAATTTGGAAGACAATATGCTATAAACAAAAGGAGCTCGATGGATAATTTTTTTTTTTGATACCTTGTTACGTCTTATTAGTTGTGCGACGGTAAAACAAGAAATTTCATTTAAAGTCTCGATGGATTGAAGAACGGAGAAATGCCTGGCGTCATTTATCGGTGAGAGATGAGTGTACCGTGAAGAGGAAAAGAGAGAGGTATTCACGCGGAACGCCTTGCCAGGGGATATATATATAATGTTTTGCGGCAACAGGTGAGGCAGGTGTTCGACCTGAATCTGCCATGTGTGTGTGTCGCTGCTACTGGTGCAAACGTCTAATAACGTGCATCTATGGATCAGGTGTCCCTATTCGTTTGTTCTTCTCGCACGGTGGGAACGATAATTGCAGCTTTCGCGGCTCGTGCGATCGCGGTATAAAAATGCGTGTCTTTCCTTTGCCGTTTGCGTTCTTTGCCGACGACGGGCTCGGACTCTACTGGAATTAGGTCTCCGAGGGATTGACCACATACCTATATCCTTTGTTAGCTATTTATGTGATTCTCTTGATTCCCAGGTTTTTTCCTTCTTTCTTTTTATAACTCACTGATACTTAAAGGACATTTCGATATCATCGGAGTGATTCTAGAAATGCTACTTGTGCAAAGTCTCTGCAAATAAAATAGAATCATACCCAAGTTTTTTCGTATCTTATAAAAAATGCTGGAATTCAGCAAATGCCGTATAAGTATCGCCAAAAAGTTTGAGGCACATTTTTAGAAAAATCCTGTACGAGGAGTCAAATAAATGGGAATGCAAAGGACATTTAAAGTAGAGAGAAATATAATCTCAAAAGCATCGAGTTCTTCTTGAAATAAGTAGCAAAAAAATGTGCAAATTGATTCATGGGAATTATACTCAAATTTATATGAATTTTCTAACAAATTGTTAACCTTAAGGATCCAGTAGCTACTCTCAGATATTCCTTGAAAACGCATTAAAAATCGAGTCGTAAAAGCGGAGTCTCACGAAAAAAAGGAAAAAGAACACTTGAATCACGCATCAATGCGTATCAAGAGTAATTTTCATAATAACTTGTGAGTCACTTGTCCAATAAAAATTTTCTCCATTGGACGAGCCGTTCAGCTCACTGAGCTTCTGCAGCGGAATCTTGTGGAAGAGAGTGATTTCGGTTCGGGGCAAACCTGATATAATCCGCAGCGTTGGGTGCCCTTGCGCACGTTCACCATTCTCGGGTTCGGGTAATCAAGAGCCTGTAATTTAGCTTGATCGAAAAGTACGAGGCTAACGAACAAGAACGATCGTGGTTTTTCGTGTTGAAAATTATGACCGGTATTGCCTACTCTGCTCATTCATTCCTCCCTCAGCTGTCCCCTCGACTCATGGCTCACCAGAAAAAATTTCAACAAACAGGCGAGACTATATAGACAAGGCTTCGCCATTTCATTAATCTGTTTTAACCATTCTGCAGAAAAAAAGTTTAAAAAAGTTTAAACATTATTTTTTATATTATACCTGATGTTTGGAATTTGCAGAAATTTATAAAAATCCTGTAAAAATTTGGGGTGACTTTGATTCAAGAAAAACAATTTAATTCTCTGGATGCGATGGTATAGAACCAACATCATCGACTCCTTAAAAATCTGTGGATCTCTGCCGAGTGTGGGCTATAAACCGAAATTTCGCTGAGCCAATTGACCCGAAAGATCCCGATGTCGAAACAGGAGTAGATTTGATTTTTATTACGATCCTCAACGAAAGGATCGGCCAAACAGGCCCAATCAGTGGAAGCCCCAGAAGGGATACTCATCGACCGTCTGCCGCACTCTTCTGTAAAATCGTCGTGCGGCAAATGATCTTTGTAAATCTACAATCAAATTGATTACGGAGGCAGTTTCGTGAAAGGTAAGGGGATCGGTAATGATAATCATGTCAATCACTTTGGCTAAAATTAAATTTTATGATGAAATTTATGGGAAAGAACCTTGATTCTTAATTTTATCGTGTTGCCAAATTCTTTCTTTCTACAGGAATTCTAGAAAGCCCAACCAGTTCCCTAACCACTGGATGCACCCGTTCTTTCCAGACTCTCGAGATATTTGAGAAGCCCGACGCGACGTCGAGGAAGCGCGTTGATGACCCATAAAGTATGCAACGTTCCCAGTTTGCATTTTATTCACTCAAACAGATCCATTTGAATATCCACATAAGCAGACACCAGACAAGACACCAGCAAGCACAACACACGCACACACATCCCTTTAAAAAAGAGTCTCGCTACCGACCGCGATGAATACGGTTGGTAGGATTTGGAGGTGGATCGTACGTTGAATTCATCCGTGTGCGACATGCATCTATGCACAACGTACATCCATATATCCAAACATATCCGTCCATCTTGCTTTATTCGTGAGACGCGTTGCGACGCGTACGACAGCCTGGTTAGCTCATCTATCGCACGAAACATAAAGTGGGATATTCCATTTCTAAGGCAAGACGCATGCACCTCGGTGAAAACCCAGTGCAAAAATCGCAACTATAACGTAACCCACCCTCAGCTGTATTTCCGTTCCGCTTGAAATATCGTGGAACGAGCCATGGACATATATGCCAAGTCCCAACCCCGCTTCCCCCTCGCCCCTCTTCATCCCTCTATCATAACGTATATTTTTACCCGGATATGTGGTTATAGCGTCGGAGTCTCACCTATCAGAACCGAGGATCCCCAGCCCGGGAAATATGCGCTTTTCGTCGTCTCTTCCACCATTCTTTATCTCTCCGTGTCGTTGACGGAAACGCTGGTGGCTAAAACCACGAGCCGAGTCTCTCGTTGGGTTTCGAAGATTCGAGCTGCTGGCATCGGCTCTTTCTCGCGGTTCCTCGGAGAACGAACGTGGTAGTTTGGTGTGCCGAAGTATCCTCGTGAAATTGCCAAAGGGGAAGAGTCCTGAAAGAATAAGAAGAGAAGAAGTCCGATGTTCGTATGACATAATAGATGAAATTCTCATTTCATCCTGAGATATGACTCGAGATAAGAGGAAATTCTTTCAATTTCACTCGTCGGAGAAAAAGAAAAGGGGTAAAATGAGGAAAAATAAATGGGAGAGAAGCTCCGTTACGTATGGCAATAAACAAGTTACGACGTGCTCAATAAGTTGCGTATCCCCGGATCACGCGCGAGTCAGGAATATGTACCTGAATAAATTCATAGCCACCGACATCACTTGGGAAATCCCAAGAACTCGGCTCCGTACCTTTTCTTATTTTTTACAAAGGCAACATGCTTCTGTATCGTCACAATCACTCGGTAAGACGTGGTACAGCGGTCATGCCAGTGAGAGAAAACAAGAAAATAATAATAACATTCGTTTCTCAGGGGTGCGTCTATTGAAAAATTCTATGCATCCGTGAGTGACCAACGATCGTATGTTTTTGGTACGCTGAGATAGACCAAGAGACGTAACGTTGTTGGGAGATTGGCAATACTCGAGCAGACCGTATTTCCCACGTGTGTCGAGGAATATGAGCGGCAGACACTCGAATGTTACGCTGCGCTATAAAGAAGCGACTGAGGGACGGAAAAACAAGGAAAAATCCATTTACTAGGTCTGGAATTGAATGAGTGCGTTGTAGGATGATGAGACATTTTTTTTTTCAAGATTGCCCGATATTAAATTTATTGGTTGTTAATTCAGTAGTTTTTTGTAAATTCCATGGTTAATTCGGAGTACTAATAGTACTCGGGGCTGAATGAGCTCAAAGATGTATATCAAAAGAAAGCAAGACTGACTGACACTTATCATCGAGGAAGGAAAGGGCAGGGAGTAAGACAAATAAAAGTATTACGATGAAGAAGCTGGGATGGGCGTGAAGCTCTCTTTTGGGTACTCCGAATGCAATCCACGTCCAGTCGGTACGTTCAAATATTAATGTCACATGACTTATTATATCCGAGGTGTGTGTGTGTGTGTGCGCGCGCGCGTGTGTGTGTAGAGAGCGAGCTCAATTGTACTACCGAAAACAGAGACATACTCTTTGTTGATGTACACTCCAGTCTAGTGAAAAGGGCGCCGTAGAAAACTCGCAGCATCACTGGAACAGAGTTGCTTTTTCACCACTGCCAGGCATAACTATATGCCACCGATAAATATGCCAGTGGTAGCTCGGCGTTCCTTCCATTCCTGGAACAAAGATAAAGATACGGTTATTAGAGAAATTAAATTTTTTTGACACGGATTATAACTCAAATATGCAATAAACGATGTGCAATTCAATTTTTTTGAAAACGTTAGAGCGCGCGGTTACTCAGAGAATGGCGATAAATTCATCCCGATATCTCAATTCATAGCGGCGCTAGAAAAATTGAAAATCGCGAAAAATTGAGCCGATGGGTCGATTTTTTTGACAGGTAAGCACAAGCTGCACGGACGTTGAAAAAAATGCGATTATTATCGCCAGTATGGGGCAATTTTTCTCAACTGGTGACAACAAAATTATTTTACACACGAATGCATAAACAGTGAATTTCGTCAGAAAAGTCCTTTGCTGGTTCACGTGCAGCCCCTTCGGTGTATACGTCATGTACGTGATGCGTAATGGCAAATAATTTAAATAATATATCAACCTAAATCGACGATACGAAAGAACGAGCGCGTGAGAGAGAAAGAGAGACTCGACCCTGTATTGCACCGATAGCTCCATCATCCACCGAACGAGCAGTGCAGAAGGCCTAGCATGGGCTGCAGCAACATGAATTAGCATAATAACGATTAATGCACTGCTACCAATCAAACAGAGCAATTTAAAAGCAGGTACAGCATGTCGCTTCGCGTGTAGTTCAACTTTGCTTTACATACGCGCCTTCGATCGTACGTTACTTGCATGTAAACCAAGTATGATCTACATATCGAACGTACGCTATAAACTTTGTATCCTGCAGTCTCACGCCACTGCTATATGATCTTCGTGTAAAATTACGTAGGACGAGATTTGTTTTTTTTTTTTGCAATCATGTGTCCACACGTTGAATATTAAAATATTTGCGAGGCGATAAAGTACATTTGATTTAAAAGAAAATTTTCAATTATCGCAAATAATTCCTTTAATCGCCAAGAACAAGCCAAAAGACTGGATTTTCGATGAGCCAACTTTTCGTCCTCATTGATTGAACTGAATTTTAATTAATGTATTATATATATTAATATATGTGCGAGATATATTAACGAGACTGTTGCACTGGTTTGGTCCCCGTTGCAAATAAAATCACACGAATGAAACAGAAGGAGAGAGAGAAAGAAAGGGCGGCCCAGCGATAATTAATTAACGGACGGTCGTTACGGTGCAGGGGGAGAACTTTTATAGAGAAATTCTCTCTAATATATATACATATATATATTCTGCGATTCGATTACACAGCGGGACTGATGCCGGTTCCTCGAAGTTGCAAATGAAGATTGACACCGCAATCGGCATAATGCAGTCATTAACGACTGTTTCGCACGAGAGTAGAGCGAGCAATGGAAATAAAAGATGAGTACGAGTCAGAGAGATATATGGAGCGAGGTAAAAGAAAAAAAAACAGCTCAAATCAGGGATGAGACTACTTTCGATGCGAGATCGAAATTGTAGAATTTTTTTTTCGTGCGGTGTAATTTTTCGACGCAGTGCCATGCCGCATTGATCGCATTGTTGCGTCGAAGAAAAATCTTCGAAGGATCATTGGGATAACGGGCGGGAGGTCCGATCCTCCATTGCTAAAGTACGTATGGATTTCTAGATACATCTATTCAGCCCTTTTCTCATTAGGCGTTGCAGCAGCAATGACTCTCGTGCATTGGTATAATTTTTCGTATACAATCGCGCGAGATAATTTCAGGCATTGTGACAGTTGATGTCCCATGAATAACGATAAATACACGGGGAATCCTCAGCAGCTCTTTGTGGCGAGATCGTTTTGATACTCGAACCGCCATGATCGATCGATCATCATTTCATCGAATACATGATTTTGCCTGCTACATCCCTCAGGAAAATTTTTGCATATGGAACTTTACATATAAAAATTTTCATAATAAATAAAGGCTAAAAGTGGTAATTCCATTTTTTTTAAACAAACATTTATCACAAAAATCCGTCTAACTTACGATGAATTTTTAGCTAATTTTCCAAAACTCAATTTCGCGCCTAAGGGACGAGGTCTCGGACAAAAGTCGCAATTTTTACTAAACTCTGTGATATTTTTTTTTAATCGAAATTTCGCTGGATGGCAGGTAGAGTAGTTGGTTAAAAAATAAAAAATAAAAAAATAACTACACGATCTTTTCGAGCGTATAACATTTCTCAGACACTCAATGGCCAAGGAAAATATGGCTGACTAATGTGATTTCCGGTTTCCCACCCATATTTATCTATATACGCCAGGTTCGAGAGCATCGGTGAGTTAAAAAGCCGAAAAAAGAAGATTAAAAAAAAAACCCATAACAATCGTACCGATCAGGTATCAATTAGAAACGCGTTACTGCCGCCATCAGAGATCGATGATTAGATTACAGCCGTTTTTTTTCTGGTAGATTCGAGAAGCGCTAATGCAGATCTAACGATTTAATGATCGACGTCCGGTCTCTCCCGTTATATATAATACACGCATACATCCACATCCATGCGTGTATAGGAAGAATGGACGACGACCTCGCTGCTCACGATTCAGAAAAAGGACTCTCAGTCTGTCCCGACGACGTGACTGGCATTTTTCACCCATCTCTGTTCACACGAATCATTGAGAATTTTCAAAAGTTACAATCCCGATCGAATGGTATTGCCAAGAATAATCGAAATGCACGTCAATGCGTCCGAATAATCGCAATAAAAAAATATTTCATCAATATTATTGTCCAAAAATGTTCCTTCGAGGATTTTGGATAAATCAGGTCCTGCATGACTCACTGAGCCTCAATAAGAGTCAAAAGCGACTTATTCGTGACGATTCTCAGTCAATTGGCTCGACGATGAGGCCTCACCCTCGCAACGCGAATTGCAATCCCCGTGGGACATTGCATTCGGCGCATGCATAGCGAAATTCAATCGAAGTCTATTTTCGCATCGATCGTTGAACGAAGGTCTTGATGTTTGTGGCTAATAATTTTGAAGCTGGTTGCACCGTAGCGGGTACAACATGCGGGCACGCACGATCGGCTGCATATATATATGCACACGGACAAAGATTGACGTAGTATTGTAAAGTGCATACGTACAAGGAGATGTAGATGCTCGTGGGAGAGGGGGAGGATTGTGGTGCACGTTTAAATTGGGAATTTAACCGGGTGGAGGCTAAATCGATCGGTACGGGTCAGCGGGATGGTGGCGGTGGGGACAGGGGAATGGTAAATTCTCCACAACGTATTGGGTAGTTTATTGCTTTCATGCATTTGCATGCTAAGCAGCTCGCGTGCTCCCAAGTAATATCATCGTCTGATACCATACACGGGGTCCTGTGAGCTTGCGAGCTCGGTGAGCACGGCTCAAGGTACACCGCGTATTTGCCGTGGAACAACGCGAGTACCGGCAGAAGCGGAAAACCGCGGTGGGGAGAAACGTGTTACGTGTCTGTGAAGAAAAGCCAAGGTAAGAATGAGCCTATCTGGCGTTCGGTCTTCGATATTGCGAGCTCGGTAGGACAATTATAAATTGAGATTTTATCACCTTGAAAGAAGGTCCCGATTATAGGTATACGAACATGAGCAAGCACACAGGAGCCGTGTATGTGTGTAAAACGTTAAGAAAAAGCCATGATTATAAATTCCATCGAGTCTAATCGTTCTGCTACCTCCCCCCCCTCTCTCTCTCGGTAAAATAGCTTCTGCATTAACACCCAAGGTTTGCGGCTATCAAAGCTCTCGGCCTTTATTTATTACTCGCGTGAGCTTTCCCCGAGAAATAAGAATAATTCAATCGAGGTTATTGTGGTACGAGGGCTGGTCGTCGTGTGAGAAAAAATCGGAATTTGAATAACCGCGAGGATTACCCGAAGCTTGCTCGTGAAATCTTTAATGCCATTTAGAAAACGATTGATAGAAATGGCGTCATGGATTGAAAATTGTATAGCAGTCTCGCTCCAGGACCATTTGACTGGAATCTAAATGCAGTAACTTGTAAAAGTATACTTCTCGTTGTTCCTTTCCATAATTAAAATCTTTCCGTGTGGTTTTATGGATTTGAGAGGGTGTTTGAGGTAAATGCGTGGGAGAACTATGGCGCAGAATGGTAAATCGATCTTGAAACGACAGTCGAAATGAGAATGCGGCCTCCTGGGTTTAAGCGTATCCTCCGGTGATTTCTCTGCACGGGTATTGGGTATTGTTCTAAATCGAATTCCAATCTCGCGCACCGATTAGCCCGAAAGTACACCGGTCGTTGGACGAACCGTATATATAAATATATAGGTAAGGCACAGTGTGCAGTAGCAAATCCAATGAAGCGCTCAAAGAGAGAACCTCGTAAACGTACGTACCCTCGTAGTGTCCCAGAAACTACTTGGGGAAGAGCCTTGGGGGACGTTTTAGAGAAGCCCGATCTCGTAAAATGTGGGTATCAGGTATAGATGAGATTTCTCTCGCTCAACCCGCACACGTTGACCATAACACGATAATGAACTGGCAAACTGCAGAGCTACGGCATTTCCAAAAAGTAGGGGTGACCAAGTCGAATAATTCTGCTCCTTCCGCATCGAATCCTTCGTCCTTTTGAGTTATCCGCAGATCCCTGTAAAAAAGATATCAAAACTAAACTAATATGCAAATAACGATTCACACAATCAGAATATAAATTCTCAATCATTACTCAAAATAAAAAATGTTATCGAATGTTCCAGCTGTTGGCACTTTATTGCGTTACCTGAATGAATGTTTTACTACTCTGATAATTGTTTGAGGAATTACTCTACATTTACCAGTAACTCTAAATAAAACTATGAAAAATATGTTGCGATTGTTTTTACAACCGGACATTCTCCTTTTTTTTTTTACTTGGATTTCAGTCGAACAACCATCGATGAGTACAGCAGTGGCGATGATGAGAAGTTGGCAATTATATTCTCGGCACTAAATGGCTACGAAAGATAACGAAAATTCTAAATCGCCGCGAATCACGCTGCGCGGTCGTTCGGATAAGCCGCATGTTCCCGTGGCCGATGTAATCGTATCTTTATCAATAGGGGATCGTAATGAGTTCGAAGATAATGGCTGGCCTATTCGTCTTCTCGGTTGAACGATGATGGATGTGGTCGGGGGATTCGTGCCTCTTGGCGTACCTCCTGACATTGGCTGAGCTCTTTTGAGCTACGGATGTTTAATCCAGAAGTCCAACGTACTCGGAAAATACGTGGGTGCGCGTGTATATGTATGGCTGAGTGTGCGTGTAGATTAAATGTTGGCACATCTCTACCGGTCGCAGCTCCACTGTCGAACAACTCGAGAAGAATGTAATTTTAAGGTTAAATCTCTGCCATTTCGTATCTTCCCCAAATAATCTCTTCACCAAATATAAACAACATTTCTTCCAAAAAACAATCCCCCAGGAATAACTCTAGAGAATAACTAGCCTGCCGCATGTAAAATTTATCGAGCGAAAGTTCCGCTGATATTTGTAGAGCAACCCTGTTATTCGGTAGAGTCAATTCCGGAGGAGACATTTTTTAATATTTTGTAGATATTATTTGGTGAAGTTATAATAAGGTGACGATGTAACGGCAGGACTGTATTTTTCTATAATTTTTCGACAACCTGCTTTAACCGGTAGAGATGTAAATTTGTTGAAATGTTCATATCGAAATGCACGATCCTCGCCGGAATATTCCTCACCGATTCTCCTACCTTGAATCCCGAGGGCTGACCGTGCCTCTCTCTTTCATCCAACATTAAACTCCCAATCCTCGTTTTCCAGCCCCCGCCGACACCTTCACGTGTTGCACGAACCTGATTGTTTTGTCGAGCTGAGAAGCGCACGCGAACGTGCAAACCCTCCTGCCTCGTTCTGATAACCTGACCTTATACGGAGTTTGAACGACCGTGGTCGATTTCACCTCTCCAGGTGATCGTAGTGCGCGAAAATGGGGCATTTCGAACAGAGAGCAACGTGAAGCTAAACGGAATGCTAGGGTGATAATAAAATTACTTCCCGAACGTCTATAAATTGAAAAATCTCAAATATAGCACCGAATATTCACGAAGATTAACAGAGAGAACCTTCACGCGTAAAGTAGAACTGCAAACTGGTGAAGATTTAAAAAATTCTGCGAGGATGACGAAAAAAAAGGTTGAAATATTGTAGAATGCCACACGTATGATTAATATCGAGAGAATGGAAAACGGACGATACCGCTCGTGAGAAGGGGCGAGAACAATTTATTTTATCGAATGTTGAGTTTCATGTACGCAGGAGCTCTTCTGAGTTCTCGGGCGAGAATTAATCCTTCGGCATTTAATTAATTCGTCGGCGAGAGACGATAAATTTTTAGTAATGTGTTTGATTAAAGGATAATGCCTCTGGTATTCTTGTAACCCTCTCGACTTTCTCTCGTCTCTCACTCTTGTTTTCGATTTGCCTTTTCCCCTCCTTCATGAATGTCGTTTCTCTCGTTTTAACCCCTTTTCCCGTGGATCTTTACCCATCGTGCATTCCTTCGCACACATATTTCGCTTCAATTCGAACATCACGCGGAATTGATGAAATATTTTCAGTATACTTTTCACTATCACAACCGTCAACTTTTTTTTTTCTAAAAAAAATAGTCACGACAATTTATGATTATAACGAATTAATTTTACGAGAGTGGCAGATGTATGTGTCATACGGTTGAAAGAATTTTAACGAAGAGATCGAGGAGTTTCTCATCTCTCTAATATCGGTAATGCAAAAACCACGTTCGCCACTGTGATGTCGAATAAAATGAAGAATATTTGAAAAACGAAGCTGCCAAGCGAAGTGAAAAAGAGCCAAGTCTAATATTTAATACCCCATATATATGTATACTTTAAACTCACTCAACGTACGCGTGTGTAAAGATGTATAATATATTATGTATACGATTATCCGTGTGTGTGAGTTCGCCGTATATACGTGTATATTATATCTCTTCAGCGCGGACTTGGTCTAGACCGCATTAAGCGCATTCGTGCATATCGATGAACGAGAGACCGAGTGTACGTAATATTTGCCTTAGCTCAATCCACAGTGGTTCCTAATGACTTACAGCTCTGCGGCAAATATATGTATATACGGGGCGTTCCATCCCAAATCGGAGAGTTTGAAAAACTTTTTTTTTTATTTTCTTACATTTTTTAGTACCCACCAAAAGACCCTTCCTGTTAAATTTTGAAATTTTTTTAAATTACCCATTCAAAAGATATTAAATTAACAAAAAAAAACCGCTCTTTTTTTGGTATTTTAGTCATAACTTCTTTCATAATGAACCAAATTAAAAGTTTGTTTTTCAAAATTGTTTTTTATAGCCTTTTCAGACAAAAATAGAACAAAAATATTCGACGAGTTTTTGAATGACTTTTTTCAGTTTTAAACTTTAAATCGCGTTTTTAAAAGTAAGTGTCATTTTTTATTTCTTTGTAAATTTTTGCTTTAAACATCTATCTATTCAACAATCTTTAAGACTAGTCCGATCGTGGGATTTCCATAGCTACTATTTTTTTTCGATTTTTGAAAATTCATTTTTTGTTTTTGAAATAAATTCTTATGAATACCAATTTTTGTTACTGTATAATATTTTTTTCAATATTTAGAATTTATTTTTACACTTTTTATTGTTAACAGGTTCTCAAAATTAATAATTAATCGTGAAGTCCGTTTATGAACAATAATAACAACAGCTTTTATTTATTCACGTATTTTTTTGAAAATCTAACATATACTACGATTATTTCCTGAATTAGAATATTCCTTTGCCAATACGTTTCCGTTGCTCATTGGAATAATTGAATGAAATTTTTGTGTCCCCCTGTGATTGACTTCGCAGTATTGTATCGCAAATAAAATCTTTCTTTTGGATCTAAATAATGTTTCTCAGGTGAAAATTTGACAGCAATATTCGGTAAACTATTTAGGTTCAATGCCCACTCATACGATTCTTGAACTGTTGTTATTTGCTCATCGATTAAATATTAATTTCGAAAGTCTGTTGACAATGAAAAAGTGTCAAAATTAATTCAAAATGATTTTAAAAAATACTATACAGTAACAAAAATTGGTATTCATAATAATTTATGAAAAAGAAAAAATTCAATTTCCAAAAATCCAAAAAAATTGTTATTATTGAAATCCCACGATCGGACTAGTCTTAAAAGTTGTTGAATAGATAGGTGTTTAAAATAAAAAATTAAAAAAAAAAGTAAAAAATGTCACTCACTTTTAAAAACGCGATTTCAAGTTTAAAACTCAAAAAACTCATTCAAAAACGCGTCGAATATTAATTTAATTTGGACCATTATTAAAGAAGTTATGACCGAAGTACCAAAAAAAGAGCGGTTTTTTTGTTAATTCAATATCTTTTGAACGGGCAATCAAAAAAATCTCGAAATTTAACAGGAAGGGTCTTTTGATGGGTACTAAAAAACATAAAAAAATTGAGGAAATAAAAAAAAAAGTTTTTCAAACTGTCCGATTTGGGATGCAACGCCCCATATATATATATGTAATCTACGCGTGTGTGTACAATCACTCCTTTCAATTTTACCTTGTTTCATGCGGTGTAGAAAATCGCGGCTCATCCAGACGTTGTCACAACCTTATGAGAGCAGTGGAGTAATTATTTTTTTCGTCACAAAAAATGGTGAAAAAATAAGAACGGATCCCACGGGAATTTGTGCCGAAGAAAAAATTCTGCGACAATTCAGTCTTCCACCGGAGTTGAATCCCAACAGGTGGAATAAAATGCCCTGAAATGCACGAATGAAATTTAGAAAATTTATCGCAGCTACAACATAAGATTAAATAAATAAAACGAAGACAAATATCATGGGAAAGAAGTGGCTCAATCGTTGGAGAACGTTACGCATGCACTTACGTTGCGAGGATATCTGGTACGTGGCACGCCAAAAGATGAAGAGGCGTTTCGAGTGTAGGGGATGAAGTTACCTTATGCCCGTTAGTCAAGAGGTACACGCTCAAGTCGCGTAATACACAGACACACAGCCAGACCAATATTCTCTCTCTCTCCTTCCGTGTCTTTCACGGGGGCTGCAGTGAAAGAGCGAGAACGACTCATTCTCTCTCCACCCTCTGCTGAAAATTCATCAACTATTTAATTCTAATTTCCTTCCAACTGGGGAAAGCTCGTGTGTTCTACAGTGAGACCTCTTTCTCTCGCTACACATCTCAAAACCCGAGCCTGCTTTTCTCAAACCCACCATCATTTCACGTACCCCCAAACCCTTTTACCTTCCCCGGATGTACATGTATTTCTCAACAATGCCTGTTTGTTGAGTACCAACAGAAATATATCGCAAGCTCATTAGCTCGATGCGATATATACGCCCTTAAGAATTCTCCGAATTCGTGGGAAGATTGGTTTTCGTATCGTCGTGCAACGATGAATTATCGAAAAGTAAAATGAAAACTCCAGAAAAACACACGATGTTTCTGCCATTCGAGAATTTTCATGAACAATTATCCGTTAATTATGATAAAATAAGACGTTATTTCAGAAGAATGAATAAATAATGGTCCCCCCTTCGGATATTATCGCTGTGATACATCGTAGTAATTATTAATAATAATAATTAAATTGAACACGATACTTGTCTCATTTTTCTGGCACGAATAAACCAAAATAATCGTTAAACCTCTTTCAATATTTACGGGCGAAACATTATTTATAAATTATGTGTATGTTTCCAGATAAGGATTGACGCGCGTCTCGGTATCTCAGCGTTCATTATTCGTTGGCGCAGCTTTTTTTTCGTCCAATGATTTTTATTGCCCCGATTTTTATTGCTACCGCATCGCGGCTAATTGGAGCCTCGTGCACGAAATTTTCTTCCTCGATCATCATGCTTTTTTTTATTGTTTCCTCGAGCCAGAGGTTCTCAAGCCGCTCCCCGTCGCTCTCAACGGAAAGTAAGAGTCGCGAATAATTTTGAATCTTTGGAATTGACGAGGCAAAGATTTTTTCTTCTTCGTGCAAGAAAAAAAAAGTGATTAATATTTTTCACCGGAGGATTGAATTCACGAGGAGTTACGGGCTTTCACGTTTAATATCCCAAAATCTGGACGATGAATAATTGGAGAATTTTTAAGGAATCGTCCATCGTTGCGAACTACGAGCAAAAAATAATGACATTGTCATATGTTCGAAATTTATTCTCATCCGTCTGGTACTATTTTTAAATAATACTGGCAGAGAGAGTAGTTTTGAAAAATGATGAAAACCTTTTTCGCGAAGAATCAAGGAGAAAGAGAAAAAATTGAGTGAAAAAACTGTTCTGGCAAAATATATTCTAGAACCGAGTGATCTCGAGTTGTTTATGAGGCCTGATGTGTTTTCATATTGAAAAATGTGGCTTCATATTGAGCGTGGCACGGATATTATGCAAAAAATATTTCAATATATATATGACTCGGGAGCTTCGGCGGTTGATATTGTATGCCATTAGCATATCGGATAGGTACCGCGGATATACGACCTTTAAATTTATATCCGTCTCACACCCTCCAGCATCGTCTCCCGACGCCTAATATTACGCTAAAGGTGAGAAAGCACCCTTCGATATTAAAAGTTGCGTGGCTCAAAGATATTACGCGAGTCGTATGGCGACGATGGGTGTGGGAGGGACAGGAGTTACCTCGCTGTAGCTCCTTCGTGATAAAAATACCGTCAAGATCACAGCGCAATCTCCAAGTGCTTTTTTACCTCTCCCTTCAGATTCCGCATGATACGTACCTCACCTCTTCGCCTATTTGTCAAACGCTCGAATTTCTCGCTGCAAGATCAATCCTGAATTATAATTGAACCGAAGAACTTTTCATCGAACTCAAGTTGCAGCTCGGCCTTTCTGGAACATTGGAGAAGAAGAAAAAAACAATTAAAATCGGGATTTATAGTTTAGAAAGCTCGTCTATGAGTTTTTGTCTATGAGGACGCGGCAGAAAATTACTGGTTAAAAAAATAGAACAATTTCATCTGATATTTCGGGAGGAGGTGCTTCGCTATTTGAGTGTAATTCATCTGGTAAGTCAAGTGGAGTGTATTTGCTGTAAAAACATAATTGCGGGGTGTGTACGGTTGAAGGTATAGTCACCGCTTGCTTTCTTCGTTCTATTACCGATACACACGTACACGTTCATCGATCGTCGTGAAAACTGTGTACGCGACGAGCGAGCTATGCAGGTAATATAATCTCGTACGACCGACAGTTGACGAGGGGTAATCGCGCGGAAGCCTTCTCTACAGTTCAGATAATTGAGTGGGGGTGGTTTCAACGGTGTAATAAGTATTGTAACACGAGGCAATGGGTGCCGAAGCCCCGAGATATTATATCGATTTTCGCGTAAAGCTGTTTTGTGTCGGCGAGCCATTATTTCATCATAAATTCAACGTTGTAATTATTTTTTCCTTCATTTTATTAGACGAATTTTGCTCGACCACCTCAGCAAGATTTTTTTAACACTTTGAGGGATCGATTTTCCATTTTAAAAGTCAATTATTGAATCTCGCTGATCATTCATCAACATCACTTATTATCAGACTTTGTCATTCAACTAGAAAAAATTTCTTGAAGTCAAAAATCGTTAAAACGTTTCACAAGGTCTATTGCGTACCAAAAGGCTTGCTACAGCTTAGAATTAAAATAAGTGCTTCAATGTTCGGGGAAGAAAAAAAGCCAAGTTGGCAAATTTTACGCTGTACAATTTCTCAATGAGCTCCGGAGGAATTCCTAATGCGTTTGAACATCGTCAAAGCTCATGAGAATTATTCTATATAATATATATGTCACCGAGATACAGATATGTATGTATATGGGCTATGTTTGTGTGTGAGTGATTAAACGTATGCCGTTTGATGTACAGTGAGCGTGAGTCCGAGCACAACTAGCCTGGCTGGTGAAGAAACAGGTATGTGTGTATAGATATCTAAGAGACCCATCGGGCGCGTATCATGGCACGCACACGGTGTGGTGTACGTGTCGAACACCCGCGGTGCCGCGCCACCATCTCGCACGGCTATCCCATTGGAATCGCCGTCAGATCGGGCCTTGATTAAAATCCGCGGGTATCCGATATATACGAACCACCGAACTTTATCCTCATCTCTTTGTTTCTATATATACACATATACATACATATTTATGGTGAGATCGTCGTGCACAGCGGAATGCGAGGCAAAATGGACCATTTGGGAGATTCAAGAAGTTTTTTCGATTTTCATATCAGAGTTGGGCAAAGTACTTGAACGTACTTCAAGTATCAAGTACAAAGTACCGTAGGTACTTGAAGTATCAAGTACCGGTGGTACTTGAAGTGCAAAGAACTTGTTACATCAAGTACTTAAAAAAATCAAGTACCAGTATCAAGTACTTTTTAAGTTTTCGGGTACGTCTCGTAAATTCTGGTACTTGGGTCAAATCGATCATGAGTTGGAATCGACCACTTTCAATTTCGATGAAATGTAGTGAGAAGTTTTGTTTTATCATGAAACCAAGTTCTACCGAAGAAATGAAATACATTTTTTTTTTTCAAAAGTTATGCAAAATTCAAAATTATTCAATTTTTTTTATAAATATCTTGAAAACTATGATAGCTATGAAAAATCGTTTGTTTTGTCTTGAAGAGTATACTTGGGGCTACGAAAAAAAAATATTCCGACAAAAATTTTCGAGAAATGATGAATTTGGAGAATTTTGATTGTTTAAATCGTTAAAATCCACAATTAACATCGAATTTTTTATTCAATTTTTTAAATATAATACCTTGTACTGATTTGAAAAGATCCTGAAATTTTCTGAAAGGTGTTTTTTTTGTTTCAAAAATATGAATTTTTTTGAAGTTGAGCAATCATGTAATTTTGTTATTTTGAGCAGTCAAAATTATGTGATTGATCAACTTCGCTTAACTTAGAGGTAAAAAAAAAAATTTTCAACAAAATTCAAAAATTCATATTTTTAAAACAAAAAAAAACACATTTCCGAAAATTTCAGGGTCTTTTAATATCAGTACAAGGTGTTATATGAAAAAAATAGAACCAAAAATTGAATGTTGATCGTGGATTTTCACGATTTTGAAAAATTCAAAATTCTCCAAATTCATTATTTTTCAAAAATTTGTTTCGGAATATATATTTTTTTTTTTCGTAGCCCCAAGTATACTCTTTAAGACGAACCCAGAACGATTTTTTCGTAACTATAATAGTTTTCGAAATATTTAAAAAATAAACTTAAAAAAATGGTAAAATTTTGAATATTCGAAAAAAAAATTTAATTTTTTTCCTTTGTTAAAACTTTGTTTTATGATAAAAAAAAACTTCTGACCAAATTTCATCGAAATTGAAGGGGGTCGATTCCAAATATTGGTCAATTTGACATGGAATGACTCATATTTAAAGGCTTTGCACATTCAACTATCAGCAAGACATATTCAAAAGTACCTGATACTTGTACTTGAAAAAAGTAGTTGAAATTTTGAAGTACAGTACTTCAAGTACAGGAAGTACTTTAAATATTTAAGTACAATACTTGAAGTACTTTTTAAGTACTTTGTACTTGCAAGTACTGTACTTCAAGTACCTGCAAGTGCCGAGTACTTTCGAGTACTGCCCAGCTCTGTTTCATACAATCGACGATTAAACAAAAATATCAGAGGAGATGCACTAACCAAAATATGGCAAAATTTATGAGGAAAATTTTTAACAAATTTACAATTGGTTGAAAAAATAATGAGAAACGAGAGCTTGGAGGAAAAAAATTGTTGAGTTTCAACGTTGAAAGACTTCGTACATGGCCCGAGCGTTAATACATTGTCCGAATAATCCGAGGAGAAAAATTAACGAAGGTAAAATTACGATGGGAAATTTTTGCGATCCGATGCTACATATATGCATATATGAATGTATGTTTGAAGCTAAACCAGAACGCACAATTCGCGATTGGCTCACAGTTTTACACACCATGATGGTCTCTGTACCCTTCTTCAACCCGGAGATTTCTCTCCGGCCAACAGAGTAGACTGGTGAACAAACATAATAATTCGCATTGTTCTCCTTCTTCACCCTCATCTCGCGCTCTCTTTATTTTTCGACGCAATTGAATATAACGAAAAGCAAACACGCGAACGTGAATACGGCGCCCCGGAGGGTTCTGGCCGTATCTCGCAAGGACAGATAAAGCAAGAGAGAGAGAGAGGGAATCCTCTCTGGAGGGAATCCTCCAGAGAGGATTCCGGTGGGTATAATCGTATACATCGAACAGTTCTAATGGTTTTTCAAGAAATCCACTTTCCGATTGTATATCATTGATTCTCCGTGGAAACCGCTGTGCGGCAAATATTTTTCAATCCAATTTTGACTCGTCTGAATAAATGAAATACCACAAACATGACAATCCTTCAATTTTCAAAGGCAAAAACCAACACGATTGAAGGAAACGATAAAAGAAGGCACATAGAGTGTTCAAACAAAATTTGCTACAAAAAAACACCAAAATTTATCAATCAAATTCGCCACTTTGGATCCGCAATAATATTTTTCTTTTAATTTACACGCCATATTTGGATCCAGCATCTTAGAAAAGCTTGAGATAAAAATCAGCGTAATTCACACAGTTTTTTAAATGATTATTACCTTCTGGCATGTGTACATCCGTAAATATCAGTATGGACGATACACGTTGGGACTCTGAGAGGGTAGCGGTGGATATTAATATCTGATGACTAAGAGAAGAATGGCTCGCGCGAGTGGATGAGTTCGTTGATGCAGCGCGCAGGATCTCCATCGTGTTTACTTAGGCAATCACGGCGAATGAAAACTCAGAATCACTGGTCTTCTTCGGCGAGTATGCCGAGAGAAAGACGGAGAAAGAGACAGAGAGCAGAGAGACAAGGGTTTATTCCTGGCGACGTCCGAAGCCAACATCATCAGGCGAAGGCTTGTAATTTTGATCATCTGACCGCTTGCAGGTTTCACGAGAAAAAAGGAGGGAGATACCATTTGCCGCAAATTCTCCGCAGATGCAGAAAGGGGCGTCATTACCACACAACTTTCATACGCTGACTCGTAAAAAATGAAAAAACAAATCGATGAACGGACAAGAGAAAGATCGGCGATGCAGTTTTGTCATTGATCCAGCATCGTATCTAAAAATCGATAAAGATGTTTGTAAAACTGTGTAAAGTGAAGATAAGCCCAGTTGCAAGGTGGGCCAAAGCTGGGTGTCATTGATTCGGATGAAGATGCAAATGTGTCGCTCCCGGAGGATGTGTCGAAGGAGGCGTTCTCTTTGGTTGGCGCCTGCAGTGGTTGAGAGAAAAACGAAGAGCCAATGATATGAAAAAAGAGGGAGAAAAATGAGTAAAAATTTTTCAAGGGAATAATACGAAGAGAACGAAAAAAGGAAGTTGGGCAGAGACACGGAGGAACGGTCGGGCTAGTCTCGGCAAAAGAGAAGAGGCTGATGTGTATCTGGGCTTGGCAGCGTAAGGTCCAAGCGGGCCCACACGTCGAAGGGTCTATCGCGGTGGATAATTCACGCGCGCGTAACTCGGTAGGCCCACGGTTCGCTCCGTCCTTGTATCATTCGACTTCGTGTGCAACGGTAGCGCGGACTCAACGGCACGTCGGCCATCACAAAGGCCTGCATGAAGCTTCGCTGCGTTCATCCCCGTGCATCCGTATCTCAGAGAGAGAAGAAGGAAGAAAAAAATGCGCACTCACACGAAGCAACACACCCGCACCTACGGGCAACGATCGGGACCCGATGTTTCTTCGTGCATATACACCGATGGGAAAAGGGCTGCCTCGTACTTACGTACACCTGCATATATAGATGGGCAGAGACACCACAAACGTTCCTTATATTGTTCGCTCGAGGAAAGGTCCGAGCTCGGATATGGGAGAAACCGCGGAGGAAGACGAAGAATAAGAAGAAGAATGGAAAGAAAAAGGCCAAATGGAGAGAGAGGAGTATACAAACCCGAGATTGCTGACTGGCCGCGAGAGGTTGGCGCCATCGCGTGATTACCAATTTGGAATTACTCCCGGTCCTGGTCTCTCGCTCGCTCTTTTTCTCCGTCTTTCTCGCGCTTCTCTACCATCCTTCGTTTTCGTCTTCCGCGGAGACCCCGCGATTGCGAAGGACGCGCGAACCCGGATTATCAGTCAGTGGAAACGATCGTTGGAATATAATATTATGACGCTGCCGTGAAACGAGACGAGCAACGAGGAATTCTCAAAACGAAAGATGGGATCGAAGAAAAACGTGATAAATTGCTCAAGTTTTTTTTTGTATACCCTCAAAAAGTTATACGCCGATGTTATCGGTAAAATTTCGAATGGAAATCATTGGGACACTCCATTGTTAACGTGGAAGGCACGTACAATTTTTTGGCGTTTAAAGTCTGTCAAAGTTGGAGTGAGAAATATCTTTCAGATGTAATTAATCTCAAAGAGTTTTAGGATACGGAAAGATTTCTAGGTTTCGCGAAAATTCTTTTTCAATTGAAAAGAAATCACGTTGAAATCGAGCCACCCTGGTATCCATATACACGCCGTGGATGATACGTATAGCCGTTAAATATAGTATAAAAAGGTGAACTCGAGATGCACGGTTAGTGCCAAGACACTGATTGAATCGAGGTAATATCAGGAGCATTGATTAATGGACGTTGAGGATTCAAATGTTGCTTCTGCTTGCAACTCGTGTCAGTATGATATTTTCTCACTTTCTCGTGTGCGAGAGAATGACCCTGTATAATATACAAATGTATATACCGTGTTTCGTGTATGGTTGTGTATATACGAGACACATGGGTGCACGAATCAGATAGTGTGTAGTCATGCCAGGTGATTATATCGCATTATACGAGAAGTCTGCTACTGTGTACCAAAGCCCTCACAATTATACCAAGGACCTTTCATTCTCTCTCTTCCTTTACCTCTTTCTCTCTTTCTTTTCTCTCTTGGGTTTGGTATACTATCTCGAGAGCCTGGCTCGTCGATGAATAACTTTTGACCGCCTGATGATGATTTTTCTCCGGACAGACCAACAGAAATCTTTGCGAGAATCTTCCTTTGGAGTATGGCGGTCCAAAGTGTTTTTGGCACTGGAAAAAAAAAATTGGAAAATTAAGAATTGTAATTTCGCTGCATAATGAAAATCAAGTTCAAGTTATCAAGTTATCAAGTTATTACTGCATGAAATTCGATGACAGCCCAGAAGTATCGTGGAATTTTTGTCAAGACATTGCAAAAATGAAATAAAAATTAATATTGGGGATGAAAAAAAAAATATCCAGTGAATAGCGTGACTCCTTCGAAGGGTTGAAATTATGTTAAACTTTGATTCTATTTCGAGTCGTAACTTTCGACTACCGAGTTCATCATAGTTTCTCCATTTACCTTTTGTCTCTGTATTCGTATCAGATACGTCGTGAAAGGGTGTGTTGTCATGTGTGGGCAGTGATAGTGACATTATGATGGTGAGTATACGCCAAGTGAGAAGGGATCGTGGGATTCAGGATATAGCACCGCACGCTGCCATATCGGAGTCAATAAGATTCCGGCCGAACGTTACCCGAGTGGTAGGGCGATCCACCCGGGTGGTCCAGAAGTCCGGCGGCTGTGGACACGGGTATACAGCTCAGCACACGTGCAAAAGGCCCCCAGAGGCCATTCTGACGCGAGAGAAAGGGAGAAAGGGAGAAAGAGAGAGAGACCCAGCAGCAGCACCGGCAACCAACATCGAGAGGCCCTTTATCTCCGCATGACGCAAAAGACAATGTGCTTGCCCCGACGGCATCTGATTGATATGCGATACTATCCAGCACCTATCCGCTACACCCTACCCATGTCGAATAATGTACCCGGTGTAATAATATTAATCTCAGGCTGCTAAATTCGTCGAATTTCATCGAAATTCATATCCATACATTTCACATTAAATGTGGCATTTATTCGAAATTAAAATAAAGTTTGCAGCGAGCCGTGGCTTGAAAGCAGAGGCAAAAATCGATTTTTGATGAAATATTTCAGTTAAATTATGGAAATAATCATTGAAAGGCTGCAATTTTTTTAATTGAAAAAATTTAACAAAACATTTGTTCTATTGAGCCAAACAAAATTGCAAGAATTGTTCCGTCCCATAAGAAGCGACGGATTATTTTTCTGTGTGTTATATTCGAATTTTTATTTCTCCCGATAGTAGTATAGGAGTAATATTATTTGATATTCTTAACTTTATTACACAGCAGATGTTTCTCGCATAGAAACTTAAATAAGCGGACTTTCCCTTAATCCTTCCAATTTTTTCCCAGTCGAAAATATTTTTATCCTTCACCTCGGCTTTCAAAGGGAACCAGTTATAATGGCAACTTATTTTCACCATCAACAATATTCTCCTTTGGTTTTTCCACGGGTAAAAACGTTCCACTCTGTTAATCTATCCTTTTCCTTGCAGTCAAGGGAATTTGTATTTTTTCCAAATATGCCTTTTCTAAGCCTCAGTCAAAGCCTCGCTCTGTCCTTTTTCTTTTTATTAACTATCCAAATTTTCCTCGAGTTCAATCGCACGAGACGGCGAGCGAGCACTCTTAATCCTTTTACGACACCTCGAACCTTTTTTTTGCCCGCGCTCCGTGGTCAGTCCTCGGCGTCCCACGATACGCGGTGGGCGTCATCGCGAAAAGTCATTGCCGTATTTTTCCTAAATTTTCACCAATCGGAAAACTCTCCCTTCCTTCTAATTTTCTTCCTACCGTTAATTTCCTTAACCAATCACATTCCATTACTATAGTTTGTGTCACTCCTTAATGTCAACGAGGAGCGCTCCAAAACATTAGATCTTTAGTCTTTCCATCGACTCCAACCTTTAAACATCCCTCTTAAATAATTCCTCTACGCTCCGTTGATCTGCCTAAGATCCAACGGACTTAGAAAAACTGCCTTGACTCTGCAACTCGCTCGATAGTTGGCAAGTCACTGCCGGTATATTTAACGAGAGCGATTCGTAATCAAACTAGAAACATTTCCACGTTACAATTCATCATCGATAAACCTCATTGTAATTTCATTGTAATTTTGTTGTTTTTAAATATATTCATTTTTATTAAATAACTATTTTTCATTAATTTGCGAAATAGTAGTTTGCGCGCTATTTTGGTGTCGTTTTTTTTTATTCAATAACGGTGTCGGGATTTACGACCCCGGCTGACTCTACGAACACTCTTCTTCTTCTTCGAGTCGCATCGAAGTGCGCGCTACAAGAATAATACTTTTGTTGAGTCGCCCGATCGAGATCGCTCTTCTTAAGACACTGTCAAGGAACGGACATGGCTAACTATAATGATATGTGTGTATTTCCCATGTCACGAGAGCCTGTCGTCGTCTCGGGCATGATTACACGGTATCGGTATCTCACAATGCGAAGAAGGAAGAAGATATTTCCTCACCGCCCCCATCATTCGCGTATTCAGCGGCCCGATCTTTTGTACACACGGCCCTAATTCGACGCACCATTTCCCTTTCTTTCTACCGTACTCCCTTCGATCGAACACGCACCTATCCACTGATTGTCCATTCCTCAAGAATCTTGTCGTTCAAGACACGCAACTCGCATTCGCCCATTCGGTCGAATTCTGATGTCAATTGTCCATATCCATTTTTCAATAACTACAAACAGTTTAAACCGCTTTCCACTTAATTATTTAAAAAAGTAATCAAATTCAATTCCTCTATAAATATCTTGCCTCACATGACAGTTAATTCTATGAAAATTCACAATTTAATTTAAAAAATTTAACGTTAAGACATTTTAAACGTGTTATGATATTTTTTACAAGTCGAAAAGTGTAATAAATCACCCAAAAAAATGTCGAATTGCCAGAATTATACGTTTTTCAAATATTCTCATTCAGCTTTCCCTCGTAAAGGTGCGTGCGATATTTGAAGGAGAAATTTACCTATTCAATACGCGAGACGAGGTGAGCATCTTTGTTTGAGCGAAGGTCGGATGACGGGAGAGCCTACCGATCGAAGGGTGTGTCTTAAGGTTTATACGGATGGATGAATAGTCGGGCTATCTTATTGAGCTATCAATAGTCTTGACATAACCCTTTTTTCGCCATCGGCCAACGGACGATCTCGTGTGTACCAGCACAAACACAAGGGCATACAAATCCTTCTTTGATGTTCGCCGACCGCCCGGGTTGAAGCGGCGCATCGTGCGTAACTATATGTTGCGAGCATTATATGACTTGGTTGCACTTATTATTGCTCTCTTGAACTTAATGTCCGCCACACACCAGTATTACTCGATCGCAGTGGCTCTCAGTATACGATACCCATTGATCGGAGCATTTTTATCTCGTTTTTTTAGTATTCTGTTTCCGGTGTCACGTCATTACATCTGTCCTTGCGGAGTCAAGAGTCGTTCGAGACCAAATGAAAGACTTCTGAGGCTTCTCTTTGTAGGAGATTCGTCGTCGATGGCCTTAACCGCGGATTCATCCCTATATCGCGATTATTGTCGCCTCGAGAGTATTTTCAAAATCGCTAAAATCATGCTCAAGGGTAGCAAAGGTATCATCCCCCGTGCAAATTTATGATAATGGAATATACGAATGTACGATGATAAAATAAAGATGGGCGTCACGTGAGCGCATCTTTCTCGAGAGCCCATCGGGGTAATAATAACCGCAACGTATAATTGCTTAGCGCGATCGAATTGCTATATTACCGCGAAGCTTCAGCGCCGAGACTTATGGCATTATGGAAGTACGTACGGGGCATTCGCCAACCAGTGGAACAAACGATTTTTTTTTCATCGCGAGGCAATCAACGGTTCGGCACAGAGTTTTTAAAATGAACGGATTTTGTTTTTCATTTTTCTTATCAAGATCTATACTAACGAATGTTTTCGATCGATTCATTAAATATATGCATAAACTATTAGAAATAAAAGAATAATACGATTTTTAGAAAATTTTATTTTTCTTACCCGAACTGCCTTGTTACGACTCGAAAATAGCCCCAACGACGCAGATAAGCGGATGCCTGAAACAAAAATGAACCTTGTTAAAATTCACCATAATCATTTTCCCATCTGTCGAGTGTATCTTTGAAAAAAAATACCGCATTGAGTGTCGATGCGTTCAAGAAAAAAATTTGTAAACACGAGCCTCCCCGCTGCTATCCAAAAACCCCTCAAAGTTCATCATGAATTAACATCACGTGGATAATGCGAGATTTTTTCTCACCATTCATTTATGAGGAATATATATGGGGTATTCAAGGTTAATTCAACCAACGTTTTACTTTAATCCTCTCGAATTCGTTTTGCATTTTTTTCTACGGTTGAGTCCAAAAGGTATTCTGAAATGTTTTTTATTTTTTTTACCACTCTCGTAGAATGAGGCTACATTATTCTCTAATTTTTTACGTAAACTGTTTTAAAAAACATGCAAACGTAAATGGATAAAATTTCCGATCTTCTTGACTTAGAAATTTTTATACAAAGTTTGCACGAAATCCGAGAGGATGAGTTGGTGGAATTGATTTCGAATGACCCATATAAAAAATGTTTTTCCTCGCGATTTTTTATTTCCAGGATCGGGAATTTCGAATGTTATAAAATTTTGAATGTTATATTTCGTTTTATTTTGTAAATCGTTAAACTCGAGTTGTATACCAGACGAAACGTTTCCGTAAAAGCCAGGCTGGACCAGACGCTCTATTTCTGTGATTTTTCGTTTCTCGTTGCAATGGCGACGATAAATCAATTTAAACATGGTATTGCTGAATGCGTGCAGCCATTAAATGGTTTACAGTTCTTAACACATGTAAGCATACATACGGATATGAGGCACTTCTGGCTAAATTGGTAAATGTTCAACTCAGAATCCCGCCGACGTTTTACCGATGTTTTTCAATCGCGTTTCGATCATTTCTCAAAGTAATGTAGAATTTTGTAAAGATTTTGTCGATCAGCCTATATTATATATTTTCTGATCAAAAGTTTTTGTCAAAAGTCTTTAAAAAATCAGAATCCTGTTCAGAGATCGTCGGAACGTGAAAAAAATGAATATATCGAAGAAGATCAGGGTTGAATAGTGACCCATTCGGCTCGGAATGCGCCATATACTTGTGTATATATATCTATAATACGTTCAGTGTGTGCACGAAAGAGGGCCTTAAATCATTTGTAGGCACATAACGCATTGGGAGGATCAAAGAAACCTTAAGATCACTTCTCGCATCGCAGATTCGTTGTTGAATATTTTCACTTCTATTTACTTTCATTTTGTCTTCCACTCCGACAGTCGTTTCTTCAAGACTTTTCGTTTAAGTGTCTTCTCCAAACCACTAATGTTTTTTTTTATTGTCGGTACTTTGGCTATTTGCACGACCGTACCACGATAAATTCCCACCGATATTTTAAAATTAAATCAACCAAAAGTCACCCCTGAAAGATAACATTAATTTATTAAGCGACTAACATCCCTCTGAGCTATTCTAGCTCGATTAAACGCGAGAGACCGTGACTTTGTCTTATAGATTTTCCATTCTTGAACTTCAGATCGTCGCCAATTTTTTGAAAATAATCATTATTCCCTGGCAACCAAATTTTTGTTGTCATCTAATATTTTCAGACCAATATTTTAGTCGAAGCTCTGAAGAAATGTATCCTTTTAAAAGGAGAAAAACTTACTTCATATCCATCCGTCGTTTGTAAGAAAAAAATTGGAAATCCGCCTCCATTTGATCCATCAGAGCGATCATCAGTTTTTTCCAAAGTTCAGTGTCGCAAAGGAGAAGTCCTGACCTGAAAAAATACGAGACTCGTCTGTGGAATTGTCGATATTCAATCGTCACGGTTATTCTTATCTCTGAGTAATAATTTCATGATAACGTCAGGATTATCCGGGCCATTTCATCGTGCACAAAGTGCAGCGTATCGCATCAATCCACGATGAAAGGACCACCCGGATGTATCGCAGTGAGAGATTCGCTCGTCCCTCGGATCGGAAGATCTCTCGTAATACGATGGAATTTTCTCCGTGAAAGACAAGACGCGATCTACGATGCTAGGCTCTGAGAGGAGGAATAGAGATCGGTTGTAGCGAGTAAGGAGAGAGCGAGAAAGAGAATCCATAAGATCCGTAACCAGTACACATCGTTCTCCACCTACACGTGCAAATTCTTCCGTTTGTGATCGCGAAAGAGAAGGACGAAGAAGAGTAATGGTAAAGGATGAAGGAGGAAGAAGAAGAAGAAGAAGAAGAAGTGTTCTCCATGGTTCTCGAGACTGCTCTTCGCGCTTAAATAAGCCATATCCCGGTTGCATGGGGGGAAATCGCTGAACGTCTCGAGAGTCGTGACATTCAAGGCGCGGTTGTCGCCGCGATACTCAAAATCATTCCTGCCTATCCGCCCACGCCTTTCATATGGTTCATGGGCTCTTCCTACACGTTTGTCGATTAATGATATTTTTTTCAGAAATATTAAAAACAAAATTTGTTCGTAAAGTTAATAAATTTTCATTTATAGTCCACCTGTTCGAACGAAAGTGTCGAATTCATCGGTGATTGCAAATATGTCAATTAAATTATTCGGTGGTCAATAATAATTTTAGAATATTGAAAAAAAAAATTGAAAATAACATCAGCGCATAACTTTATCATAAAAAGCTTCCGTGTTATTTGAGCCTCGAAAAAACCTCAGAAATGCGATAATTTGTCTCGGAACGGGGAATTTGTTACTTTTAGCTTAAAAAAATTAATAAGATCAATGCTTCTCTGTGTACAGTGTCTCCGATCTTGGCGAGATGATCGAGCACGAGGCGCGGGTGTGAGTAACTTGGAACGTCGTCAACGTCGTCGACAAGAGCTTTGCCGAGGAAGGGAGGCGACAGGGGAACGACGGCCGAAAGAGAGAAAGAACCGGAGCTTTCACGCGGTAGTAACAGCGTGAGAGATAGCCCGCTCTCGCATAGCAATGTCGGGGACATTCTCCTCTTTCTCTTGGCCGTTTTCCTCAGGGTACGGCGCAAAAGTGCCGTGGCATTGGTGGAGCTCGCACACACGAAAACGGCACCTGCTTCTCGGTCCATCATGTCTCCTGTCACCCACGCTACTTTAGTGCACCGTGAACCGTGTTATGCATCTATGAGGAGACAAGGCGCGGGTTTACCAGTCGCGAAATTAGAGGGAGTGTAATCGTTTGTCGTGGTTTCAACGTTGATCGAGATACACGCCCACCCAACATCGATTGTAAACGCTATTTTTACGTCTCTGTATTTTCCAAACCATCAAAATATCTGGATGCCGTCGTCATGAGTAAAAATGAAATGAAAATTCCTCATCGGCATCGAAATTCAAAGTGATTGGATACGATAAGTCGTTGTAAAGCCTTTCGAGTTATCAACGAATTTAAATTTTACAAGACGACAGAAATGAATGAACCGGAATAAAATATTCCGAGGTTTCGCTTACAAACCCGTTATGGTCGCAATTTTTTCCATGAGAATAAAGCTTTTGAGAGAATAATCATGCAATGTCCAAGTTTGAGTCAACTTAACCGAGGGGGTGAAAAACTAAACCAGAGAGATTTTAATTTTCGATAGACGTGACCATTTTATCGTACGCGCACCGATGTCACCTCGAATAAATGGCAAATTTATATTTACTGCATCGCTGTAAATGTATGTAACGTTACTGTAATGAATGAGGGAGAGAGAGAGAGAGAGAGAGAGAAAGGAAGCGAAAAAGAGGAATAGAGGGCGGCGAAAGCAACGCCGTACGATGCAGACTCGTATACGCCTACTTACCGCCGCATAAATCAGAATTATTACGAAGCTATTAGCGTTCCGGAGTAACACCGGTACGTATCCTTCGTGTGTGCTGCACGAAGCTTAGCTATATGTGCCCTCTTGCTGCCCCGACCTACGATAGCTCTGAATCTGTGGCTTTGAGCCATAGGCAATAATTAATCATTTTGCGAGAAGCACCCACGTCGCTCTTACATACATACATACATATATAATATGTATATACATACATTTGATGTCTTCCATGGGAAATGAGCAAATTATTGACCAGGGGTCTGTGATTTCAAAGCTTACCTAGAATTTCCGCTCTCCATCGTGTCAAGATTCATAGTAACTTTTTGAGACACGAGAACATGAAATTTGCAACCATCATGAATTCTGGAAGAAGTCTATCGGGAGTGAGCAGAACATTTGGAATGAACCGCACGCGGCCGTCACTAAGTTCATTTGCGCTTGCGTCAAAATTTTCACGTTTTTGGGAAAATTATTGGTAAATTTGTATTTAGTGAAATAAAATACATCAATATAAGGCCCGAAGAAAAATATTTTTTTTTTTGCGTTTTGGCTAAAATTGAGTCGGTTCGCTAAAATGGCTGTCATCTATTTTCTGGACTGAATTGCGGCTTGAACATGAGCTCATTCGCTTAGTAATCGTTCAAGTTTCAAAATCCCGTTTGGTTCATACGGTTCCGATCATATTTCGATTTTTTGCAGATTTTTAAAGTTCGACCATCGATTTTTGCAAATTTTTCCATACATACCCCTTTCCATTTTTTTCGGCGATTTTTAAAGAGCTCTCATTTCTGCACAAATTGAGTTATCGGAATGAACCAAACGGCATTCTCTAAGTCTAGTGACACCCTTTAAGTACGAAAAAGAATTTTTTTAATAGGTTAAACCGAAGTAAAATTATCAGCTCTTGAAATTTCACTATTTTGAGGTTTCTGAAAATTGGCCGAAAATTGAGCAAAAGGGTTTTTAATTAAAATTCATGAAAATTTTGATTAAAAAAAAAAACTATTGGTAGATTCGTGTTCAGAGGGGAAAAATACATCGGACATGAGGTTTTAAAATAAATAAATTGAAATTTTTTTTTTTTTGCCTTTTGGTAAAAATTTAATCAGTTCGCTAAAATAGATGTAATTTTGTTTCTGCCTCAAATGGCAGCTTTAACTGGAGTCTATCCGCTTCGTAATCGTTCAAGCTTCGAAACTCCGTTTGGTTCATACGATTTCGATCATTTTTCGATTTTTCGCAGATTTTTAAAGTTCAACCATAGATTTTTGCCATTTTTTTAAGGCATTCAATTTTTTTCGGCGATTTTGAAAAGTGCCCTCATTTCTACAAAAATTTGAAAATCGGAATGAACCAAACGCCATTCTCTAAGTTTAGCGACAGCGTTTGAGTGCGAAAAAGAATTTTTGGAATCGGTCAAACCTTAGTAAAGTTACGAGCACTTAAAATTTCGCTATTTTAAGATTTATGAAAACGGGCAAAAAATATGGTTAAAAAAAAATTATTTTCAAGTTTTAAAACCGCTTTTCAATGGAAAATATACCGCTGATTGCGAATCACACAGAGTTTTCGTAAAAAAAATTATGAAAAAAACTAAGGAAAACATAAACAAATATTTTTGATGAAAATTCGTGAAAATTTCGATTTTTCGGGGGTATAAAGCATTGGTGAATGCGTGTTTAGCAGAGAAAAATTGATCGATGGAAGGTAAAAAAACAAAAAAACTCAAATAAATTCTCCTCCGAGGCAATCGCCCAGCTATATGTAAATGATAATTCATAACGCGAGCAACAACGGCAGTGTTGGTGGAATGACAAAGGGGAAAGCCCGTGGACGTTGGAAAATCACGACACAACATTGAGATGATTCGTTCTATCGTTGCCCAACTCATCTGCACTCGAGTGAATCCGACTTAGGCAAATATATCAAGTATATGTATCACGTACCGACGGATGAGTTGATCCGGGTCTTAAGTCTGCCTCCCCTCGACCCTCGACGCCGCGTGTACACTCCCTCACATCCCCGACGTGACTAGTCTAGCTCAGCTACGTCAATGTCATCTCCTTGAGCTCTCAGCCCTTCCAGACTTATCGGACATTGCACACCTAACGGACCGAACACCAGCAATCTCTCTTTCCCTCGCTCTCTTTCACTCGCTGGCCACCTTTCCTCTCAGTGTCTACTCTGCTACTTCGTTTCCGACTGAATATCGCTCGCGGATTTCCACGTCGTCCGTTTGAAGTGTCACGAGCGCTCGTTGCAAAATCGCCATTGTTCTTCCTCGCACGCCACACACGAAAATACTCTACAAACATAAAGTACACAAATTAAACGTACGATTCGATTAAATCTTGTCCAAATTTAGCGCGATGACGTTAAGTTGGTGGGATTATCGCCGTTAACTCGGCCAAAATAAATATTTTTCAATAAGTTGGGGGTCGAGTTGAATTTAAAAATTTTTTGGATTATTCGAGAACACGAAAGAGTAACGAGGTTTCCAGATTTTCTGTTCTCCAGATGTGTGAAAATCCAAATGATGTAATACCAGTTCGCTGGAAATTGAAAAAAAAAAAAAAAAAAAACAGTTTTTAAAGGAGAAGTAAAGAAACCGGATCCAAAGTAAGAAAGTCATAATTCTCCGATGATTTCAGTTCAGCGAAAATTTTCCGAAGCTTACTTATTCCTTATAAATTAGATTCGAGATGTAAAAGCCAATCTACGTGGGATGTGCTATTCCACAATAAATTCGTTTTATCAAAACTGTGGCGGTGTAGCACTTGCCCCCTACAAGCAATGCGAATCCAAACAGAAACATCGATCGGTTAGTACACAAATTCCGCTCGGATACTTCGCACAACAGGAGTGTATTCAAAGACGCTGCGTTGCGTCTCTCAATAATCTCCTAGCTGAAAATATCATGCGATGAATACGTGTACGAGTGTGCGCAGGCAATAATTGTCATCCATAGACATGTAAATTACACGTGCAGATATAAATGTCAATATGATGGGCGGCTTGGTGGCCGTGAGAGGGTATCTCTGTCCATCGAAGCGCTCGAAACGTTGAACGGAAGAGGTGCATAAAAGTCGCGAGGGGGAATTAAAAAAAAGAGGATGAAATAGACGGTTGGAGGGTTTGGACCACGAGCCGCGAGGTCGTTCCTGGTGGCCTCTTGGCCGCAGACGCATACACGCACATGTGTATATGCATACATGACCGCCGCCGACCAAAGTGAAATCATTAGTTTGCTTAAATCAATGCGCGCGTAAACGTCCGAGTTATTTATGCCCCGTCATTACGCAGACGTCTCCTCCTCACCTCTGCTTTTATTCTTTCGCCCCTCTTTACCCTCTGCCCCCATCCAGAATCTTGCGCGAGATGCATCCTCAACATCTCGGTTGTGCAATTCGGATGGCCTCAGTTTTGCCTTCACAAACGTTGTTTTCTTCTCTCTCTCTTCATCGGTCATTGATAAAACTCGCGCTTCAACTACTATGAGAAAGCTTAAGACACGTTGTGTCATATTCAACAAAATTCGTCATCTTTGCTCGCTTCAGGAGAATCGTATCAATCGATCAATTTATTTCAAGACTAAATTCATAGACCAAAATGTTTTCCATAATGACGTTTAAATTTTCTGAACGAGAATTTGCGAATTACCAAAAATGTTTCTATCGCTGAAGTCCATGTGCATTTTTCTTCTCGACACATTCCATTCGAAGATGAGATTCGGATAAATTCTCGAAGCGATACGTTGAGATTAAGGTGAAGTGACTGGGTGTCGGACGGAGGGGGGCTTCTCCTTCCGTTTTCGCACCAGTTTCACAGGACAAACGATCCGAGAAGCCCACTGTAACGCCGGATCGACTAATCGAGAATCCCCGTCAAGAGAGACAGGACCGGTAATGGGATTGATCCTCGGACTGCGAACGAGACACGCACAACGAGTGAACGAGACGGAGAGGAAGAGCAGATGGAATTGCGTGCTACGGCGAGAGTAAGAAAGCTCATTCGGAATCCCCGCTGAGATTTACACGGAATCCTCTCAATAACACGCCACTCGAACGTGTCATGACAGACGGCGTGACATAGGTCCGAATCGTCGAGCCAATACGCCGCGTCGATTCAATCTCCCCTGATTCCTCTGGATTTCTCCGATGTCAGATGCGGCTGAGTGATATTTGGCCCGTTAATAATTATTCCGCGTCCTCGAAACTTTGAAATATTCGAGTGGCGAGTACGCTTTGATCTACTTCGGTCATCTGAAATAAGAATTCTTTCTACATTATGCCGTTGAGAGTACTCCGTTATTTTTCTTCTCTCGAAGACAAGGGTCGCACAAAAATCATTGTCAATGAATCAGAGAAAATAATAAAATTGCAGATCCTCCAAAGCATATTCGATCATCGTGTTCTCCATCGGCTTTCGGTACTCTGAATTTTTTTCCTAATCGTATAGATCTTCATCGTCCCATTTCCTCGCAAGCTTTCGTACGATACTGAACATTACGAATGGCGGCGATCAATGCTCCAAGAAGATTCCTCTCTTTCGCCTTTCATGTTTTTTTTAACGCTTAACGATACCTGGTCATCACTCGGTTGATCGAGAGTGGTAGCTATCTCGACTTCGTGATTGTCTTTGCGGCTATGTCGTTTTCGCTCGTGCGGCATCATTTTTCCACAAGGTGTGCTGGTCCGTGTGTGTGTCCGAGGGGTTGTTGCAAGCATCATCAGCAATAGCAGCAGCATCGAGAACGTCAAGGACGATAATCAGGACGTAGGAATGGGCAGAATGCCAAGATAGCCAGTCAGAGTCACGTACGTAACAAATGATTGCGCGCGCGGGACTCACTTTCAGTTCCGACCATGTTGCGGTTGTTGTATGCTGGATACGGTGTTTCATAGTTCAGCAAGCTCGTGAGATTCTCGTAGCGAATTTATACTCTCGCTCGTGTGTGCGAATACAGGCCAGAGAGAGAAAGAGAGATCGAGAGTATCGGTATTGCCGAGTTAAGATGGTATTAATGGTACGAGAAGAGGCGTGTGCTTGTCCGAGTCGAAGAAGCAAAAGGCACGCATCGTACACAAGGGGACTGTGGAGAAATCCGTTGGTGGTCCGAAGCTTCGGTTCCAGCATCATTTGTCAAGTCGTCGATATGCCGATCCCGCGGCACGATTACCATATTTTAACGCCAGCGTTATTGGCTCCGCACCCGGCTACCGGAATCATAAAACCACAGTCACACAGACCCATCGTTATACGCATAAACATATATATATAGTCCCATATGCACAAACTGGCCCAAAGAGTTTCCATACGGTCACCCACCAGCAAAAGCTCTTGTGTCTGTTGGTGGACGATGCTACTTGGCTTCGGTGTAATGTCTCGTCAGCGAACGAGCCAACTGCCTATATCGTAACTCGATATGCACGCTAGTCGGTTATTAATATAGCCATCCTATCGGTACGAAACGATCGCGCCCAGCACCCGCGGTGGGAAGCGAGAAGCTCTTTGTTTTTTTTTGTTCTTTCCTTCTCCGTGTCTTCTCGGTAACGGACCGACGATCGATCGATCTCGATATATTAAACTCATACGTTCTCCGCTCATATGGTTCATTTCATCATTCTTCACGCAGCGATCCCCGGGGCCACATTTCTCATTTGTATGCCAAGCCTCGCACCTTTGCGCGTGCGATAAATTCGTTTCAAGAAATTTCAATATCACAATGCCACGCGCAATTTTTTTCTCATACGCCAAAATGGACCTCCAATGAGATTACCGTGCCGAAATTACCCAACTGATGCCAGGTTTCTATCCTCGAATCATGTTGAGCTTCGATACGATCGAGCATCGTTGAGAGGCGCGATTTTTTTCTCAGATTGCGCAAAAATCGAAAAATCAGACAAAGATGGTTGGTTGTAGCACGCGAAGGCAGTTGCTGGGAGTGAGTGGACGATTTCCCTCTCGGGAACACCGGGTGACATCAATTTTCAGTCGGACAGCTTACGGTCACAGAACCATTTATAACTGAGCGGTTAATAGATCGTACGAGCGATGCTACGGAGCCGAGCGGACGCGAGACCGTTTTACAGGTTTTCCGTCAACATTGGAATACATCAGCCAAGTGTGAGCTTCCTTTCCCGTGCATACCATAAAGCGATGGACGGCGATGGCACGATGATATAACGTCCTGGCAGGCGTCGGGGCTAATGGTCGATCCGACACCACCGACCTCTTCTTCGACTTCGGTAGCAACGTCGTTTTCAACCCTCCCCCAAATGTTCACGGAGCTTTTGCTTTTTGTTCATCGTCCTTCCTTCCCGCTCCTCGCGTCTGGCTAATACCACGATTCGAAAATCGTCACGTTTGATAAATCGACGATCCACGAAAAATTTGTCAAAGTCTTTGTCCCCATTGTGTTTACGATGGCTCTCTTCACTCGTCTTTTGAATCCCTGAACGATCTTCAATGTGTTTCTCCATTGCTTTCACTTCGAGGCGTTTCGTCACGCACACACGACAATCTATTAGAGAGCCATTACGATCATCCGGTGTATTCACGTGTTCGATTAGTTTTTTTATTTATTATCGTAGGCTCATCGCAGACCTTGACCCCACTTTTGTCGAAACAGCTGAAGAAAAATGTGATATTTTTGAAACAATTGGTAATTCACGGTACAGAATTATAGGATTAAACTGGGTAGAACGCGTTCGGGATGCGTGGCTCGATCTGCGAACGAGAAAGAAAAGGGGGCCAAACTAAATATTTTACTACGATCTCGTGCATTCTCAAGATCTTTCCGAGCCATACGGGTGTATTTGTGAGACGTCGATGCTGCTTGAGACTCGAACGAAGGCGGAAAGTCTCGAGTAGCCGAAGATGAATCTTCAATTTCTGTACGATGTGCAAGTATACAGTGGTCCTCGAGGAACATCAGCATTAACTGCGCGGAAGATCGACTGGTGAAGTGGCTAGCGTAAAACGTGGAATATATGTATATATATATATATATATATATATATATGTATGATGAACGAGTGGTGTAGCACACATGAGAGACACAGAGGCAACCCTTCAACTATAATCGTATCGTCTCTTTCTCTCGCTGTGGTGGTCACCTTTGGTGGTCCGAAATTCTTCCCACTCGAAATTGCTTCCACTCGTCGGTATTAAGTGGAAATCGGCTGAGTCCCGGTTCTCTCTCTCTCTCTCTCCCATCGGTAATCAAATATTCTTCTTATAAATCTCCCTCTCTCTCTCTCTCTCGTAATTCACATGGTATTATCGACTCTACGTCCAATCGAACAATCGACGTATCGATGAAGTACGTGCGTAGGCGATTTCGACACGAGAATACTTCAAAGATCAACTATTGGACCTTTTGTTTTTCAAATATACAGAACCGATGACGTATATCCGCCGTTCATTCGTTGTCGAAATATTTTTTTACGATCTCCCATACCCTCTGAGACGCTCTCGTAAATATCCATTGTGAGGATCACAAAAACATTGTAACGGCAAAGAGTGCCTGGTCATCGTGCTTCCTCACGATCGACGGACCGAGCTCCCCACAGGGGAGCCATACAATGCTTTTGAATGAAAATTTGTAGGAAAAAAAACCTCGCCGAGAATGACAGTCCGGTGCACCACCACTTAACATCCCCATCGATTCTATTTAATCGTGATTTTACGCCCAATTTTATACTTCAGGTAGTCCGTCGTTTTGTCAATCGATTATCAACGTTGATAGAATCTCAAAGAGATTCAACAGGGAAAGGGTAAAGTGGCAATGCCATTGTGGCGGAAATCGAAATCTCGATGGAAGTACGGACAATTTGGAACAAGGAAAGAAAGAGATTCGTATCTCGTGATGTTTTTTACACGCGTTCAACGCGTTGATGGGTCAACCAGAAGCATAAAATACCGAGATTCGATATCCGCCAAGATTATCCATCACTATTACGTATCATTAGGATGATTACCGAACAGGCTACTGGCTAAGATCCGTAAATCGACTACCGGTGGCTACGAGAGACCGGAATCTTTTTTTTTCTCTTATGACTTTTCCACGACACGTGTGTGGCGGTAGAAAACCACGCTGTACCCTAAAACTAACCGTCTCTCGTATGCGCGAAGAACCCACAAAGAGGCATCGGAGAAAATCAAAGGGGACTCATAATTGCGTGTCTACGATCGAACCATAATCATTAATAATGAGCGCAGTGCGCTACCGACGTCTATTACACCCAATTTCAAGTCGATGTCTTTGGCCCCCAAAAAGGCTATACCTTTATTTTTTTTCTTTCGATCCAGAGTTACTCCTCTTTTCAATCATCCTTCCCCTCGTTCGAGATTAATTCATCGAAGAGTACATCAACACGATGAATAACAATTTGTGTCGAGGAGTTGGAAAAAAACGAGGATCCAAAGACAGGCATCCAGTACGAAAAGTCTATCCTGAAAGTTGAAGCAAACGTTGCACGTTAGTTCCAAAACAAAAAATTCGTAAGCAGGTCTAAAAAATCTTCCGAAAAAATGAAGAATGATAAAATTAGAATTTCATTGAATGGGAGAGAACGAAAGGGTGTAGGATTAAAAATAGAACAGCGTAATTTCTTGTTCCACAACGATACTTTTTCATCAGCGAGAAAGAGAGAGATTGAGAACGTCTCTAACCTCGCCTCACCGATCATTATCCGTGCCTATACCCGTAAATTTCGCGAGACAATATGTTGTAAATATTGATAGTGAGTGTTACGGTCTCGCATGTGTCTGGCGAGGTGTGTCTTTCTCCCTGACAGAGTCGGAGCTGCATTCTTGCAGGAGGCTTTGGATGGGACGAGGCCGCTTATTCCTCTTACTTTACAGAGTGAACAAGAGGAAAAAGGCTATACCTCGACTCTGGTATCACGAGAATATCATATACATGTATATGTATATTCATATCTATGGTGGATCGTGCGAGGCTGAAGAGGTCCAGGGCGGTGAGTATTAGAGAGGACCGGGTCGCCCACGATGATGGTGTTCGTGTTTCTGTCGTATAGGCATCATTAGTAGAGGATACGGAGGTACACCGAAATCAAACGCCCGGATGAAGAGGAGAGGGCAGACGGTTGAGACCTTCGCGAGCATACGTCTTTACAGCGAGTCCCATATACATGCGCAAGCTGATGATGACGGCGGTGTGGGCGAAAGAGGGAGAATGCATCGCAAAAGGAAGACCCCTTTTTACGAATGTCTCGCGATGCAGATGGCTCAAGAGCGGCGGGGACGGGGGAGGAGTGGGGGGAGAAAAAAAACTAATATATATACTTGAAACTGTCGAATCTCTCAAAGTTTCTCCGAGGGGTGAGGGCTACTTCCGGTCTGCCCCATCCTTTTCTCATCGAATAATATTCGTGGGTGCACCAGTCTGGGTGTGACTCCGGTGTCCCATGAGTGACTCAAGCAACAATATTGGTCCCTCGCATTGATACACGGAAAATAATGAAAGGATTTATTTTTTTCTTTCGCGCTCACCCAAAATGAAATCCGAAGAAAAAGAAACGAAGATTTACCTGCGAACAAAGAATATAAAATATACAGCGAGGGTTGGGAGAGAGAGGAATAACGAAGAACTCAATCTCCGAGGACAATCGTTCTCGTGAAGAAAGGTGCAATTTCTCACGGAGTAAAAGAATAACCACGACGTACACGTACACGGCATGAAAAAGATCGCGCGCGCGCGAGTACATAGTAATGGAGACCGGGCGAGAACGACCGGAGCTTTTCGTTGATTCGCCAATTTCTTCGTACAATCCTCGTTCTCTTTCTCTCGTGTACGGCGTCCCCCTTTTGCCAACTAAAAGTGCACTAGCACGGCCGAGAATCGGCGCATAACCGGGCAACTACGAGAAAAAAAGAAAGACCGAGGAAAAGAGAGGGAAGGAGCGCGGACTATACCGGTGCCGGCTAAATTTATGCCGGGCGATTTGATTACCGAGATATAAACTTGATGCGGAGACACGCGAGGACTCTGAGACAAGACGGGACCATACATCATGAGACTCGTTCGGTGGTTTGCCGGACGACACACAGTGTGTTCACTGTGCTTTTCGAGGTTCCCTCGTGTGTGCTGTTTGTGTGTTTGCGGTGTGTTCGCCATAAGGCTTCGTTCACCTTTCTTTCTCCGCACACACATATACAGATTTTTTATTTCCACTTCTTTTCTTCTAACTTTTGCGCCTTCTCTCGGTATCCGCGCATACACAAACACGGCCCCTCTATAGTTTCGCGTCTCGTCCGCATCGCGAATATCACGGGACCAAGTGCATCTTCTCTCGGGGTCTCTCGCGCCGCCCTATGGTCCCTCGTATACCGCCCTCCCCGGTATTCGTCGGACGTTTGTCCACAAACTTCGTGCACAAATTCGCAGACCCGGGCCCATACCCGTAAATGAGATAACGAGATCAAATTTATGGCACCAGATCTTCAACGAAAATATGATAATCGCAGCTAATGCCGAAATGGCGAGGCTCCGTTCTCTCTTTCTCATTCTCCGTGGGCATGGGCGTGAAGAAAGAAAGCGACGAAGAGAGTTATACTCGCATCTTCGTGGTTCTCTACACCGCTTTTGTAAAACCATCGTATTTTTCTTCATCCTCGGATGCCGACTCCTTTTTTTCGTAATGACTTCTTTCTTCGCTGCAACAAAATTTCGAGTTTAGTAAAATATTCGAGGGGGCGATTTCAGTGGCTCGAATCGATTCGACGATCGACGATCTTGGGACTTTGGACCGTGTCAGACAAAATCGTTAATTTGCGGATGAACCGAGGTGCGAGGGGAGCGAGAAGGGTTGAGCCGAAAAAGCGCACAAGCGCCGTCAGTAGCGCAACCGGGAAAACAAGAGTCAAACGATGTGCGATACGTGTGTCGCGCGTACTCGCACACTTGTTTGTTTTTATTCTCGAGTTTTTATTATTCCAGTTCCTACCGAGTCCGCGATGGTGAAATCTTTATTTAAAATCATTCCAAGAACAATATAACGTATCTCTCTTTCTCTTTCGATCTCTCCGTGCATGTGTATATATATAGATGGTTCTTTTGGCCCGAATAAAATGTAAAGGCAACCCAGTTATTTTCCGTTTGTCCGTGGTGGACGCGCGCCCGTTCGTTCGCGGTCGGTCGGTTGGTCCGTATATCCGCCTGTCCTGTTCGTTCGTCTCTCGAGTCCCTCTGCCCCCCCCCCCCCCCCTCTGCCTCCCGATTATACGAAAAGATATGATGCGCTCGTTGGTAGTGCCGGCACGCGTGCATCATCGCGCATATAAATCAGTCTCATCGTGGATCAGATAGGATTTCAAAAATATAAAATACGCCGGATGATCACTCGTGTATATAAGGTACGGAGAGCAAAGTAAAAAAAAGAGAAAAAAAAATAAAGGAAAAGAGAATCAAGAAATAGGGAACGAAACGAGGTAGGTGAGGTAGGCAGGATCCTCGGTTGATATACACGTGTAAAGCAATATATGTATACAAGAAAGCCCCTGGTCCGGGAGTCGCGCGGGCCCAGGAGGGAAGAACACACAAGCCGACTCGTTTCCGAAACGTGATCTCGCGATGATTGGTGTTTGGACTCACCCGGACAGAGAAACATGGTTATACGTATGTGCTGTGCGAAACCGCAACGAAATTTCGGCGAACTCGCGAGGAATAAAAGTGGGAAAAATAAAGAAAACTAAGACACACGACTGCCCCGGAAAGTCGTGTGTCAGGTTTGGGTTGAAATCGGTACAATCGCGAATTCTCAATCTTTCGCCCATTATCTCGCGTTATCGAAAATTATTCAAAGCGGAACTTCTCGATTCCACGGTTATTCTTGTCTCGAGCATTTTTCGTGCTCCTTGGAACAATGCTCACACTGTTCGGCTAAAAAATAATAACCGGAACATTGACGATTTTGTCTGCGGCAATGCATCTTTGAACACGGATCAGGTTTCCTCTATTTCGAGTCTTCCAATTTTCACCTCGAATCGGGATTCAAAGTGCAAGGATCAATGTTCCAGTTTCAGTGGATGCAAAGGGACGAGGCATTCTCGGAAAAATTATGTTTTCTTTTCAGATCAACGCAATTTTTCTTGATTCTCGAATAGAAAAGCCTGAGAGACAAGAGAAGCGGTTGAGGGGTGACTTTAAAGTTTGTGGTCACCGGGTAAGTGTGGAAGACGAGGAAAACGTAGTATAATAAAGGGTGGAGTTTCGTTGAAACGGGAATGTTGCGGGGCATGGAACGGCACGAGCTATGGAAACGTCGTTCAGAGTGAGAAAGAATGAGCAAAGAAGGGAAGAACAGGGTGACGGTGGGTGGTGGTGGTGGTCGCGCGAGCACTCAATTCATCAAGGAGTCGACGGCACGTAATTTAAGACTGCTTTTAACTCTTGGGTGTCGCAATTTATGTGAGCTTCTTACGAAAGAATGGCTTCGTTTCGCTCCCTTCCCATACACGAGACACACTACTGATATACCGTGGGCCATGGCGCACATCAAGTCCCTGCTTCGTCCCTTTCTAGCTCGTGGCCGCTACACTTTCTTACAAAAACCAACCCCCTCCGCCGAGGCATCTCTCCCGGCGTTTGTCCATGCCTTCGTCGCAACCACCGGCAAACCACCCTCTTGTTTCACAGAGCTTTCGTACTTCTTTTCTTCAATCTCCCTCCTCTTCGCCATCCTCCGTGTCTTTGGACACAAGCGCGATGGGTTTTGCCCTCAATGGGCTTCGCGGCGTCTCCTCTTTGCAACATTTTTCATCCTATTCTTTTCGCGTTTCTAATTTGTCACGGATTAGATGGCTTATAAATTCCCATTGCACTTTTATCGGATGCACCATGGAAATTGCAAAAGGGACGACGAGTATCACGAGGAAGCGTCGGTGATTGTTTGGAAAATTAATAATTTCGTAATTTCGGTTTGGTCAGCTTTCAAACGGCGCGATGCGTGAACATTTCCTCGACAGGGAACTCCGTGAGGGTTAACGCGAGTTTTCTAAAAGGCGTACAAAGATGTATCGTAATTTGAAGAAAAAAAAAATGAAAATCCCGGTGGTACCGAAGGAATAATAATATTAGAGCCGCGTATATATCGCGACGCGATGTAACGCGTATCTGTATATACGTTGAGGGCAGCGGAGGACATTAGCGAAAATTAATTGGCTGTAATTCTTGCGAGTCGTACGGGTAATTAACGAGCGGATATTCCGCCGGGATATCGTCTGGCACGCGGTACGTGGAGAATCTCTTTCGCGTGAACACCCCTCTTTCCACATGCGATTCTCGTGAATATGTGCTTTGCGTCTCTTACGTGGCATTGGGTATCTTCAACGGGGGCTGGTATGCGAAAAGCACGCGTTATATTGCGTGAACGAGAAACAACGACGAACGAAAGGGAGTCTACAGGGCGGCAAAAGATTCGGGGCATGGTCAATATCGCCTCGCAGTCTCCCTCTGCCTTTTCCTGATACCGTTGTTTACCTGGTAACACAATAAAATAACCCCACGTTAAAATATCTGTTCAAATACCCGATCAACGTTTTTCTGACAATTTTGACGAAAAAAAAGGTCTCAAGGATGCGTTTTAATACCAGAATATGAATAAATAAAATACACGTATGATGAAAACGACGAATGACAGACGCACAACATCGAGGCACATCTTTCAAACTACCGCAAAGACTCGTACACAGTGGCGAGAATATATCTCCTTAATTATCCCGTGTGTGCATTCCGAGTGTGAACTAACCATTAATCATCGTAGGAGCGAAGAGAATCGTGAGAAGGACGAGGAAGGGATACGGCATGAAGGATATGTATATATATGTGTGTATAGGTAGATCCTTGGTATCCCTCCTGGGTGTGAATGTGAGGCGAGAGGATCACCGGAGAGCGGCGATTTTTATTCCAAGCGAATATCGCCTTTTGCTTCACATATTCATCCCCGACAGAACGGGTGTAACGATGACCACCACCCCAATTCTCGTATCATACGTCAACAACCCAAGATCATTAGTAACTTCGGGTGGATTACAGCGGGGTCATTGGTCTGAATTTTTAATCATAATCATTATCATTTCAGGAATCGTATCCATATCGCATTTTGGCAACGATCGTAGAAACCGTAATTTCTCATAGTAAACTTTCAATTTGGATGAAATTTGGTCAGAAGTTTTCGTTTCCAATAAAACTAAGTTCGAAAGTTGTGCAAAATTCAAAATTTCACAATTTTTCAAATCTTCCAAGTTTATTTTTCAAATATCTCGAAAACTATTATAGTTACAAAAAATCGTTCTGAATTCGTCTGAAAGAGTATACTTGGGGCTACGAGAAAAAAAAAATCAGAAATTTTTTTGTGAAAAATGATGAATTTTGAATTTTCAAAAATCGTGAAAATCCAAGTTCCGTATTAAATTTTTGGTTCATTTTTTTAAATATAATACCTTGTACTGACCTTAAAAGATCCTGAAATTTTCAGAAAGGTGTTTTTTGTTTTTTCAAAAATATGAATTTTTGAATTCTTAAAAATCGTATAAATCCACGATCAACATTATATTTTTTTTAATATAATGCCTTGTACTGATCTCAAAAGATCCTGAATTTTTCAGCATGCTGTTTATTTTGTTTTTAAAATCTACATTTTTGAATTCTGGTAAAAAAAATTTTCTTTTCTTACCAAAATACTGTGACTTTGACTTTTTGTTATTGCTCAAAATTACAAAACTACATGATTGCTCCACTTTACTTAACTGAGAGGGTAAAAAAAAAAAATTTTTTCCCAAAATTCGATTTTTTTTTTTTTTAAACAAAAAAACACCATCCGGAAAATTTCAGGATCTTTTAAGATCAGTACAGGGTATTATATAAAAAAAATTTAACCTAAAATTTAATGTTGATCGTGGATTTACACGATTTTTAAAAATTAAAAAAGTCATATTTTTGAAAAAACAAAAAACACTTTTCTGAAAATTTTAGGATTTTTCAAGATCAGTGCAAGGTATTATATTTAAAAAATTGAATCAAAAATTTAATATGGAACTTGGATTTTCACGATTTTTGAAAATTTAAAATTGTCCAAATTCATCATTTAAGAAAAAAAATTTCGGAATATATTTTTTTTCATAGCCCTAAGTATACTCTTTCAGACGAATTCAGAACGATTTTTCGTAACTATAATATGTAGTTTTCGAGATATTTAAAAAATAAACTTGGAAGATTTGAAAAATGTTGAAATTTTGAATTTTGCATAACTTTCGAAGAATTTTTTTAAAATTTTTTTCCTTTGGTGGAACTCCGTTTTATCGAAAACGAAAACTTCTGACCAAATTTCATCGAAATTGAAAGGGGTTGATTGCAACTCTTGGTCGATTTGACATGGAATGACCCATATATATTCAAGATTGTAATGGTTCTAGTTAAATTCAGTTCCAAAATTACTCATAAAATTGAAGATTAATTATTCAAATGAAAAATTGAATAAATCTTGAAATTTCATCAATTATATGGAACATTTTTCTTGCTGAACACAAATAGACGAATGATTTCCTCAAAATTAAATTTCCACTAAGACACAGCTGTTGCATTGATTGCAATGAAATAAAGTTTCCTGAAATTTCAGTCCATCTGGGTACCGTCGATATGGACACGTCTTCTACAAACGATTGTTTCGCTACGCGGATGTTTTTTTAAAGACGTCACGGGACTGAGAGTCAATATACACCACAACAATATGGCACAAGATTAAAAAAAAAAGGGTCACGGTGAATTACCATCGAATGTTCCAACTTGGGAATTCGTGACTTTTCTAAAATGTCGCAATTACGTCACACAGTCAGAGTGAGAGAGAGAGAAAGACGAGCAACGCAGTTTGCTTATTAGCACACATGACCAATATGGACCCGTCTTTGTTTCGTATCCGCGAAGGACCAAGGACTCTTCGTTGCAGAAAATAAAATAAATCGTAGGCACGCAGACGAGCACGGGGTTCTGTGGGACCGTTCCAAAAACCTGTACATATATATGTATTATGTATATACATGTTTGTTTGTTGCTCGGCGAGACGGGGGTTTCGCGAGAGCGGCGAGATCAAAAAACATTTCGTCTCCCACTCCCTCTCTTTCTCGCCCATCTCTGGGGATGCTGCGAGACTTTGACGCCTCGAATAATCGTTCTGAGAAATACCGGGTGTGAGTGTAAGTTTGCCTTTTTTTTTCACTGTGCATGCCTTGCTCAAACGACGGTCGAGAGAGGAGTGCAAAAAAACACGTTCGAATGATCCGAAACTTCCAATATCGATTCTTAATGAGCTGTAATTTTGAACCAATGAAAAACTCGAAGGAATTTTTTTTTCGGACTGCTGCGTTCACGCGGAATGCTACCGATCTCCGAGATCTTTCTTTTCTATTGGGGTGGAATGTCATTCAGACGAAATAAGTTTTTTTCTCACAATGGAGAGGGCAATAATTTGCGTACAAATGAAAAAATAATTACTCAACGGTCGGACGTGACGTTTTATTTTGTACGACTGATCGTCGGATCTCTGTCACGTTGGAAAGAGAATAATAAAAAAACATTTTTCAATGTTTTTTCTATAGGAACAAAATCCTCAACGACTCAGAGACTGATATATATATATATATATATATATATATATATATATAGGTCATTCCATGTCAAATTGACCGAGTCAATTTTTAAAAATCGTGTACATCCACGATCAACATCAAATTTTTGGTTAAATTTTTTTTATATAATACCTTGGACTTATCTTAAAAAATCCTGAAATTTTCAGGATGATGTTGTTTTGTTTTAAAAATATAAATTTTTGAATCTTGGTAAAGAAAAAAAATTAACCAAAAATTTAATGTTGATCGTGGATTTACACGATTTTTAAAAATTAAAAAATTCATGTTTTTGAAAATACAAAAAACACCTTTCTGAAAATTTCAGGATCTTTCAAGATCAGTACAAGGTATTATGCAAAAAAAATTGAACGAAAAATTTAATGTGGAAAATGGATTTGCTCGATTTTAAAAAATTCTAGATTCTCCAAATTCATCATTTTTCAAAAAAAATTTTCGGAATATTTTTTTTCGTAGCTACAAGTATACTCTTCAAGACGAGCTCAAAACGATTTTTTTGTAACTATAATAGTTTTCGAGATATTTAAAAAATAAACTTGAATGATCTGAAAAATTGTGAATTTTGCATCACTTGCGAAAACATTTTTTTTAAGTTGATTCCTTTGGTAGAACTTCGTTTTATTAAAAACGAAAACTTCTGACCAAATTTCATCAAAATTGAAAGGGGTCGATTCCAGCACTTGATCGATTTGACATGGAATGACCCATGTATATATATATTGATCGCCTAACGTCGAAATGACACTAAGTCCGATGCTTACGGACACTCGAAGCGCCCTTTTTAATTCGAAGATGCATCAATATGCGTTAATGCGATGCACATTCTCATTGATGCAGATGCAACAACGAGCGCGCACGTTGATCCATAGAATTTTTAAGCCGGCAAAAAAATCTCATTGAATTCGAGCGTTCCAAAGGAACCAAAAGGGGCATGAAATATATCGGTATATGCATATATATTTAGGTGGCACTACCTTGGTCTCTTTCTTTCCGTTTCCAACATGATCCCAAAAATATATTTCCTTTGATGATTAAAAGAATTCTCATAACCAGACCAATAAAACCGAAGCAAGTTTTTTTTTATCACCAATAAATTGTGACGAGAATGAATAAATTTTTTTAATTAATAAAATGATCTTTGCAGCGATAAAAATTTGTTTAGGTTCGACAATATTATCGATTTTTTAACGTCAAAAATTATGGGCACGCGACGTAATTAATAAAACGAAACCATTAAAATAGTACCACCCTAATATATACATGTATATTTCCGATGATTAAACTGACGAAGCTCTCGTTCTTCACCGCGCTTTCAAAGAGCTTCTGGGCCCCATCTTACGAGGGTTATTACTCACTTCTCTGATCTCGGTCGAACCTCGTCAGTTCTGCCGTTGATGAACACATGACCGATTGGTTATTCACGTACGAATAAACGATCTACGTAGAATCTTATGGTTGAATCTCGTCACAAGAATCCACGTCATCATTGCAACTCAAAAGTTCTTCCGAACCAGTCACTGAAAAAAAATCTGAGACTCAAAGATCATTTAAAAAAAAAGCCCAATTGACTTTGACAATGAGAGGCTTACAATTTGAGTGTGCTCAAAAACTCCAAGAGGTTTCATTCGCGAAACGTTGAAAACACGAAGACGCAGAGATGTCCTCCAAAATCGTCCGGCAAACCGTTGGCTGTTTCGCGCGATGTGCAGTGGCGAAGTTGCTACACGGTGATCAACGTCGGGATATCTGTAATAATCGATTCTGATTGCATTGAAGCCCGGTAGTGGTGGCGTTGATTGGTGCATTCATAAATATCCATTAGCGGGACAATGTCGGTAATGATCGTGAGGGCGTTATGGAGGGTCGTACAGGGTCTACGGGGCCTACACGCCCTGGTCGACGATTTTACGTCTCTCCCGGACGAGAAGGACCTTCACGGTAGCGGGCAAATCTTGCGGTTTTTTTACTTTTTTCTCTCCTTCTAGGCCTGAACAAGGGAGAGCACGATAGCCTTGGAGATGATGAGAAACCGCAAACTGTTTGGCGTGCTTGATGGTTGATACGATCCTCATACGAGTTTATATAATGACGTCACTGCGGACTTCTCAGATTTATTTATCATATGTTCTTCATGAATTTTCTTGCTCCTGCCTTTTTTTAACATCATAATCGAAACTTGTAATAATTATTTGTGAAAAGTTGGCTGGAAAAGTCTACAAAAATTTGAGGTTTTTTTTTTAACCCTGTTAAACACTTAAAAATCTCAACGGGTCAAAGTTCAGGGGTCTGATTAGCCTGAAGCCATCCATAATATATATCCATCATACCTAAACAAAATTGATTCGAAAAACCATCATTCTCTTCCCATTTCGTTGTACCTAATTATTTGAAGAAATTTCCAGCCCAATGCTTCCGACGACTGTGCATAATACGGCGTTAACATAGACGCGTGAATTCACTCGTTTCCGGCAGCCTTTTTGATCGATAAGATTTTCAGGTTGGATGGATGTGAATGTTGCGCAACAATATGTAAACTCCTGAATCTTGCTCCCCCAAAAGCTGATAAAAAAAACTAGGGCATTAGGCCCTTAAAGTTTTTCAGCATGTCCGATTCACGATATTTCGATATTCTATTTTCCGCCCTTTTCTCACCCCGCAACGTGCAACGAAGGGAATCGAGTTAAGCGGGGTGGAGCGGAAAGAGGGATGGACTCCCCTGCGGCTCCCTTTCTATAGACTGGGAATCTCAAAACGGGGTTGGCTGAAAAGCCAAACACACACTCACACACGGAGGGTATACGAATAGCTCATGTGTAACGATTGAGTGCGAGAGATCGAAAAAGCAAGAGGGGGGCGCCGAGGCTCAAGTTAGGCTCGACAAAGGGCGACCGAGTTACCTGTTGAGCACACATACAGGTGACACAATCCCGCTGGATACCGCGAATGTCTGTCGCCCTTTTTTTCTCCACATGCTCAACAACACGGTGAACCGATTTTTTGGTTCGAAAAAGTTGAAGTTGACCGCCTCGTTGGAAGTGAGTATGGCAAATCGGTCAGCTCCACGATCCTTTTTCACCCCTGGGATGAATAAAAAAAAATCTGTTGGGTCGTATTTTATCGTTCGGAAAGTTTGATTTCTCGGTCCTGCACAATAAGTTACGTATCCCTCTCTCCCTCGTGTTTGAGCTGTATATACTGACAATAAAAATCGAGAATCGCTCCCACGCTGATCAGCAGTCCCGTAAGACCGCGGGGATGGCTTTTATGTATTTTGCCCCGCGCGTTATGAGGGAGGAAACAATTTTTTGTGCGCGCATGTTGAGACGTTGATCGGAAAGGCCGATATTCAACAATTTACCTTTCCGTCTACCATTGTGTGTGTTTTTAACCCTCTTCAGGGAATCTATCGGAGTTTTTTAAATAAAGAAATAGGGCGATACAACCCGGGTCATCCACCTTTTTTTTATTGAGAGAATGAGGTCAAAATCATATCGAGAAGATAGATAAATATTTTGTTTCAATTTTTGATTGTGCAATAATCGTCAAAGTGCGAATGAAGAGTAAATGATAATTGAAAAAGCTGTGAAAATATTAAGTTTTTTAACATCATTTGCATTTGTTTCTTGGATTTATTAATCAAGTATATTAATTAATGATTATAATGATTGAAAAAAGAATTTGCTGATCCAGAATTTACGATCTAGAATGCTTCAAGACGGATTTTCCTAGCCTCAGGAAATAACGAAACTCTGTCCAATTTTCCAGCATTCCTGTGATTCGAAATATATATTTCCGCCCCCCAACGGTTTGTCTCACACGTTGGACAAGTATTTATTCCGCGGGCGACTGGTGAATATAAAGTAGAATCGATCAACTGACTTTTTCCAAAACTTTCACAAGATTAGCATCGCGTCCGGCAAGTTATAATTTGTGGAAGACCCCCGGCTGTGACCGCGAGCTACACGCGAGGTCCTTCTTGAGTCATAAATACCGTATAAAATATATTTCTTCGAGGTTTATCTGCGTCGTGCCCGAGGCGAACCCATGTCAATATCGATGCATCCACAGAGAGGTTTCCCTTCATCCCTTCGGCCCTCAGGACTGACTCTCGGTAGACCCGGGATCTTAAGCCCTCCCCCCCCTTTCCCCCGGGCTCGTTCGTATACTTTTGTCATCCTACTACCAACGTTAGGTTCACATTACAGAAAGGCACGTAACTTTCTTTTGTCTCGCATTTTTCATGCACTTCAATCTGATTTCCAAAACGACTTTTCAAAGTCGGCAGACGCATCATAGGGCTTCCAAAATCGATCAAATACTTGAATCTCTCGATGAGTAAATCATCTTGCATGAGAATAAAAGTTTGGACGAATAAGGAAATCCGTATTTCGTTTTCCAAACGATCAATGGAACAAACTCGGTCAATGTGAAAAATAAAAGATTATACATTGTTGATTTCATCTTTGAAAAACTTGGCAGAGCGAATCTTCATTGTTTGAAACGTTATATATGCGGAAATTCCTAACTATGCAAATCTCAGGAAAATTGTGAGAGGAAGAACGTCGTAGGAAAGTGCCCGAAGGCCAGGTAGTAGCTTGACGGGTGACGCCCGACGAGAAATAGTGTGCGAGTGAATTGAGTAACATATACATATATAGTATAATATATAAAGCATTCCACAAAACTGTAACGTTTGTCCATGGTTTCTGCTACTTTGCAAATTTGTGTTAAATTCCTTTTAATGTAATGAGCGTTTGGAATTTTCTTCTGATTTTTATACCAAAAGGTTTTAGAGATTGGATTTTTCTGAGTGTAGGAATTTTCCTGATCAGCATATATTGCAACATTTTTTGAACCCATTTATAAATTAACATCTTGGCATCTCAACAAGTACTTTTTTATCCCAGTGTTCTTCAACCACGAACAAAAATATTAAGGGTCGATTATTAATCACCAATTGTCTCGGCAATTCGGAGTCAAAGAACTAGAATATCAATAATAAATAAAAACCAGTGAATTAAAAAAAATTCATATTTTAAAAACAATTGTGGATAAGAGTCTTTTGAGAAATCTTGAATGCTCATGACGTTGCGTAGAATTTGAAAAAAAATGTAGCAAACCAATTGAAAAAACTTGAGAACGAATTTTTACCGAAAGTGGGCTGGAATGTGTCGTATAGGAACGAAAAATCGTTTTGGGGGTGGATATAATAATGATAGGAGGTTTCGCGATATATCAGGCTCGTTGAATCTTCCGAGTACCGACCCGCGAAATATCTGTAACATGCCCTTGAGGGACGTACTCGCTTTTACGTAATACCAAACGGCTTCAAGACTTTCCTTGCTCGATTCGAGGTTTGGGAAGGACGGCATGCAGGAAAGCGTCTTGAAAATCACGAACTCGTGTCAAACGCATTTTGCGTTAACTCCGTTCTGGGCCTATTATGATATCGTGGAGTTCAAATTTTAACCAGCTGGTTTTCATTCTCAGCAAGTTTGAATTTTGAGGGGAGGTCGAACTGAACTTATGATATCTGACATTTGGAAAAATTTACTGACAAGTTATCAACTACATGACTGCGTCTGTAGATAAGAAAGTTACCGGCGAGCCAGAAAATGTAATTTGTGAAAAATTCAAATCTAATTTGAGAAGATTGGCAAATTCCATTGACATTAGGGTGGGAATACTCTCAATTTTTCCATTTCCAGTCTCATATCCAAAACATATTCTTTCTATGTATAAAAATGATCTTTGCGGACGATCTGGTCGGACAAAAAATATTTAGAAAGCCCCACAAGTACTTTACATTTAGGAAAAAATCAATTTTTATTTTTTAATAAATTTTTTTTCTTTTTACCAAACGACTATGAAATATTCGTACGTCTACATATTTGTATGTTAATTGGTTTTGAAATGGAAAGAGAAAAAAATGAATTGAGAAATCGACTATCAGCAAAAATATCATTCTTGAAGCGCCTGGAAGGACCTTTATATTTTTCTTGCTCGTCTAGAAACTTTCAGAGAATTTTTTTCATCATGCACAGACGTTTATTTTATAGTTGAGAAGACAAACTCTAATTTTTCGAAAATTTGAAAAGCATAAGGAACGTTTTTTATCAAGTTTTCCAAAAAAAACGTTTGTTTTACTGTAAATAATAATACAATGCTTGAAATGGAATTTTCTGCTTTGGAGAAGTTTGTCAACAATTATCCCAATGCGATGAACTGTACAGTCTTGCGATGGCAATCCTTGTTCTAGTTTATATATCTACGTATCCCCCCGGAATCAACTTTCAAGTAATTTCCAGACTGTTTAATATCGCACGCAAAAATATCTATGGATAAAACGAATTATGAACCTTCCTCGTTGTCTATATTCGAATGATTGAACGATTTAAAAGATGGAGCAGCTGGTTGAGCAATAGAAGAAAGGTGTGACAGCATCGAGAAATTGGTTCGAATAGATGATAAAGCCATGAATGGGCATTGACGAGAGCCAATAGCGTTATGGAATGTGGGAACAAATATTTGAGATTCAACAAAATTTGAATGTAAACAAAAATTTACAACAAATTTATATATACAACAGTATCCCAAATGAACAAAGTTCAACGAAAGACGGAGAGCTTTCACTTGATTGGGAACTTTGCGAATGGAAATTCCAAAAAACATAAAAAAAACTGTGGAATACTTTTTCAAATTACTTTGAATATTAGCCACGAATGTAGATGAAACGAAATGTGCAAAGAAACGTTTGGAATCGAGAGGAAAAATACAACCTTCGCTGAATATTTTTCTACTCTCAGCCTCTTCCGTCGATATTTTTTTCGGTAGCGACTCAAAGATGCGCCACCTTGATATACGGATCAAAAAAGCTGGAAAGGGAAAAAAATCACTGTATCTCTGTATTTTCTAAATACCACAGAAATAAAAAAAAATTTCCTTTAAATATCAATTATTTAATATTTAATCGAATAGTTGGAAATTTTTTTTTTTGTGTTTTCAATTTTTCCCCAATCAACCAACAAAGAACAAACGGTGTTTAACATTACAAAGCAAAATATTATCAATCAAACAAAGGGAACCTACGATATCCAAAATGCATCGATCACAAACTATTTTGCCAGCTTCCGAAATGCGTAAATAGATATAGATGCCTAAATGTTTCATAAAAGCTGCGAGCAAAGTGAACAGAAAGATTCAAATACAGAACAAAGTCGGATTAATTTTGTAACTAAAAATGTTATCGATTAAACAGGGATAACCTACAGTACCAAAATCATACGCTAATTCGTCAATTGCTGAAATATATTCATAGATATACATGCTCAAGCCGCAAGCAGAGAAAATGGCAAAATTCAAACATTCTTTTGTATTATTAATGTTACGTTGATTTCATAAGTACCTTGAAAAATCTGCATTTCCCCTTCCAATTCAACCGAGGCTGACTCCGATGCAAGAACATTTTCTTCCGATCCAGCTGAATTCTGCTCAACGCTCGATTATCACGTGAAGTTGAGGATAATCTTCTTCCTCATCCCTCGGACACTCGATCATCTGAAAACCGGTGAACAATAATTTATTTCTGTACGAATTGGTGTTGAAAGCCCATTTTTTCAGATTCTTTCGGGGAACTATGAGAAAACAATTCGTCAAAGCAAAAAACAGGATTACTGCCCCAAAAATTCCAAATTACAAAAATGTACGAAGCCTTCTATCACAATTTCAATTATTCCCATCGCGAGGAGAGGGAATTGGAACATGTGAATGAAACAAAAAAGAATATCGCCAACATAACCCCATGGGCATTGTTGACGAGAAGAAAAAATTTTTCAACAGCCTTGAATTTAAAAAAATAGATTTTATACGAAAAAAACAGGTTACCAATCTGTAAGTTCACGTTAACGAACGATTTTAACGAAAAATTTACAGTACAGTGAAAAAGCACGCTTTTTTCACTATGACTAAAATGTAATAGAAAATGCTAACGGACGTTTGATCGCCAACGGTGCAAGGGGGAGTAATGGCGAATTATTGCGTCGCGGGGGGCAACAGGAAGATGCTACGGGGTCAACCGGACCAAGCGCACAGACACGTGACGTAGATATATTCGCACGTTTCATTGGCTGGAGTGATGCGTGGCGTTCGCTGATTTGCCGAGCTCGAGGTGTAAGGACCAATGAACGCGCGAGGGACTACTTTTGCGTGGCGGTGTAATTTTTCACCGAGAAGAAGACGTACTTCGGTCTGCGGATTCTTCTCGAACTCGTTCATTTCCTGCGGGAGCGGATCGTGACATGGACGTGCTGCTGACATCGCGACAAGAGTTTTGAGAGAAAGCATTGATAAATAATTTTCATCCCGAAATAGTTTTCAAGCTCAATGTCTGCATCGATGGTCTTCGGTTTATCGGTACGTATGGCTCACGATTATTCGAAATATGTTTTTCTCGCCAAGTGAAATATTTTTCCATGCCGCGGGGTTCGAGGGGGGGGGGGGGGGGGGGGGGCTATGGACGTGAAAATTTTTCCAACGGCTATTAGCTGATGAATTCACCAGCTCGATTTTCAATATTATTCCATTAAAACAAAACGAAATTGCACGTTTAATGTTTGATTCTTTGTGCATTCAATCGGTAAAAGTTCGAGAAATTTGTGTTTTCGCGAAAATGCGCGACTCAGCGAAATTTTGCAACCGACGTTTCGAGAACGTTAATGTGGCATCGGTTGATTGTCCATATATGGAAAATTGGCCGTTTTTTTGCGCATATCGATAATCCGTGCGAAATATATTCTATTTGAAGGGAAAATTTTAAAGCTTCGATAATTTTTTGTCAGCAGAAACGAATTCAAGGTCAGGTATATCGATATTTCGTTTTTGTAGCCCTCGCACCGAGACGCGATCAAAATTTCGACCATTGTTCGTTGAAATTTTTTTTTCTGTTGCATTGTACCCCACGCAAAAAAACTTCAACGAACAATGGCCGAAATTTTGATCGCATCTCGGTGCGAGCGCTAAAAAAACGAAATATCGATATACCTGGCCTTCAATTTATTTCTGCTGACAACAAATTATCGAAGCTCTGAAATTTTCTCTTCGCACAGATTATCGACAGGCGCAAAAAAAACGGCCAATATTCCATATATGGGCAATTAACCGACGCCACATAAACCTTCTCGAAACGTTGATTGCAATATTTTTCTCGGTCGCGCATTTTCGCGTTCGTCCTCAAGTGCGGGCTTGGCCATTTTATAGCTGTAGTACATTTTTTTGTTTCGCGAACGAAATTACTTTATTGCTCACGCGTTCTTAGATGTGATAATACATAAATATCCATAATTAATTTTTTTTTTTTCTAAAGCAAATCGCTTTTTTTGCTCACACGTTCTACAAGTGTGAAAATAGATTGCTAGATGAATTTTTTTTTTCTCCAGAGACGTTTGGAATTGATGGAGACAAAACGTTAAGATCTAACGAGGCAGAATCATCGGAAGCGCAGATCATCATTCACAATATAACAAAAAAGGTCAGTCGCTCAGAAATTGGAAGAAGCTCTGTTCACGAGCACGTCTACGCAGAATTTTTTTCAATGATTAGCAATCTTTTTTTAACTATTCATAGCGGTGAAAAATGGAAATTGTGAATTTAACCCTTCAATTGCCATTCTTACTACATTCAAAACTACAATATTTTCGTTTGACAAGTCCAATTATTGAATTCAAACTTCAAACCAAGTTTCAAATGAAGTTTTTCAGCAATAATTTTTTTCTTCATTATTGAGTTATAAAAATAAGAAAACTTGTTTCATCTTATGTTTGTATCTGGTACATATATTTCAGATGCGTCTTATATATTTTACATATATTACACAAATTGAAAGAAATATGCATATGTAATATTTTTTGCACCAAGATATTTTTAATTTTTCATATAAATATTAAATTGGCTATATTAATTATCAAAGTAGTCTAGAAAACGGGTTAGATTTTTAATTTAAACAAAAATGCAATTTTTGTACATATTGTACTTACCAAAATCACTCGTTGAAATCTACGAAGCATTTTCGTAATCTCCAAATGAGCAATACTTTGACTATTTCATGAATACCAGTCTGCCAAATTCGGTAGTTTGAGTCTAGCTCTTTCAATTAATTTTTACGGAATGTCTTGGAACGACAATTTTCTCCAACCATCATGAAAGATACGACATTCAGGACAAAGTACATCACGTTTTACGATTTCACACTACAATGATTTATTTCACACTGGCAAAAACGACATGACCTATTCATTAATTCGTTTTTAATTTTTAAAATTTTTAAGTGTCACAAATAATTGATAACAAAATCACCGTGTGAGATATTTTATTTATTGCATTTCATATTTCACGTTCAAGTTTTTTTCCAAATTTTTAACGTTGTTGGAGAGAGGATTATTTTCTGATCAACGTCACGAATATCAGAGCTTTCAATTTTCGCGTAATACGACGATGATTATATTGAGGTTAATTAAAATATTACTCTGTACGGAAGCAGTGTTCTACAGTCGAACTACTGGTACAAGATACCGGTGACCGCTACCTTATTTCGGCAGTGACGTAGTTATGAGAGAGGGAGAGCGAGCGAGAGAGATGGAGAATAATCGACGAACGTATGTATGTATAGCTATTAGCCCCTTTGTATCCAGCACGGAGTTCGCTTGCTGCCCCCCCCCCCCCCCCCCCACCTCTACATTAATCCTGTCTCGACACGTAGTCGCAGCATACAATAAATAGTTTGTTTACTCGGGCAACGACGACACGTCTCACTCTCATGGCGATGAAAAAAGAATACTTTCTTTTACCCGTGATACATATTCTTTTACTCGTGATACATTAGTACTGCTTAACGAATATTCACCGGCATTTAATTTTTGAATTAAAATAACGATTTTTATAATAACAGGGGTGCCACCGTCAGGGAAATCAGGGAAATGTCAGGGAAATTAAATATTAGTCAGGGTCAGGAAAAATACGAAATATCAAATTGAGAAAAAAAAATTGTGAGTGAACATTTTTTTTTCTGTTCTTTTTGTCACTTTTTTTCCCAAATCCGTCAGGAAAATTTTCGAAAATGTCAGGGAATTTTTTTCATTTGATTTAGTGGCCACCCTGAATAATTGATTAACAATTAATGAATTCAATTTTAAATAGAGATCAATTATTCAGTAACGCATTCACTAATTACATAATTTATTCGTTCATAATAAAATAAAATGATAATTTCGATACGAAATTTTCGCCCGAAAATAACCTACACTGATAAAATAAAATTTGCATTAACACGCTCTGTTTTTGAATTTTCAGTAATATCCTTCCGATGAACAGTTTTCCAAAACGGATAAAAGAAATTAAACAATTTAATTTATTTATTCATACAAAGTCTACTTTGCCCCTTTGATTTTTATCATTTTTCTTTACAATATGAGAAACTTTGTTTTCAGTAAAAAAAAAAAAATTCATAGAAATACGAAATTAATTATTTCGATTATATTTCGCAGATTTTCTTGGATTCGTGGATGAAACACCAAAGAAGACGGATAAATATCACCGATGAAGAAGGATAAATATCACCGATGGAAGAATCATCGATGAAAGAATCGAAGTATCGATTGATCTTACTTCATAGACTGCGATTCTCATAACTGCACTGGGAGAATGGAAAGAAGAAATAATGCATCTACTGCATCAATGGCTGTGGAGAATACACTGGATAAGTATTTTTTCTTTGTTTTTATTTTTTATTTTTTTATTTTAAATATTCACGCGGATATCCTTTCGATGAACAGTTTTTCAGAACGGGACTGAAGAAATTTTATTTATTTATACATCGTCTACTTTGCCTCTTTGATTTTTGACATTTTTTTCCAATATCAGATACTTTATGTCAGTGAAAAAAAAATTTAATTGTATGTACGTATGTCTGCATGTATGTATGCAAAAATTTGCAAAAATCGATGATCCAACTCTAAAAATTTGCCTAAAATCAACAAATTATCGGAATTGAATGAGCCGAACCGGTAATTTGAAGCTTTAACTATCACGAAGAGGATGAGCGCGTAAACAAATGTATGTCTGAATATATATGTACTAGAGAAATACGACATGTTTTGTAATCTCCAAATTAATTATTTCGATTATATTTTTCAGTCTTTCTCGGATTCGTGGATGAAACACGAAATAAGACACCGGAATAAATCGAAAAACGTCGTCGTCTACTTTGTTTTCTATTTTTACATTGTCTGATGATCTTGATCTCTTTGAAAAAAATTTTTTAATAGAAATACGAAACTTTCTTTAAGCGATAAATTAATTATTTTGATTATATTTCGCAGATTTTCGTGGATTCGTGGATGAAACACGACAGAAGACACTGGAATAATCGAAAAACGTCGCAGGTACATCAAGGACAAATATCAACGATGGAAAAATCAACGGTGGAAGAATTATCGAGAGAACAACGAACGATGGAAGAATCATCGATGGAACAATCACCGAATGGGCCTTCGAGGCGCATCGGAGAAAAAACAACTCGAGTGAGTCAGTCTGAGTTTGATTCATTTCCTAATCGCAATAGAGCTTCCACGCAGTTTGAGACCGAGGATTTTCTGCTCCACTCTGGAGAATCACTTTTTATTTGAAAAATTTGACTCATCTCTGTAGATTTTTCAATTGCATGCGCTCGCGCGATAATACGCGCATTATCCATACTCGATCGAGCCCTCCGAAACCTTTGACTCTCTTTTTACTGCAATATTCACAAAAAAGTTGACGCGTTTTGAGAGGACGTGAGTCAGATGCACGCATCTGCTCTTCAAAGGAGCCTCCGCAAATTTTGTTTCCAAATCGGACTATCCCCTTTTAAGCGCGTTCTAACAGTGCTTCACTCTTTTAGACAAATGAATTAGCGTTGAATGAATAAAATAGAGTTCCGTTGAATTCAAAGATTGAAGCTTTAGAAAATGAACTTGAAAATCCGAACGTTCAATCGAACTAAAAATCGCCGAATCTATTTGTTAATGGAAAATTGAAAGTCCTGCCGTTATTTGGTGAACTTTTACGAAAATTTATTTCATTATTTGAAAGAATTATTCGCCGAATACCGTTGAGATTTTATAATTTCTCATAAAAATAATACATTGTCAGATTTTTTGGTCACTTGAACGTTTAAAACTTCAAGTACATTTCAGAAAAGCAGCGAATTCGCGGCGCGTTCAAACAATATTCTACTTTTATTGAACTCTTATCTCCATGCTCTTTAGGAACGATAAAATCGAGTGTGTATTTTGACATTGCTCATCGAATTCTTATTCATCATAATGTTGAAGTTTGCATAAACGAAAATAGGCCTTCAATCAAATTAATCCCCTCTATGAAGGAGCTCGGAAAGGGAAAAATTCTTGAAACATTTGTCGTGATCTTTAAATTCGAAGGAAATGCGCGAGCAACACTGGAAATAGAAAAAAAATTCTTTTTAATATTGCAAACTCCAACATCCATTATTCATCATCATACTATAATTTGATTAAAAGAATCATCATTGATATTAATTGAAATTATTGCAAGTAATTAATTTTTCGTAAAATAATTTTCATTATTGAAATAATTACGATTTTAGTTTCTCTTTGAGAGAATGACAATAAATAGAGAATGTCCAAAAAAATTACCACCTTAATCGATGGATTTAGAAAATTGAAATAATTCTGGACCGTTCTTTTCAAGTATGTAGCAGCGCAAATTGATACAATTTTTAGAACATTCTGAGAGGCGAGGAAGATATTTCTGAATTATTATAGAAAATTCCATCCACAACGCGATGATAAACGCTTTATCCGTGCAACAAGAGGATCGTAATCGTTCGACCGTCTCTGTTTCCCTCTCTCTGCCTCTCACTTGGACATTATAAAACGCTAAAAAGACTATCGCATGGAGCTAAATAACCGCGAAATGTGGAAGGCACCTTTTCCAGTCATCACCGCATTCTGGGGTGGTTCGTCCGTTGCTTTGACCGATTGTTATAGTTTTAACGATTCAACGGAGAATCGCTTCGTTCCTCGGACTCTCCCGTCTCTCCCTTTGCCAACCATTATGCGAGTTATGCGTGCATATTCCGAGGCCAAGAGAACATATGCGGCTTCGCTGTGGAGGCAGAGTTACGGATATTGAGAGGCGCAAGCTCAACAGAAAATACGTTTTTGGGATTCGAAGGGAGAGAGCGGTGAATTGTCCATTTTTGAGTCTTTTCCCCGAATAGATTTGGGACGATGAAGGTTGATGAATCTTTTCCAGTTGAGGGGGGGTCGGATGGCCAATAACCGTCGATTCGTTGTACAATATTTGAGGAAGACACACAGCTGATGCAGAGCGCTTCTCTTGGCTGTGTGTGGCCGCAAAGGCATGTATAAATACACGAGAAGGGCCGCGTATAACAAGTTATGGCAGATAAATTTATAGCATCTCCACTGAAACGCCATTACTTTAAATGCACCCCTTCGTTCTCCCTCTCTCTCGCTCCTTTGTTTTCCCTTCGCACCGTGCTTTGTTTCTCTCTCTTTCTCTCTTAAACTCACTCTCTCGACTATCTGTACCGCATCTTCTCGTGTATATATATATATGTATATAAAATACATATAGGTATCTCCACTCTTGGTCGGGCTATTGGCTTTTACGGTTTTTAAATAGCCCCCGCGTACTTTTATGCTCCACCCCGCCCTTTTCCGACATACTGCGAAGTGAACGGACGCCCGCGGTACACACTCGAGCCTCGGCTCTCTCTCTCTCTCTCTCTCATTCTCTCTTTTGCGATAAAGTTCCTTCCGAACCTCATATTTGGAAAAAAAAAGTCTCGTGTGTTCCGTGTAAACGCCTTAAACAATTGCCGATGTTTGCAAACTCCCGGGTGTCGATCGTACGCCGCAGAGAAAAAATTATGCGAATGCAATTTCCGATTGGTTCAAAGTTTCGAAATTCGTTGTGATATTATTTTTTAATAATTTAAACGTCAAGAACGGTCAAGTAATTTTTTTGTAGACTCATTGATCTAGATTTCTTCTAAACTAAGTAGAAACGCTGATTCCAAGTGATATTAGAGAAAAAAATAATAATTTTAATGAAAATTACATTCATTAATTGGTCGTTTGATATTTGACTACCCTTTAAAAAATCTTACTGAAATGAAATCTTCAAATATTTTTCTCTTGATTTTCTCCGACCGGTAAATCGGTATCGGAGGTTGATAATTAATTTTCGCATCTTCTCCAGCGTTATGGAGAGTAGGTAGAATATTTTTCAGTCCTGAACTATCCTGGAGGGTTTGAAAAAATAAATCTGCTTTCCGTAAGGCTTTAGAAAAAATTTGACAAAGAAATATCTCGCTCCGAAAAATTGTCTTTATCGCTCTGAGCTTGTTCATTCAACTCGAAGAGTCCAAGATCGAGGTTCAGTGTCTTAGACCGGAAGCCGATCGACCTCGGAAAGTCGATGGATCTCTCTCGTAGGAAAATTAACGATGACGAAGGACGAATATGACGAAGTCTCCCCGATGTCCAAGATACACGGGGACCTGTGGTCTTCCTGAGGAATCGTAGCCACAGAGAGGGAGAGAGAGCGAGTGATCCGCACGGTGCTGCTCTCTCGCCCTATAAGAAGTGATCGTTACTGCTCGCCGCCCTATAATCTACACGGGCTAATGACGTCCATTACGTTACCGGGCTGGGCGCGCTGAGCCTCTTTCACTGGGTCCCGGTGAGCGTTCGACCGCGAGTTGCTCTTCGGGACGTCAACTCGCTTGGCCACGGTCCTGATACGCGACTCTCCCTCGCTCTCCTCCTTTCTCTCTGTGCACCGAGACTCAAACTCTCGTCTCTTTGCCTCTTTTTCTGCCTATTCTTACTGTATATACGGCCCGAGTACCGATACGTGTACACTTTGACCACACAGAATAACACACAGAAGGCCCGCGGCACGCTCACTCTCGCGATGGTCAAAGTGTTTTCCTTGATGTATTTTTTTCAGGAGAGAGAGAGAGAGAGAGAGAGAGAGAGAGAGAGAGAGAGAGAAGCATGCGTGCTAAAACTGGAGTAAGAAAGAAAATCATTTTAGTAACCGCGGAGTTAGATTTTTTTACGCCCACACTGAAAGAAATTTTATTGCAATAAGAAATCAGCATTTAATAGCATTTAGCAATTTAGGGACAATAGAGGTACAATCGTAAATATTCCTATAATGTAAAACATTATGCTATTTTGAAAAGCAAGAATTACTATATGATATAGTAATTCTTGCTTTTCAAGATAGCATAATGTCCCATAGAGAGAGCATAATGTCCCATTATTATAGGAATATTTACGATTGTACCTCGATTGTCCCTAAATTGCTATATTTTATTGTACTTTTTGTTACGCGAAAAACCAAATATTGCAAGGAATCTTGTGCCAAACAATCGAGAGAGTCAATTTGTGACAGCTACAGTTTCAATTTCAATTGACATTACTTATAACGTTAAAAAAAATTTCGCGGCGGGAATTTAAGCTCCAACTCAAAGTCAATTTCTTCCCGCAATTTTAATGGAATTTGCGATTTATTTGTTTCTGTGATATTTTCTGCAACTCGAGGAATCTCAAATGCGAGATAGAAACATTGAAATACTCATTGCGCCTCGGCGTCTTGGTGATTCTCCTCCCGGCGAGTGATTCTCTCTCTATACATCGGTGATTCGAGCTTCGAGTACTTATTAATGGTATCTCTGATGGCCCAAGACTAATTTAATGACACGAGCGAGATCGAGATATTCTTGATTCTCGAGATATTCTCTCTTCGAACATTATATATATCGGTCTCTGCTTCGTGATTTCTCGATTAACCACAGGGCATACAATTCTTTCTCTCTTTCTCTTTCTCTCGGTAGAGCGCGAAAGGTGGCTGGCCGATCGCAAGGTCTCTTCGCACGATTAATATTGATCTCTCGTTCAACAGTGATCGAGCTCGATTTTATTATCGATTCGATTCACATTCGACCGATTCTCTTCGTGAGAATATTGTTGAGAGTTGAAAAAAATATTCTTAAATTGAAAGACATTGCTCTCTCAATTTTCACGCATTCTAAAGTTTCGAAGGATGAAAAAAAAATTAGGAAGATGTGAAAAATTGCAGAATTCTTTTTTAATTCACCGCTTGATTTTTTTCAAAAACATTTGTAGTCTTGGCAAGAAATATCCGAGGCAGAAATTAACGCATTGCGTATTACCTCGAGTGCATCGAGCTGTGTAAGCTTTTCGACTATAATTAACGGATCGATTTTCACGACGACGACGACGACGACGACGACGACGACGACGACGATGGTAGGGAAAGGAGAATCCTCTCGATGAAAATGTCTCTGGTTTATTATCCGGAACGCTTCGACTTTTTGCGTTGTTTGAGAAAAGATCGGTGGGGGTTTGAGGGAAAAAAGGGACGATATTCTGGCCGCCGGTGGCTCAACGATAGCTAGGAAAACCCCACACGGTCTCGAGCCACGCTCGAGCAGAGAGCAACCATCTTCGATGGCTCTAAGCCAAAGCCTCGTTGCTTTTCCAACAGCGGGGATTAATGTGTATTTATGGATATTTTCCAAGCGTTCCTAAATCGACCCGCATCAGTTGCTCTCTGTACTTGCGGCTGTGTTGCTTCTAAAAAAAAAATAATAATACTCTAGTCACTCTTCACGATTAAAGACCCGTAGGATGTTTGACCAGCCATGAAAAATATTTCGTTGAGAAAAATCGATCGTCGATCTCAAATAATTTATTTTTCAATATTTCTCTCGTTAGAATGAGCGTCAGAAATTCAGCTTTCAGACTGGAAATGCTGCCCCGATCGATGCAATTTCAACAGGAATAGAATTGACGTTATTTAATTTTTTGAGCGTCCGCCATGGAGAAGAAAATTTAGTTTTCGTTGAAAAAAAGGCTCCAAAAGAAGCGCGTCAATTAGCGAAGCCGTTAATCGCGCGTTAGTTAATTGAATCGTGACCCCAACGAGGATTGGCCGAGTCGCGAGGTAAATAGCGAGAGTGCCGAAAAAATGCGACCGCTTCATTGGCAGTATTTAAAAGAGTTCTAAAGACAATTTTGAAAAAAAGGGATTTTAGTGCTGTTGAGGAGCGCGAGAGGTCTCAGAGTCTTTCAGGTTGCCATGAAGAACTCAAATTCAACGAAAGCGCTTTTTTCAACTATAAAAGAGATGAAAATTGAATGAGACTGTATGGCGCTAAAATGAAAAAAAAAAAAAAAAAAAAAAATACAGAGGCTTCATGCGCGGTATACGCTTCGTCACGAGACGCGCCCATGATGAGCGTGTCGCGCTCCGACGTAGAGAGAGCGAGAGAGAGAGAGAGAGAAAGAGAGAGATTGGACCACCGCGGTGCAATTTCTACGGGGCTATGGAGCCCGGTCTTTCTTTCCGACCTTTACAGATTCCGCATTCATATATGCATAAACTAATTGCAATTAATCATGGGGATACTGAACACGTACAAGAGTCAAGAAAGGGAGCTCGAGAAGACGTTTACACCCACGCACGAAATATGCGGAGCGTACATAAACCACCCCCGCGAGTCTCTTCGCTCAAATAAATACACACGCGTATATATATTTTGATAATTCGACGCGATTATCTCGTGAATTATCGATCACGATTTGGTCAGGAAAAAGTTAGAAGCTTTCCGATGAGTTCCCAAAATTCAGCGTGAGATTTATTTTTCCAATATTTTGATAATTGCTCGAATTAATTTTATTAAAAAAATATATATATTTAAAAAGTATATTTAACGTTGGCTTCTTGTGGAACATAGTCACAAATTTATCATACAAATCGAAGATTATTGATCTTAAATTTTTTTAAATTTGCTTCTCGCAGAGCTGAGCAGTACTTAAAAGTACTCGGTATTTGCAGGTACTTGAATTACAGTACTTGCAAGTACAAAGTACTTAAAAAGTACTTCAAGTATTGTACTTGAATTTTTCTAGTACTTCCTGTACTTGAAGTACTGTACTTGAAAATTTCAAGTACTTTTCTATACTTGAAGTACTTTTTTCAAGTACAAGTATCAAGTACTTTTGAATGTGTCTTGCTGATGGTTGTATGTGCAAAGCCTTTGAATATGGGTCATTCCATGTCAAATCGAACAATATTTGGAATCGACCCCTTTCAATTTCGATGAAATTTGGTCAGAAATTTCCTTTTATCATAAAACAAAGTTCTAACAAAGGAAAAAAATTTTAAATTTTTTTCGAAAATTCAAAATTTCACCATTTTTTCAAGTTTATTTTTTTAATATTTCGAAAACTATTATAGTTACGAAAAAATCGTTCTGGGTTCGTCTTAAAGAGTATACTTGGGGCTACGAAAAAAAAAATATTCCGAAACAAATTTTTGAAAAATAGTGGGTTTGGAGAATTTTTTAAAATCGTGAAAATCCACGATCAACATTAAATTTTTTGTTCTATTTTTTTTACATAACACCTTGTACTGATATTAAAAGATCCTGAAATTTTCAAAAATGTTTTTTTTTTGTTTCAAAGATATGAATTTTTGAATTTTGGTAAAACTTTTTTGTTTACCTCTAAGTTAATTGAAGTTGATCAATCATGTAATTTTGACTGCTCAAAATTACAAAATTACATGATTGCTCAACTTTAAAAAATTCATATTCTTGGAACAAAAAAAAAACACCTTTCTAAAAATTTCAGGATCTTTTTAAATCAGTACAAGGTATTATATTTAAAAAATTGAACAAAAAATTCGATGTTAATTGTCGATTTTGCACGATTTTAAAAAATTCAAAATTCTCCAAATTCATCATTTTTCAAAAAATGTCGGAATATTTTTTTTTTTTCGTAGCCCTAAGTATACTTTTCAAGACGAAACAAACGATTTTTCATAACTATCATAGTGTTCAAGATATTTAGAGAAAAAAACTTGAAAAATGGTTAAATTTTGAATTTTGCATAACTCTTGAAAAAAAAAAATTATTTTTTTTCCTCGGTAGAACTTGGTTTTATGATAAAACAAAACTTCTGACTAAATTTCATCGAAATTGAAAGTGGTCGATTCCAAATCTTGGTAGATTTGACATGGAATGATCCAAGTTCCAGAATTTACGAGACGTACCCGAAAACTTGGAAAGTACTTGATACTGGTATTTGATTTTTTCAAGTACTTGTACTTCAAGTACTCGTCTTGACGAGTACTTGCAAGTAACAAGTACTTTGTACTTCAAGTACCATCGGTACTTGATACTGTAAGTACCTAAGGTACTTTGTACTTGATACTTGAAGTACTTTCGTGTACTTTGCCCAACTCTAGTTTCTCGTGCGTTAAAATTGAATATTCACATTCGCAAAAATTCAAAGTCACTAATCGAATTATTCGAAAAAGTAAAAAACTAATTATTGGGGGAAAAAATTCGCGTCATTCGTGAAACTTGAGTTATTCGACAGATTTGAGAAATTATAATTGTTTGATTCGCGTATCCCTTAGTTAATACGACGACAACGAAATGTCGATAAAGTTTTAGCGATAAAATATTAGGGAGGAAATCGAAATACACTCGTTAGAAATAATTCGGGAATACATCTCACGTGTGGGCGTTTATGGATTCGCGCTACACGATGATTGTGCGAGCCTAAACCACCCGTTATGAATTATAGATCACTCCCTTTCGCCTCTCGCTCACTTTCGTTCGCCGCGCTGGCCTCCGCTTGTACCCTCTTATTCTCATGTCCCCCGCCTTGCGTGGAACAACCCTGTGCCTTTATGGTTGCAATGGTGAATTTTCGCGAGTGTCGACTGAGGTGAGAGAGGAAAGGAGAACCCATAGTTGGAGAGTGAAAGAGAGAGAAGGGCGGGGGGGGGGGCTACTGCAACCGTGATCAATGGCGAAAGTCGTGTTTTGCGCCCGGCGCGATTAATCAAGTCGACGATGCGTCGTGTAATTATAACGAGAGCGCGCTCGAACCCTGTTTGCTTTCCTCCCCCACCTTTCGTACCATATACACTCCAGTCATTCCCGCCGCTGTCCCCTCCTCTTTCGGTCTCAGACCGGAAAAGAGACGCGGGTGGATACCTCGAAATTGCCACGACGCAACTTCTCTCTTTCCCTTTTCGCGATGTAACCACGCGAGTGAGGAGAGCAAGAGCAAGAGTGAGTGCGGGAGAGAGGGAGAGCGATGAGTTGCTATGAAATGTATATGGTAACGTTGAACTCCATCTCAAATCTGAATAATTATTTTCTGTACTAACTTTAGACTTTGGATACGCGATGGCGGAGGTAAAACGTTGTTGAAATTTGCTCGCACAATCGCTGATACCACGTATCCTTAATATTACACTCGCTTGTTCGGTGATATCGTTTTCACATATAGATAACATATGATAATTTGGTTGGTTTCGTTGGTCCATTGGACCAGAGAATTGAATAATCGATCCATAAGGTTTGATGATGGAAAAATTATTTCTAATCGCTTAAGCGGACACCACCCCCACTGAAAGCTAACTTATAGATTCTTCAAAGATTCAACTTTCAAGATTAAACTAATTTATTCAACTTTTTCTTATAATTTCTTTTGATAATTTGCAAAAATATATGATGGGAAACATTTTTTTCAATATTTTTTTCGCTTTTCCGCGTCGATAAATTTTTTGTTCGAAAAAAACTTAACAAGATTCGTAATCAGCAGTAAATTTCCCGCGAAAATGTGGTTTGTAAACGATAAAAAAACAAACAAAAAATTTCACCCTTTTCTTCGCCCATTTTCAAAAACCTCAAAATTGCGAAATTTCAAGTGCTCATAAATTTACTTCGGTTTAACCGATTTAGGAAATACTTTTTCGTACTTAAAGGTTGTCACCAGACTTAGAGAATGCCGTTTCGTTCATTCCGATAAATTAATTTTTGTAGAAATGAGAGCACTTTGAAAATTGCTGAAAAAAATGGAAAGGGGTATGCCTCAAAAAATTTGCAAAAATCGGTGGTCGAACTTTAAAAATCTGCGAAAAATCGAAAAATGATCAGAATCGTATGAACCAAACGAGGATTTGAAGCTTGAAGGATTACGAAGAGAATAGGCCCAAGTTGGAGCTGAAATTTGATGCAGAAAAAAAGTTACAACTTTTTTATCGAACCGATTAAATTTTGGCCAAAATGCTAAAAAAAATCTTACTCATTTTTTTTAGGCCTCATGCCGATGTATTTTTCCGCCCTGAACACGAATCTACCAATCGTTTTTTTAAAAAACCAAAATTTTCATGAATTTTTATTAAAAACCGGTTTGCTTAATTTTTGGTCAATTTTCAGAAACCTCAAAATAGTGAAATTTCAAGTGCTCATAACTTAACTTCGGTTTAACCGATTCAAAAATTCCTTTTTCGCACTTAAAGGTTGTTACTAGACTTGGAGAATGGCGTTTGGTTCATTCCGATAACTTAATTTTTGTAGATATGAGAACACTTTGAAAATCGCCGAAAAAAATGGAAAGGGGTATGCCTGAAAAAATTTGTAAAAATCGATGGTCAAACTTTAAAAATATGCGAAAAATCGACACATGATGGGAATCGTATGAACCAAACGGGATTTTGAAAGTTGAACGATTACTAAGAGAATGAGCTCATGTTCAAGCTTCAATTCTATTTAGAAAATAAATGGCAGCCATTTTAGTAAACCGATTGAATTTTTGCCAAAATGCAAAAAAAAATTTACCAATGATTCCCCAAAAAACTCGAAAGTTTTTTTCAGTTTTTTCTTGATATTTGTCATAAATAATTTTTTTTTATACAAAAACCCCCATGATTCGAAATCTACGTTAAATTTCCCATACAAATATCGCAGTCAAATATTTTGTGTCATTTTTCCGAATTTAAAATTTTTTGAAATCATGAGTAATATTCTGTATTTATCAAATATATGTACAATGATAAAACATAACGACCGAGGATTTAAGAAATGATTAAATTTGTTGCTTCTACCGAACTTCTCATCGATTTACGAAAGATTAAACTAGCATTTACGCCTAGGATTGATTTTCCACCCCACGAAAATTACTCCCTCAGACGATAAACTTTCCAGAGTGGCGGCTAAAATTCGAGCCTCTCAGGTTCCACCGGAGGAAAATACTTGCCGTAGTTTATGCGCGACACATCGACAAATTGCCAAAAGGGATCGCACACAGATTCGACGTATCGATCGATGAAGCATCGAAGGACGTATCCAGCATATTTTCACGCGTGTGGAAATGCCCTTGTGACTTTGAGCAGATTCGATATGCGCAACCCTTGAGCCTTAAACCCTTGATGTACACGTAGAAGCGCGCTTATACTCTCGGTTCTCGCGAGACGAAGGTTTCCGTAGTGTTTCGAGATTGCCGCCGAGGCTCGTCGCAATCTTCTCGACATCTCGCGTTCTTGCGCGTGAGACAAGCGAGGCAACGACGAAAAAGCGAGCGAGGACGACGTTTGAACGGGCTGTATGCATACGATACTTCGCACCTTACTCCGATAAGTCGATAGCGAGATTAGAGGGAGGCATTGTGTCGTCCTTTGAGGGTTTTCTCTTCGGTCTATACAATCTGCACGGCCCTTACTCTCTCTCTCCCTCTGTCTCTCTTCCTCCTTTATTTTGTAATACCTTTCTTCCGTATACCGAAGGCAATAATTACAAGCATGGGTTGTGGAAATGAGGACGGCGACGACGTCGAAAGACGCGAGACGTGGAAAACGCGCCACCAGAGAGGGTCGCGATGGTGCAGCTCTTTGAGCTTATCGATTTGCCCTGGAATTAATAATTGCACGTCAAGCTGTTACACTACGAACTTGTGCATATACCGCACGTGAAACATTTTCCACTGTTCCGAGTCACTTTCTTACTCATTTATTTTCAGAATTATTTCAAACTTTGTCAGCTTGCGAGATAATACTGGAAAAAATCTAAAATTGTCACTAAAAAATTTTCATTGGAAAACTTCTCGCTGTTGTCACTGTAATAATTGTCGAGGAAGCACTGCAATTATTAACGAGACGATTATTTTGGATTTTTCGATCGAACACCGGGAAAAAGGGGTGGAAAATTGTCAGGAGATTCTTCCTTTGAAATTTCGAAGAATTGAAACTCTCACGTAACTCTGATCTTGACAATTTCCGAGACAACGCCATAAATCGACTGGAATCCATCGGATATAATTTAATTCCGTTTGAGTTAATAATTTAAACCAACTGCGGGTCTGCTGGTTCGGTCTGCCAGCATTTCAAGCGTCATTCCTTATATCCCATCGATATAACTGTGGGTGTCACGATATCGCGGTCTACGATCAGGACCGATAAATAAACTCAGCCGTCCGTATAAATCCTTCCTTGGCTGTTAAAAAATTTAGGCCTCTTGGCGCATGGGAGCGACAGTCCGGATAAACCATGGCCGTCAATTTTACTAATTTTCTGTCGTGCACCCCAAAAATCTCGTCCACGAAGTATGCATCTGCTTTTTTTTTTATTTCTTTCACGTGGGCGCGCGTGCGTGGGTGATCTTCTCCCCTCAATTTCCATTGCCTCCCGTCTCACTGTCTTTATCTCTCTCGAATGTCGTTCCATGCCCATGGTTCTCACACAATAGGCGGCCCCTCGGAGTAAGAAAAAAAAATGGCGAGCTCTCTCGTACCTTTTTTTTCCTCTTGTCGCATCTATTTTTTTCGTTCATCGTCACGTTGCATTATTTGTTTTCGCTATTTTTCTCTCTCTTTTTTCAAACTCATTCTTACTCTCGTTCTCATCGTCTCATCGTTCTTACTCGCTGATGCCGGGCCCACCCTCTTCCTCTCTCTCTCGCTGACCATGTGAATGCATCTCACAGGGTGTGGGTGAATGCCAACGCGATATATATTTCTGTCGGATATCCTCTACGATTTTTCACCATTGTGTACGCCTTCTCATTCATTCGTAATACGCATTTACATAAGACTTTTTTTAAAAATACTTTTGGTCGGGGACGCTTGTTTCGTTAGTTTTTTTTTTTTTTTGCGACTGAGATCCATTAGGTCGACTCGTTTTTCAAACTTGTTTTTCATATTATTTAGTCAACACAAAACTTGAAAAACGTAGTTAAAAAAAATCATAAAAACAAACCAACCCTAATGATTCATTTTTTATAGTATTTAGTCAAATGAGACAGCGCTGTCCATTGAGATTAATTGAGAAAATTTTTTAAAGAAAATTTTTCACATGTATAAAATTTCTATCTGCAAGATAACGGATTTTGCAGATTCTCCATTTTCAAAGGATCTTTGTCACATAAATAATTTTAATAAAATAACTTTTTAATATTATAAATTAAATTATTTTAATTTATATGAAATAGTTGTTTGTCCGATTATTTTTTTGTCATCAATTCATTCATTTTTACGTTAAAAAAAATTCGATTACTCACAAACTCTACATTTCAATTTTCGTAACTTAATTTTTATAAATTAAAAAGCCTTCCTCTAAATATTCAATTCACACGTAGAATAGTTGCCAGCCTCGTTCGTATCTTCGAGATTGAGCATATTCATAATCAGGGATGTATCTGAATCCGATAAATTATAGTTTTGTGGTGTCGGGAGTCTCTGAGCAGAGGGGAGAGACTCGTATACAAGAGAACGAAAGGAATGCCCCAAGGACCGGCGATTTTTATGATATTCTTCGGCGCGACGAACGAAACCGGTGTATCCCACGATTTATATTGCAATTCAAAATCGAAAGGGTCAGAGAGACAAGGACGATGCCGCGATCCCTTGCAATCCGAAGCGACGAAGAGGGATGGAAAAAAATAATGGCAAGAACGAGGAGGTAAAAATCGAAGAAATTTCGCTGAAAATCGGATTATCCGGATGCGCGTATAAAATATACATGATCAAACCGATTTTGTTCGTGGTCTATGAGTTTCAAAATTGCCACAACTCGGACATGAGTCTCTCTCGTGTTGCTCTCTGACTCACACAGGCACGAAAAATCTCATTCTATAATGCACGCCTCGAGGATTTCAAGCTCCCGTGGCGAAAGACAGGCGAATGATATATGCCCGGTAATTTTTCTTATACATGAACCAAAGTCGTACACGCATACCTAAACACAGATACACGTGCACACACGTATAAACACAGATACATATATAATTTTACCTGCCGAATTACCCTGTTTTTCTTTCGCAAAAGTAAAGGCTAAACGAGAGTGAGAAAGGTTATCGGATGAAGAAAAAGAAAAGTGGAGCAGCGTCAGGCAGGAATTTTGAGTATTCGAAAGTTTCCAGAGGGCCGCGAAAATGAGACAAATTGCACTGGTCTCTCACGAGGAAAGCATGAATAAATTTAACAGCAGCCAAGAGTCAAGCCCATTGTCGAAATGGTACGATTTTATAATTGCTCTTGGTAATTGGAGCAGAGCTGGGAAAAGGTTTTTCGGTAGCAGCGACGAGCGGTCAAGAAATTACCTGCTTCCGGTTTTTGGCCCTTAGGTAAAAGTAAAAGCGTGGATTTTTTGGAAAATGCGGGAAGGATCGAAGGACGGGAAAGTGAGGTAGAACCTTTTCTCTAATTTTGAAGCTGGAATAATTTGCCGATGTACACGAAGGGAGAAAATATCTCCGAGCCTCTATAAAATTCCCTTCTTGACGTCTTCATACCGGTGGTCCCATCGAGATCTCCGTCGGTCGCACAAATCGCCTCTATCAGCCTCCCAGGATGTCACCGATTTATTTTATGCCCATAGGGCATAAAATAAATCGGTGATATCTGGGCGCGGCTTTGGCTCCTCAGCTTGCAACGCTTCGAACTTTGCGTGAGTTTGACAGTGGAAATTTAATATCAGAAGTCTATCGTGTCCCATCAGTACCGAAAATTCGTTGGGGCGCATCGACGATCACGAATTGATAGTTTATTACGATTGATCATGGTAATACATACGCGACGCTTCGCGAGATATTTCTACTCGAGAAGCAACGAGAGAAAAGGTGGAAGGTAAAATCGAATGTCATCCTGGCGCCCACCCGAGATCAAGATTGATATTGCTCTGTCGATGGATGTTTGGACATACCGATTTAATCGCTTACAGAACAATACAAAGAGCCACGATAATTGAGACAAGAACGACTCGTCGAGAAACATGGCGATTCGACTCCCGCTGGGAGAGTTAACGGACCTCGGGATAAGCGACATGGCTACCGAACGTTCAGAAATTTCCAGTTGCTCTGTTTACATTTCTTTTTTCCATCAACATTAATATTCCAAAACTAGATTCGACGAATTCCATTATTTTTCTGTGAAATCTTTTTCATAAATGATTTTTTGTTTTAGTTTTTTTTTTCAATTTTTAACTTTATATTCCTTTTAATTTCATTGCTTTTCTATATCTTGATTTTTTATGAATGATTTTTTTCTGCCAGTTTTTAAAAGTTTCCAACATTATAAAAAAAAAAAGATCGTTTGACTTTTGTGAATTTTTACGCAATAGAAAAACTTGGACACCAAATCTGACCCTCTGGCAACCTTCTTTGCCAATCTATGTGTTTAGAAATGTTTAAAAAAAAATGACAATGCGTTAACGATCTTGCAGGATAAAGCATCGTGGTTCAGTCTTTCTCAGTAGGCCACTGTTCGACGGAAGTTAAATTTTTGGAGGTTTGTCTCCAGTGTCGAATCTCTTCGGTATCCGGAGTAGCATCCCGCCAGGTAGTTCGGCGCGTTAGTCGATCAGCGACCAAACTCCACCTGGCTCGTGAACAATGCTCGCGACTCATCTAATCTCTCTCTCTTTCTCAGTCTCACCCCATCGCTGTTTTTCCCTCGCCTTCTTCGCGTGAAATATGTGTTAGGTGGCCTCGGTCGTTTAACCATCGTTCGAAGGTCCGATCTCCGATTGCCGATACTCCCAAATATTCGTGTTTGCGGGGCTTTATATACGAGGGAGAACGAAGGAAAAAAGGAAGAAGAAAAAAAGAAGTTACAAAAGATCCTGAAATGATCACCCGCCGCGCAGGTTGATCGTAACAGCGTATATATATACATACGGGGAAAGAATCCAAGTAACACACATATATAGGAAAACCTGTTGATCAGTGACTGTGGCTTAGCGTATTTGGCTTGAAAGGATTTCGATGAAATCTCGATAGAAATAACCAATCGTATCTTATTTCTCTCCAAAGTTGTTGCCAATCCGTATATAAAGTATCCGCAATCTTGGACACGAGTATCATCTACCGTACAACTATCGACGTTTCTCAAACTTTTATTTTTCAGGAGAGAATTACAATATTCAGTCGATCGATATAAATACTTACCGTACTTTGCATCAATTTTTCTACGGCTACAAAATATCGTAATTCGTAATTATTATCAATATGTACAGGAGGAACTGCCTTGACTCGAGCTGTATATTTTTTTTAGCGAGCAATATATCGACGAGTCTGAATAGTCTCGGCAAAGCCAAATCCCCGAAGTTTATTTTTTTCTTTCTCGAAAAGGTGGCAGGATTAGACGGCAGAGAGGGTACAAGGGATGGAGAATGAGATAGAAAATTAATGAGCTCACGCGAAACAGAGCGAGAAGAAAACACGGAGATATTCAGCTTCCATGAATTATGCATGAAAGCTTCGATTCGCGGATTAAGCGTAAGAGAGAGAGAGCGAGATATTCAAGTTTGAAACCGTAGTGTACTCATGGTGAATCGCCAGAAGAACTCATATAACCGTAATACAGCGAAGGGTAGCACAGAACCGTGGAGAATCTCTGTTGCCATATTTCTACGAATACGAATGATAATATCGTCAAAAGGGATGTGAAAATCCATGCTAGAATGACCAGCCAGAGATTTTCCGTCAAATAAATGTTACCGACGTTCTTCTCATGTTTATACATATATATATATATATATTATATACCGTTGTAAATATTGCAAGCGAGGCTTTATCGTCATGCTTTTTGGTACGAGTACCCGAAAACTCGCTCCCTTCCCTCGGTCTGTTTCATTCGGTCCTTTAATGTCTAATATTCATTCGTAACGAAGAAAAAAATTGCACCCGTTAGTAATTATTATTTTTCAGATATAATGTATATTTCTTTTCGTATTCGCATTATTCGCCGAACTTTGCTTCGAGCATTACCCGAGCTTTGATTCTAAATCGCCCATATGGAAACAAAATATATCCTAAAATATATTCTCCACGTTTTTATATGAGAAATATATTTGCACCAGTTTGTTTGCTAATTATAATTTTTTCTAATACCGCGAATCATCCATTCGCAGGTTGCTCATCTGTCATCGTAGTCGATGGAATGCAGAGCCAACTGGTGAGTTTTTTCTTTTCATAAAATCGTTGATCGACATGATCATTGACACCATCGACGATAAAAACTCTGTACCGAGATTATCGCATATTCTTTTGGCATCGGATTTAAAATCTCGGAAAAACGTGAATCAGAATCCAGAAATAAGGATAATTTTTCGGTTATTCATTCTCGTCCCCGATGGATAAAATTTTTTGGAATCTTTTCGAATATTTTACTCCACATATTTCGGAAATATCCGCTCGTATTCCCAAGACTTTTCGTAGCGAAGTCGAGGATGTCGGAGGTAGAGGTAAAGCTGATGAAGTGATCGGAGTAATCATCAGAGGTAGCGATAGGCACTCGTGAGCAGCGTACACATTCAACGTGGCGAAAGAGGCAAAATTAAGAAATAAAGAGAGTCTCGTATGGAAAAGGCTGTTGAGAAAGCGATGCCTCGGTGAGCAACGAGCGGTGAAACAGTTGGCGATGTCTGACACTATCCCTCGCGCGTCTTACCAGCCACAAACGTATCTTCCTTCTTCTACGATCTTCATCGTTTTATCCGAGTCACCGATCGCGTCGATTCCACGAACCGACGAAAACAATGTCATAACTCGCGCGGATCTCAGCATCCCAGCGAGGTGAGCCAAAGCCCCTGGCCTGATCCTTCCCCCCATAAATATAAATACCCGTGGCCTTTGATATCGGACTTTGCTTCAGTTCCCTTCTCTCTCTTTCTCTCTCTCTCTCGTTTACACATGTTAAAATCCACGTGTACTTTGCTCAGCGAGAAGTTTCAACCGGTGAGGATGACTCGATCATTCGTATTCGCGCCGCAGCATGAATGACGGTAATTATAATGGTCCCCTGTCAGTGGCTAATCTGTTTTCATGTCTCGACGATTGAACCAGCTGATATTTCACTCGCTTTGATTGTAGATACACGTTCCGAGTTCCTCCTTAGAGGCCTGGTAAACCGGAAAAGAGCATAATTCTGCGAATTTCGTTGTTGTAGAATGACTTGGAAAAATGGTTAAACTAAAAATTATTTTTCCAATTTTGCAACTAGCTACAAATAACTTCTCAAATTTGTGTCTCATTCGCGATTGAAATTCACGATCGGACTCGCTTCTCGCCAACCAGTAAATATGTATAAATATTATATATATGTATATATAATGTATATATAATGTATATATGGGGCATTCCATCCCCAATCGGACAGTTCGAAAAACTTTTTTCCTCAATTTTCTTATATTTTGGAGTACCCATCAGAAGACCCTTCCTGTTAAATTTTGAGATTTTTTTTATTACCCGTTCCAAAGATATTGAATTAACAAGAAAAACCGCTCTTTTTTGGTATTTTGGTCATAACTTCTTTAATAATGGTCCAAATTAAAAGTTTGTTTTTCAAAATTTTTGTTTTTTCATGGCCTTTTCAGAAAAAAATACAACAAAAATATTCGACGTGTTTTTGAATGAGTTTTTCGAGTTTTAAACGTTAAATCGCGTTTTTAAAAGTGAATGTCTTTTTTTTAATTTTTTGTTTCAAACATTTATCTATTCAACAACTTTTAAGACTAATCCGATTGTGGGATCTCAATAACTATTATTTTTTTCGATTTTTGAAAATTGAAATTTTTTTTTTTCAATAAATGATTACTGTATAGTATTTTTTTAATAATTTTAAATTAATTTGGACACTTTTTCATTGTGAACAGATTTTTAAAATTAGTAATTAATCGATGAGCAAATAACAGTTCAAGAATCGTATGAGTGGGCATTGAACCTAAATAGTCTACCGAATATTGCTGTCAAATTTTCACATGAGAAACGTTATTTAGATGCAAAAGAAAGATTTTATTTGCGATAAAATACTGCGAAGTCAATCACAGGGGGACACAAAAATTTCATTCAATTATTCCAATGAGCAACGGACATGTATTGGCAGTTCAGGAAATAATCGTATATATAAGGTTTTCAAAAGAATACGTGAATAAATAAAAACTGTTGTTATTATTGTTCATAAACAGACTTAACGATTAGTTATTAATTTTAAGAACCTGTTAACAATAAAAAAGTGTCAAAATAAATTCTAAATATTGAAAAAAATACTATAATAGTAACAGTAACATACAGTATACAGTAACAAAAATTAGTATTCATAATAATTTATTTAAAAAAAAAAATGTTATTTTCAAAAATCGAAAAAAATAGTAGTTATTGAGATCCCACGATCGGACTAGTCTTAAAAATTGTTGAATAGATAGATGTTTGAGAATTTTTTTTTTTTTTAATATTTAAAAATGACATTCACTTTTAAAAACGCGATTTAACGTTTAAAACTTGAAAAACTCATTCAAAAACAAGTTGAATATTTTTGTTGTATTTTTTTCCTGAAAAGGTCATGAAAAAACAAAAATTTTGAAAAAAAAACTTTCAATTTGAACCATTATTAAAGAAGTTATGACCAAAATACAAAAAAAAAAGCGATTTTTTTTTTGTTAATTTAATATCTTTTGAACGGGTAATCAAAAAAATCTCGAAATTTAACAGGAAGGGTTTTTGATGGGTACTCGAAAATATAAAAAAATTGAGGAAATAAAAAATAAAGTTTTTCAAACTGTCCGATTTGAGATGGAATGCCCCATATATATGTATATATAATATAAATATAAATAAATATCCCTGTCCCAATGTCAGTCTGCGCATCAATCCAATCCGATTAGCATCTCACGTCGTACGTTTCCCCGGATAAACCAGTGCCTCGTTCAGCCACGATCCAATCGGGATTGATAATAATCTCACGTGAATTTCGATAACGATGACAGTCCCGAACGATTATCCCGCGGTGATTTACAATAGAACGATGTCTCTTCCGAGAATCGATACTTGGAGGCTGGGCGATCAACTTCCATCAAGATTCGCGTAGGCTGTTGAATCTGGTGACGAATAATTTTTCATTACATGCCGTTAGTTTATTCCGATATTCGGCTGAATATTTCTCGATTATCCAGATGGGTTCCTGGTTGATTGAGCTGGAGACTTGAGATTTTTAATGAACATTCAACTTTGAATTTTATGACCCAACATCGGGGGGAGCATCAGGGAGCAAGGACAGATATTTTTTTATCAACTAATTTATTAATTTGAGGATTTGATGAAAGTAAGTTTCTGGAAGAATTTTAGGACATTTGGTAAATGGAGCGGAGGTAAATGATTTCTTTTTTTTAAATATCCTACCCTGACCATCTTCAATTTTCGTTGCCTCTACTTCAACCGACTACCACAGTCGCATACCAGAAGCCTAAGCGTCGGCACTCAGGTTATCCGAGGTTAGTTATGGTTCTGTGGCGCGAGTGACCGTTCACAAAAGTATATTCAATGATCGTCGATCCTTGTAAAAATATCAATTGTTTGGTGAGTTCAAATATGTGGGTGTGCGTGTGTTATGACGTAACACAAGTATTCTGCCGTTTACAATTTTGAACCTCAATCGACTTAGAATTGAACCATTCAAAAATCGATTTTTTGTAAAATTCCAAAACTTTGCGACAGAGTTTTTTTTATTGAATAAGTTTAATTTATCCTAATGTAAATAATTTCATAATGGATTATTGATAGAGAAATATGTTCAATGCTTCAAATCACAGAATTGAATAATAGAAATCGAAATATCAATTTCTGAGATAATGACCGCAACAGCTGGCGTAAATTTTCATTTTCTCGAGACTTATTTTCAAGGGCCTCGACAGGGGAAAAAATCTCGTAGCTTGTGCACGGTAAATCTTGAATGACCAAACAAATCGTCCAGCCTGAGTTTCTTCGGGACCTCGGGAAGTCGTTTTTAGTCTGGTTGGAGTTCCGCTTGTGAGAAAGATAAAAGATGCTTGTCTGTACGGGCCTTTTCTCAAGGAGGGACGAAGAAGCTCATAGAGTGAGAAAGAGAGAGACAGAGACAGAGAGGAAGAGTATAACAGGAGAAATGGGCGTTGAGGGACGTACCCCTTAATGTGGAGGTGGTATAGAGCCAGAACAAACTGGATTGCGCTTCAAACACACACGCACGTTCACTCTCGTTATGCATTGAAAGATACGAAGGTCTTGGCAATACATAATTTTGCAGAGAGAAAAATTCTGCGGTCTTTGAGCGCCACGAGCTGCGTTTCTTCTTGTTTCATGAAATGTTTCAGCACTCGCATCCTTCCCCAAGGATATATCCTTTCAAGCAACGTGTGTGTGTGTGTGTGTGTGTGTGTGTGCATGACCGCTAATGTTATTTTCCCCTTTGCGTTTTATTTTCTCGTCGCATTTTTTCTCCATTCCCCGTGAAAACCTAAGTTCGAAATGAGAATTTTTTTTTTTTTTTTTTTCAAACGTCTTTATTCTCATGAGCCAGCTGATGATCTTTACGTCGCCCCAATCATTTTTAGAATCATGAAAAGTGCAATATCTGAAAGTAACTTCAATGGGAAAAGAATGTGGAAACTTTTTTTACAACACCGCAAAGTGAAAATTAAATAAACAAATTGTAGACATTTTTGAGGACAAACTATGATAATTAGTATGAAAAAATATTGAAAATGCACGTATATTTTTACACTTGACTGAGTTATTTTGTCGCAAAGTCGTCGTTGCCAATTTTAATTACAAATTACCCGCTTCACGATTCAAGTTCCCATAAGAAATCCGCTTGAGCTCTCGGTGAAATATTAATGAATGATTGAAGATACAAAAACGTGCACATTTTTTATTCGCTCGATTATTAAAAATTGATTTATCGGGCATTAATTCACGTGCAGTTTCGCGAATGTTGCAACGTGAATGAACGTCGAAGACGCTGGTTCGTCAGGATGTTACTAATAAATTCGAAATCGCGGAACGCGGCCCATCAGGCACCTTCGTAATATCATAAAATTGTAGAAATTTGAATATCGTTTACTTTCTTCAGCGTTGACCGGCCAATTCTCATGCCCGACTGACAATCAGCGGTTCATCAGATTCGAGTCTGCGCTCGCATGTTTGTGTATACCTTGGCGATAACTTTTATCGCCTTTGGTGTATAGTTTTTGGTCGCTCGTGAAAGAGAGAGAGCCCCCGGGCATGTGATCCCCATCCTGCCCGGTTTTCACGGAGAATCACGTACGGTCGACTCATAAAATCTCGAAATCATTCCGACCTTCGGTAAGAGATTCGTTCGGGGAATTTGATGGCATACAGAGACAGAGAGAGGGAGCGTTGTGCACGTTAAGGTCTTAAAAAGAGGCGAACCAGAGGGAAACCAACGAAAAGAGGAGGAAGAAAAAAGCAATGAAGCATTATACACGTAGATATAATTTTGGAAAAAAAATCGTGAATCCGTGCTCGAACCGTTAGTCCGCATGTTGACGAGCGACTATTCGGACATTACGGCCCTTCCTCCTGTCCCCGCTTCCTTGTAATCTCTACCGATCTCAATGGCCTCGCGCGCCTCAGCGAAACGGCAGCCAAAATATTCAGCTCGCTGTTTCGTCGATTATCTCGTTGATGCTCCGGAGAAATTTTCTATCGCACAATCGCAACGTTCTCCGGGCTCCGAGCGAGTTTCTGCGGTGCGCGAAATATCGCGAAGGCACAGGGAAAAATAATCCGGCGAACATTCCCGACCGGTACAGTGGAAAATGACATTTGGGAGCCGTGGTCGGTAATATAGGAATTTATACTATATTTTTCATCTATTCCAGAATTGCGATGATCCTTGCTGGAAAATATGAGAATATCATCCAAATTTTTAACGTTGAGACTCGAACGCCATCTGTGCGATTATATTTTACTACAGTGTCTGATAATCTTCACCAGATTCTTGTATTCGTGCCAAATGAAGCCAAGAATATCAGGATCAAATTGATGAGGGCTTTATTCGGGTAAAGCTGTAGGTGTAACAGCTAGGTTGAGAATACTTGTGAAGCCAATGGCTGTTATGGTTGTCCAGAGGTGAAGGCGATCCATTACAACACGGTTATCGTATCTCTGCGTTCGATCGGGAAAAAAGGAACGAAAAGACACAAAAATAGAGAAACGTGTCGAGGAAAGTAACGAGAACAGAAAATATCGTGTGGACGATACAGGGAACATCGTCGCACGTTTCCAGCATGGAAATCCCCGGGAGAAAACTCGTCGACGCTGACAGATTCTCGCGATCGGCTAGCTGGATAGAATCTTCGAGTTTTCCAGATCTTTGTTCTCCCGAATTCTTTCTCTCGCTCTGTCTCAGCCTTCGAGAAAATTAACCGATCGATCACGAGGTCCGAGGGCTCTGCCGTTGCTCAAAATTCATCGGCGTTCGTCGTGGCTCTCGGGGGCGAAAAAATTCGTCACCCCTGTATCGAGCAAAAATCGAACAACGAAAATCTTACCCGTTAAAGAACACGCTTCGCCCTTTTGTCGACTAACAAACGATATGTATCGGGCAACGTTCGTCGAAGGGGCCCATTAACAATTATAATAAAAGAGTGACCCGACGGGACAGACGGAACGAAGAAACGAGAGAGAATAAAAGCGAGAATGAAGCGAGCGAGAGCCTCGTACGAGCGCGCACAAACGTACACGCGTAAAAAATATGGTTCATAGATGCGATGAAGTCGCACACACAAACATCGTCACCAAAGACGTGAGTCGGATAATTTTAATTTAAACAAATGGTCGTGAGGGCGGCATCTTTGTCCGCTTTTTGCATTATTTATGCTCGACTACTCCGGTGGAGGCGCACGTGCGCCAGGGCTGTGTGTCATCGTGCGCGCTCTTTTCTGGACGGGTGTGTTGCTTTTCGTCTCTCGACGACTGGATTATTCTCCTCCTTTCCCTCTCTCTCTCTCTCTCTCTCTCTCTCTCTCTCTCTCTCTCTCTCTCCCTCGCTTTTGTCGTCTTCTCGTCAATGTTTTCTGCTTATGCAGAAAAGAAAACACAATCGCACGTGTATCAGTAGTTTTTGTGACTCAGCTTCTACCTGCTGTGATTGATTCGAATGTCAGGCTGCCTCGAGTCGTTTTCTAATTTTAACGAGGGATGATTGGATTTGATTCAAGTTTAATCTCAGGTACAACTGAGTTCAATAGTGAAGAATTAGTTTTTCGGTCTTAAATCATCTTTTTCATTTAAAAAAAAAAACTGCGACAGGAATGCAGTGAATTTTTTTCAATGTTGTAGATCAAAGTTTTCATCCCCTGAAGTGGATGATTATTTAATTAATTAATTAATTAATTCAATTTATTGATTTAAATTCATTTAATAATTCATAATTTAATATAATTATGCTACCAGGTTTTTGTAATTGATTGATTTTTACATCATTGAGGTACAATTTGATACTTCTTATGAAGTTGCACGAAAATTGACATTGACGTTGGACGATCGTTATACGGGATCACCATGAGAAATCTTAAGGGTCGGATTGTTCTCACGCGAAATTTTCGTACACATACGCGATGCGGTTCGTCGTCGACGCGCGTGGAGAATTCGTACCCCGCTCGTTTACCGTGTTTCGTGAGCGATCGAGAGAGACAGAGACAGAGAGAGAAAGAGAGATTGAACGCAAGAGCCGCGAGAAAGACGACCACGAAGACGATGAGAAACCGTTTGCAATTTACGAAGGAATTAAGGACTCGGACCGAATACCGACCGTTTGACATTCCGGCTATTATTGGCACCAGTGGATGCTCTGCCGACCATCCACCAAGAGACCAAATGCATGTGTGCAATCTCTCTTTCTATTATACACATATACAGGGTGTTTTGAGTCGGATGAACCAACCCTCGTACACTTATTTTTTTCTCCATTATCGTACAAGAGCTAATCGGCACTCTGAATTATTTGTTTTTTTTTTTTCGGAATGCGAACGTCAAAATTAAACAGTCTCGTTGCATTTGCTCGTTCGGGACTCAAAAATGCAAAATAAAATCAATTTTTGCTCACATTGTTCTCTAGATTTCTGATATAAAAAAAATTATTCACAATGATTAAAAAAATTGAATTCAAATTAATTTTTTTAATTGAATAAAAAATTATTAAAAGTATTAAAAAAATGAAATGAAATAAATCTGAAAAAAATTGAGGTTCTCTTTAAAAGGGTACAATAAATCGTTTTTCGATTCCAGAGGGATTAGGGTTAAAGTTTGGGTTCATTCGACACGGAATAGCTCATGGATACATGTGTATGGGCAACATGGTGTGTCCGTGAGTCATCCGCGAAGCGGGAACAGTCCCGGTTGCGTCGTCGCGGTTCCCGCTCTCGTCGAGACACATTCAGTTCTCCCAGTCCCTCTCTCTCTCTCTCTCTCTCTCTCTCTCTCTCTCTCTCTCTCTTCCTCTCTCTTCTCGCACTTATCGCGCGTGCGTCCTGCTAATTTTTCAATTTATTCCAACCAATTACCACGATGTGCGATACCCCGGGCAATTGGCAGTTATTAGTTTGGAGGAAAAGATACACAGAAGCGCGTAGGAGAAGGAGGCGAAGAATTATAGTTGAGGAAGTAATGGCGCGTGGATCGTGAAACGCAATAATACACATCACGATGAGCTTTTATTTACGCTCGGACGATTTAAACTGTTGGCAATTTCATCCTGTTTTTTCTTGACGTCGATTCGTCAGGCTCGGCCGTCGTGAATCGTTTAATTACTCGTTAATACGCACGTTGGGTGTTGCTTAAGAAACAAAGAATTTATCCGTGACTCAATTTTCCGATTTTCAGTGAGATTTTCTAGAATTAATTTGATTTTTCCACAACGGCCGATGCGACGCTCGTCGTCGATCAATGGAAATCGAAATTGGGCCTCCCGACCCCTTCCAAGGCTTAGCCAAGGGCCGCGGAAAGGGTCCGAGGGCGCATCGAGCCGCTATATCTGTATATTCATGTGGAAGGATCGCCGTGAGTCTTTCGCGGAGTGGCGAAAGTGAGAGTATAAGAGAGAGAGATAAAGAGCGAGGTGATGGCGTGTTCCGGGCTACCACGGGAACTCCGTGGCAGGCCGAAAGAGCATAGCGCGCGCACAAACGGGCCCTTTGATCTTCACCGCTTCGCTTCTGCCTCGCTCTATCGACACTTCATACTTCTACGGCTGATCGCTGCCATAAAACATTATACCGGGAAAACTATATCGCTCTTTCTCCCTCATTCTCTCTGTTAAAAGTATATGCACGAGGAATATATTTGTATATCTATATACAGGCTCCGGGTTATGCAGAGTGCCCGTGAGCGCATTGCATATCCCGGCATATATTGCTCCGCGTGCGCACGCCCACAGCGAAAGCGTGGGTGTGCGTTCTAACAAAACAAAGTTCTAACAAAGGAAAAAAATGAAATTTTTTTTTCGAAAATTCAAAATTTCACCATTCTTTCAAGTTTATTTTTTAAATATTTCGAAAACTATTATAGTTACGAAAAAATCGTTCTGGGTTCGTCTGAAAGAGTATACTTGAGGCAACGAAAAAAAATATTCCGAAACAAATTTTTGAAAAATGATGGATTTGGAGAATTTTTCCAAATCGTGAAAATCCACGATCAACATTAAATTCTTGGTTTATTTTTTTATGTAACACCTTGTACTGAGATTGAAAGATCCTGAAATTTTCAGAATTTTTTTTTTTTGTTTCAAAAATATGAATTTTTGAATTTTGGTAAAACTTTTTGTTTACCTCTAAGTTGAGTGAAGTTGATCAATCATGTAATTTTGACTGCTGAAAATTACAAAATTACATGATTGCTCAACTTAAAAAATTCATATTTTTGAAAAAAAAAACACCTTTCTGAAAATCTTTCAGGACCTTTTAAAATCAGTACAAGGTATTATAATTAAGAAATTGAACAAAAAATTCGATGTTAATTGTGGATTTTCACGATTTAAAAAAATTCAAAATTCTCCAAATTCATCATTTTTCAAAAATTTTTGTCGGAATATTTTTCTTTCGTAGCCCCAAGTATACTCTTCAAGACGAAGCAAACCATTTTCCATAATTATCATAGTTTTCAAGATATTTAGAACAAAATTTTGAAAAATGGTTAAATTTTGAATTTTGCATAACTTTTGAAAAAAAAAGTTAATTTTTTTTCCTTGGTAGAACTTAGTTTTATGATAAAACAAAACTACTGACCAAAATTCATCGAAATTTAAAGTAGTCGATTCCAACTCTTGGTCGATTTGGCACGGAATGACCCAAGTACCAGAATTTACGAGTCTTACCCGAAAACTAGAAAAGTACTTGATACTGGTACTTGATTTTTTCAAGTACTTGTAATTCAAGTGCTCGTTTTGACGAGTACTTGCGCAACTCTGCCCAACTTTGCCCAACTCTGCTCTATCGAGATAAATTTGAGGCTTGTTTAACGAAATTTCACATAGTTCAATGAAATTACTTTTAATTTCCATTTTCTACGTAATAAATTTATTTCTACTAAATTATACGTATTACCGATAACGTTTGCGTTTTTTTTCGTGAACCGAATATCGGTCCGAGTGGGAAAGGGGAGAGAGGTGCGTGAGCGACGCGTAAAATTAGTGACAACGGGGCGAGAAAAATATGCGCGCGGGAGAAAGAGAGCGGCTTTTCTCTCGACGGGCATCAAGCCGTTATTAATTAACTTGATAGATCATAAATAAAACTTGACTCGAGCTTTCCCTCTCCCCCGACCCTCGGGAATCTCCAGAGACAAATATAAATAAATAAAAGTCGCGCTCACACACACATGGAGGAGTGAAAATACAAAATACGCGTGTATCAACAGTACGGAGGAACGGTCGACTCGGCGACCACGATGCGTTATGTTAATTGGGGCGTTGTCTCTCGTGGTATCCGAGAGCCCCACCGAGCACGCACCTATTCTCATTAGCTTTTCCGTATATCGAAAGAAACGAGAGAAAAAAAACATACTCGGGTAACAACCATCCGGTTACTAGACCACATTAGTTTTGTATATGACTCTCGCGTTCTGCTATCATTTATACGTTACACTTGACAGCTCCTTCGTATATATAAGCCATACCAATCTATTTATACATACCGGGTATTCCAGGTTAATTCGACCAGTGTCCTGTTCTCGAGTCCTTTACTTTTTCATTGCTCTTTGAAAAATGTCTTCCAGTGGCAAAAGGACGTTCGCCGTTCTTGCAGATTTTTCCAACCCCTAATTTTGTAAACATAAAATGATTACGTGGATTCTATTATTAAAAATTAGAATTTTTTGCAATCAAATAAAATTAGAGGGGACAACGTCCGAATTCTTCTGGGATGATTTGTGAGCAACTGAAGATAAATTTATAAATACTCGAGTACTTTTTTTTTCAACTGGGAAGGATTTTTTTACAAACTATTTCAAAGTCATAGATATCGAGGATCGAAAAATGGTCGCATTTGCCCAGAATGACCTGTATATTTATATACTTTGTCCATCCATCCCTCTCGTGGATTCGTGTCAGACGTGCAATGTCGTGATCCGACATTATTAGAAATTTTTTTTTTTTTCATCCCTTATAGACGGAGCAAAGTAATTGCCAAGATAACCTCGAGTATCGTGGATCGATTATGTTTTCTCAAAGTGCCTCTTTTTCTCAAAATGTAATTCAATTTGCAGCTTCAACGTGCGGTATTGTCGATTTCCGTGCCCCATCTGAAATTTTACTTTCACGGTCGATCGCGATTTGTCGATGATCGAGCGTGAACGTACGAAAGAGTCAAATTGAGCGACGCCTTCGTGATCCTGGATTCTCGACTTGTGAGAGATAAAATACACGCTCGGCCATGTCCGATTTGATGACGCGTAATGTCCGGGTATTAAAATAAATTCATGGGAATCAGACTCGAGAAGCGATTGAAAATTCACACTTTTTTGCGGCATCGACGCCAAAAGATGGAAAAACGTTAATTTTTATTTGTGTTCATAGGCGATGGAGTAGATAATTATTTATCAAGGTGCATATTTCCTGGTGATTTTTTTTTTGTCACAAAGGGATTTTGAGATTTTACAGAGTGTGCAAAAAAATTCCGACAGTCACGAATTATTTTTAATAGAATGAAAATCAATATTGCTAAAAAGTCTCGGAGGTTCGAAAAACATTCATCGTACATTTTTGGACGTTTTTTTTTCTGTTATCGTTCGACGTGTTACGAATTGAGACCATAGTTTCCGCGCATGAGATATTAATCATGCGCATGGGTCGCGGCAATTTTCGTCTTCGATGTTTCATTATAGATTGCACAGCGCGTCTGTGAAATTCATGATGAAACGTTGAACGACGTTCGATAGCCGAGAAAAACGATGTGTTATCTTGAATCGTCGCTGAGGATCGAAACTCCGTTCTGCACAATGAAACTTTTCCATCCTACAACGATATTCTCGGGTATCGAAGGGTAATTTCATAATTCATCGTGAAATTTAGCAAATTTTACAGTCTGAATGAGGTATACTTCAATGTGAAAATTTAGTTCCAACGAAATTTTGTAATTTCGTAATTTATTCCTATTTTATTAAATCTTACTCTTTGAAATATAAAAAAAATTTCTAAATATTGTCAATCTTACAGGGTAAAGTTTTCATAATTTTTTATCGATTCTCCAAAATTAAATGGCATCTGCAGTGATGTTCGTCTTATCTCATACTTTCCACTGAATGTAACACTCTCGTGGTGACCAAGCAAGTAGTTTAATTTCATCAAGCGAGCGCGCTCGAAACGCGCCAGGCTCGCCGGAAGCGGTTTTTATTGAGTGAGCACACATATGTTACAAACTCCGGTCAGATTAACATTAATTTCAATAGCACGAGTACAGTAATGATAACAACCAATTAAGGAAAGTGAAGTCGGTCGCATGAGATCATCGATGCTGTTGGTGTCGGTGTCGCACTGGAACGAGCCTCGGTCGTTTCTCGAGGGTGTCAGAGTTAAATGACACGCAGATGACGATCAACTATGATTATTTTCTGTATGATACTCGGCTCGAGCAGGGTTAATTCACTTGAAAAGAAAACAAAATTGCCACGAATTAATTTTAATCGACAAATTGCGAAATTTCGCAAAAAATATATTATCGACATCATTTTTACAAAAATTATATCTTCAATTGATCGGAGAGAAAACAAATTTTCAACCAATTTTCTAATTTTCAAATTAGAGAAAAGGTTTCGTTTTATAGTTACAAGGGAAAACAATAGTTTAGTCATAGTATTAATCTTTGACAGTCGACGTCGGGGCGCACTTTTTATGTCGTTTACTCGGAATGATTATTATTGAAATGACGTTCCGACGTAATTATAAATATGACATCATCGGGCTCGACGAGCCGAGGGAGTTTGTGTATTATCGAATGAGATTGAGAGAGAACGATCGGTAGTGGGAGATAGGGAGTACAGAAGCCCCAGACAGGATATTGTCGAGGCACTCATTCACTAATTAATATAGTGTGAATATGATGGTGTTTTATACGACACGAAGCGACAATACAGAGCGTTCAGTGGTACTCAAGCTGTGATCGAAATACATACGTCCAGAAATTACCACTGGGATTGAATTATGAAAAAACAAACGAACGAATAATTTTTTTTTCTAAACAAGCTTTTATCAGTTGTTAATAAAAAATAACTAAAAAGTTTAAAATAAAGCTTTTCCGATTGAAAATAAGTTTTCAAATAAAAGCGTGTTACACCCTCTTTTTTCTCTTGCTGTTAAAATGTAACACGCTTTTATTTAAAAACTTATTTCCAATCGGAATAGCTTTATTTTTAACTTTTCAGTTATTTTTTATTAACAACTGATAAAAGCTTCTTTAAAATTTTTTTTTTCGTTTGTTTATTTTTTACTTTTTAGTATTCATGATGTTAAATAACTAGTTTAGCAATGTATATCTAGTTTCGCATAATTTTTTGCAAAAAAAATATTTCGCAAAATTTTTTGCACAAGAATTATTTTGCAAAATTTGTTACCCATAATTATTTCACACAATTAATTTGCAACATTTTTTGTTGCAAAACAATTTTCAATTTTTTAATAAAAAATTTTGCGAAACAATTTTTTGGCAAAAAATTTGCAACATTTTTTGTGATAATATTGCATTGTCATCCGATTTACATATGCATGACAAATTTCAACTCAATCGGAAACCGGGAAGTGGGTCAAATTTAACTTGCACGATTTGATTACAGACAGACAGACACCGGGACAGGTGAAGCTTGTAAAAAACGCATATCGCCATAAAAAATCGTTTTCATTTAAAAGTTAATCAATCACCTCTCGCATAGATTCAATACAAAATTCAATTTTCTTTTAATTTCAAATTAATTTAATTTCAATTTTTCTTTTACCTTCAAAATTGGAAAAAAATTCTTATCTCGTGATAAATTGATCCCAGTCAGAGACAAACCACTCAATTCATATTGCTCGACATTATTTTAACAATTGCAAAATCGTTACTCAATATGCAAAAAATTATTCGGTGAATAATTTGTAGTTGAATCAGATCGCGATATAAATGATGAAAAATTGATAAATTAAAATAATAAAAATTAAATCGAAATAACAAAATAATAATTAATAAATTTAAATAAATAAATACAATCATGAAAATCGATTACTAGAAAAATATAACATGATATTTATAGCTTTGTTTGAATTTTAATATGTAAATGCAAGATCGTTGATTGAGCGTATTTTTTGTGTTACGTGATGATCACAAAGTTGATGAGCAACATTCTTTCAGGTAATACCGGAAAGTCGTTTTTTTTTTCGTTTGTAAATAATCGAAAAGATATCGGTCGAAAAAGGTGTTTGGGCCTGCGAAGGATGCGCGTGTGCAAGGGCTCTCTGGTACCGGACAGTGCAGCTTCTCGGGTTAAGGCGCGTTTTCGTAATGACGCCACGCGTGTCCTATACCGCGTGACGAGAATTCCCGATTGATTCCTTCACGACGGTCACGTGTGCATTTCTTACATGGTGAAGAATCACGCGCGCGAGATCAAGATAGCCGCGGCTACACAAACATCGAAGAAAAGAGCGAAGCTTATCGAGGCAAAATGTTGACGATCACGTTTCAATTATTATCGTTTCTCCTCTCGATCTCCTTGGTTAGAGTACGAGGCGAGTCACGGGGGCACGTTGGGTCAAGCGTGATTTATAAAAGTGGGCGCAACGTTGCGAAGCCAAAAAAGTCGTTTCGTTTATTTCAAAAAAGCCACGTGAATGAATTCGGGTCTCAAAAGACTCGAAAGTATCTTTTCCTCAACGAAAAACGAAAAAATCTTGACGAATTGAAACCAAAATTGATCGATAACGAATTTTTAAGATCCAACATGGATCATGATAACCGGAATTCCAATAATTCCTGTTGTGATCGATAAATAAGAAAGTTTGTTCACGAAATTAATTTCGATGTTGAAGTGTAATGAAAACCGAAAATAGCCAACTATCAAACATATTTTGAAGCATCGTCAGCGTGTATATACATTTTCTAGTTAGTTCGAAACTCGTTTCTGTTGGATTTCGGAGTCGAAAAACGCGTTCGAGAAAGTTGAGCGTCGATGATAACGTGCATCGCGGGATAGAAGTGTAGGGTCGCCAAAAGTAGGTATCGCGAGCCTCGTGGGAGACTCGAAGCTGTGTATCTATCTTCGGTATATAAGTTTCCAGTTTTCCAGTCTGATCCGGGGTTTGAGAAGGAGCGAGGACCTCTGCGAAACAGAGATTGATGCAGCGCCTAATATACCAAAAGTTTTCGCATCATCCGCCACCGCAATCTTCCTCGCTTCCTCCTCGTTTCTTATCAAGTCCCACAAGTGATTTCTGCCGAGGATCTTTGAGAGAAATATGGACCCTAAAAGGTACTTCATATATTTATATCGAATCTAGTCTAATGCAGGAGATTTTCCAGCATAATTACATCACCTATCGAACAACTTTGATCATGAGAAAACGCCTGTAATTTGCCAATCGCCCAAAATTCATCGAAAATTCTGATATCACGGAAGATTTTGACGAGGGACATTGGAACATGATTGAACGTCCAATACGCGGAAATTACGAGATGAATGGCTGATCGTTCCTTCTTCCGGCATCGAGAGCGATGAATCTCGATGGTTTTATGGGTTTATTAGAAGCGAATCGGAATTAGGAAAGAGGGAGGGGGTCTCTGATCAAAGATACTGATGAGACGGGATCAAATGAGAGGGAGAGGGATAATTTTCATTCCATATAGCATTATCGCATTATCCGAGCACCGCTCACTCCGTGTTCTCGCATCCCAGTAGCGTTATTCGTCGCATTTCTCAACCCCCGTTCATCCCCATCTTGGTTACCTACTTCCAAGATTCCTATGCGTCTATTTCTCTTCTTCTCTTTCATCTTCTTCGTCGAGAACACGACGAATCTAAAAATAGTCTGAAAATCATTTTTTCTGTCGTTTAACGTTTTTCATTAATTTTTGTAATCCTGTTGGAATCAGGAAAAATCTTAAAGTGATTATAATACTTGTTTTCCAAAGAATTTCCTTGTAGAGCAATTTTCAGGAATTTCCGGACTCTCGGAGAGCGAAACCGAGTGGCTGGACATTACTCAGGGGACATGGATAATTGCCAATCGTCGTTAAATCCGAAAAAGCTTGAGATTCCGAGTGAACGAGAGATCGGGGATACGAGTCAGGTACATCGGGAAGGGGATTAGCTTTTCACGACTCCCTGGAAGATCCTGTTTTCTCTCTGTCTCTCTCACTCTCTTGCGTTGTCCACGAAGCTAACACAGAGTTTCTTTCTCGCGGTAAAAAAAAATCGAAGCGACGGAGATCGAGAGGGTTGGTTGTGTGTACGTATAGACATGTATCTCGCGCTATTTCGTTATCTTTACGAGCTTGTAAGCCAGTTTGCGGGCGAGACGAGGCGGTATGAGGATTTGCGAGGGACCAAACCACGATTTCCAGTTTTCCGGCGGCAGGCGAGGAAAAAACGGGAGAGATGCGAGGAGAAAGTACAGAGATGTCTTGGAACAAAGCTCTTCCTCGTTGAATTTTCCAGAGCCTCAGTCGCAAAAGGGGAAAGTGAGCCTCGAGAGCTGGTGGTCCACTCGAATGCTCCATCCACTTTTGCCTTCTTCCGCGTAACAACGTTTATTATATACTATATATGAGGCATTCCATCCCAAATCGGACAGTTTGAAAAACTTTTTTTTTTATTTCCTCAATTTTTTTATATTTTTGAGTACCCATCAAAAGACCCTTCCTGTTAAATTTTGAGATTTTTTTGATTACCCGTTCAAAAGATATTAAATTAACAAAAAAACCGCTCTTTTTTGGTATTTTGGTCATAACTTCTTTAATAATGGTCCAAATTAAAAGTTTTTTTTTCAAAATTTTTGTTTTTTCATAGCCTTTTCAGAAAAAAATACAACAAAAATAATTTTTTTTAAAAATGTTTTGTTTTAAACATCTATCTATTCAACAATTTTTAAGACTAGTCCGATCGTGGGATCTCAATAACTACTATGTTTTTTCGATTTTTGAAAATTAAAAAAAAAAAAAACAATTTCAATAGATTATTATGAATACCAATTTTTGTTACTGTATAGTATTTTTTAAAATCATTTTAAATTAATTTGGACACTTTCATTGTTAACAGATTTTTAAAATTAATAATTAATCGATGAGCAAATAACAACAGTTCAAGAATTGTATGAGTGGGCATTGAACCTAAATAGTCTACCGAATATTGCTGTCAAATTTTTACATGAGAAACGTTATTCAGATGCAAAAGAAAGATTTTATTTGCGATAAAATACTGCGAAGTCAATTACAGGGGGACACAACAATTTCATTCAATTATTCCAATGACCAACGGAAACGTATTGGCAAAGGAATATTCTAATTCAGGAAATAATCGTATATGTAAGGTTTTCAAAAGAATACGTGAATAAATAAAAACTGTTGTTATTATTGTTCATAAACAGACTTAACGATTAATTATTAATTTTAAGAACCTGTTATCAATAAAAAAGTGTCAAAATAAATTCTAAATATTGAAAAAAATACTATACTGTAAGAAAAATTGGTATTCATAATAATTTATTTAAAAAAAAAAATTTTCATTTTTCATAAATCGAGAAAAAATAGTAGTTATTGAGATCCCACGATCGGACTAGTCTTAAAAATTGTTGAATAGATAGATGTTTGAAACAAAAAATAGAAAAAAAATTAAAAATGACATTCACTTTGAAAAACGCAATTTAACGTTTAGAACTCAAAAAACTCATTCAAAAACAAGTTGGATATTTTTGTTGTATTTTTTTCTGAAAAGGCCTTAAAAAACAAAAATTTTGAAAAAAAAACTTTCAATTTGGACCATTATTAAAGAAGTTATGACCAAAGTACCAAAAAAAAGAGCTGTTTTTTTGTTAATTTAATGTCTTTTGAACTGGGAATAAAAAAAATCTCAAAATTTACAGGAAGGGTCTTTTGATGGGTACTCAAAAATATAAAAAAATTAAGGAAATAAAAAAAAAAGTTTTTCAAACTGTCCGATTTGGGATGCCCATATACACGCGAGTGCATGTGGTTATACATACACAAGGAAAAATTTTAAAACCATTAAACTTTACGATCGTGAGTTATAATTATTTTATTATCGCCGATCGTAAACGATCAAATGGCGAAGGTAATACGTAGTAAATATTTCTATGGACATGGACAATGTCAATGTTGCTTACGTGTCCGAGGACGCGTTGAAGGCTCATTTTTAACACCCATTAAAAGGCATCGCGATGAGAGAAAATTATTAAATTCAATTAAGCAAATTATGAGAATGTTGGTATTGATATTTATATTTGAAAAAAATGCTTTCTTCTTCGTTTCTAAAAAATTTAAATTTAATTTGATTCAATTTTTTATTTAATTTCAACTGCAGCAATTAATTTATCAATTTTTCTTGACCTCCGATTTGAAAAAAAAGAAGGTTTTGGGCGTTTTATCTGACACAGGAAGTCGATGACTTTCTCGGACCATCTCGACGCAAGTTCATTTATCATTGATTCATTTTTGTCCGCACAATTTGGATTTAATCAATTTTTTTTCTATCGCTCAACATTTTTAACTCCCGGCGAAAATTTTGTGTTTTCAAAAAATGCATCAATTCGTACGAATGAACGATTTGGCCTCGTGCCTTTGAAAGGCTCTCGAAGCTCACGGATCCTCGAGCATTGTTCGATATCTCTCGATGCAACGTGCGCGGAGTTGCATCTCTTTTGAGAATTTTGGAGTGAGCGATGTCTCGAGTCGAGCGGAATACGCGGAGCGGCAAGTTTTACTACCTGTTACCGCTGTTGTTTCTGTTCATATGCTTGTGCAAGGGCCGACAGGTGCATCGCTCTTGGCTCGCCGTCCAGCTGCCACGTTTGCCACAAGACCTGCCTCCTTTTCCCAGTATTATCGTTCTGTCCTTGCAGCAACGTTGAGCCATTGCGATATATGCATATATATATATATATATATATATATATATATTACTGATGCGCGAGAACTTCCGCCGCAACTGACAAAATGTATTCTAACATTGTACGAATGTTGAATACCGATCGATTATCTTTATCGTCGTTGAACCGCAAATTGGCTGGGAGGTGGTCGATTAATTTTCTGCGCTGCAAGATACGCGCCAGTACGATGAATATCCTTCCATGCTTCTTCGGCATTTGCAATCGCCATATTTTTCCAAGGCCTTTTTTAAATTGGCTCTGACTTATATTTTTAGATTCTTTTGGATTATGCCTGGGACAAGGAATTTAATTATTTTTTACAAAGAATATATTCGATACATTCAAGATATATTCGCTTGGTTTTAAATTTGACGCAAAAAAAGGGGATTCTTGAAAAAAATACTATGTATTATTTATGGCAAGTGATATATCGTCGTGAACGTGAATACGCGATACGTCACGTTAAGGGACTGACCCCGTTGGTTTCCGTTATTTGCATATAGAAAGCGTTATAGCTAAGGGAAATAGAAACCAAGTACGTGACGGAGCGAAGGAGAAAGGATCGAGCCCTGCTCGGGGGACACGAGAGCGAAGGATTCTTAGTTGCCGCTGCGATGAGGATGAGAATAGAAACGACGTGAACGGACACTTCCTATCAGCGGATTCATTAATAACCGCGGCCCCGAGATGGAGAACCGCAGCGATGAGGTTCGGTTAATACAAACCCTTCTCTGTCAATGAGAAATTAAATTTCGTTCAAATATCTTTCGACTTTCCACGAGAAAGAAAAATTCAAACGATTGACAATGGACGAACGACGCGGGTCTATTTTTTCGGCCCTCGATCGAGAATGTTTTCTTCGAAACATTCGAAAGATTCTTCCGCCATTGTTCTCGCTGAAATTATGACGCGAGATAATAAATTCGGCAGCCCGTCTCATCAGCGACCCTTCACGGGGAACGAATTTTCCTTCGCCCATAATTAATCGTTCTTGGGCATGAACCGAGGCCGTTTTATCGGTAACGCGAGTGCGGATGTACTTTGAGTTTGTTCCACGGGATAAATCTCGTCCCTATTTGGCAAATGGGATAAATCTGAATAACACGTATCAGGGTCCTACCATGGCGAACGTTATTTCGTTGATAAGGGTACGAAAAGGGGTTTGGTGAATGATTAGAGATATTAATATCGCTCTCGGTCTCGTCTCGTCGCTCTCTTCTCACACATACACGCATATGTACATACTATATATGTATACTATTCGTGTATTTTACACACGTATATATGAGGCATTCCATGCCATTTCGAACGTCCAAAAAGTTGTCCACTCTCAAAAAATTGACATTTTGTCAAATTATTCAATTATATGAAAAAGAGTAGTGTAAATTTTTTCAAAATTTTTTGATCGCATTTTTGTGAGTTTTTCAAAATTTCAAAATGTTCCAAGTACCGTTATATCTTGAAAGCATACGATTGAACAGAAAAATGTTTCAGACAAAAAAGTTGCAAGTTTTACATAAACTTGGTAAATAATTTTTTTCAATTTTTTGAATTTAAAACATTACCATTTTCATACAAAATATACGAAAATAATTTTTTCGGCCGGTACGACACTTTCGATTTATGTCAAAAAATTCGAGAAAATACTCTGAAGTGTGTACAATAGACACGTATTTTTTTTTAGATCGCTCGATTAGTTGTTCCAAAGCTATGCTTTGTTTTATTAATAATATTTTTTTTGTTTTTGCTCCAATAAGCTCTAAAACATTAATATTATTATTGTAGATGTTCTTTTATCAAAAAATTTAAGAGAAACAATTTGGGAGAGTATGATTTTCCATAATAATTGATTTTTTTTTTTAAATGATGTTATTAATAAAACAAAGCACAGCTTTGGAACAACTAATCGAACCATCAATAAAAAAAATACGTGTCTATTGTACACACTTCAGAGTATTTTCTGGAATTTTTTGACACAAATCGAAAGTGACGTACCGATCGAAAAAAATTATTTTCGTATATTTTTGATGAAAATGGGAATTTTTTAAACTCGAAAAATTCAAAAAAAAATTTGTTCACAAAGTTCAGGGGAAACTGCAACTTTTTTGTCTGAACATTTTTTCTGTTCAATCGTATGCTTTCAAGATATAACGGTACTTAGAAAATTTTGAAATTTTGAAAAACTCCAAAACATGCGATCCAAAAATTTTGAAAAAATTTACAGTACTCTTTTTCAGATAATTGAATGATTTGACAAAATGTCAATTTTGTTGAGCGTGGAGCACTTTTTGACAGTTCGAAATGGCATGGAATGCCTCATATGTATACGTGTCTCGTAAGGGGTGCGAATTCACCAAGTTCACGAAGGGTTCTTACTCGAGCGGGCTATTTTGCTGGCATACAGGACGATGCGTGGCACATCTTCATCTCTACCAGTTATTCCTTTACCTCGTTGTAAAGAAATGCTGCAAAAGTTCCAACTTCGAATTATTCGCACACCTCTGTTGATTCTTGAAGTCTGATGTTTCGTTTAAAGCAAATAGGGGCCTAGAGACTCTAAAAAAATATGAATATGTTACAGCGAATGTACAAACATATTCTTCCTTGCACTCTGACGCGAGAACAGCTACAAATTGTGCCCCACGAATCCTTGATCCGAGATTCACAACCGCCAGAGCTCGAGACATCCTTCTTCGCGGACGTTATTTGCTCGTGTGCCCGAATTGAGTGTGTTTGCTCGCGTGTTTACAATCGAAGATAAACCGAGCAGGTTCCCCGAGAACAGAACTGAACCATGAAAATAAGGGGAAGACAAAACTAACAGGGAGACGATTGATCGTGAGCAAATCTCAATCCAATGACTAACTTGATTTTATCGGCTTGTGTATTGCAGATTTAATGGCGAAACATTCGATTGAAATGAAAGAAAAAGAAGATCCAAATCTACAAGCTTCGCGATACTGCAAAATTAATATCAAGAATTTTCAGAAAAAGGCTCAATTTTTTATTTTCTTATCAAATTTCCTCGACCAACGGAGTATCTGAAAATGGTTGGCACGCAAAAATGGGTTTTTTATTTTTCGAACCACCTTGATGTATATTAATCGCCTAGGTATTTATATCTATAATGTATAAAGTCATGTATGCTAACACCGGGAGCCAGGAATGTTGATCTACGAGTTCAAAAGCGAGTCTCGTAAAAGGTACGAAGCGCGTTTATTCCGGACCCTCCCGGAGTCGAGTGTCTTTCTAGTCGTGGCGTTGCGCACCATCGGATCTCGGAACATTCTAATCCTAATAAATAAATATTATTAATATCCAGCTAGTATATTTGAATGACCGAGGGAGTCTGGCAACCGTGGAGCTCCGAAAATTGTCTCTCCTTCTCTCTATCTCGGTCTCTTCCTTTCCTGTCTCCCTCGCTCGTTGATCAGACACGGATGAATCCGTTGCGTTCTGCGTGTGAGCTTCACCCTGACTCATTTCTACGCGCGGTCCAGGCGATGAAAAATTGAATACCCCGCTTGGAAACTGGCAGAAGTCGACCGAAAGAAAGGGGGGAACGAGAGATACGTAGAGAACGAGAGAACAGACGATTTTATGAGACGAGAGAGAAGAGAGGAAAATAATGATCGGCCATTACTCTTCCTGCTTGTGACACTTTCTTCTTCCTTTATTTTTCTCTTCTTTCTTTCTTTCTTGTTTCGTTTTTTCTTCACTCTCGTTGCCCTCTCGATGAGCGATCTTTGAAAATATCTCGATTCTTCCGATGAATATACATTTTGTTACGGCTTTCTTTGCGAGAAAAGAATTTTTTATAATTTATATACCGAATGTAGGTTACTTGGGAATTCAACACTGATTCACTTTCGACCATTTTTTAGATTTATTCGAGACATTTTTCACGGATCGGGATAAAGAGGAGTCGTGATAAAAACATAAAGAGATCAGACAGAAAGTTAGAAAAAACTAATCTCATCGATAAAGGACCTTGATAATTCCATTTTTAGGCACTCACTCATTTATGACAAAAAGTGCCTATTAAAATAGAGCCAAAATCTACGTGGGATGTCCGTCCAGACCCAAGTCTCAGAAACCTGTGCACGGAATTCAATCTCCTTTGCAGGGTAGTCGCATATGGTTGTAATCTTTATGCCCAAGAATTTAAATGATACGATTGTTTGGATACTTTCACATCATATTGATTATATTCAAATCTGTCAATTGTCAATGGAGTCACGTACGAAGAAATTTCTGCGAGAGGCAGAAAACGTGTGCGATAGCGGAAATGGCGATGAAGGGCTTTCATCGTTTTCGTCGTATATTTTCTTCATCGAGTTATCATACAATATTTTTAAAAAATTTTTGTTGTTTATTTGTATATTTATCAATGAGCAATTTACGGATTTTATTTCTACATTAATGTAATTTTTATTTATTTAAGATAATTAATGGCATTGGATTCTTCAGATCAATTTTTTTCATCGATTTCATGATCAATGCGAAACTTGTAAAAAAATGAACCAAACTTGGGGTTCCCAAGAGGAATCCACTGATCCCTACTTGATTTCTGGTAGATTTACAGAGCGTTTTTATGAGAAAACTGAAATTGCAAAAGCTTCTTGCCTGTTGATTGTAATTTGGACGGTTATTACAATGTTTGTTTTTTTATGTTACAGGTTTTCGTAGCTGCAACGCATTTTGGATTACCGCATCATTCGGTGAGTCACCTTTCTGGATATTTTGTTTTCTTCGAATCCTGCAAATCGGTCTGATTAAAAAATATTTCTCATCGCGAATAAATAGACAATCCGAGCTTTACTTTTTTCTCTAATGTTAATCTCATTTCTGACCATTTTTTGTATTTTTCATTGAATTTTCATCTCGATATCGAGATACATTTATCGATGACACGGTGTAACATTGATTTGCATTTATGTTCAGGGAGGTTTTTGCTAATGAACGTATCGAGATATATAATCTTCCGGGGCTTGAAATGATCAACATAAAAATTATTTATTCGCGTTAGAATTCGATCGTATTTTATCGAGGATAGAGAAAGACACGGAGCGACCAGAAGCTTGCAAAGGGTGTCGTTAACGTCGCATAGAACCCGATCTCGTAAATTGTCGTCAGCGACAGAGGCTAAACCGGCATCTCGGACCCGAGGCGGCGCGAATATTTACTGGGTATCTAAGTTTGTAATTACCAAGAAATTCAAGAGGTCCAAAAGATATCAGTGACGATGAAGCGAAACTTGCCGAGTCGCATGTACGCCACTTTATTCCGGTAAATTTCATGCAGCACAAGCATGACAGTTCACCAATGGCATATTAATTTTGACAACGAACAGTAACCGACTAACAATGAACAATTAAAAGAGCGACACTGACATACACGGTGGAAAGTTGAGCCAAGTTTAAGAATCTTTTTGTCAGCTCCTTTTTACATCGAAAAAAAATTGTTCTCGTGTTTAAACATATGACAAAATGTCCTCAATGTTTCAAGAGAAACTGTTTGACACTTGCATTGAAAATAAATTAAATAGATATCATTGAATTCAATTAAAAATAAATTGAATGATGAGGGCAATCAGGGCAAGATGAAAGGTGAGAATTTTTTACTCTATAAATAAATTCGAACCAACGATAAATTCTTTCCGTCTATATCGATCTTGATGTAAAGTACATTATCCATTTTTTGGTCCTTTTCTTTCGGCTCCTCGCCGCACTCTCGGTCTCTTATTTTTCTTACACCGATGCCGATATTTTAGCTCTCTTTGTAACACGTTCATGAGGGATATACAAGCGCCCCCGCGCCTTGAAAACCGCCTCGAGACTCTCTCGTTCTGGGCACACACACACATGCGCACTTGAATGCGTTTTCTTATTACGAATCGTCTCTTCGGCACGTCAAGAGAGCACGAATTAATGCCCGTAATATGTTTGGCTCCCTCGCACACGTTTACGATTTCGCCCGTACTCTCAGAAGCTTTTCTCTCTGGCAATTACATATAACTTAAGTTCCCCTTGCGCCTCGGTACAGCGAGTAACTCACGATACCTATTAATGCTCCGCTCGGCTAATGCGTTAAAGATATGCGTTTTTGTGCGTATGGGATATTGTAGGAGGATATAGATCTGTCGTATTTTGTCCTTTTGTCGGAGGGGAAGTTAAAAATTATGGGTATTTCTCGCACAGCCATGGCGATAATCAGCTTTTGATCATTTATCGTATTATCAACGAGAGGGTCGAGGAATATTTGCCAGAGGATTCTGGAGGAACGATCGGGAGGTTCAACATTGGCGCATATGAAACTTTGAAAATCGTTTAATACAAATTAATTAATAACCATTAATAAGATTGCCCAGCTTTGGGATGATAAAAATGGCTCAATTTCGTTCAGCTTAACATGAGACCGTAAAAAATGTGTCTATTGGTAATGCTTTTTTTCGGAGAAATTTTCTCATACGGGGAAGCTCCGCCCCCCCCCCCCCCGAAGTTTATTTCGAAAAAAATCGAATTTTTAATGTGGTGCTGCTAGCTTAAAGTTAACAAAAATTAGCGCTCTTTTCTTCATAATTCGACGCATCGTTCGGATCCCTGAATTTAAGGCCATTTTTGAGCTCTCAAGTACCGCTGAAAAAAAAATGCTTAGCTCTTTTCGTTACGAAGGAAATCACATTTTTAATGTGGTGTTGATAGCTTGAAGTTAACAAAAACTCAAATTTTTGATTTCATATTTTTTAATTTTTTTTCCCATTGGTTTTTCGTAGTAAAAAAAAATAAAGTTTGTCTTGAAAAAACGCTATGTTTCCCTTTGTTTAAGAGTAATACAACTAAAATGAATTAAAAAAAAAAAAAAAATTTTTTTATCCTATAGCGTCGAACAATTCAATTGATTCTAGTCTCATTTTTGAGCCTTTAATGAGCCTTAAATTATGCCGTTGTTCATTTTCCGATTCGGCGTACCCTTCATCCTGTTCGAATGATGTGGTGTTATCTTGATATCGAGCTAGCAATTTAAAAAAAATTGAAAAAATCGATGGTCGAACTTTAAAAATCTGCCAAAAATAGAAAAATTATCCGAATTATATGAACAAAGCGACATTTTGAAGTTTGAACGATCCCGAAGACAATGAGTGCATGTAGAACCCAAAATTCTATCTAGAAAATAAATTACAGTCGTTTTAGTGAACCGATTCAATTTTGACCAAAATGCGAAAAAGAAAATATTTTTAATTTTTTTTTTTTTCGGGCACTATACCGATGTATTCTGTCCCCCTGAACACGAGTCTACCAATAGTTTTCTCAAAAAATCGAAATTTTCATGAATTTTCATCAAAAACATTTTTCTCCCATTTTAGTCCCATTCTCAGAAACCTCGAAATCGCGAAATTTCAAGTGCTCATAACTTTACTTAGGTTCAACCGATTCCAAAATTTCTTTTTTGTACTAAAAGGCTGTCACTAAACTTAGAGAATGGCGTTTGGATCATTCCGATAACTCAATTTGCGTAGAAATGAGAGCACTTTAAAAATCGTCGAAAAAAATGGAAAGGGGTATGCCTTAAAAAATTTGCAAAAATCGATGGTCGACCTTTAAAAATCTGCCAAAAATCTAAAAATTATCCGAATCGGATGAACCAAACGAGGTTTTGAAGCTTGAACGATTACGAAGAAATAGGCTCAAGTTGGAGCTGGAATTCGATGCAGAAAAAAAGTTACAGCTATTTTAGCGAATGGATTAAATTTTTGCCAAAATGCAAAAAATAAATTTTTTTTATTTATTTTTTTTAGGCTTCATGTCGATGTATTTTTCCCCCCTGAACACGAATCTACCAATAGTTTTCTTGAAAAATTAAAATTTCTATAAATTTTCCATCAAAAACATTTTTCTCAAGTTCAGCCTTGTTTTTCTCACGTATTAAAAAAACAGAGAAAACGTTGACTTTAATGTGCAATAAAAAAGGTGAAATAATTCCCATCGTAGATCAGGAGTACGATTCGTATTCGTGGAATATTTCATGCATTTTGAATGATCGATTCATTATTTTTCTTTCCATAAAATTTGCGGAGGATCGTGGAATTCCCGAGGGAGTTTGGACCATAATAATTTGCCACTATGCATATAATGTAATAGGGATTGAATGGAATGTAGCAAGCTGTACGATGAGTCGACGATGGCAGGGGAATGAGAGTATCTCCACTGGCAATGATATATCGGCTATTACCTTCATTCCTTAGCACCTGTTAATGCGTTTTTCTCGTCCTCACAACCGACACCTGACGCCGCTACCACCACCATCGTATTACGCGTGTGTTCCTCGATATAAATGGATATACACGTAATATCAGGGACGAGGCCTTTTTGCTTCAGTTGCTTTTTCAATGAGAATATCGCAGAGACCGGGGTTGCTCGTGAACCTGCGGGACGAGCGAACCGCCGCCACGGTTATTCTTAAAAGCCGACAGGACCCGATCATTGGAATTAGTCCTGGCTTATATTTCAAACCCTTCGAAGCTTTCGTTTCAGCTCGTCCCTTCCTTCTTAAACTTTTTGAATTCCGTTCAATGATTTCAATTGTAATCACAATTATTCCGAGATATTTAAATTTTTCCAAATTCCCATTATTTTAGTTGATCCACTCCAATTTTCAATCAAGTCCCGCGCAAATTTGAATAACGATGGTTTTATTAACCGCCGTCGTTTTTTTCTCCCCAGTGAGATATTTTTATCACGATGAGAAACGCGAAGATTCGGCTCTAACGTCGATAGGGAGAGAACAAGGGGTTGGAGGGTGATCTCTAATTTCCATATTTCAAAGCTCATCGAGTATTCTCGAATAAAGTAGGAGACGTTAATACTTTTTTTTCTGGCTCTCATCCGACTCGTTGAGAGGACGACGTCGAGTATCATGGAGGGAATTGAGTGGGATATATACGAGTGCAAGTGAAGCAGAAGAAGGAAGTTTTTAATACCTTCTTAAATATTCTTTCCGTTCCACCTTCGGTGATCCTCCTCTCCACCTTCTCGTCGTCGTATTGCCGTTTGTACACCGAATAAAATAGCATGTACTGAACGTAAATTGTAACGTGAATGAATATGTACGGGGCATTCCGTGGCAAGTCGACTAAACGTTAATTGCACTCTGCCTGTGCTTTTTCTCTCGTAGTTTTTTTCAAATGGCTTGGAAAAAGAAAAATACCAAAATTTCTGGAACTCGATCAGCTTCGGTACAATCTGAAAATAATTTAATGAACCAAATGGGAGATAAAGCCCACGGTTGATCGAGCTTACACGGAACACTCCGTGTATTACACCGTGGATATAAATAATTTGTACAAGGGGGTCGAATTCAGCGTTTCCTCGGGCCACCCTTGCTCGGGTTGAAACAAGACACCCGGTATATAGACGCGGCCGATTCTCGTGTATGAAGGGCGATGGTGAGATATTTTTATTATACAGAGAGACATATAGATATTCGTACGAAACTCTGCTCAAAGGTAGAAACAAATAATACGATTACGGTCCGTTTCCGTTTATTAAAGAAACAAGATATCGCAGCTATGCGTACGTCCTCCTGTATCTTTCGTTCGTATATTTCAATATATGGGTTATTCCACGTCAAATTTCCCTCTCTCGTTCCTCTTCTCTCGATTTGATCAATTTTTAACGCAATTAAAAAAAAAATTACCACCCGAAGTTTCATTCTATCGATCAGAGTATGATTTCCAAGATAATAGGATCCTTGATATTTTTGGATTCTTGTAATTTTTTTACAATTTTTGTGTCAAATTTCAGTTATCATTGTTATCAATTTAAATTTGTTTGAATATCGGGGAAATGCAATTTTTCTGAAATTTATAGTAAAGTTAAATTTTCAGAAATATATGAAAAAAAATATATTGAATATATTCGAGATATATTTTTTTATCAATCTGAAATATATATTCAAAAAAATATATTTTCTTCCGCACAAGGATGAGGTCGGATTCGTCGCTCATTCGACGTGGAACGTCCCATACGAGTATTATATTTGTATATGAAAGACATCACATTTATCCGCAGTGAATGAACCGCTCGCTGCATTATATCTCTTCCGTTCGCAATTCCCAATGCCGGTGTCTTCCGAAGGTAACGCCCAGCGAGGAATATCGCCGCTCGGCATTCGATATACGAGGGAAACTCGATATACAGGAGGAAGAAAAAAAAGCAAAAATTGCCGCGAGAATTACGCGCGGATACACACGTGTGTAACGAGTGAACGTGGAACGAGGAATAAAAGGAGATCGAAAAGCCGCAAAAAATAAGCCACCGTGTCCGGCGTCGATGTGGACCAAAGTGGGGCAATGCGAACCACCCTGGAAATTGAAAAATCAACCATCGCAAATGGCTGGATTTTCCATCAAAGAGATCGTTATTCTCAACGATGAGTTCTTGATATTCATGAGACACTGTCGGTCCTGACCGAGACACGGAATTCGCCACGCTCGAATCGCAATTACATTGTCGCGGGATGAGAGATGAAGTATAATAATACAATGCCGTCCAGTTAAAACTGGATATTACGACGTTTGTAAGAAGGGGATCTATAACACGGGGCACACGTTCAATTGTCGTTTGAGCGTGGGTGGATGAGTTCCGGTGCGTGTACCACCGAGTTTCTCGTGTTCTTCTCGCTCGTGAGTCATCTAATTTATTCAAAGCCGCGAAGTGCAGTGGCTTCGGGACTATCGCGGACGAAGACCCGGAGTGTTAGCACCGGATTGAAAATGGTGGTCCAGTAGCCCTGTCGAGGTCTCTCCTCTCCTTGTCGTCTCGTACGTCCGGCCAAGAGTTACATGCGTTTTGAAACTCACGCTTATGTACGGGGTATTCCGATTTCTTCGAAGGACGCGCATCATTGGCCTCTCAGATTTTATTCTCCATTTGAGGGGGAAAAAAATGGATTCCAGAAGAAATTCAAAATTTTTACGATGGTCCAGATCGTTCGGTAGAAATCGGCATTTTGGTGAATTTTTTTAGCCTTTTCCTTTGGATTGAATTTTTTTTTCCCGTGCAACTACCTGTAGAAAAAATCTGAAGAAATACGAAGTATTCTTCAGCAGCGGTAGAAACGTAGAAAAAAAATCACGAGCCTAAAGGAGTCCAGAGTCTGCAGATTCGACGAGGAATATCCCATGGATGTATACGTCGTCGCACGCATCGAGCACGCGTCCGACGTGAAAAATATAGCCCTCTGCCGGACCGTGCCACCCACCTACAAGAAGAAAGTAGAGACGGTTCAGAGTCCAGCTTCAGACTAGTAAAGTAAATGTAACTCATCTCGGAGCGAATGGACATGGTAGTGGTAATTTCCGTGTGCATGATGTGTCTGTTTCTTCATACATATATGCATATGGTATATGATGTGAGAACACTGCAATACATATATATGCATGTATATATAGAGAGAGAGAGAGAGAAGTCATATAACTGGTATACGCGTGGATATATTGAGACACGGGCCAACGCATTCTAATTATCATGTGCATAATGGTGGCTGGTCGCCAAGCTTCAGAAATACATCTGAGCATGGCAGACTCTATAGATAGGTTAGGATCGCGAGTTTGTCATGTGAATTCCATGGAAAAGCTATATCCACCTTTATTTCTCTCTCTTTCTTTCTCCGTCTCTTTCATATTTTTTTGTCCTCTTTGGACTACACCCTCGCTCCCATTATTTCGTCAAAAACGATAAATTCCTTTTTTTTTTTTTACCAAACTCCCGGCTCCGTTTTGCAAGATGATTTTCTCGTCAATTTGTCAACAATTCCGCGTGTGAATTTTTGGGGCCCTCAAAGAGGAATCCTCGCCACTCGAACGTTCAACGGGATGTTCAAATTTATTTTTCATGCTAATATTAATTTTGAAATAATTATTACCGCAATAGAATTCACAAGGATTATGTCCAACGGTGATTCGATCGTTATAATCCTCTCGTTTGACGACACACAAGTCGATGCTAGTTCGAAAGTAGGTCGATCGAAAAATCTGTCGTGGTCCGGAAAGGTTTAATACGGAGAATCCTCAAATGTCAATCACGGTCTTCTTCTTTTATCGAGGCTCGGGAAGGTCACATCTCGCGATTATCCCCTTCAATCTCGAGTCTTTTCATCGTTCCACACGAACGACCGAGTCCCTTTACTATTATTTATCCTTCGCTCAATCATTCCTTTCATTCGACAAAACGTTAGAAACGACGAGCGAGAGAGACACCTGTACATCTATACGTGTACTAATATCCACGGACAAATGAGTATCCGCGAAGCTGTCGCTGGTTCGAAATGAGGAATAAAATGTGACCGGGCTATCCGCGGCAGCTCGGAACGTCCCGAGAGCGAAATATGAATGCGAGAAACGAGCGAGGGATGGTAGTCTCGGTCCATTTAGCGATTCCTCTCATTGTACTCGGCACAGTGCGATTCTTTGATCTTCGAGAGGGATAAACGAGGAGTCGGAGCAAAAATGTAACCCCTTCTGACTTGATGGATGTAGAAATAATTATCGCAAAAGACACTCGCGCCGAAGCGATGTGAAAAGAAAAATCTAAGAGGCACGCACGAAACAATGTAATCGCGTTAAATTTTCGTCAAGTCGGTGATGACCGTGAGCCATGCAACGACGATACAAAGTAGAGTGTACGGACGAATCGCCGGGTACAAAGAACGGGGAGAGGGATGAGAGATGGCCTGAGAAATCCAGAAGTGGGAGATCGGTGGTGCGTTGTGGTCGTTCGGAGGTTTTTAATGAATGAATACGAGAACGAAAGACAAATATCTATGAAAGAAAGCGAAAGCCGTAGGAGTTTCTCGAGTGGCTCTGAGATTCTGGGAGGGGAAAGACGTCCCGAGGATTCCGGAATGCTACCGATAACCGCGGGTGGTACATCTGGCGAAAATGTTGAAATACGTTGAAACGAATGCAAGCCAGTTCCGAAGATTTCTGGCGCGATGTATCGCCCGTATCTTTCTCTGTCTATCTTTTCATCTTTATATTTCGTATATATAGATATAGATCACCAGTGTCCGTCTCACTCGGTCCCTCGATTTCTCGGTCGGGGCGCGGTGCGACGACTGATGCATCGGCATCGCCCCGGGGCACGGGTAATGCCTAATTAATCCAATTAATCTAACTCGGCACAAATGACCTCCTCCGTGGCGGTGGCCCACCACCGACCTCTCTCTCCCCCTAATTTCCCCTCTCTCGCATCGGTCCCACAGAATCGCTTTTTTTTCCGCTCTCGAACAACGTTGCCCTCGTGTGTATTCGCCGATGCTCTCTCTCTACGGAAGGTTTGTAGGTAGAATGTTGAAAGCCAGAGAACGAAGAGAGAGAGAGAGAAGTGCGGAGGAACCCAACTTGAAACGAGACCACGGATGTATGATTAAAAGACCGATCAAACATTCCGCGAAATTAACGATAATCTTTGATTTATGCCATTTCGTATTACAAATTATTAGCCTTCATTAGGGAGCGGTGGGGCATTAGTTATCGGCGGGGTTCGATGACGCAAGCATATTATTCATTCGGGACCGAAAACTGAACATCCTTCCAGATCTGTTTTCGCTCGTATTCAATCTATCTTTCGTTTCTCTTTTTTATCTCATTTTCAATAAAAATTTGGGCTGTCTCTTGACTTCGAGAATCCGCGCGTTACCTATCATTGAATTTACTATTTTGATTTTGCAAGATTCGCAGACACATTGCAATGATGAATGCATGAAAATTTTAATCAGACCCTACTCTATTTTTTTCGTCCAAAACTCACTCGCATCGCTGTCTCGAGGCACCGTTTTTGCATTTCGATCATTATTATGAAAACTTTTCCTGGCTCTCGGATAAAGGACCGAGTATCAAAGATATTTTGGAGCCACGAGAATCAACGACCGTTGAATATTTAAAAAGTTTTCCACTCGTATCTTCGAACGAACCCAGAATAGACATTCGGATTGACTAGAATCTTAATTTTAATCCGTCTCACTGTATCATACGCGTTTTTTTTTCTTCATCCGTGTCATCTCTCGTTCTCCGCACGGTGCATCGTTCTACCGATTGTTTCTGCTCGACCCATACGTTTTCGCGCGCGTGGCCTCTCCGTCTACGTTTGTACGTTGGAATATATTATGGTTTTGTTCCTCTCCCTCTCTCTCTCTCTCTCACTTGCTCGGGTGGAGAACGTTATACACAAACACTCGCGGAGACCGAGAGACCAGGCTGGTTGTCATTGGCTCATTTGTTACACGCCATCCAAAGCATGCGGGGCCTTGATTTAGTGCCTCCATCTGAAACCGCGGGCTTGCTTCGGCTTTTACACTCTATGTATATATACCTATAGATGTACATATTCCATATACGTATATACTTCAGTGATAGCACGACCTACCTATATATTCGAATCTCTGATGCCGCGACCGCCCTTAATCGAAGAGACAAGGACACAAAGGAACTCACTACGTTCGAACTGCACGAGTTCGTGACCCCGAGGGCCCCGAAGGAGCCTCATCCCCCACCACCGCGCTCGTCGTATCTGTCCAATCGTCGTATATTCCTCTCTTTCACTCTCGTATCCGCGCTTTTTCTCTCGCGCGTTATGTTCCTTTTGTTGCTGCTCACCTCTTTCATGCGCGGCTCGAAACGTGTCCCGTATGATCCCCTTTTCGTGGGTTAACGTCTTCCTCGAAATAGCCGGGACGAAATCGATTCGTCAGAGGGACGGACCAGTCGGTCACGGCCGTCATCCATGTGGTCGCGTGATCGAGGACTTTGATTTTTATTATTATCATTTATTTATTTATTTGCCCCTGGAATATGAGCTCGAGACTCGTATGAAATGGGACTTGTCCGCTCGCGAACGTTTGGGAGATGCTGAATTTAATATTGATCCGTGAGAATGATGAAAAAGATGAGATAATGATGAAAAACTTTTTCAAGATTTTTTTCTGTTCTTACCGCTATCTTGAGCGTCCATCTGCATCGATCAAATGAGAATCCATGGACAAAGGAACGAATTATCCTATTTGGGATAATTTGTCAGGTGTAGGTGGTCCCGCGTAATGGATCCGCCCGTCTTCTTCGCGAATTCAGGGAGTCCCGTCTTTTCTGCCAATCGGCAACCAAACAATCATCATCGGATGTCCATCCGTCTGTGTGTGTCTCTCTCTCTCTCTCTGAGTCTTCCACAACGTGCTCATATACATCCGCTGTATCATTGCCGCACTCTCGTTCAAGAAAGAGAGAGAGGAAGAGAGAAAATGAAAGGAAGACCGCTATAGACCCCTCACTTATACGGTAGCCGAAGGAGCGAGAGACCCCAAGCGTAGAGAAGAGCCCCACGAAATCTAATTGTCGGTCTTCGGCCATGGCATGGGCGGCAAATTGCAAAAATAAACACGCGTTTGTGCGGTATCTATAAGCCGAGTCGAACGAGGAAGGCGAGGAATCAAAGAGCGAGTGAGAGAGAAAAACGAAGAAGGCCCAAGAGAAACACGAGTATCAGGGGGTGAGAGAGAGATAGAGAGTGGGAGAAATATGGTGAGAGTGAAAGACAGAATTACAGCGATTCGAGCGAGATAAAAGACAACGGAGAAGCCGAAGAAGAAGAAGAAGAAGAAGAGGAGAACAAGACTCGCGCCGCCACCGAGTCCTTTCCTTCATCGTTCTTTCTTTGTTTTTTTGTTTTTTTTTTTTCGTCTCCCAGGGAATGGAAACACTAATTTTGCGGAATACGGTGGATTGACTGCAGCAAGTGCCGAGAGCGTGCAGACCTCTTTTCTGCCATACGAATGTGAAGGAGGCGGGGAGGCGAGGGAGGAAGTTCTATTGTAAAAGACGCGCGCGGGGCGATCATGGCACTAGTAGCGATGTGCATAGTCGGGGGTGTGGGTCGTGATTACCCCGGGATAATTACAGTCATCGTGGGCGCTTGGCTCGATGCACGGGAGTCCGCGAGAGAGGGTGGGAGTGCTCGAGCCGCGAAGAGGGATGGAGAGAGATACGAACGTGTGTGATACTGTATGGTAAAACGAGCGACGGAAAGAGTATCAAGATGGAGGTGCGAAAGAGTGAGACGACTGCCCGAGTGTATTCGCAGCTGGAGAGGGCTGCAAGCTTGAGCTTCTTATGTATGCATTAGACTGATTCGAAAGAAGCGACTATATTTTATTTTTCGAAATAACGTTAAATACTTTCAGGGAGGTGAAAAAAGATGCCTGTTAAAAGCAGAGCTCTTGATATAAATATTTAGACATGTCTCATCGCCAGGGTTGCGAAATTTTTAATGAAAAAGTAATGCATCAACCATTAAAATTTGATGGAAATTATTTTCATTGACCATTAAATTATTTTCATTAACGATTAAAATTATTTCGATTAACCATTAAATGTTAATGGTTCATGAAAATACAATTGCATTACAAAAAGTAATGCGTTATTTGCAACCCTGCCCATTATAATGTAGTGTGTAATAGAAATAATTTCCATTACCCATTGCAATGTAATGTGTAACGGACAAAACTTTCATTGCAATTTTGGGAATGGAAAAATATAGATGAATCAATTATTGCAATTTTGCATTACATTTTATTGACTTGGGACTTCAATTCAGGTACCATCAATTCTAAAAAGCATCTGTATTATTATTGCAATGTAATGTGTAATGGACAAAACTTTGATTGCAATTTTGGGAATGGAAAAATAATTTTAATGGTTAATAAAAATAATTTCCATTAACCATTAAAATTCAATGGTTAATTAAAATAATTTCCAATAACCATTAAACGTTAATGGTTAATGAAAATGCAAATGCATTAAAAAAATTAATGCATTATTTGCAACCCTGCTAATCGCAAATTTCTATTTTCCATTTAAATAACAGGGAAACAAACATTTTCAAGCTTTGAAATTTTATATCTCGGCTTCGAGTCAATGTACCGAATCGAACGACATATATTCTTGTAGAGAATTGACCGCTCTACCAAAAAGATCTCCTATGATTTTTCGATAAACTCACTCCTTCAAAAGTTATTCAAGGTTAATGTTAAATTTAGAGTAAACTTCACTTTTTTTTTTAGTTTCCGGCAAAATTTTGAAACTTATTACTAAATATCGTAAAATCTTTCTTGATACAAAAGTTTAAATTGTCTTAACACAAATTACCTAATTTTTAAAGAAATGACCAATGGTAGTTCGCCCATATTCACAGTCTAATATACATGATATATGTATATTAGACCGTCAATAACTTTTGAAGGAGTGAGTTTATCGAAAAATCATAAAAGACCCTACAAGAATATGTGTCGTTCATTTTGGTACATTGACTTGAAGCCGGGATAAAAAAATTCAAAGTTTGAAAAAAAAAATTCCTGCGTTATTTAAATGGGAAATTTGCGATGAGACATATCTAAATATTTATATCAAGAGCTCTGCTTTTAACAGGCATCTTTTTTCACCTCCAAGGAAGTATTTAATATGTTATTTCGAAAAAAAAAATAGTCGCTTTTTTGAATCAGTCTAGTATGCATACTTTACTTTGAATCTTGCATCAGGACGACGAATCGCGTAATTTTACAGAATTATGCCGTGCTCTTGATCGTTACACACCGTTACTCAATCGCAAGTTTGATTATTCAAACGCACTCTCTTAGAATTCGAGATTTCAAGCCTCAAATGCAATAATGAAAAAACTCGTCTTTGAATGACACCTTTGGACGAAAGGAATTTTTTTTCTTAGTAAATCATCAGTATAAATAATGGGTAATTATTTTGTTTCGAAATCTGACGTTTTTTGAATCATAGTATTTGTGAAAATTCAAACCAAGCGTCATGGAATGGAATGTCTCATACGTATAGGTTTCGTCCACCAACGGTTTCGACCGATGACAATTCGGTCATTAATTTCCTTTGGAGATAGAAAAAGCCACGGTCTCGCTAATGGTCAGCCCTTACGGTCTAATGCCTCGCGTTCTTCCTCGCAGCTCTTCAACTTTCGCGGCTCCACTTCCGCCGATCCGAGCCTCTTCGGCTGCACCAAAGACGGGGCGAGCTCTCCTCGTCATCGCCCTTATTTCACCGCCCTCTTTCACTCTCCCGCTTAATGGCCCACTCGTTGATGACAAATTTCGAGCCTAGAGGAAATATATAAATTACACGAAATAAGTTTCACTTTCTCCGTGCCACCGTTCGTTCGCTGGACCGTGGACACTCGTGTCATTGTGATACGCCCGCCCATAATTCAATGCTCGCCCCGACTGATATACGAGCGAGAAAAAAAACTTCTGAAAAAATGACAGACAGAGAAGGAAAATATTGCAAGACAAAAAAATTGCCTCCTGCATTGCGGAAGTATTTTTCGACAATCGATGCGAAAACCATCCAGGCTCTCTCCATTATCTTTTTCGTAGCGTACCGAAAAAATACTGACTTCGCCACGAGGACAAATTTAAATGTAGCGAGGCTCTCTTTATCTCAATTCAAAAAATCGTCTTCCAAGGTCCTCCCGAGCGAGTCCGACGTTGTTACAAATAAGCACAAAGTGCATTCAATCGTTGAGCGCTATCGCTTGATACGTTGGGCCTCGATCAATGCCGTAATTTGAAATTTTTAACGAAGCTACCGAGCGTATGTGCGTGAGACTGGGAGAATGTGAGAAGAATCAAAGGATCGAGGGATCGTTGGTGCATACAGAGTCTCTCAAGATCATGGATCGTTAATATTCGTGGCATCGTATCGAGTCTCACGAACGGTGAGAGGAAGGAAAAGGTTCGGTTGGTTTTTTCTTCGTTTTTTTTATTATTAATAAAGAAAGTTTACAACGTAACTCGCGGCAATAATGTATCATACGGCATATATAAGCTTATATCGGCGAGATATAGGTACCCGTATTAACACATGCACGGGAATGGTATTGGAGAGTCGTTGCGAGGATGTGCCTTGGTCGCCTGGCGCCTCCGCTCCGCCACCCAGGGGATCCCCTCATTATTTGCTGCCACGATGAGCCTTTATTAGCAGTTATCCCGTTCGGTCTCGAATCTATACGTTCGCATAATCATAAATTCCGCGTTTACGGTTCGCGTATCTTATGCAAATTAGACGATTTAATCCTCGCTGATATTTCAGGGCATTTTTAATAATCATGATGCCCCGCGTGTCCGCTATGGGCATGCGATGGTCATCGGTGAATCGAGAGAGAATTCTCATTCTTACCATTCTCCTTTTTATCTCTTGTTTCTGTTTGCTCGCCCCAGCGAGAGAGAGAGAGAGAGCGAGAGAGAAAGAGGGTATAGATACGTACCGGTGAACGATCAATTCACGTCGATTCATCGTCTTGAATTTCTCGATCGGTAAGGCGACCAAACACACGCGCTGCTCCCCCTTAACCCTCGATTCGAACGTCACGGATTCTCGTGGGACGTCCCCCGAGGCATTTTTACAATTCTCAGACTCGTTACGTGGACATTGAAACATTCGACGTACGCGGCTCTCTTCGGCGACTTCTCGAAGCGGATTAATGATTTTTGTGACTCCGTGGAGAGACTCCTTGTCGTCCTGAGTGGCGGTCATTTGTCACTACAAAAGTGCCTCACAAAATTACCAATGGGTATGGTCTAAACGGACAATTTTGATTTGCCAGTTGCAACCGAATATTTGAAACGTTTCACGGTCGATATACATCTCCGGTTACAATTTCAACGTTAAACGACTCTACTAAAAAAAAATTCAACCGATACTGTCCCATTGTTCGTTGAATTTTTTTTTCCTTACAACAAATAACGATGAACGTGCTCAATTTTATTTTGTAACATTTACATGAAAATGACGTCGGTCGCCACGATGCGCCGAAAGACTAAATTTGTGATGCAGAGGCAAGTGTAAATGTTGTACGATGGAACGAAAGGTTGAAAGGTTTGGCGAAGAGATACCCGTCCGGTGTAACGAGAGAGGACGGTAGCCAAAGCCATTACACGTTGGTCCGGTATAAGAGACGCTCGAGAGTGAAATAAGCGAGTGGCAGAGAAACTCACAAACACAGAGACACGTGAAATGGCCAAAACCCCTCCTGTGCTTCGGGATATTAGGTAAGTCTGAAAAAAGGACAAATTCCCGACAAAAGCAAAGTGAGCGGTGGGTCAGGCCAACGGGCGAAAAGGGAGTCCGAACCACCCCCGGAGGCTGAAACGCGGACAAAGGCCGGGGCATTCTACCTCAAACGATAAAGCCGAAGGCACACCCGGAATCAACGACGAATATAATTACGGACGCTCTTCTCCGGATCCACCCCCCTGGATGTCTGCCAGAGCCACTGGACTTTCCATCTTTCTCTCCCTCTCTCTTTCTCCGTCATTGACCAGGAAAATCAAACGACCGGGAAATTTCCAAAACCCGTCTAATCTGCGAGATCAGAAATTCCGATAGTGCAAAAAAATCAATTTTTCAACGTGATACATATTTCGTACAACTTACAGTTTGCGAGAAATATTCCACAATCGCTATCGTGACGAGAAATGGTCTCTCAAACTCTCGCCGTCCGAATCAAAGACGATTCTGATCGAAATTAATATCGGCGTTGGTCACAAAGGTACGGATGTACAATTGTCTCGCGAGCGAATTACATCAGTCCGGACATTCCAGCATAGAGGGCTCCTTCATCGTTCAAACTGCGCAGAGATCTCTGAGAAATTAGCTATACAATCTCCGAGTGTTCGACCCGACTCTCGGTGTTCCGAACCAACCCCCTCGATAAGATAACAATCCTTTGAGCCGTGATTCCACGACCAGTGGATATCGGTTTCTGGACTTTGGAATTGTAGTCCGTTGTAGTGCTATTTGTGTGTATAGACAGAGGCTGAGGGGAAAGCGAATCCGAAGGATTCGTGTACAGAGGAGACGCGCATACCGCCGGAAGCTGAAAACGGTTCGGACTCACGATAAGAGATTGAGGGTGACGGAGAAATGGCGAGTTATCCGCCGAGCTTGAAAGCGAGAAAGAGAGGCAGGAGGGAACGAACAACGAGATGCGCGGGAACTCGAGAACCAACGATCAGCGATTGGCTTATATTGGCACACTGAAAGAAATTATGGTCAACGATATTCCATAATGGAGTAAATATCTTTCTGGCAGAATTTGTACCACCTCGAAACCCTTATTTATGGAAAATCAAAAAATGTGGAACCCCAAAAATCACAACAAATCGTAACTAATGAGTTATCACTGGAGTAATTTAGACGAGGGCAATTTTTGTAGCGACTCGGTTCAAAATGTTTTATGAAAATTGTGCGATAATCGAGTCGCCTATTTTTTTGTCTCTTATCCGGGAGAAGCTTCTGAAAGTACATTGTCAAATGGAAGAATAGCGGGGAATGGTGATTCCTGCAGGGCCAATCTCTGTCGAGTTCGTATCAAGGACCTAGTGCTTGTGTTCCAGCACAAATCAATTAGTGGCTTGAGGGGGGATGGGGGCCTCGGGGCACTTCGCTTTTGGAATATTCCCTCTCTCTCTCGCCCGCGCGTCCCAACGGCAAACCTCCCGAAAGCTCCGGCTTTCGCTCCATCGTTCTTCTTCCCTCCTTCAATGACTTCTCAACCCTAGATCCGTCCATCCCTCTCTCTCTTTCTCTCTCTCGTTCACCCTCCATTCACGTAGGTAGCCACACCGAATACAGATTGCGTTTCAATCTATGCGCTAACGAGTGTTTAGTGTTTACCGAACTGCGAACCAACACTCTCCCGCCTTATCCTTTGCCACTGTTTCCGCATCCTTACGTTACAATAACGAGAAAGGCCTAACGAGTTAGAGACGCGAATAGAGGGGGACATTATTTGCAAGGGTAGCCGGGTGTACGTCACTGATGTTCTTCCCTCGCGGTGTTCAATCGGGGGAGGGAAAAAAAAAACAACAACGCGTACGTCAAAGTTTACGCGAAGGGTTCAAATTTTTGGCGGACAATTTTCAATTTCAGACTACATTGTTCCAAGCATCGCATCATCGATGATGCAATCAAGGACTGCGATTACAACCTTGACTCTGGAGAAATTCTTGGTAATAATTCATTTCGGTTTTGCAAATTGACAAAATGAGATTAATGACAGTGAAAGCTTGAAAATTCAGAGAATCAACGGAATGACAACGCGCGTTTGCTCTCGTGGATTCTCTGTACAGTGTTCGGTGCGCATATTCACCGGCATTGGGATGGATGCAGGACGATCGCATTTAATTACACGAGTATTTTATCGCGCCGATGGCATTGGCTCGTACAGTTTTGTGAGAGAGCGAAACTGGCCGGGCTCTCGACGCGCGTTTTCCCCGTTTGGCATTTCAAATATAACCCCGCTGGTTTCGAACACCGCGCGGCCCAATACGAGGCTGGAACGCGAGTTTATGTTTCTCTCCCCGATCGTCCGTGTATGTATGTATACGTGTGTATATTGGATATTCCTGTGTACGGCGCAGGTACCTCGAGATGCGTGTATGGGACACCAATATCCGAAAACACGTGTACACGTATATCTATATATGTGTGTGTGTGTGTGTGTGTGTTGCCGGACCGCAGGCCCGGGACCCTCGAATATTTATGGGGGCCAAAGTCAAATTAGTGGCGTACTGCGTGCACCTTTTGATTAAGTATCTGTTAACTAAAGGTAATACTTAATAAAGTAACGCTGATTTAGTGCCCGAAGGCCCCCTTCCCCTCGCACACACGAGGCTGGTACGTTGGTCGGGGTTTTTTTCGGGTGGTGAACGCTGAACGCGGGTGTGAGTCAAGGGGGGGGGGGCTCCCTTCTCGCGAATACGCGGACGTATATAACGTGCCCGGAGGAGCGGAGGAGGAAGGTGCCGCTGCTCGGTGAAAAATCCAAAAAGCATATACCACGAGACCGATCGAAGCCTGTCGGTCCGATAGCTCGAGCCAGCGTACCCCGAAGAGAGAGAGAGAGACAGAGCGCTCGAGTGTCCCCCCTCGAATGTTTCTCTTAACCATCTTCGAGCCATTCGTTTTCCCCGTTCAAAATAAAATGAGATATTTATGAGGGCCATTCCGATGCCACGATTGGCCGGGACAAGATGCACGACGATGTTTTGCGCTATGGGTGTTCGTATCGCAATATTTTTTTCTTCGGTTGAGCCCATTACACGTGAAAAAAAAGAAAATATTTAAAAAATCAATATAAAAAAATGGAATAAAACGCGAGAAACTTGATGCTTTATGGAAAAAGGGGACGATAAATAGAAACGTGATTTTCCAGAGTGTCAGATTATTGTCTAACAATAAGAAAAGCTGAATTGACATATATTTTAAATAAACAAATTTTTTTTAAACAGCTTTTATTAGTTGTTAATAAAAAAATAACTAAAAAGTTAAAAATAATTGTATTCAGATTGGAAATTAGTTTTCAAATGAAAGCGTGTTAGACCCTCTTTTTTTCCTCTTCAGTTTAAATGTAACTCGCTTTTATTAGAAAACTTATGTCCAATCGGAATAAAACTATTTTCAACTTTTTAGTTATTTTTTATTAACCACTAATAAAAGCTTGTTTCCATTTTTTTTTTCGTTTATTTATTTTTTATTTTTTAGTATTTATGATGTTAAATAACTAGCTTAGTTAGATCTAGTAACTGTAGTTGAATCTAGTTTCGCATAATTTTTTGTAAAAAAAATGTTTCGTAAAAATGTTTGCACAAAAATTATTTTTCTAAATTTGTTGGACAAAATTATTTCACACAATTAATTTGCAACGTTTTTCTGCAAAATGTATGTAAACAAATTTGTTAACAAAATTTTTTGGAAAAAGACTGTTGCGCAAAATTTTTTGGAAAAAGACTGTCGCGCAAAATTTTCGTAGAGAAATGTTGAAAACCAATTCCTCAAAACCATTTTGTGAACAAAATTTTGCAAAACAATTTTTTCGCAAACAATTTTGCGAAACATTTTTTTTCGCAAAAAATTATGTGAAACATTTTTTGTTGCAAAATAATTTTCAAGCCGATTCGTTATAAAAATTTTGCGAAACAATTTTTTTGCAAACATTTGCAAATTTTTAGCGATAATATTGCATTGTCATCCGATTTATATATGCATGACAAAATTAAACTCAATCGGAAACTAGGAAGTGGGTCAAATTTAACTTGCAAGATTTGATTACAGACAGACAGACAGACAGACACCGGGACAGGTGAAACTAAAAAATAAAAAAGCTTGTAAAATAGGACAAAAGAATCGAAAAAATTAAAATTGCAAGAGGTAATGGCAATGAAAATAGAATTGGTTGCAATTACAAGCGATCATGATAATTTGAAGCAAATTTCGTTGATATCCTTTGAATATTGATTTTAAAAAATGCAGCTTTCCCCATTTAATCTTGATTTTTTTAAAGAAAAAAAAACTACAGTTTGTTGCTAAAAAAAAGCCAAATGTTAGGTAGACTGAGAACTCTTTTTTTTCTATCAAGGTATCTCCGTGTCTGGGACAAGTTGCTCGTGTTTACGCATTCTCTCTTCTTATTTTGCATCCGAGCTCCTTAACTTTCTTCCTCGTTTATATCGCCAGTGTCACTTTCGTGTTATTTCCATAGCCAACACGATATGGTGCTTCTTTATAAGCGATAAAGTCCGTTGGTTCGATCGGGTCGAGTGTTCCTCATCGAATGACCGTATCCACGGAAGGATATCGCGCTACATGACCTCGGCACGGAGAGAGAGAGTGAGAGAGAGAGAAAGAGAACTCCGACACGGGTTTTTCAGTCCGGGAGGCTGAGGATCCCCTCGTTCCGGTGTATCTCTCTCTCGCCCCCCCTGAAGAGGCTCGTCGCGATTTATGCTCCGATGTATCGCCACTGCTTTGCCGCGTCGTCAATAACCCCGAGCTTAGCTCATCTAACTCCTTGCGCGCGATACCAAACACCTTCTTCTCTCTTCTCCGGGCTTCCCTCTTCGGGCTTTGAATATCTGATGGCAATTTGTTCTCTCACTTCTCGTTTGTAACACGCCTGTGTGTGTCTCTCTCGCTCTCTCCATCGCGCGCTCGTTCATCGGAATCATATGGAATCTGTATGGGAAGCGAGACTTCCCGACCAAGTTTCACGGTGATTCCTCTTTATTTCGCACTGATAATATTTATCGCGGTCCCTCGTTGCTCCTTTTTTCTCCAGTTGAATTTTTACACTTGGAATATCATGGATCAAGAAAATTCTGCACAGCATTAATTTTGAGATCACCACTGTTAGTTGAACGAAATTAATTCTATTCAATTGAATAGAAAATTAACTTTTTTTACAAAACTACAAAATCTATTTTTTTGATATTTTATTTCAGACGACCGTGACTGCGATTGCAATTTTTTCCTGTCATCGTTTTCTCAGCGTTGTTCTTGTCTCTTTCATTTTAGTATGCCCGCAATTTTCGGCCCGTTAAAGTATTTAATATCGAATGTCGTTATCCGCGTTGGCTCGTTCGCATCACGCGGGAAAACTTGATCATATTTCGCGAATTCTCAGCGAGAGGCAGGCAGTTCGATCAAAAATATACAAAGTATTTTAAGCTCCATCGGAAGAAGGTACCGGTTGCTGAGACTGCTGTGTTAGCCCTTTCCCCTCTTCGGCCGATCCTCTTTCTCTCTCTCTCTCTCTCTCTCTCTTTCTCTCTCTCTCTCTCTCTCTCTCTCTCTCTCTCTCTCTGTCCAGTCTGACACCCCAGTGCGAAGACGATTTAGGGCCCACCGCTCGCAAAGGGGGCAGCAAAACTCTCTCATGGTGGTCTATAACCGATCCACGGGGCTCTCGAGGTGCAGCAATCTTTATCATTTTTGCCCCTTGTGCACCTGTTACGGGGCAATTTCCCTTTTGTTTTAATTAAAATCACCACCGCTTAGAAATGATTTCTAAAAAAATTTCGAATACCCAAAAAACACCTTAAAAGTTGAAAATTAATTTAAATAAAATTAAAAAAAAAAATTTAAACAGAAAGCAATTCTGACGGCTTAAATTTATTATTAAAAAAATATTAACCGTAAAATAGGTATATTTGAGCTGCTGCCATGATTCAAAGTTTGCAATGAAAGTCAAATCCGTAGATATTTTGCACGAGACGCGCCTTTTGCGATAGAGCGTCGTTCGGATGTTATTTCTTTTTCTCCCAGAATCTTCCACGAATGACGAAAGAAGCCAGGCACGTTGAATAATGGGAAACCCGTGAGATAGGGAGATGATTTACAATAGAACGTTTCGCAGAACCGGTGCAGCTGGTTCTCTCGATAATGCCGAATCGATCTTCGATCAAAAAGACCCTGTGTATTATTACCAATCGTAAATATAATGGACGTTTCTTTTTTTAATTCTTTTTTATTTCAAGATCCACGATCGATACGATCGACGAAAAAGGGGATACGGGATATGTAAAAGAAGCGGGTATATGTGAGCATAAATTTGAGATTTATGCTCGACAAGTTACGAATGATCGATCGTATAAATCGAGCATTGGGCAGTTTCGCTCAACCGACCGCTGGAAATAAGCTTGTCGAATCTTCGCCATTATAACAGGAATATTGGTGATTTTTTTTCTCTCGATAATACGGTATTAAGATAGACGCGAGTTCCATCGCGTTTTATCCGCGTATGTTAATCCTCATTAGGTTACATCGTCCGAGTCTCGAAGAAAACGCCTCCGCAAAGTCACAAATTTTTTTGTACCGATTACAGACGGTATACGGCTGATTCCTCGATAATTTTTGAATATTTCACGCGATAATACGATTTTAGAAAAACTGAAAAAAAAACCTTTTGGCGTGAATTGCGAGTTACTTAATTTCTTATAAGAAATTGAGTAACGTGGACTGGTAGTCGGAAAAACGCAAAAAAAAATGGCTACGGTACAACATAAATGTCACAATTTATGTTTTACAGTGGCTGGTTTTTTTTTACAGCCACTATGCTCGCGCTTCTTACCGCCGGTGTTTCAGATGGCGAGAGGGAGGGGAAATTTGTTATTAAAATTAATTATTCAGATCGGTGAAATACCGATATAAGCGTATGCCAACGGCGGCGGCCGTTTCGACGGAATGAATCATAAATTGGTGCCAGTGCACAACCCCTTAACGCGGTTCATCCCCTCTGTACTTTCCTCGTCCCTCGACTCTTCGTGACTGTTCGCATTTACATCAACCCCTCTCCCCGGCTCTTTTCCTACTCGGAGACTTTATCCCTAACCCTTTGACTCTTGTAGTTCCTTTTTCTTTTCTTCCTCCCTTAACTTATTAACGAGCTTGATTTATACGTAATTGTACGTGAGAACTTTTTTCATTTTCACCGCCACCGAGAGGCGCGCCATCGGGTGTCGTTGAGTTTTCCCTTCATGAGGTTGCTCAACATTTTACAAATTTCGAGACAGATTTTTATTATACAACAATATCCAAGAACCTGGTACGAAAAAGTATATTTCAAATTTTTTTTAAATTAATTTATTTATTCTTATATCAACATTGTTACGTTGCAACAATTATTTAAATTTAATTATCACAAATCAATGATTAATCAGTACCAGAGTTGGGCAAAGTACTTGCAAGTACTTCAAGTATCAAGTACAAAGTACAAAGTAATTGTTTTTAAAATTTTAATTTTAAATTTTTCAAAATCGTGAAAATGCACAATTAACATCGAATTTGTTGTTCAATTTTTTAAATATAATACCTTGTACTGATTTGAAAAGATCCTGAAATTTTCAAGAAGGTGTTTTTTTTCTTCGAAAATATGAATTTTTTTAAGTTGAGCAATCGTGTAATTTTATAATTTTCAGCAGTCAAAATTACATGATTGATCAACTTCACTTAACTCAGAGGTAAACAAAAAGTTTTACCAAAATTCAAAAATTCATATTTTTGAAACAGAAAAAAACGCATTTCTGAAAATTTCAGGATCTTTTAATATCAGTACAAGGTGTTGTATAAAAAAATAAAACCAAAAATTTAATGTTGATCGTGGATTTTCACGATTTTGAAAAATTCTCCAAATTCATCATTTTTCCAAAAATTTATTTCGGAATATTTTTTTTCGTAGCCCCGGGTATACTCTTTGAGACGAACCCAGAACGATTTTTTCGTAATTATAATAGTTTTCGAAATATTTAAAAAATAAACTTGAAAAAATGGTGAAATTTTGAATTTTCGAAAAAAAAAAAATTAATTTTTGTCCTTTGTTAGAACTTTGTTTTATGATGAAAGAAAACTTCTGACCAAATTTTGTGAAATTGAAAGAGATCCATTCCAAATATTGGTCGATTGGTCATGAAATGACCCATATTCAAAGGCTTTGCACATGCAACCATCGGCAAGACACATTCAAAAGTACTTGATACTTGTACTTGAAAGAAGTACTTCAAGTACAGAAAAGTACTTGAAATTTTCAAGTACAGTACTTCAAGTACATGAAGTACTTGAAAAATTTAAGTACAATACTTCAAGTACATTTGAAGTACTTTGTACTTGCAAGTACTGTACTTCAAGTACCTGAAAGTACCGAGTATTTTCAAGTACTGCCCAGCTCTGATCAGTATTTATAAATATTATCTAAATTAAATTCGGTAACATCAGCCGTTAATTTTGTCATGGTTGGCACTAATTTTAAATTAATTAAAAATAAAGAACTACCGTAAATACTCGTTTTAAATTTACTTAAAAAAAAATTATTACCGATTAACATGTACAATATCTTCCTTTATAGTTTTGCTCGATTCAAATCGCTGATTTGCATGAACAAGAAATTCCTTCGGTTAAATCCCCGAGCTCTGAATATCCCTCTGTCTTCCAAGCGCACGTGGAACAACCCCTAGACCCTCGTCGTCGTCGTCGTCGTCGTCGTCGTCGTTGGTTTTCGTTTTCAAGGAGAGACCAAAAGCGTATCTCGCATTGAGATCCTCCGGCTGTGCGACCAGTGGCAAACCACACGCTTTCTCTATCGAGAGCGCATTTTAATGCGAGTCTAATTTTCGATTTAATTTCGGTAAAAATCATCCCGATGTCTCGCCGTTTCCTCTCTCTCTCTCTCTCTCTCTCTCTCTCTCTCTCTCTCTCCACTCTCGGATCTCATTTCATCTCGCTCTTGCACTGTTCTCCCGATGCTGTTGTACCCTCCTCTTCGTGTACCTTATTCCGTATATCTCGGTCGATTCCCACGAAACCGGTGCGCCGGAATTTCCGACTCCCTGAATATCGGAGGAAAGTTCCGCCGTCTGCATCTCTCTCTCACTCTCACTCGCAGCTTCGTATTTGCATAACGGTTCTGCGGCCTTTTGTGTCTGAAAACGAGTAGCACTATGAGCGTCCCCGACGGAACATGCGATGATGTAAAATTCGAAGGTAAAGTCGTATTCCAAATGTCGTTGCGCCTCGTAGATTTTAACCGGGAGAGCTCGAACGTCATAATATTTCTTAATTAATATAATGGAAATTCTGATCCATCTGCCATCGTCCGGGCAATTTCCGCATGCCGATTTGAATACACGAATCATTCTGCTTCATCGTAAAAGCTTTTTTCCTGCAAAAATAATGTTTTCTTTTTTCTTTCGAGAGTATCATTCACCGAAGCGTTAAAATTCATTCTTGAAGCTGGCCATCACCGCGGACTACAAATTTCTCAAGAGGTGTCAAATTTCCGTGAAAACGTTTTTCCCCGGAAGTCAAACGAGAAACGAGGAAGATGTATGCGCTAATAATCGAATGAGAAGAGGACGAGAAAAAAAAAGTGTCGAATGAAAAAAATTTATGACTAGCTCTAATTAAGGAAGGGTTCTCTCTCCTAGCGTTTCTCTTTCGCTATAGCTGTCGCAGGGGTGGTTCTCCGCCCCTCCCCACTCGTCTTCAATATTTCCCCGTGTGTATTCGACCCTTTTTCTCGAGCCAAAGCACCACGAGCGCGCTCGGTTTGCCCGGAAGGATTAATTAATTCAGAATATATCAATTAAGAATAAGGTTTACTCCACTGTGTGCGCGTGTGCCGGTGGGGGTCGAGGAAGGGGGCAGCAGCTGGACGGTTGTACGCGGTGCCCCTTTTTTTTGTCACTCGGCACACCTCTCACGCTTTTGCCCTTTCGCACCCTCCCGTCCACCACCCCCGAACGATCTTTCGCCCGCACATTGCCGAGTTCTCCTTTTTATTGCAAATTGGACGTGAAAAATGACGCCTTGATTAATCTCGCGGATAATTTAAAAACGAAGGGGTTGCACGAACGTCGCGGCGGAGTTCCTGGACTAAAAATTCAAGACGCGAAATTGCCAATCAACGCGTCGGTGCGAGGGTAAAAAAAGAGAAAGTGTGCGCGAGGGGGATGTTTCAGCGTGTCGTAGACGACAAGGTGACAGGGGGTTTCAGGGAGAGAGAGAAGGGAATGAAAGTCGGTGTAATAACGTTAAAAAATTATAGCTCATTGGGATTTCATCGGTTCGACGCGCTCGCTTACATCCCCTATCTTTGGACCCTTTATTTATCTTCCCGATACGATTTTAAAGGCTCTTTTTCGTCCACGATTTTTCTTGGCAATGTTTCCAAGTTCCACGGCGGTTTTCTTCGTCATTCTTTCACGGAATCATAAATTTTTTTTATCAGCCGATTCTTTGAGCTCGGGAATTCTCTTGCGGAGAATCGATCGATTTCAAAACTTTGCGCAACAGCTTGACCTCGATGACGGGTCAATGAGTCAAAATTTTCGTGTTCATACACCTCACAGCTATCGATACGCGCGGTTTCGTGAGATCGTCGAGTCCGCGTCGTCGGATACGAGCGAGGTAGTCGATAATTTAGTAAACTAATTAGCAGCCTCGCCGACAAAGCCCAGGGCGATCTTCAAGCATCAGAGTCCCACGAGTCTCTCACTGAGCGACGCGTCTGTCGCCACAGAGCTGTCGTTTTTACCGAACGTTCCTCCCGCCAGCTATTTGTCCGTTCTTTCTCCTCCACCCTACTTCACCTCCCTCTCTCTCGCTCTCTTCGTTGTCCTGTCCTTTTTGATTTTATTTCTTCTCGGCAGCGCTACCTTTTCACTATACTCGCGAGCTTTTTCTCAATCCTTTTTTTCGTATTCCTTTCATTCGTCTTTACGACTCTCCGTGGACTCTGATGAGATCGCTTCCCACGGGAACGCGAACCTTCTCTGGACCCGTGCCCATTTATATTTTCGTCTCTGTGCGGGTTATTGTGATTACGAGTGTAGAAAATCGAACTATTTGGCCTCGTTGTCCCAAAATTGCGGATCGATAAAATCGGTACTTTTCCACCTGTTTCAACGAACGAGTCCCCAAATACTTTCGAGCCATACGCGATTGAGGTTCCAGTCAGCGGGTGAACGAGGACAGTTTCTTTATTATTATTCTCACCGAAGATAGAAATAGAAAATACAATCATGGGGAATATAATTTTAACAAGGTTGATAGTTGATAACGCGGCTCTATCAATGGCGTACGATGTACAATCGCTCGGTAGATTGAAAGGCAACCGGACGAATGGTTCGCGTGGGGTTTTGCTCGGACCGTATAAAGATAGATACCGAAGCCACAGGCACACCGGTAGCGCAAACCACACGAAATACAGATGGAGAGAAGAGAAAACGGGAAGAGACGGGAGTGAAACGGAGAAACAATCATAAAGGTTCGGTTTTCCCTTTGATATCGCCCAGGTATAGCCCGCCAGTGACTCGATATACGTAACAAACGAACAAATACGCCGTTCAACGTGTTCGTGAATTTTCAGGTTACGTATGTACGAGCAAATCTACGGACGGGGTAACGTATTCGGTTAGACATATCATTCGGTTTCCACCTATTGTGTTCCCGGTGAACAAACTTCCTATTTGTTTGAACGCTGGAAGGGGGCATCGCGACCCGTTGCGCCCTGGCATCAGCTTCAGCCCTGAGCGAAACGAGCCTGGTTGAAAGGTTACAGAAACAGAGAAAGAGAGAGAGGGAGAAAAGTACATCCATGCGCCGGTGAATATGAAACGTTCCTATCGGCAAAACGGGAGGAAAGGCGAGGTCGATTCCTTTGTACCTCCGTGAAATACTCCTCGCAATTATTCCAAAACGTTTTCCTACGTCTGCCGCTCTGCAGAGAGAAAGAGAGCCTCCCACGTCGCCCGAGCGCTATCCTCGCCGAGTTGATGCCAAATTTATCTCCACCTGTCCATCTCTATCCATTTGTCTGTTTATCTCGGTGCGCCAATCGCCGTTGCGCCGGTATCCACGAGGAACGTTGCAAAAGTTGCCATAGGATATCCGCGAGGTTTCCATTACCGCGATACCACCAAGATTTTTCATTTGCCATTGAATTTGACCCATCGTTCGTCAATTATCTTGGTAATCGAATCCCTAATTTCACAGGTTCGTGGGAATCGAAATAAATGCAAGGGAGGCCGAATTTCATCGGGTAGTTGCAACGAAGCCCTCTGCGATTTGGTCTTTCAGCCGAGGAGACGCGATCGGAAGAGAGATTCTCTCGATAGCACCGACTGGACACTCGACGACACCGCCGAGTCTCTCCGGATCAGCGATGAGACGCCCTGTAGAAAGATCGCATACCAACCGGAGAATTATCTCTGTCCGTGTGTGACGAGGTAGCCCGGTGGATAGATGTGTTTGCTCAACAGAAGGAGAGAAATCGGTTCGGCGACAATGACGCGGTCTCGATGAATTCTTCGAATACTATCGAAGGAATTTCGCGAACAATTCAGCGTCCGATCGACACAGGCGTCGGTTGGGTCTTTGGCTGGGCTGGGAACTCGTTGTACCGCCGCGTCTCGGCAAGCGGCATTGATGCAGGAAGAGGAGAGTGTGGCGGTGAAGAGTCCCCCCCACAATGCCCGGTATCGGTCTTCATTCTCACCGATTTTCTATCCCCTTGATTCTTCGACGTAGCGAGTTTCTATCCTCCGTTCTTTATTCTCGTGTCTTCCGCCGGAGATTATCGTTCGAGAGGGACCAATGTAAATTCGTTACCGACCAAATTGGCATACGTACAAATCGCATGGAAGAAATGCGAAAGATTCAGAATGAAAAGAAGAAGAAGAAGAAGAATGATCAGAAGAAGGGAGCTGATCCGTCCGAAGGATCCGTGTGAGAATCTCTTCTGACGACCTTGAATCAAGACCCTTTCGCCTAATTTCAGCAAAAAGTCACTTTGGGGCGGTTCCCAGGATCAGCTGGCGAACCGACGGCATTCTCCCCACACACGAATCTTCCTCGTGTCTCATCGACCGGTTTCGATCTAAAAAATCCGTACGAACCACAGCTATGCGCAATCCCGTGCTCCGATGACCCCCAAATTGAACTTGAACACGCGAATAACTCGATCAACTTGACCCCGACTCGCGGATCGACGATGATGACGTCTCTCTGGTTGAGGCGCGAATCTTTTTCCGTGCGAATCGAATTATCCTGTAGGTCGGTGACCTTGAAAATTGCTCTCACACGCGGTTTAATCGTTGCACGTGCCTCCCCTGTCTTTGCAGGTTTCTTTTGACGTTGAGCAGACGCGTAAGAGTGGCGTCGAGTGTTGGTGGAAATTCTGCAAATACGTACATCCGAGTGAGCGCGCAATTTCGTTGATTCTCCTTCTTCTTCCGCGAATAAACAGTGACGGATTCTCGCGTCGTTCTCTCTCCCTCACCTGCTTTCCTCTGCGAGTATCCAGAAAATGCCGTCGGTTCGGTACACCATCGGTTCATGTGTGTGTCTATATATATATATTTATATACACACACAGAAATATATAGGTATCCCGTACAACCACCTCTCTTCTTCCGGCGTCCTTGTATGCCGAGTTCTTCGATGTGTCCAACCGAGACCAGAGGGGATCACCTGCTACCTGCTGAATATACCCTCTGCCTCTTTACCTTCCGCCTCTCTGATTTCTCCTTCTTTCTCTGTCACAAACGAGTCGAGATAAGGCGCAAGAAACACGTGGAATGCGGATCGCGAAGGAGTCCCGACCTTCGCGAGGTCGAGCGCACATCGTCACGTACGCAGCCAGCAATGATTGAGCCGTGTGTGAGACACGAGTTTGCGCTTCTTCGCCGCGTCGATAAAGGAATACCGCTGAGCGTTATTCGCTAACGCGTCATCTACTTCGCCGATCCTTCGCGCATTGATTTCTCATCGATTTCAGGTTTGACGATGGGCTGCACGAAATTTAATTCATGTTTCATTATTCAGCAATGAAATGTTTAATACTGGTCATTATTTTGTTAATGAGAAATGAAATTTTGTCCCTTAATGTTTTTGCAATGGGCAATGAAATTTTATCCCTCAGCTATTATTTCGAAAATAGGGTAGGATAATTCAATTCTTCTTCCATCTTTCTGGCCATGGGCAGCGAAATTTTATACAGTGTTCATTATTTCAATAATGGGTGATAGAGTTTTATCCTTTATCCATTATTTTGGTGATGGGTTATAGAATTTAATCCATTATCTATTATTTTGGTGATGGATTATGGAATTTTATTAATTACCTAATGAGTCATTCCATGTTGAATCGATCAAGAGTTGGAATCGACCCCTCTTAATTTCGATGAAATTTGATCAGAAGTTTTCGTTCTTAATAAAACGAAGTTCTACCGAAGAAAAAAAATTAAAATTTTTGTTTTCGAAAGTAATGCAAGATTCAAAGTTTAACAATTTTTTAAATTTTTCAAGTCCATTTTTTAAATATCACGAAAACTCTTATAGTTACGAAAAAATCGTTCTAGGTTCGTCTTGAAGTGTATTCTTGCGGCTACGAAAAAAAAATTTTCCGAAAAAAAAAAATTTGAAAAATGATGAATTTGAAGAATTTTGAATTTTTAAAAATCGTGCACATCCACTTTCCACATCAAATTTTTGGTCTAATTTTGTAAATATAATACCTTGTACTGATCATGCAAGATCCTGAAATTTTCAGAAAGGTGTTTTTTGTTTTTTCAAAAATATACATTCTTGAATTTTGAAAAATCGTGTAAATCCACGATCAACATAAAATTTTTGGTTAAATTTAAAAATTCAAAAATTTATATTTTTTCAACAAAACAACACCATCCTAAAAATTTCAGGACCTTTTAAGATCAGTCCAAGGTATTATATAAAAACAAATTAAACCAAAAATTTAATGTTGATCGTGGATTTACACGATTTTTAAAAATTCAAGAATTCATATTTTTGAAAAACAAACACCTTTCTGAAAATTTCAGGATCTTTTAAGTTCAGTACAAGGTAGTATATAAAAAAAAATGGAACCAAAAATTTAATGTGGAATGTGGATTTACTCAATTTTGAAAGATCCAAAATTCTCCAAATTCATCATTTTTCAAAAAAAAATTTCGGAATATTTTTTTTTCGTAACCACACGTATACTCTTTAAGACGAACCCAGAACGATTTTTTCGTAACTATAATAGTTTTCGAGATATTTAAAAGATAAACTTTAAAGATTTAAAAAATAGTGAAACTTTGAATCTTGCATAACTTTCGAAAAAAACTTTTTAAATTTGTTTCCTTTCGTAGAACTTCGTTTGATTAAAAACGAAAGCTTTTGACCAAATTTCATCGAAATTGAAGGGGGTCGATTCTAACTCTTGGCCGATTTGCCATGGAATGTCCTATTATTTTGGTGATGAATAATAAAATTTTATCCATTATATATTATATTTGGAAATAGATAAGATTGGGGAAGATCGATTTCCATGAGAAACTACCGCGAATGCCCTTGTCTACTCGTAAAACGTGGTTTCAAATCCTTTCCTTTTTCCTCCCATGGACGAAATAGAAAAAACAGAGAGACAATCGTGGCGAGCACTGGTAGAATAGAGGCGAGAAATCGCGGGTTCAGGTCTCTCTGTTCCATTGTCGCGGCTAAGCACAGATTTATCGTTGCGCCTGGGACTCGTCCGTGCCAAGATTCTCTCCGAAAGGGCTCGTTGATACACGTCGTTGCCACGGGGCAGTCTCGTCCGTGTGCAAAGTTTCGCTTCAGCCTCCTCCACCTTCGACCTGTTCGCCATCAGCGTGATACTTTTACCGAAAAGCGAGGAGAGTCGGAAGACGCGATGGGTTGGCACACGCTGGTCGTGGCCCCCTTAAGAGAAATGCATTCATCGAGTATTCTATCAAGGATCCTGCACTCCGCGGATAAACCGGAAGAGAGAATGAACGGTGGAGTGCGTTCGAAGCAGTACAGGAAAGGCAAACGGATAGAAGGCTCTGAACACCGGGGTAGGAAAAGCTGCGCGAAGCTCTCCATCCTTCCAACATTTCCCTTCTCTCGTTCCATTAGCTAGCCAGGCAGCAGGGAGAGCCCCGAACGCTTCGGGGATCTTGTCTCTCCTTGACGTCGCGTTATACCGCTCGGCAACGCTCGAAGAAACCAATTTTCCGTTTCGGAAAATCTCGCAGTCACCTCTCGCCCCCCCCCCCTTCCCGCCTCTTTACTCTCTACTGCCTCAAAATCCCACTTTGAATTCTTACACTCTGTGTAATTCTATTTTTTTTCTTTCTCCATTATTAATCATGTTCTCATGGGAAAAGGGCTTCTATCATAGTATATTTTTGATCAGAGTGCAATTTCCCCTTTGCCCTGGTCCTCGGAATTCCCCTCAAGTTGTAGAAAACAACAAAAATCACGTTTGACCAAATTTCCCTCTTGCCGGAGAAAGGAACGCCATCATTCCCAATAACCTTGAAATTGGAGAGCGAGATGTACAGAGCTCAACCCCCTGAACTATTATCTATCGCCCCGCACGTGGGGTAAAATTGCTCGTTGAGCGAACGTTGATCGAGGGAAAGCGATATACAACGCGCTTTGCGAGTGTTCGTTTTCGATTGCCGTCGTAAGAATGAGAGTAGAGACGCGGTTGTACGAAACACCTCCGCTATACTTCCGCAGCTTCGAGTTCGCGCCTCGTACTCGCAAGATGCATAATGAGCGTGCTCGAGAGCGATAAGACTTCGACTCCCGAGCATAATGAGCATTCACGTACGAGTGTATGTGAGGTATTCCAGCTCATCTCAACCACTTTTACATGTTGTATTTTTTTATTTGGCTCCAACTTTTTTCTATTATTGTACCTGTTTATGGAACTTAATTTGATTTTTTTCAAATTTTTTTACCCATGCATTTACAAGATATGATTTTTTGTTGAAATTCGATGATTTTTTTTTTCAAATGCTTGTAACTTTGCGAAAAATTGACCAAATCAAGCTTCTTTTTTTAAAAAATGTTCTTTTTTGAGTGCACTTCTTGATAAAAAATATTAAAAATTTAACGATATTCATCTTCTATTTCGTTTTACCGCTTAAAGCAAAAAAATGTTAATCTCAATAGGTCGGACACTTTTAATTTTTTTCAAAGAATTTGCTATGAAACTTTGACTACTTCGACCATTTTTAATGCTAGTTTAATCGTGAGCAGATTTTTCCTTCTATTTTGTTCATAATTAAAAACAATTTTTTTCATCACAAGCAGAAAAGCGTTTTGTTCAGAAGGGATACATTTAATTTTTTTTCAATTTGCAAGGAAACTTTCACTATTTTAACTATTTTTAAGGCCAGTTTCATCGTCGAGACATTTTTCCTTATATTTTTTTCATGATTAAAAACAAGTTTTTTTTTCAATTTAATGTAGTTTTATTATACCAACTACAAGCCTATTTTCTCTGATGTTTAAATAGCGAGCATTTGCAAACTAGTATTTAAACATCAAAGAAAATAGGCTTGTAGTTGGTATAATAGAACTACATTAAATTGAAAAAAAAACTTGTTTTTAATCATGAAAAAAATATAAGGAAAAATGTCCCGACGATGAAACTGGTCTTAAAAATAGTTAAAATAGTCAAAGTTACCTTGCAAATTGAAAAAAAAAAATTAAACGTATCCCTCTTGAAAAAAACGCTTTTCTACTTGTGATAAAAAAAAATTATTTTTAATTATGAGAAAAATAGAAGAAATCTGCTCATGATTAAACTGGCATTTAAATGGTCGAAGTAGTCGAAGTTTCATAGCAAATTTGTTGAAAAAAATTAAGTGTCCGACCTTTTGAAATCACTTTTTTACTGATCCTGAAAAAAGACTATTTTTAATTATGAATACAATAGAAGGGAAAATATCCCCATGATGAAACTAGTCTTAAAAATAGTTAATATAGTCAAAGTTTACTAGCAAATTTTTTTAAAAAAATTTAAAGTGTCCGACCTTTTGAAATTAACATTTTTTTGCTTTAAGCGGTAAAACGATATAGAAGATGAATATCGTTAAATTTTTAATATTTTTTATCAAAAAGTGCACTCAAAAACGAACATTTAAAAAAAAAAGCTTTTTGGTCCATTTTTCGCAAAGTTACAAGCATTTGAAAAAAAAAATCATCGAGTTTCAACAAAAAATCATATCTTGTAAATGCATGGGTAAGAAAATTTGCAAAAAATCAAGTAAAGTTCCATAAATAGGTACAATAATAGAAAAAAGTTTGAGCCAAATAAAAAAATACAACATGTAAAAGTGGTTGAGATGAGCTGGAGTACTTCATAGATATATACATGAGCGTACATCAACAGAAGCCTCAGACACGGGGTGATGCGCGTCTCTGGGAGGATAATAACGTGTCGGACAGAGAAGAGTTACCTGTTTGCCAGAATGTGATGAGCACACGAGTTTGTACACGCGTATTTTACCTGCGAAGCTAATGGGTATACCGGACGATGTTGCTGGGTGCATGTATTTCATGGATGCGTGGCGTTGACATGCCGATGTAAGAATGAGTCGGTGGAGGATGAGCCATCATATGCGTGGATGGCGAACGCAGCTGTCGATGGTAAACGCACCTTTGATATTGTACCTCGGTACAAATACCATTCGTATATCTATAGAAAAAGTATTCCAACACCGTGTTCAAAAATTTCATTCACTCCCGATAGTTCGTTTCAGGAGCCCCTCGTAACTTAAGGCGGTATTTCGGTCGAGAAACATACATTTTGAGCGTTTTGTCGAGCACGATGAAACAAATATTTTTACCATTCTTTTTTTTTTTACAACATATTTATTAATATATTATGACAAAAAACAAAAATTGTTGAGTAAAAAAATGAAAATTAAATAAGTTCGGGGTTTCTTCAAAAATTAAATCTACGAGAATCGGAGGACCCGTTTCCAATAGAACAATCCAATATTTGGATTCCAATATTAACCTGTTATTTAAAAAATTAGGTAATTCTTTTCAATCTTCGACACCCGTTGTATGGCTCTCGATTCACCGTCTCCAGGGTCTGCCAGGGCCCTTATTTTATGCGTACGTAGACATATATATAATATAAACTGTACGCGAAGCTCAACCAAGAAAACGATAATTAGCTCATTTCAATAATTGACAGGCCAGAGCGCCACTCGCCACAGTCGTAACGCATCTGGCGCGTCCGTTTTACAAAGGCCCAGGGAAAACGGTTTCCTACGTATATTCCTGCTACAATAGGCCAACGAACAGCGGCAATTGCGGCCGTACAGAGCTCGGGCATGCCTTCAACAGCAGCGCTGAACCATCGTCGAATTACGGTTGTGCAGAAAATGCATTACTCCCATAGCCCAGGGTCTTTACGCGGCAATAAAACGGACACTATCCATCGTCGAAGGCCCGAGTGCCCGTGCACGCTCTATCGTTTCCTCGTGAGTTGTTGAGGCCACATTTGCGCGCGACCAGCCAGAGATTGAGAGTGAAGGCTGGAGAAAGGGTCGGAGGAAAAAATATATTTGCGGAATTAAGGTAGCCGGGTGTGTTAAGAGTACAGTCGCGTCAGTGGCGAGAACCAGGATTTCGAAAATTTAATTTCATTGGTGCGAGGAAAAATTTATATCATTTGGCTCGAGGTAATGAATAATTTGGCTTCTCTCGAGGATTTTTTTTTTTAACCCTTTGAGCAATTTTTCAAAAATTTGATATCGTATATTCTCGTCATCCCGTGGATTTTTGTAAAAAGATTGTACTTGATTCCAGTACCAACTTTTTGATCCTGTTCCGTCCGAACCGGAGCTCTCTTTTCCATTGAAGGGTATACCAATGATTTTTCAAAATCTGTAGCTGACTGTACCGTAAGTTGCATTTTGCCGGAATACGCCGGTCCGAGGGAGTCGAGCTAAGAGCTTTTGCTCTGTATTTTAGCACGGTACAGAGCATCGAGTAAAATCTTAGAGAGGTCTCTCTCGCGAGGAAACTCGTTCTAATACCGATGATAACGACCCTGCTGTTGATTATCGTCTCGTAATTATTGCCGTTTACGCGGGGCTCTCGACGTTTCGGTAGTAAAATGCGAGAGTGCATTCGAACTCTCCCGTGGGTCGAAAGTATCGCCGGAGAGATTTTCATGCACGAGCTGAGCGATGTAACCGGGTCTCCTTGACTCGAAGGGACAATGTTGAGGAACATGGATGAAATATCTAAAATCGAGAGTATCGTAAAAGTTATTCTTTCGATTCGGGTGAATGAAAGAGGTCCAGCGACAAAGTTCTCGACACTTTCAGTCCCTTGAGGATTCAAAGACATCGCAATGTTTCTTGCATGCATTACAGAAACTATCTCAGGATAATATTCCTCGGAGGCCAGCAGCGCAACGAACGAACGAACGAACGAACGGTAGCAGCGGCGGTTACCGAGCCACGTTCGATCGTAACCCCTCATTATCGTTGTAATTATCAGGCACGGTATATACAACGTGGAACCGGTGGCGTGCCAAAACGCACTTGAAACTCACCCTTGCACCGGGCTAATCCCAATGCAAATGAATAAATTACACGACTAATTCGATCAAGAAAAAAACCACGCCACGTGCTACGGCCATTTTCGACTTGAGAAAATTATGGTCAAAATTTGTAAGGAGCGGAGAATTGTTTGATCGACTTTTACGGATCTTGAACTCATTTAAGAATAATCCAAGAATACCCAGTTTATTAATATTAATTATTAATATTACATTTACTTATCCTTGTTCGGCGGAAATTGCTCGCGCAACATTATTCCGAATGCACGATAAAAATCTCAAGTCCGATCATCGAGAATTTCCGCGAGGACCTTGCGAAAGCTCACGAACTGGCAATCGGATATCAAAGTAGGTTAATAAACGGTTTCTCATCAATGCTGACGGATTCCCATGTAGAATCGATCGTACGCGTATCACGCGAACTGATCTTTGCACGCAACTGATCGCACGCATCTTTCGGTCGGAATATTCAGCGCCGATACAGGTGCAATGAAGTTTGATGATTGCCCTATTTGATCCGAATACATCGATATTTTCTCAAATTAAATTTAACTTTAATTTATCTATTCAAAAAAGCTACAAAGTGCCTGACTAAAATCCTACAATTTTCTCCTCACCGCAAAGGTGATATCAAGGAATACTAAGAATTATTCGATCGATGACACCGCGGTTAATAAAAAAAATGAACGGCATTTGGGAGGAACAAAAAAATGTCTCGGAGAAGTCTCATGGTGATAACGGTAAGAAGTGACTAAAGACCATAGAGAAAGGTGTCGTGTATCGCTGAGCTGTAAAACCGAAGTAAAACGAGGAAGAACTCACTTCCGGTGGATGTTCGTAATTTTTTTTCGTCACAATCGCAAAAATCAAGGCTTCATGAGCCTGGAGGTAACCGTTGGTTGTCACGAGTCCGTAACAGTGGCGATAGTTTGGATTCTTTTCTCTCGATTAGCCGCGAGTCTCGTACGTTGAATCAAATTGGAGCCATTTCCTCGATTTTTAGATTTCCAAAAAAGAAAAAATAACACGCTCTCCCGGATATACTTTTGGACGTTGAGGTTACTCGAAGATAAGTTCTAGCCGTTTGAAATACATTTTTCACGTCGATAATAATCTGTAAACCGTCACATACGCGATGAGCGAAATGGTTCAGGCGGAACGTGACTACTCTCGCACCAGTAACGAGGACCGCGACGAATTTATATCAAGTTTTTCGAATCTCACGACCAAGTATCACACCGCTGTAGCTGTTGACCGGTTAACATTCGGAGGGACCGAAAGTCACTCGAGTGTGCCCCTTCGCCAGAGTCGAACGACTTTATCGGCTCCCTCCTCCCATCTTTTATTTCTCGTGCGTGAAACGTCACTATCCGAAAGGAACTGGCGGAGGTACGATTGAAATCAAAAGACCCGGATGTGTTTTATATTTGGACGTGGAGAACTCCCTTACGTTCACATTGAAGCAGCTGATGCTTGAAAAATAATCAACGCGGCGATGCAATGGGGGAAATAATGATCATCCGAGCTTGAAATTTATCGTTAATCCCAATCGCCCATAATTTTTGTTCCCAACATTTTTTTTCTCAAAAATTTTTATCTTTTGGCAAATTCTTGTAATTTTCTGCGAATAATTAATACCATTCTCGAAGTTTCGTCATCTAATTTTTGCAAATTTGTTTTTCGACTTTCAGATTCGAGGGAGATTCGAGAGTAACCGAGTCCGCATCGCCAAAATTGAATCGAGGAGGGATGAAAAAAAACAGCGGAGGTGAGAAATAGCCAAGAAATAATGTAAATCCTAGCGAGGGCTGATATTTCGTATATTGCTACCGAATGCACAGCGGTCTTCATCTTGAAAATGCTTTATACACGATCCAGCCGGTATACTCTTACTATTTCACGTATACACAAGTTGATGCAGTAGCACGGTAGCGACGTGGGCCTTAAACGATTGTAGCTTGAGACACGCAGAGCTGTCCCCCGGTGCTCTCGGCTCGCTCTCTCGCAGTGTCTCGCTGTTGGTGTCTGGTGGGCGTGCGTTCACGCCTACTAATTATGATTCTATACGTCGTTATATGGTCACTGAAAACGTCCGAGAGCCGAGGAACCGAATGAAAGTTCCCCCCAGTGTGGCGGCATCTTCTCTCGATGTTGTATCGAGAAAAACCAACACATTATGATGTGTATATATAATATACGTACCTGTATACCCGAGAAGATTATGGTTGCCCGGGCGCGATCTCGTGACGCCCGTTTGTTGGGACTGTTCGTGTACGAACGAAGGTCCCTCGACTTGTTCGAGCATCGACTCGCGCAGCAGATCCGGAAAGTCCCGGGGTCGACGGGCGATATCCTCTTTTGCAATTTGTTTTTTTTGTCCGAAAGAAGCTCCAAAAAATTTAATCACCGATCTCGCAATTATCCTGGTAATTGATTTTCAAAAAAAGTCACGGATCGACGGATTTCGAGACTAACGTTTCGTACGAATATAGCGACCGCGATAATTTGCCCCTCGAAGTATCCAAGCCAACAAACTCCCCCGTCCTCCCGTTCCGTTTGTCCAACAGTGGTTTTGCGGCTCCCTCTCCGAGACCTAATTACGTTTGAGTATATACAGGAACGCGACACAAAAAGCGGCGTCTTGATGCAAAGATCCCGAGAGTTCGCGAGAGAGGAAGGTCTCTTCGAACGGCGAAATGCCGCGCACCGAGTCGCGCGTGGCTGTAACTCGTTAATTATAGACCGCCACTGATTGATCTTCGACTCAGGGCCACCGTATGACCATCGCGATCCCACCGCGACTGTTTTTGACTCTCTCGTTGCTTCTCTCGCACCCACTCGACCGCTAATTAACAAAAGGGCACGAGAAGCTATAATTTTTGCATATCAAGTCGTGTTTGTTACGCCATTCTCTTTTTTCCCCGTTCCTTGATATTATGCACTTTCGAACAATCTTTTCTCAGCGGCATATGAGATTTTTAAGAGGGCAGAGAACGCAAAACATCCTGTCGATATTTCTGGCCAGAGAGCTTCTGTTTCTACCCCATCCCTCCCACGTACGATAAAAAACAGGGGGTAAAAAAATTAATTAGAAAATACCTACGCGCATCGCTTTTTTCTAAACGGCAAATTTACATCCCTACCTGTTACAACTCTATTGTCGGACAACTAAATTAACAATGAAATGGTTTAAAAAGATTTTTTTTTAAACGTAGTTTCCTTATTTTTTTTATACAGTGAATTGTTTTATTCAAAATTTCAGCTTATAAAAGATTCACATTTTGAACAATATTTTTATTGAAAAATTTGGAAAATCCCGCCGATGGAACCTGGTTTCCAGAGGCCCCTGATGAAAGTGACTTCGTGATTGTCAGGATTACTCGTGATGGCTTTATCTGAAATTAAGAAACCAAATTTTATCGATCAATAGATAGCTCTGATTCACCTGAAACTTTGGAAAAATATTCTAGACACATTGTTTTATTTGATTTAAAAAAAAATTGTTTTAAATTCTCAAAGCTCTCGAACTCTCAGAAGGTTGTATAAAAATTGAAATTTTATTTGCACGCCACACAAGCACGAATAATTACAGAAAATTTGTTCATTCCAACAACATTGCGTCGTGACGCTTGCCACGTTTCTTTAATACGCAGCGTTTATAGTCCTCGAAATATATCCCCTTAATTGCCGTCATCTTTCATCCCCGTTGTGTCGCGCAACAATGTGGCTCCGGAGTAGTCGTACCTCGACTGGTCTCGTACTCCGTCGATTGCTTTACAAAAGGAGGAGGCCAATGGGGGTTGTTGTCGTGTATTATAAAAGGCTTGTAACGCCTTGGACATGCACGCTCGCCGTTTGCCGTATTAAAAGAACTCATTATTGATGGCGTATTGAAACGGTATGAGCCCGGTGATAAAACGAGTCGGACCTAAGGCACCACGGAGGTCTCCACTTAACGTCCAAGATTATATATGGGGAGAGAATGCCGGGTGGGAGTACGAATATCCGTGTATATATGTATGTGTATATATATATATATATATATATATATATATATATATATATATATATATATATACACACATATATATTCTCTATGGCCAGCAGGACGAGGAGGCTGCGCAGAACCCGCTGATCTTCATTTCTTTTCTTTTTTTCGTGGCCCACACACTCGGCATAGACTCAGATATATCTTATAGGTGGACGCGTATGGCCAATTTCGTTTCTTCGTTGCTCAAGCCACGATTCTCCACAGTCTCTCGATGTGCATCCTGATCAAAAGAAAAAAAAGAAACGGTTTTATATTTTTATTTAAAGTCGAACGAAAAAAATCTCCCACGCAAGGCGATTTAATTACTCTCAGGAGTGAGTGGAAAATCATTTATGAATGATTCGTTGGATAAAATACCGTCGAAAGTGTGATTTTTATGAGAAAATTTGTGGTTTATGCCACAACTACGTCTCTACCGGCTGCAACTCTACCGACGGGCAATGTAAACAAAAACAGAAATATAGAATTCTACGATTTGCAACTCTACCGGATAATACTCCACCGAGGATCGGAAAAACAAGCCCCAAAAAAGGCTTTTCGAGAACAACCGTGCCGCACAACATTCTTTCATCTCTCAATCGTTCACAGTGAAATAATGAATTTATTCTTATCCACGCAAAATGGCGTAATTAACGCGATTCTGCACTTCGTGTAATCCGAGTCAGGACCCTTTGCCGGTAAGCAGTTTACGTCGTTTACGACTCTATAGGATTGCAAAGAGAGAGGATCTTCTCTGCACTTCCTCTTTGCACGCACGGCCGGTGGTTCGTAAATTAAGCAATTTGCTAATGATATTCTCACGTGGCTCGTATTTTAGCCTTCCGCTCGCGTCCGGCCGTGTCTTTAATGCCGGTTCTACATCAGACGATCCGGAAAGTCTGATGTTCCATCTCGTTCAATCTCCGCAAGTTTCTTTGCCTCTTTGCCCCGTACAATATGGCGTCTGTATGCGTGCGAGCGCGTCTGTCTTGCGTATATAAAGCACTGACGTGCGGCGTGTACGCTGTGGACCTCCTCGAAGGTGCGCGAGACCATTTAACTGCCGTTGTATTTCATCGTTAGAGACTCGAAACCGATAGCCAAAGTCCCCGTGAACGAAGGATCTCTCGAGCCAAGGCGTAATCTCCGCGGAGCAACAGAGGTCACGTCTCCTCACGGTTATAATGTCTCCGGCGGCATTGATATTAAAGAATGGAGCTCGAAAAATTAATGCTTGAAAAAAACAAGCGGAAGAAATAGCATTCAATCTGGACTGTGAAATTTTGTGGATGTGAAATAATTATTTTGACAAAAATACCAAAATTCGGTAACCAGAGAGAAGGGGAGTAAAAGGCTCTTTCCGCCCTCTCTAGTTTCCACCCCCTTGTGTCCCCCCCGGCCTCTTTTTCTCCGGAGATAAAAAAATACAGGGGAAGTTCCACTAACATAAATGTATAACCTCGCTTCCAGCGATATAACCGAGCACCGCGGCCCCACTCTCATTTTATTTTAACCGGGATTACTCCTCGTCATATTTCAGATTGGGATTTGCGAACCATCGCCCCCTTTGTATTAATAACGAGTGCTCCGCTCCCTCCCTCTCGGCTCTTTTCTCTCTCCTCTTACTCGCTCCTTGCATCGTCGTCATCGGGTCCTTTCTCGCGTATGGATACCTCCGGGCTTTCTCGCCCTGCAACCCCCTCCCGGCAATGCTCTTATTGCCCATTCCTTTTTTTCCCTTCCCGTACTCGCCGTTCCGCGACTGAAACGGATAGAGAGTTTCTGTTTTTTGTTTGAAGAAAATGAGGGTACGCTTAAATCTTAGGATTACGAAATACGAGTGTGTGGCTCCTGGTCCTCTGAACCTTAAATATACGCAATGTACATCCCTTTCTCTCTCTCTGAATTTTTGTCCGGCACATTTACATCTCTACCGATTAAAATTCGACTCGATTAAAATTTGACTTTGAATTTTTTTTCACAAAAACTATGAAGAACCGCGAGTACGAATGAATAAATAAAAATGGGCCCTCATTTTGTAATTTCAAGTTCACCACAAGAATTGAAGACGAGTAGCGCAAATTATGATTATAATCACGAATTTTACAACTTTTCCGCGTAAAATAATGGGAACATTTTTTTTTTATGAAAATTACAGCGCTACACTTTTTTTCAGACAATGCTTCAAAGATCTGTATCATTGTGACGGTTGTATCACTGTGTGAGGGAACTGACGGAGTCTTCAATCTCTCAATTCTCGTAGGTATCGGTCGTCGAGTTTACTCGCCCGTTGTTAAAATATATGCAACATTCCAATTTAAATTAGCAGCCTTCTGCTTTTGATCTTCTTTAAATTTAAATGAGGAGGAGAGAAGATGCCTTCGAATATCGAAAAATCAACACGGAAGTTTTAATTTTGATTTTTGACCACGTGACAGGCTTATACTTGAAAACAATTGATTATAAAAGAATGTTTTTTATAAAAACAAAAGGTTTTTTGAAAGAAAAGGAGAATGATAAAAATCTAGGGGGTTCAGGGATACAAATTGCACATTTGACGTGAAATATCCCATATTTATGTACAGATTTACTCCACCGCTGACAAGAGAGCAAATGAAAGCTGCAACTTATCCTGGTTCGGGGAGTTCTGATTGAATGGCTCTCTGCCGGAGGCACTCGAAGAGGGCTTCTCTGGAATATCCCAAACTCCACTGTCTGTATCTCATTTTTCCTCATCCCCCGGGCTCTCTTTCCGTTTGATTCGCGAGCGAAACGCAAAGCAACACACGCACGATAGGGGGTGGCCGGCGGGGGGTTGAATTTTAGGTATTCCAAATCCCCAATATTTTTAAAAGCACGTTTCTCGAATCGGGGTGGACTTGTCTCGACCGCGGATTCTGCGGTCTCGCCGAAAGAGGGCTTGGGCACAGCCAAGGAGCATATATATATGAGGCATTCCACGCCATTCCGATCAACATTTTGCTTTGATCATTCCGATTTTCCTCTAAATTTTTTATGTAAAAAAACACATTGAAACATAATTTCCCAAATTTTTTCAGAATTTTTTTGCTACGCGTTTTTTGGATTTTATTTTTTTTTCTTAAAAAAAAATGACCACTTTGTAAAATCTGAAAAAATTCAGAAAAATCTAATAAAATATAACCAGTTTTGTGGGCTTCGTTCCAAAATCGAGATTTCAATACTATATGAGTAGAGTTCAAAAAATTGCTAAAAAAAAATTTTACTCATAGAGTATTGAAATCTCCATTTTGGAACAAAGCCCAAAAATTTGGTTACATTTTATTAGATTATTTGCAAAAAAAAAAAGAAAATCCAAAGAACGCGTGACCAAAGAATTCTGAAATAATCTGGAATTTTTTTTCTCAATGTGTTTCTTTATATAAAAAGTTGAGAGGAAAATCGAAATCATCCAGGCAAGATTTTGATCGGAATGTCGTGGAATGTCACGACAAATTCTAGTCTTGATGATTTCGATTTTCCTCACAATTTTTTATATAAAAGAATACATTGAAAAGAAAATTCCCAAATTTTTTCAACATTTTTTGGTCACGAGTTCTTTGGATTTTTTTTTTTTAAAGGGCCTCCTTTGTAAAATCTGAAAAAATTCAGAATAATCTAATAAAATATAAAAAAAATTTTGGGCTTTGTTCAAAAATGGAGATTTTAATACTCTATGAGTAAAATTTTTTTTTTTTGCAATTTTTTGAATTTTACTTACAGAGTATTAAAATCTCCATTTTGGAACGAAGCCCAAAAAATTTTTTATATTTTATTAGATTTTTCTGAATTTTTTCAGATTTTACAAAGTGGTCCTTTTTTTTCAAAGAAAAAAAATAAAATCCAAAAAACGCGTGGCCAAAAAATTCTGGAAAAATTTGGGAAAACGAATTTCAATGGGTTTTTTTATATAAAAAATGTAGAGAAAAATCGGAATGATCAAGGCAAGGTGTTGATCGAAATGGCGTGGAATCCCTCATATACACATCAAATTTCGTGGATCGTTGTGGCTGTAAGCTCTCCTATCCGAGCGCAGGGAACGAGTGATATAAATATTTCGAGCGAACCATCGAAGATGGCTGAAGAGAGAGAGAGCAAGAGGGATTACTCGACTAGCTCCCGCTGTCTTTTCTTTCCCGCAGTTGCTCTGCCAGCTCGATCCGAGTTCGAGTAAGTATCTCGCCTTCAAAGACCGAGAGAAAAAACCGAATGATAATTGCAAGAGCGACGGCAGAATGATCAGTTCTAGTGCAAAAGCTCGAGATGAATGTCCTTTATCGTATACCTCTCAAAACCCTCTTTCAACCCCATTTCACTGCTGGCATTTTTTTCTTCCCCTCGGTTCACCCTCGTGCTCCGTCAATATTCATCACGAAAATCTCGCCTCGATCTTTGTTGCATTCTCACGTAATCACCGCGCTGAAAAATAATGACCTCCTTCAGCATCGACGTGTAGAAAAATGGGAAAAAATTATCTTCCATCAAAAAACAAACCCTAATGTACCCATAAAATCAGCCGAATTATGTTTGCGTTGTTCCACGCTGGAGTTTAAACCGGTAGAAACGTGAGTGTGTCATTAATTTTCAACGAGAAACTTTTCACACTCTTACCAAGTTCCGTTTAAAAATTGAAGCATCACTCTTGGGTGAATTGACCCGTTCTTTTCTCCATCGCGAGTGAGGAATAACGTTTTTTTAAAAATACAAAAATCTTCTCTACCGTGACTATAGGAATCGTCGGAGATTAGAGCGCGAGGAATGTATATTTTCGTGTGTGTGAAAAAAGAAAATAAAATAAAAAATAAAAGGGGAGCGAGCAAAGGCACTTGGTGGGGACACGCTGTCTGGGTTCTTCGAGAATCGTCAGCGGAGCGAGTAGCGATAAACGTCAAACTCTATTGTGAAGTAATAATGGTAGATTTAAGGATAATTGTGTCCGGTCGCAGCTCAAGGAGCAGAGGTGTCTTTTTTCCCTGTCTTTTTTTTTCTTTTTGAACCGAGAGGGGTGGGTCCGTCCTCTCGGCACCTCAACGTTTCTTAACACTTTCGAGTTACCCATCACTCGGTCCGTCGCTGTCTATATTCCCCTTTATGTTTGTACCGGTATTCGTGCGTCTGTGAGTTTGTTTAACCGATGTTTCGCGCTCGAGAGTCTCAGCCGCGCTTGGGCGAGCGAACTAGCGAGAAGAGAAGTGTCGCCCGAGCGAATGGGCTCGCGCGAGCGAGCGAACGAGCGAGTGAACGAACGGAGCGTCGCGCGGAGTGCCTGTGATTGCTCGTTAGCGTCGCCACGGCCCCGTGTCTGTCACGAAATCGCTGATTATCATCGTTCAAGGAAACCACCGAGTCTCGTTGATGGTTTCTTCTCCTTTTACCCATATCCACGCTAGCGGTATCGCCTCTTCCGTACACCTCTGGATCTCCCGCTTCTATATCCCTTGGCGTATCGCAACCGCGACTCTATTCTCATTTGTCACTCGGCTTTGATATTTTTTTCGTTCTTTCACGTGGGAAAAAAAACCCCTCGGACAATTACGTCCCATCGATTAGACGCTTTTTGAATCAGTTTAAGGTGCGCTCGAAGCAACGTCCTTTCGACGTTTCGGGCGTGCGCTTTGAACCCCCGGAAAGAAAAAGGACAAATTGTGAAGACGCGAGAAAAAAATTATTTTACTATCTTGATGAAGAAAAAAAAACGTTGGTTTTTGGTATCGAAGTCAGCAAGAACCATTCGGAGAGTTGGAATTTAATTTATGTACACTGCCGGTCAAAAGTTTGGGAACGCTCGTCCCGATTCCACGCCGCACAAAAAGTTTCACCAGCTCTTTGAAAAATAAAGATATTTTGATTCGCCAAGCGGTGTTTTAAAGGGGACATATTCAGCTTCATTTTGCTTTTTCCAAAAAAATTTTGCGATTATTTTGTAACCCGGTACGTCTTTTGAAACAAGGTCGTTTTTTTGGCATTGTAATTTTGGCGCACGACCCGAGTAAATTTTTTTCGACCTTTTTTCGCATGAAAAAATGGTGGCCGGAAGTATTAGCTTCAATTTCTTTTTTTTTTAAGTTTCGTACGATTTTTTGTTCGCAAAAATATTCAATTTTTCGGAAAAAACGACCATATTTTCTAAAATGTAGCGTAACTCTCAAACTACTGGGTTCTCGTGAAATCACTTAGAGAGTAAAAAGTTGCATACAATTATTCTGGATTCAATGAAATTTTTTCAGATTTTTTACAAAATTTTGTTTTCTAATTTTTTCCTGCAAGCGAGGATTTTTTTATCTCAAACAATCGGATCTCTTACCTCACCTACCCGTGTTTTTCGATGAAAAAACTACGTGGATGAAGTTTTTCGATGAAAAAGCCGCGTAGATGAGGTAAGAAACCCGGTCGTTTGAGATTAAAAAAATCTCGCTTACAGGAAAAATAAGAAAAAAAATATTTTGAAAAAAAAATCTGGAAAAATTTCATTGAATCCAGAATAATTGTATGCAACTTTTTACCCATCTAGTGATTTCATGGAAAACCATTAGTTTTAGAGTTACGCTAGATTTTATAAATATGGTCGTTTTTTGCGAAAAAAAGAATATTTTTGTGATAAAAAATCGTACGAAACTTTTTTTAAAACGAAATTGAAGCTAATACTCCCCCACCACAAGTTTTTAATGCGAAAAACTGTCGAAAAAAAATTTCATGGGTCGTGCGCCAAAATTACAATGCAAAAAAAAAACGAAAAACGACTATGTTGCAAAGGGCTCACCGGGTTTATAAAAAATCGCAAACATTTTTTAGAAAAAGCGAAATGAAGTTGAATATGTTTCCTTTAAAACGCGGCTTGGCGAATCAACATATCTTCATTTTTAAAAGAGCAGTGAAACTTTTTGTGCGGCGTGGAATCGGGGCGAGTGTTTCCAAACTTTTGGCCGGCTGTGTATATTCAATTAATAATAAATTTAATAAACATAAAGTAGATATAAAGATTATTAAAAAATATAAAAATTAATATGAATATCAAAATTAAAAAATATTAATATCAATTTAATAATAAATTTCGAATAAATATATGTACTTCAATATATTTTAGAGGTTTTTTTTTATCTAAGATGTAAAAAATTATAATTTCATCTCGATTTTTTTGATATTTCGTCATAGTGTTATCTTGGCAGTGATTTTATATCTCCCATGTAACACATTTTGTTTCAAGATCGAAAAGAGAAAAAACGAAAATTAATTTACACCACCTTTGTGCACACAAGTCGGATATCGAACGCGTGCACCTGTCTGCGACTAGCCTGTCGCTCGTGGGGTGAAACCATCGGTGAATGAACACTTGTAACGCCACCGGTGAATAAACATCCGCGTTCAAATCACTGTACAATAGATACGCTCCGAGCCACAGTGTTTATCTCGGTCCGTTCATTATACGCTGATAGGACGGGGAAACATGAAAAAAAGTATACAGTCGGATTCAAATATTTTTAGTCATTTATTTGTATCCTATTTTCCGGGAGAGTTATTTTCTGAATATTCAATAAATTTTATATAAAAGTTATAAAATTATTAACAGATAGCGCCAGGGCTGTACTTTGCACACAGAAAAAAGATTTAGTACATTTAACTAAATGCTAGTCAAGCCAAATAAATTTTTTTAGTTGTAGTTGTAGTTGTCAACGAAATTTTTTTTTTTGAATGACCTACTAGGAAAATATATTGCGACCTAATAAATTTTTATTTAATATTAATAAATATTATTTTAAACTAAACAAATATTTAAATGAAATAATTTTTTTAAAAATATTTACACAATATATATTTTTAAACATTTCAATCTTTGAATGTATGCTACACATATGAAGTCTACAATTTCGTGGAGCTTCGTCTTTCCTTTAGCGGAAGGGAAAAGAAAAAAGACCCTTTTTTATGGGAATCCTTTTCGGGGATTCGACAATCTTGCGTTTTGCCGCAATGTTCAATGTATTAAATATCCATACTGAAAAATAAGAATACCAAACATAAACGAGCTTGGAAAGGATATAGGCGTCGAGAGGCAGGTTCGCTTGTGCGAGAGGTAGCCACCTGGCGGATTTTTGGGGTACTGCCAAATCTGCAGATATGATCGGATGAGATTACGGGTGAATAGGTATTTAGTAACAACGAATAGAATTTTCCTTCAACGCCTGTTTCTCGATTACAGGGATTTCAAATAAATGAATATAGTGGAAGTAAATATCGCCGAAAATTGGATGAAAAGAAAATTTTCTTTAAAGTAACTAAAAAATAATCAAATAAACGATTATAGTACCTACGACTGGATATTTTTTCTGGGTGTGGCACAGTTTTTCAAGTGGAGTGTTTTATCAGGTAGAGATGCAGATATACGATGCGGACATTTATGTTTTATCTTTCAAAATGGAAATTTGTCTGGTTATAGACGCAGCGCCGATGCAAGAGCGCGCATCGTCCGTTTTCTCTCGTCACTCGCGGCGAACACGCGGTCACGCATAGTGCACGTGCGAGAGGGTACAACTATAAGAGACACACGCCTGTGTATTACCAGTCACCGTGCAGTCGGATCCGACAACCCGGAATAGTGGGGAAAGAAAAAAAAACGATTATTATTTCAAGGTTCGCGCTTCGCGGAGGAAGAGAGACGAGACTGGAGAATTCGACGTCAAAATGTGAGAATGAAGGAGAGCTCCGGGGATGATGCGATGCGTTCCGCCAGATAAGAGTAGAAAATTGCCATAATGGAGCATTCTGACGACACTCTCTATGCGCTTCCGGTACTCCCGTACGATTTTTTAATGATATCGAAGAGGCTACGTTATATTCCAACCGGGAATGAGATATCCAGTGTCGTTGACCGGTATGGGCATCATCCAGATATAATCATTCCGAGAATTCTTGCTCTAACGCATCTCTTCGTTTAATTTCGTCTTTTATTATTTACTCTTTTTATTTTTATTTTTCTCTCTTCTCCGTGTTCCTCGTCGTCGCCGCGTTCTGTCCAAGGATGCGGAAACCCCGTAATGGTGAATTAAACAACATTTTAATTATGTATGATTCGCGGCTTGGAACTCGAGTGAAAAGAGGAACGTTTCAAAGAGAGTCGATAGAAAATTTTTGCTACAAATTCGTCTCGACTCGGTTCGCGCGGGGAGAAACGATTTTGAGTGGGAAATTTTGGGATGCTCGATAAACGCTTTCTCAAGAACGAGAGATTCAAATTGAGCGAGCAGAGGCGTCGGAGACGCCCGAGCCACGATAATCCGACCGCGGTATCCGTGCAGTGTATGAAAGTAGAGCGGTCATGTCGGGGCTTCCAATAACGATATCCAACGACCACCCTTGTCAAAATGTCACGACGAGTCTGTGAATCTGCCCGCATATTGGCGCAATGTCGCCGCACATTCGTAGACACTGTCTCGCTCGTTCCATCCGTTCCGTTCAATTCCGTTTCATCCATCCCCCCTCGCCCCGCGCCCGGCCCTTCTCACAGAGTACCGATTCACGCGTTGTGGCAGTCTGACAAATGTCCGGCAAAAGACCCCTCGATCCGGCTCTCTTTCTCGCCATCGCCGTCCCTCTCTATTCTCGCCCGAGCTCGTGTCTTGAATTCAAACGCCGAAAGACAACGATGCTTCTTCGGTTTGATAATGGCCGAGGCAGGACGGGCAAGGAGAGCCCCGGGAAAGGAAGTAACCCCTTCGAGTTATCTCGGACACGGTCCGCGTAACGCGTCGCGCCGAGTGTCCGTCAAAAACACGTTCATGCTCTATTTTAGGCAAAGCCTCGACTATTTCCGCCGTGAACGCTCGAAAATCTAGTCCAGTCGCGCAAACGTTCGTTCAGCTTGGAGCAAAATGATCGCTCGGAGCTCAAATTGATCGAGTCGCATCAACGCCCACTCGCGTTGATAACCGGGAGAATCGAGACGAACGTGTCCCATCGATGTGATGCATCGAGTGTATCATCGCCATCCGCCGAATGATGGCGGAATTTCCGTACGAAACGAATGGAAAGATCGAGCGCGAGAGACGACGAGGAACAAAGCTCGATCCCATAAGCGCGTATAACGGCGATACGGCGCGGGGCACAATGAAGCATCGGGACGGTTAATTCATAGGATTATCGAAACTTCCCATGTCCCACATCGGTCATTACGGAATAACAGTAATTAATAAGAAACGAGAGAGCAATTCTACGACGTATATTGCACTTGTGCATTGTTGAGCGACGCTTTTCATTGCATCTTCTCTCTCTGTCGCGAAACTCGTTCGTTATACATCCACGTATATTCGTACATATTTGTGCGCGAGTAAAATTTTCACGACGACCGTACGAGAGGGGAAAGACCTCGGAGATATTCGATGAGAGCGGACGTGGAGGGATAGTTGCGTGTGCGGAGTCGTTTCTGTCGTTTTTTCTTTCTTTTTCTTCGTTCTTTCTCTTTCTCTTCTCATCCAGAACTCATTGTTGTGACCACGTAGCTTCTTCACCCGCGGTTGAAGATAAGTATACCGACGAGCTGACGGCTTTTCGCTGCTATATATACCATTATTCACAGTGTGTGTATATATATATATATATAGAAAATACATATTAGAGAAAGGAACTCACGGTGTACGTACGTATGGAATAAGTACTTCGGGGTTAGGCCAGGTCGGGTTACCCAACTGTACAGAAAATGTCAAAAGAAACAATAACGTTATAATTTATCGCCGCTAGTTCTCCCATTGTAACGAGTCTCGTATATACATGTATATTGTATATATATTAAAAAAAAGGAGGCGAGTATTTTACGGGGCGTTGTGACGGATCGGAAAGCCAGAGAAAACTACTCGTCATTCTTTCGCGCATGTCGCGCGTAAACCGTTGGAAATAAGCGCTTTTCCAAATTTTGTGACATTTTTCTTACGAACGTATCAACGGTGAAACGGTTGCCTCCGGAGCGGAAATAATAATATTCCGTGGGAATGTCGGATTGAAGTAATAACCAGTGAACGCGTATGTATCTTCGCATAGGTAAACTTGTAATTCTCATTCGCGCACTGATACCCAGGCCACCTGGTTCGCGAAATCACTGTTTTTCCTGTAATTCACCTCGTGTCTCGGATCTTTACCTCGAACGATGTTCTTATTTTTTCTTAGCCCACCGAGCGCGGTCTTCCGAGCAGCTGTTGCTGCGAGAGCACGGAGAAAATACGCGAGACCGTTATCTGTGAGAAAAGTCTCCGTTCCGTGTGTGCGTCTTGACTCTGTTTGAGGTATATTTTTTCGATGTCACGTATGAATTATGCTGGCTGCTGGCGCAGCTTCATTGCCTCGTGGATGATCCAACGATTTGCTCGGAGGCATCTAAAATTGTCGATTAATCCGAAATAGCTTTTTCATATTGATACAGCGTATCAAACGCTTGTATATTGATTTTATATATTTTTCAATTCCAGACGATGCACGTTTATTGAATCGCCACGGTTCCAAAAAGTCTCAAGATTGATATTTTCAATTAATTGTGCGAAGATTCACAACTGTCTTATTTACAGCCTTATTTGTTGATACACTATTCAATCTTGATGGAATTTGGTGTAATAATGAAGATTTTTCAAAAGTCGTATTTCCAGAATATTTCAATACAGAAAATACGGTTTTTTTTTGGGGTGGCAAGCTGTCCCAATTGTGAGATGGAAGTTTAGTCAATCAACTGCGGAAATAATCGTTGATTCGAACCAAACCTACCCCAATTGCGAGTTAGAAGGTTGGTCAAGGATGCTTGCCCCTACCGTCCCAGCCAAAAATTTTATCCGATTGAAATTTCCGTACTTTGTGATACGATAAAAATGTGAAAAAATGTAGCGACTTTTGGCATGCTGTAAACAATAATTATGAATAATAATATTGCCCTAAAGTTATTAATAAATTGTGTAAACAAATAATTATTCAACAATTTTTCCATAAGATCTTTTTTTTCTTAAACAAATAAAATGCTTTAATTTTTCTGGACGTATATGAATTTTTTCAGAATTTTCCCTCTATTTTGAAATTCCCATTTTTTAATTTTTAGAATGGTTGTATGTATCTATTTTTTAGTTCGGTGTCTTTGAAACTTTTTAAAGCTAACGATAAACCTGTATCCAAAAACATATACAAAATTAACCATTTTTTGTTTGTATTTCAGAATATTTTTATAGTATTTCAAAATAGAGAGAACATTCTGAAAAAATGCATATGCTTTAAGAAAAATTAACGGATTCGATTTGTTTAAGAAAAAAAAAGAACTTACCGAAAAATTGTTGACTAATTATTTGTTTGAACAATTTATTAATAACTTTTCACAGAATACGGAAATTTCAATCAGATAAAATTTTGGCTGAGACGGTAGGGGCAAAGCATCCTTAATCAACAACAAAAATAATCGTCGACTCTGGCTCGCGCATTGCCTCTTTTCCTTCACCGGCAAATTTCATCGAAATTGAAAGGGGTCGATTCCAACTCTTGGTCGGTTTGACATGGAACGTCGACCTCGTGCTACCACGAGTGCGATCATCCAAGGCATGCTTCTCGCGGGTGCTAGTCGCCGTTTCTGCATGAACGTCGTGGATGCCCCGAGGCCCCCTTGCATACCTCTCTGGTATTAAATGACAAAGGCAAAGGCATACCTAGCTCGGAAGACGATGAGGGACGAAGGAGGGAAGAGGCTCGTAGATTTGCGACACACAAGTGTGGGATGACATCGATCAACGTGGAACCGTCGCAAAAAGCGGCTGTGGGTGCGCGAATAAGCGCGGAAGCGCCCAAAATCTAGGAGGCTCAGGGTATAGCTGGTACATTCTCGCTCGAGCTTGTTGTCGAGCCTCAAACATCCGGCTTTGAGAGAGCCACGTTCTCGACCTCTTATCGGTATTGTGGCCTGCAGGATGTTTTAAATACGAGAGCTCAAGGACTCGGGGCCGCTGTAACGAAATATACATAGATATACGGGACAAGGGACACCCCTCCAGGATTCCAGAACACTCCGAAGGTACCCGCACAAATATGTACTTCCCTGTCCTTCGCTGCTTATAAAGCTGAGAGAGACGCCTTCACTTTTCTTGCGGCGGCGTCCCCGTTGCACCTTTTTCGCGGGTTTGAAATCCCTCTCGATAAAAGGGGTGAAAAACTTTGAAGATTGACGAGGTGGAAGACGCACGGTGATGTGGACGTTGCTCCTCTCAGGCTCTTTGATGTCTGGAGGTAACGCTGGTTATACCAAAGTCCCGCGTGTACGACGACGCCGCTTGCTCACTTTCTCTCTCTCCCTTTTTCTCCCTTTATCCGCAATCAGCAGCCACACAGCATCCCCCTTCGTATCAAGAAGTTTAGCGTGGCACGCAAGGACCGCTCTTAAAAATTATTACGAAGAATTTTCCCTTCTTTCGTCAACATTTCCGTGACTCCCTTTTTCCTTTTCTCGTCAAAATAATCTCCGCACGGCGCTCGAGGGCCTTGGAGTACGTAATTAATGACTGCCTCTTTGTTTTTTTACCCGCTTTAATTTTCGGATTCGGATAGGCGTTCGAGTTACATTCGTTTATTTATTACAATGCTTCGATGCATTTTCTCATGATCATCGAAAAATCATGGAAAAAGTTAGAACAGATAATTTCCTGGATATTCCGGAGTCGGTATCCACATTTTTCTGCACAATTTGGTCGAAGAAGAAGCCCTCTTCGTCGATTCATGACGGCAATTTTGAATCGTCGACGCGTCGATCAAAGTGAATTCTCACAGTCGCCGGAATTCTCGCACGATGGAAATAAACGCGAAAGAATTCCGGCAATAAAGTGGTAACGGAGTTCGCACCTCAAAAAAAAAATATATATATATATATATATATATATTTATATTCACGATATAATATACCTGCTCACTGATCCGTCGTTAAACAATCAGGTGCGAGAACAGTGTAAAGCATGAACGAAAAATCACAGGTATAACAGGAAACAAGGTGTTATTAGTTTGCTGTACGAGAGCCCTTGAGAGTTTACACCGACGCATATATCACAGGCGTGCAAACAAATGCCGGCTAGAAGGGTGGGGAAGGTTACGATGCTTGAGGAATTTTTAACAAAGGATAGAAATCGAGAGAAATTTCATCAGTTACACCTTGAGAGAGGTACAAACGAACAAGAGAGCGAAGAAAGAAAGAGAGATGGATCACAGAGGTTTCCAGTGTGCTGCTATTCTCTTGTTTGTCTTCCGTCGCCTCCCTTTTTTTTAAATATTTTTTTTCCCTCGTGGATGCGGTCGTGCCGGGTCGGGAATTGTGCATCTCACATTGACGTGCAACGGGTATACGATCGTGGAGAAATAAGAGACTTATCAATTTCCGGAAACACCTGGCGAAAGCTTGTTTGGTCAAGGTGCCTGCGTCGGTGATCGGAGCGTTACAATGGTCGCATTGTCTCTACCCAACCCCCGCGATACGTGCGAGCATCGAGGTGTTGAAGAATTACTGTGTTCTTCGAGGTTTTTTATAACTGTTTACAGAAAAAAAAAAATTTTGCCGATGCTATTGCGGCTGAAAAATCGTATCCGATCATTATTCGATATTTTTCTAGTCACTGATAAAAGAAAATGCTGGTAAAATCCATCGATCGATCGATCAAAGGCGAGCACAGAAAACCAAGAGAAGCACGGTGGAAACTAAAATAGTATCTACAAAAAATTAGGGGTCGTTTGCCACGGTTGAGGGTGGAATGTGAGTCTGAATATGCTATTTCGATTTTCCCCCCTTCTTTATGCTCTATCAATTCTCAATTCCGTCGATTTCTCTTTTTTTCCCAGCGGACACACTTGTTGAACGTCAAAGACTCGATCGACGATCTTTCACGGATTGTTCGTCCCTTTTTTTCCCTTTGCTCTTGCCTTTTTCGCAGAAACAGCTTTGCCATTATCGATACCGAGTTTTCCCGCTTTCTCTGTCCCCGTTCCTTCCACTCAAATCGGAGATTGAAGATGCTTCTCCGAATTCGCACAGAGGGGTAAAATTTATAGGAGAAAGGGCTCCCCGAAGACCGCGAATCGTTCGAAAGTAACGACAGGGAAAGGAGAGAGATTTCGTGAAAATGATGGCTTCGGTCTCGGTAGGGGTAACATTACAAAGGGTTGACAAAAATACTCTTTCGCGCTCGCGCAACCCTTACACTGACCCCCCCCCCCCCCTCTCTCCATGTTTTCAACTTTCTTTTTGTACTTGCGGTCCAATTTTTCTCCAACGACCCTCTCGCGATTTCCGGAGAGAAAGGGAAAAGTCATCGGTAGCTTTGGCAGAAGGGAAAAGCGAACTTGGAGGGCACTATTTGACTAAGAAGGGTCTCTCTTTCTCTCGAGGCGATATAAAAGGGTTGCCGCAGAATTAAAGGCGAGTCGATTATTATTACCGGGCTCGCGCACTCGCACCCTTATCGCCTTTGTCAAAAAGGTTTTTGAACCGAGTTATATATATATATATATACATATATATTTTACGAGCATCGCTACACCCTACAGGATGGACCGAGGGCTGCTGGACAATGCTCAAGGGTGGTCGAAAGTACACACAACGTGTTTTCGTGCTCTCCGACAACGAAACCTTTTACTGCCCACAGAGGGCGCTTTTCCGGACGAGGTACTCCCCTCCGGTATACTTTGTCCGTTTGTCCGAATGACGACGTTTTTAGAAAATACCATGATTGCCATTTATTTTCCAGCACCCCGTACATGTTCATTCGGCAACAAATCTACGGGGCACTGACCCTTGGTACCTCAAAAAAATTAGTGTCCGATGTACACTCGAGTGATTTAAAAATGATAATGAAAAAACAAATTGAATCCACATCGAACAAGCCCTTCAAAATCGTGAGCCTTTTTGCAACCTTTTAACCCATGATCGGGGTCATTATTGACCCCGTATATTCTTTATAAATTATATTAAAAAATTAGACTATTTTTTTTTTAACAATGAAAATGATAGGATCAGTTTGATCGTATTTGAGTCAGAGGGTTCTACTTTCAACGCAAAAAGATTAGACGGAAAACGAGTGATTTTTATATCATACTCGTTCTCCTTATCCGCGGGGCAGGTCGAAATTGAGCCATTTTCTCGAACGACAATCGGCGTTTGCCGGGTCGGATAATACCGACGCTGTACAAAAGCGTGGCTCTTATAAATACACGTACAGATATACGAAATTGGGCAGGCCGCGTGTGTAGCTTCATTTTCTCCTCTTAAGAGCTTCTTTCGGCCTCTCGCGCTAAGCGAACGGTTACGATAATGGCGGAACGAACCGACCAGCCCTTAACGATCCGATCCAGACATCGGAGCCACCAAAAATTGCGCCAATAACTTTGATATCCCTTTTTTCTCAAGTTTTCATCAAATTTTCGCTATTCGTAAATTTTACGAACCTCCGCCGCATGATAATTCTCAACCCATTGACTCTATGAAAACTGCCCACCAGGATCCAAGCAGATCCGCCAGTCAGAATCTTGGATAAAATCTTCGATATCCCTTCAATTATGCCCTCTGGTAATTATGAAAAAGTTATCGAAGCGCGAGAGTCCCGACGTATCAAAAGCCAAGACCAAAGTGAAAGCGTGTACAGAAGCAGCGAGAACTGGGGTATAAATGAAGGAGAAGACAGACCGGAGTGACGAGGACGAAGAAGCAGAAGCAGAAGCGGAGATGGTTGAACGAACTTGCGAGAAAACGGCCAGCCGAAAGATTTTCTGCTTCCTCTCCTTTACTTTCCGATCCGTTGGCGAGATATCTGCCGTAATTACTAATAAGTTTTCGACACGGAATGAGGTGAGGAAAGGGGGAGCGTTAATCCAAAAGTACGACCAAAGGGTTCAAAACGAGAAAACGGCGAGGAAGAAGGAGGAAGGTGGCACGCGGAGTCGAGAGAAAAGGCAAATCGGGTACATCGCGAGAAAGGAGAAAGAGAGAGAAACATAGTTCAAGAGGCAGCAAGAGGGACCCTTCCATTCGATTTCACGAGAGAGCGAGGAGGCAAAGACAGGAAACATTAGAAGCCGAAGGCTCCCGAAACCAGCCAAAGATTTGCGATGTCTTTTCGATCCTGAGCCGAGATATCTGTAATTACTGTTTGTGTTTCTCTCGTTTTGGCACCAGGGGCTAAAGCGACGGCCTTCGTATTTATTCTCTCCCTGTCCGATCGTTTCATCCCCAAACCGCCCTCTCTCCGATCTCCACCCTCGCGCCAAACCATTCAAAATTTACCCCGGATTTCGCTTCACCGAGACCCACGAAGATCTCTCCAATATTCGAGAGAGGATCTCTTTCCTCCGGCTTCGAGCTTCGTTCTCCGACCACCCTCGACTTTCCTTCGCTGCCATCGAAGCGAGACACCGAAGAAAAAGGAGGACGGAACTTCTTCCTCAGACCCGTTCGCGCCAGATCGCTTCGAGTAGCCGATCCCCATCGATGCCGCGGAGCCTCTTGGGCATGTTTTCAACTGTAACCCCTTTCAACCCCTTTTCGAAAATGTGCCACTGATTAACGCGAGCCTCTGGATTACGATTATCCGGAGGGTTGAAACAAAATCGATCGCTGAAGAAAATGCTACTCCATGGATGAGTCGAATATTAAATATTTGCAAGAATGAAAACTTGTGCCGCAAACCGGGAATTTTTTCTTTCCAGTTTCTCATTCTTGTCCGTAAACACTTTGGGGGTACAATTAGTACGAAGTAAATTACACGCGTTATTTTTGTCGGAGCGGAGCTTGGAACTTGATTTTTTTTTCAGACGATCAACGCTCACACCGCAGAGTCTCGCGATGTTCGCAAAGGTTTTTTTTTTATCAAGGGTGGTATCAGAGGGGTGGAGAAGGGCATAGAAGGCAATAAGAAGCGACGGTATGGTTCCGAAGAGACTATGATAATTGTAATGAACGCCTCGAGATTCCGCGAGCCCATCTGCGACTCCCTCGCACCGTCTTGCTCTCGTGAATTTCAAGCTCCCACCCCTTCTCGAGAATCCAGAACTCATTGGTTAGGTAGCAACAGCGGTAAGTGCGAGCGAGACGCCGATAAACCTATCTCGCTCTTTCGCTGTACAAACTCGAGCGCGCCCGAGCTCTTAAGTACCGAACTTGTTCGAATTGATTTAAGTGCTGAATGCTAAATCAACCGAAGGGGCTCCCCCGGTCGTAGAATTTACGAGTACGTCTACCGGTACACCCCCGGATATCTCCCCCTCATTCCGCAATGCCCTCCCCCCTATTTTGTAAGTCTGGCCAACTATACGAACGTATATTTTGCGATATAAATCCCAACGAGAACTCGCACACTGCCATTTTAAGCGATTACTCTCTGAGAGAAGAATCGATGAACATTTTTTTCGATAATTCGATTCTTCGGCAATTATTTTTATTGCGAATTTTTCTACATCAGAAGGACGAGCTCTTGAGTCCGATAAATAAGGAAGAAAAGATCGTCCATTTGATCGATCAATAATTTGGAAAGGGTGAATAATCCTTTATTTTTGTGGAGTTGGAATTTGACAGTCGAGTTTTAACCGGATATCGTCGAACGAATGTAAACTTCAACGAATCCGGAGGATAGATTTTCCTAACGGTCATTTCGTGCTCGAATTTTAGAAACAGTTGGAAAATACAAGACGCATGAAGAATGGATGGAGAATAATGCAGGTTCGCCGAATGGATTCGTATCCCGTCTGGTCAGGCGCGTCTGGTTGGGTGGGTAACCCTTGTGTTTTTATTTCCTCCCCCCAAATAATCGCTACGGTGCGGTCTGACTCTAAAGTATCTTTCTCACGTCAAATTTGGCCAACGTACGCTTCGGATGTGCCTCCTACTCTCTCCGATCTGCCTATCGGATACACACGTGTAAATAAAACATATCCCGCTCGTATATATTTTTGTGGCAATCGCTGCAGGTGGAACATGCCCCGAGGGCAATCCTCCATCGAAAACCATCCCCGTTAAGATATTCGGAGAGACGCGTGTCGTAATTGAAATCGCGAGTTTTCCTCTGTTTCCTCGTTCCCTCGTGTCCGTTACTTCCTGTCTGTTCGGAGTCAATGAAAATTACCCACAAAAATCCCTCGACGTTTAACGTAGAATTTATCCGTTTACATTTGACTAACGAGCTTAAATTTTGAGAAAGGTAACGGAATTTGTCACTTCGTGCGTTTGTTTCGATTCGCAAATCTATCGAATAATTATTTCACCGATAATAATAACAATCATGACAATTAGTGGAAAACTTTGTGACAAAGTGTCATTGCTTGTAAATTGAACGAGCGGTAGAACAGCTGGCGTTATTCTTGGATTTGAACTTAATTGATAGGCTCTCGTTGATTTATCTCGCAATTTATTTAATTAATTTTCCCTCAAGACCGTCGAATTGAAGACTTTTGTAATCGATGCCATTAATTCCCATGGAATGGACGGTTCGCTTGTTTTCTTGGGTGATCTTAAAAACGAGAAACTTTGTGGGATTTTTTTTTCAAAGATTTGTGATTCTCCGTAGGAACATCAGTCTTTGTGGAGGGAATTGCCCGCGACATCGGCCAGATTTTCGCAGCTTACAGATTTTTATGGGGTCGTGTTGAAAAAAAAAGAAAAAAAAGACCGTAGTGTCTTCGCGGAGACCTCGTCGAGAGCCACTGGCTCATTATTACACTATCGCACGTATAAGCTGTGTATAGTTGTCATGTTTTATTACACTCGTGTGTCGGACTCGTCCGCCGCGACTCCGGCGATTTCTCGCTGGGTCTCGCGAAAGTCCTGTGCGAGTAAACGTACAATAAAGGTTTTAGAGACATTGCTCTAGTAGCGACGTGGCCGGCGACAGAGTATTCATAAATTAGGAATAATCGTGGAACGAGAGACTGTCACGGGAATTTCTCATGGCTGCTGTCTCCTCCTCTCTCTCTCTCTCTCTCTCTCTCTCTCTCTCTTTTTCTCGGTTCGTGGCCATTTCCTATTAGTTTCTGGGCGAGCAAGCCGAGAGATGCGTGGCAGCAACCCCGTATTTTAAGTTGTTGAGCAATGACTACGGATTTTTATGTAGATCGTATCAGTATGGCTGTTCGCGCGCGCGATCACCGCTCATACGAGAAGCGAGTGTAGCGAAAGAGTGTGAGAACGAGGAGCTAATGACGCAGTCTTTGTCAGCGGCAACTCGAAAATTCGCAGGTACATGCTGTGTATGCTCCTTGAATACACGTTCAATATGATTCGAGCGGTTATCGAGCTCACAGATTATGTGAGAAGAATTGACCGTTTCAAATATCCTCGTTGACAACATCAACAACCGGTTTGCCGTTTACAATTTTTAGACTTCGTACTTATTTTGAAATTTTTGAGGCTGGATATCATACCTTACTCGGTGTATCTACAAACTGAAAACGAATATCACAAAAGAAACGTATTTCTTCGATTTTCTCATGATTCAATTTTTTTTCGACAAAAACTCTGCGTGATTCGTAATTAGCGTTGAAATTCCCACTGAAGTATGGTTTTTGAACGATTGAAAAAATAATTTTTTTTAAGACCTTATTTTTGGCCAATTTTCAGAAACCTCGAAATAGTGAAATTTCAAGTGCTCATAACTTTTTTTCTCTTTGACCAGTTATAAATTTTTTTTTCGTGTTTAAAGGCTGTCACTGGACTTAGAGAATGCCGTTTGGTTCATTCCGATAACTCAATTTTTGTAGAAATGAGAGCACTTTGAAAATCGTCGAAAAAAATAGAAAGGGACATGGCCTTGAAAAAATTGCAAAAATCGATGGTCGAACTTTAAAAATCAGCGAAAAATCCAAAAATGATCGGAATCCTATGAACCAAACGTGGTTTTGAAGCTTGAACGATTACGAAGAGAGTAAGCTCAAGTTGGTGCTGCAAATTGATGCAGAAAAAAAATTGCAGCTATTTTAGCGAACCGATTAAATTTTGGGCAAAATGCAAAAAAAAAAAAATTTCAATTTTTTTTTTTGGGCCTTAGATCGATGTATTTTTTCCCCCTGAACACGAATCTACCAATAGTTTTTTCAAAAAATCAAAATTTTCATGAATTTTTATTAAAAACCCTTTTGTTCAATTTTTGGCCAATTTTCAGAAACCTCAAAATAGTGAAATTTCAAGTGCTCATAACTTTACTTTGGTTCAACCGATTAAAAAAATTCTTTTTCGTACTTAAACTTTGCCACTAGACTCAGAGAATGCCGTTTGGTTCATTCCGATGAGTCAAATGGTGTAGAAATGAGAGCACTTTAAAAATCGCCGAAAAAAATGGAAAGGGGTATGCCTTGAAAAAATTGCAAAAATCGATGGTCGAACTTTAAAAATCAGCGAAAAATCCAAAAATGATCGGAATCCTATGAACCAAACGTGGTTTTGAAGCTTGAACGATTACAAAGAGAGTAAGCTCAAGTTGGTGCTGCAAATTGATGCAGAAAAAAAATTGCAGCTATTTTAGCGAACCGATTAAATTTTGGGCAAAATGCAAAAAAAAAAAAAAATTTCAATTTTTTTTTTTGGGCCTTAGATCGATGTATTTTTTCCCCCTGAACACGAATCTACCAATAGTTTTTTCAAAAAATCAAAATTTTCATGAATTTTTATTAAAAACCCTTTTGTTCAATTTTTGGCCAATTTTCAGAAACCTCAAAATAGTGAAATTTCAAGTGCTCATAACTTTACTTTGGTTCAACCGATTAAAAAAATTCTTTTTCGTACTTAAACTTTGCCACTAGACTCAGAGAATGCCGTTTGGTTCATTCCGATGAGTCAAATGGTGTAGAAATGAGAGCACTTTGAAAATCGCCGAAAAAAATGGAAAGGGGTATGCCTTGAAAAATTTGCAAGAATCGATGGTCGGGATTTAAAAATCTGCCAAAAATTGAAAAATAATCAGAATTGAATGAATCAAGCGCGATTTTGAAGCTTGAACGATTCCAAAGAGAATGAGCTCATTCCCAAGTTGCAGTTCCATCTGGAACAAAAATTACTGTCATTTTCGTGAATCAATTCAATTTTAGCCAAAATGAGAAAAACAAAATTTTTTAATTTTTTTTTTTCGGACCTTATATCGATGTATTTTTTCCCTCTGAACACTAATCTACCAATAGTTTTTCCAAAAAATCAAAATTTTTGAAATTTTGCATGAAAAACGATTTTTTAATTTTTTTCTTGTTGTCTTTTCTCATGACCAATTTTTTTCTGATAACAAACAACTTTCTAAACATTGATACTATAATTTTGATACTACGCATATAGTACTAAAATTAAATAAAATTGATTTTACACGTTCTAAACCAAAAATCGGTCCAAACTCGTACACAAACTACGGTACTTGATGTCAAAAATGTATATTACAAAGGTACACTGTGGATTATTTTTTCATGTTTTCGCCCAATAATCACTTTAGTCTATCCTTCATTATATATTTTTTTTTCTGTGGTAGAGCGATGATAAATTTTACGCTCAGTAATCCTTCCGCCTGGGTGTAACTGTTTCCATCGCTATCGGAATCAGTGAAATCCGTGCGGAATAACGCGCCCGTTGAATTGTTCTTGTACGGCGGACTCGGGTTGCGAACAGTGGTAAAATCCACGCCGACGAAACTGGCCCCAGCGACGTTAATTCGTAAACGATTACGAGCACCTGGTGCGTCGCGCGGTCGTCGCTCTCAACTGTCGTCGCGCTCTTACACCAGGGCGTATACATGTATATGTAGTCGTCGTCATTAAAAAAAAAAATCTCTGCAGATGTGTCTGGGAGAAAGTGTACATTTCCCGTTCCAAAACGGTGGCTGCTGTCAATTTTTTCCGTTCAAATATTTTTCCAATCTATTTTACAATCAAGATTGCCACAAAAAATCGTCGATGCGCTTCAAAGTGCGCGCAATCGAATCGCTCGAGCATATTTTTCTTTCCATCAACTATGAACCCATCAAAAAATTGTCAAGACTGCGCTATACTCTCCCAAGCGTCAGAGTTGCCCCTTGATATATCGTGAGCATAAAATTCGGCGAGAAAATGTCGCGTTCGCGCAGAAACACTCGCAAAACACAGAAACTCGACGTAAATTCTGAGAAAGAATACGAAATGGTGGCGAAGACAAGTTCCTCGCTAAATTATAGCTCCTTCGAACGACATATATAACGCATATAAAAGGTGGAAACAAAAAAGAACGTCAGTTTTGTGAAACGAAAGATCAAGGGGCGACTGATAAAGTATTTTATTTTTTCTTCTTGATAAAGAACTCGATTTTATTTGGCATCTCGTGAAGTACGAATGTCGGTTTGAATTTTTGATTTTTTTTTTAAATTATTTTTCGTGGAATCCTCACCGGGTTCCAAAAGCGCGGGTGAATAATGACCGAAAACGATTCCCTACATCCAAACGTGAAGAAAGGAAGCCCGGCTCTCGCGAGTGTGTATGTTTAAAAAAAATTTACGATTCACGCGAGAGTATTCTTCGCCCGGGTAACTAGATACCCCATTAATACGTGCATCGGCGAAAACCTGTTTCCTCCTGAGAGAGCGAGAGAGAGAAAGAAGGGAGAGGAGGAACCGAAGGTGTATGGAATATATTCTTGACATTCGCGCGAGTAGACACCCCGTTGCTAATAATTCGAGGCATGTTTGGTCGGTACATCGCGTATATATGGCATACGGGTGTCGCAGGAGCGAGAAACAAAACAAGAAAAACGAAAAATGCATCGAGCTTCTCGAGACCTGAAATTCATTCGTGCTGTAATTATGCTCGGGACGATTATCCGTCCTACGTGGTTACACGCCTTATACACGGGAAAGAGGAAGTTTTGCTATTGGAAACTTTTTTTCAGACAATTAATTTCCATAATTTATTACAGATTTTTTGTTTGCACCATTTACAATATATTTACTTACTGGGTAAATTTATAAAATAACACCAAATAATTTATGATTCTGAATTTTTGCGACAATTCCAGCTACTATATGATGTCCCTCTGCGAAAGCATTCGTTAACGTTGGCTCATTCTCCGACCGGTATAAAATGACCGCTGACACTGTCATCCTCGGGGCCGATCGGGCAATATAATATCAAAAGCGAGAGATAAAGAGAGAGAGAAGGTTCGTTTGGGTCGACCGGGGAGGCAAACGGACTCTTCTCAGTGGCGCGACGATGATTGCGATTAATTAATTATACTCCCAAGTGAGCGCCGAGACACTTAGTTTCCGTTCGTTTAAGCTCGTTAATACAGAAACCGCGCCCTCCCCCGTCAAAACCAAGGCACACACACACACATACCCACAATTTAAGTTTCTCGTGGTGAACGGAGACCTCGAGAGTTCCTCGCGCGAAGGAACCGGCCCACTCGTTTACTTCATATCATGTAAATTCGTATCTATCACATTGTAAGCATCCCCCCTACTTTTCCCATCGTTACTTTTTTTCCGTTGTGACTAGTCGATATTGTTTTGATCTCCGTAGCGCCCTTTTTCCGTTGGATCGGCTCCAGCGTGGCGATTTCCGCGTTGGATCGATCAATTATGCGATATCAGCGTTGCATCAGTGTTTCTCTCGCTGCTGATTGACAATGCGATCTCCGACTCGTGTTCAAAGACACGAAGATACGTCGCGGAGATCCGGAAACGACTGTCAACTTTTGGGTCGCTGCGCGTCGTGCGATAAGCTCGCGAAAATTTACGACCCGCGTGAAGAACTTCGAGGCCGCCAGCGGATTGCCGAGGAACAATAATTTGCAGATCATATCGAGACTCTTCGAGGCGCGAGTTTGCCCGGAGCGTCATCCTTCGAGCGACGTTAGACGCGCGGCCGAGTCACCGAAGATGAGGCGTTCGCTTCAGCCGTTTGAAATACGCAACGCGACGCGCGTCTCTCGGATCGCTCGGTGAAGCTCGCAAACACTCGGAGCAACGATGAGAAGGACATAAAATTAATCGTGATCTAAAATTCTAGATTGCGGGGAATGTGAGCTATCGCGAGTCGTGGGAGTGTCCGTGTGTACGCGTTTGTCTCTCGACAGTGCGAGGCAAAAGCCTGCACTTCTGAGACTTTGGGTCGCGGCAGAAACAGCATGGATTCCGCGAGCGATGCGATATGTGAAATTTAATACGATCGACGTTGGAAAACGAAGAGACCGAGAAACGAGCATTCCAGAATCGCGCGGTTTCACGATCCGCGTATTATTCTTTGGCTTCAATTAAACATCCATTTTATGTAATAGTCCGCAGTCATTTACGTATCACGGGGTTTTCTCGGGGCATGCGAGAATGAGGCTCTCGAGCCCCACGCCCGAGAGACTCTCCATCTTCAATCGTGGCGCATAATTTCCAACTTGGAAGGAATACGAAACAGTCCGGGGGGGGGGGGGGGCACGGACTCATCTCTACCGAATGCAACTTCGCCATTGAACAATTTTACAAAAATATAATCATACTGACGAATCTCTACCATTTTATAGTTCCATGAAATTGATAGAGTTGTTCAGAGAGAGAGAGAGATGCGAATGTTTCTATTTGTTTTGATATTTGGAAGAGTTGAAATGCAGTTTTAACCGATAGAGGCCCAAATTTTCGTGGTTATTTTCATTTTCCAAGGATATTATTTGGCAGGATTGTCGAGTGGTGGATGGTTACAGGCAGGAATGTATTTTGATACGGTTTCTTGGCAAGAGAGTTTTATCCGGTAGAGATTCCAGCCTCGGAGCTGTAGAAATCGCGCAATTTCTTGGTTCTTTTCGACGCGCTTACGGTATTTATAATGGTGTGCCCACCGATACAAACTCACGGTGTACTTCACGCTCATCGAGAAGTTCCATCCCGATCCGCGAAAGTATCGGTTTCGGAATCGACTTTTCAGTTACTTCACGAGCCGTCTCTCGCGCGATCGTCGAAACACGTTATTGAACACGATAATCCTTATTCTTGATAAATAACGATCGGTGAAAGGAGCATCTTTTGCTTCCTGTCGTTGATATTTCCATCGACGATACGATCCATGTTTGATCAAAAGGTTCAAGGGCTTTGCACCCGATCCGCAGCTTTGAAGAATTATTTATATTTTATTAATTTCTCGATTATAATTTCCAGCACATTTTCATCTCTGCCGCTTCGAAACTCGTCGAATGAATCTTGAATCGGAAATTCGGCGAACAGCTTCGTTTTTACTCTCGGGCCGGAGCGATATTTGCTTAATCGCGAACTATATAGAAAAGGAAAGAGCCCGTTGAAAGTAAAGTAAGACGAAACGGGGTAAGAAGTATGAGCGGGACCAAGGAGTGTTGAGATATCCCATTAATTAGAGCCCGTCCAGATGTTCCGAATTACTTTGTCTCTGGTTCTCGTAGACTGCGAGTCCTTCCATTGAATTTATTCGAGCAACACTTTTCCGTTTTCCACCCTTCTGCCTCTGCTTCATTGTCAAAATGAAGGAAGGATCTTCGGCGTTTCGGAAGAAACGAAAAAAATTAGTGGGATCTTCGACGATGAAAAAAGAGGTACGAGTGTCTCCAAAACGCGCCCTGGAAAAAATTAAAAGAAAAATCTATTAGAATTAAAAGAAAAATCTACAAATCTATTTTCATATTTTTTTCACATCACCGACGCCAATTTACAAGCGCACGTGACGAATAATATACCACACGTGGTATTGTAAATCGCGTGTGTACATAATACAGCGACGAGCGTCCAACTATGTATACAATGACAAGAATGACCGCCGGCCAAGGATGCATTTTATAGCCTTTTATAGTCGAGACGGTCCGAACGGGAGAGAGGATCTCTTTCTCCCATCCATTCTCTCTCGTGGCTCCACCGTTTCTCTTTGGCGCAGCCCATACCGAGATGAGGAATCCCGTGCAATTAAACGCTTATTGCTTGCATATCTCTTCGAATCGATCCACCACTAAAGTGTGTATTGGCGTCGGCAGTAAAAGCGTCCCTACGGCAGATAACGCGAGAGTGACTGAGACCAGGAATAGATATACATATACATTCGCGTATATATACATATTTATATACGATGCCATGCAGCGACGCGCCTTGCAACAAGAGCGACCAAAGAGGTACGATACGATAAATGTAGACATGTATATGGGTCATTCCATGTCAAATCCACCAAGAGTTGGAATCGATCCCTTTTAAGTTCGATGAAATTTGGTCATAAGTTTTCGTTTTTAATAAAACAAAGTTCTACCGAAGGAAACAAATTAAAAATTTTTTTTTCGAACGTTATGCAAGATTCAAAATTTCACAATTTTTTAAATCTTTCAAGATTATTTTTTAAATTCTGAAAAAAAATTTTGAAAAATGATGAATTTGGAGAATTCTGAGATTTCAAAAATCGTGAAAAGAAACGATCAACGTTGAATTTTCTGTTCAATTTTTTTTATATAATACCTTGTACTGATCGTGAAAGATCCCGAAATTTTCAGAAAGGTGTGTTTGGTTTCTTTTTAAATATGAATTTTTGAATATTTAAAAATCGTGTAAATCTACGATCGACATTACATTTTTGGTTAATTTTTTTTTTATATAATACCTTGTACTGATCAGGGTTGCGAGTGATGCATTACTTTTTGTAATGCATTTGCATTTTCATTAACCATTAAACATTAAATTTTAATGGTTAATGGAAATATTTTCCATTAATCATTAAATGTAATAAATAAATAAATAAATAAATAAATAAAAACTTACTATAAAAAAAATAAAATAAAATAAAAAAGTTAGTAAAGTTTTTATTTATTTATTTATTTATTGATTTATTTATTTGTTTGATTATTTGTTTGATTATTTGTTTTATTATTTGTTTGATTATTTGTCAAGGTAAAGTTGAAGTTGGAGTTTAAGTGTTTATGTTTATAAAGTTTATTAAGTTTATAAAGTTAAAGTTAAAGTTGGAGTTAAAGTTGGAGTTAAAGTTGGAGTTAGAGTTGGAGTTGGAATTAACTAGAACGATAACTAAAACGATAACTAAAACGATAACTAACAATAACAAATAATCAAACAAATAAATAAATAAATAAAAACCTTACTAACTTTTTTATTTTTTGTTTTATTTTTTTTTTACAGTAAGTTTTTATTTATTTGTTTATTTATTTATTCTTTCATTCATTCATTTATTCATTTATTTATTTATTTATTTATTTATTCAATTTAATGATTAATGGAAAATATTTCCATTAACCATTAAATTTTAATGGTTAATGGAAATTATTTTCATTAACCATTGAATTTTAATAGTTAATAGAAATATTTTCCATTAATCATTAACTTTTAATGGTTAATGGTTAATGAAAATTATTTCCATTAAAATTTAATGGTTAATGAAAATGCAGATGCATTACAAAAAGTAATGCATTACTTGCAACCCTGATCAGTACAAGGTATTATATTTAAAAAAATTAATCAAAAATGTAATGTTGATCGTGGATTTACACGATTTTTAAATATTCAAAAATTCATATTTTTAAAAAAACCAAAAACACCTTTCTGAAAATTTCAGGATCTTTCACGATCAGTACAAGGTATTATTTTTAAAAAATTGAACAAAAAATTTAACGTTGATCGTTTCTTTTCACGATTTTTGAAATCTCAAAATTCTCCAAATTCATAATTTTTCAAAATTTTTTTTCAGAATTTAAAAAATAATCTTGAAAGATTTAAAAAATTGTGAAATTTTCATGTGAACTCATGCGGTTCTTGTTCTTGTTCAAAATAAATTATTTTCATTGTTCCTTAACTAAGTTTCCTGTATATTTCTTAACTTTTTAGTTATCATTTTTGGTCTGTGGCCTCAAGCGAATGAGCGCACTCGTTTCGCTCGTGCGCTCAACTTCGCTTTCGTGGGCAATCGACAACTTGCCGCACTAGTTGCACAATATACTATTTTCGTAGCCACAAGTATACTCTTCGAGACGAATCCAGAACGATTTTTTCGTAACTATAATAGTTTTTGAGATAGTTAAAAAATTGTGAAATTTTGAATCTTGCAATAATAACTTTCGAAAAAAAATTCTAATTTTTTTTCCTTTGGTAGAACTTTGTTTTATTAAAAACGAAAACTTCTGACCAAATTCCATCGAAATTGAAAGGGGTCGATTCACACTCGTGGTCGATTTGACATGGAATGACCCATATGCATAGAAGTAAATATATTTCCCCGTCGAGTCATCCCTACCGCGATCCGCTCCCCCTCGAGCGGTGTTGGTGCGTGGTTGATTTTATGATTTTAGGGCTTTTCCATTTTACGAAGCTGTCGATTAGATTCACGAATCGGCTTTACAGCTTTCGCTCTCCCGAGCCTTTGCGAGAATAACGCATCGGCGAGGGAACCAGCGGGATCGAGAATTTTGCACGGACATCGTTCGCGAAATATTTCGAAATCTCATCGTATCCGCACGGTTTTACGATAGATCTCCTTCCCCTTTTCTCCTCCCGTCTCTCAATCTCTCTCAGTTTTCAGCTCCACGCCCGCGGTTGTTAAAGATTCGATTGATTCTTTTTTCTCCTCCGTCCATTCACCGACGATGGTCGTTTGAAAAGACATTAACGGACCGAGAGTCCTCATCGATAAGAAAGACGAAGCCGGATCTCTGTGCTTCTTTCGCTACCACAATCGTCGAAATGCCAAAGTGTCGATCCTATAGACATTTTTTACATCAACTTCATCTCAGACTGAACGAGAAACGTCGCCGAAGCATTATAATGGCAGCGTTATAATTACGAATTATCGAACATTCCGTCGATTGCAAGGAAATTTCACGATCTCGAGTAACGAGACATTTCCTGCTGATCACGAAGCAAAAAAATTTCAATGTGGACGAGAACTCGATTGAACAATCGAACAATACGATTTTTTAAACGTTTCACGAGAATCGATCGGCACACGTTCGAAATTTCCCAAATATTTCGCCGCGCAACTCAACTTCACCCTCCGAGTCTCATTTAAAGTAAGAGACTCTTGGCAGGCACTTTGTCGTTTTAAGAGTCCTCTCGTCGTTTCGTCTCGTCGTATCGGTGATCACGATTGTCGTGTGTCGTCGGTTTTGGTCAGAACGCGCGAGACTCATTGCTACATTACTAATTTCCGCCCTCGACTCTCGTCCGCTCTCGTCGACGTGTCTTCCATGTCTCTACATACATACGAGAACACGTAGATACTTGTAAAACATATTTTTTAATCTTTCTACAAGAAAGACCGAATGCCAGTCATCGCGGAAGAATTCCAAGGGAATTTAAAAGTCAGAGGGAACGTCTTGATATTCTTATTGCAATCACATTTCCAGATCTCCATTTGACAATCCTCCAATTGCAACTTAATTTAGCGGATGAAATAATTATGGCGAGCAACGTCGCTGAAATTCACAATGAGAATAATCAGCCTGAATACCGTGACCATCTGTGAGACCTTAAATTTCGATAATTTGAGAAATTTGGTAAAAAATTGATAATCGGATGAAACGAACAATCGAGATGTCTCGGTCTCTCAGTTCGTTTCTTCTATTCGTCGGACTTGCAAATATCAGAAAAGATCCTCGGAGAGGCTCAATTCCGGTAGAGTCGTCCGTCGGTACAGTTACAATCGGTAGAGATGTAAATATGCCCATCTGTACGTGTACACGACCTCTTTGTAGATACAGTAAATACGTGCTCTCGCGTTTAAAGCACATTGAAAGAGAGAAAGAGCGAGAGAGAGAGACATCGGGACAGATCTGTGTTTGTCGCGAGGTTTCAACTATACCGAGGCCCGTCGTTCCTCGCCGCGCATTTTATATACGGAATATAAATTGTGTGAGTGGTCTTTCGCACTTACTCGGTGCGTCCACCACTTTCCTGTCTGGGAGCTGTAGAGGGCTCTCCGTTACAACGATACAGTATACGAGGCGTACGTCGGAAAACGACGAGATAATGCGTCCACCTACAAACCAATCTATTAGGCGCCAGCTCTCTGACTGCTCACTTACATCGGCTTCTCTCTCTCCCCCTCCTTCTCTTCTCTCTCGTTCGCTTCTGCACATAACATTTCATTTCTCTCTCTCTCTCTCTCTCTCTCTCTCTCTCTCTCTCTCTCTCTCTCTCTCTCCCCCTCTCTCTCTCGGTCACACTTTTCTACCACTCCCCCTCTTGACTTGCGCTACTGCGCTTCCTTTACCGCCGTTCTCCTCGTCCCGCAAAAACGTCGCGCGTCCACTGATGTCGCTCATCGACCCCTCGGGCACTCGTTTTCTCCCTCCCTCTCTGTCTTTCGCTCTCTCGTATATATGCACCACATAACACGATGCTCACGTATTTTTCAAACACCGGAAGTGTGGACCGCAATCTCTCGGGACACCCACGCGAGATCTACTTGTGATCCGCTGTCTCGGCGTGTGTCAATGAATGACTCTCGTCGATTCCACGCTGGTTCTACGATGCTTTTGTTCCTAAAAAATTTTCTCAAACATTTTGCAGCATGTATTCGTATTATTCAAAGTCAGAATTGCCGTTAATTTGAATTTTTTTAAATTCATTGTAAATTATTAGATATCCGATTTCTTTGAATTCGTTAAATTGACGAAATTACGGATGCAGAGTTTGAGGTAGAAAAATTGTGAAAAAAATTGAATGAAGAGAGACCAAAGCGAGTCTCAATAACCGTTGATGAGCTCGAACCAAGTGGACGGGAGTCATCAATGACGCGCAGGGACGTTCGCCGGTACTCGTCGTTGTTAAAATTCATTATTCTCAATTCTCGAAAACAGACAGTGGTTATAAATTATTCAGGCTGAACGGGCACTTCGCACATGTCGAGTATTCCACGTTGGTATGACCTAAGCGACTCGGATAGCCGCTAACAGCCAGTAAATTAACCAATTGAGGGCTTCGAGTATCCGCGGATATCTTATTACACACTTGGCTGTTTCTCCCCCCCCTCAAACTCCCTCACACACGTATCCGACTGTATCTGTATCCTCGCTAATGGTGGATCGCGCACTGACGTTCACGAGTCCGAATTGGATATTGTAATACCGTCAAATTCATCGTGGTCCGTACCTTCGTTTTTTTCTTCGCGGCTTTATTATTTATTTTTTCAATTGGCCACTAACGGGGTTACTTGATTATCGAAATGACGACTCCGAAGTTCAGATCGCGCTGTTTATCTCCGCCGTATAATAATTCGAACGTTGCGAGGACGATAAGATCGTGAGAAAGAGTTTCCAGCATGAAAGTATGAAATCCACCGACTTGTACATTGTCAAGATAGATCGCTCTGTAACAACGACGTATCGTCGGAAAAAATCTACCAACGATAATTATAATTGTTCAATTATATATTGGGAATTACATTTTTGCGACTCAATGAAAAATCATTGTAACGATGCGAGGGTGAGATGGTGGGAAAGTCGAGACATTGTGAAGCACAAAGTAGATTCACTCGATTAAACTCTTGAGCTTACAAAAAATACAAATGACGACCATTCGGGATTTACAGAATTATATAATAATCCGTACGTTGTTCCTCAAAGTCAACAATTAAAGTTTGACAGTGTCATCGTTTCAGAGAGATACAAATTTTAACGGATATTGAAGGGTCTTTTGGCTTCTTTTTTCATTTTTCCTGCATAACAGGAATCCATTGTTCTAAAAAATCATTTATTTCTCACTCGATTGGCTCAGAATCATTTTTAAAAAAATAGTGACTCGAATCTTGGGACATGTGTGAGAAATATTATGCCCAAGTTGCACGTAGACACTTGTTTCGCTACATTTCCCAACGCACTTTGTCGGGGGATTGGTCGTATACGCAATGATACACAGAAATACGCAGACGTATATAGAGATACAGAGGCGCAATACTGTGCTACTTGATAATGGTTGTTTGGCGGGGCGAGAAGGGAGTTTGAAAAAAGCGAACAAAGATGAAAGAATGGAAACGAGAGAGTGATGAGCGAGCGGAGAAGAAAGAGGAGCATGAATTTCCCACAGATCGGCGAATAGTACAGCGACAGAGGGGACTCGGTACACTATATTATTATTAAAGTGCGTGACTACACACTCAAAGTACCATAAATATATATATATATATATATATATATATATATATATATATATATATATATATATATATTCGACTGGTAATTCGTAGCAGGCCGGAACGCGACTGCTTACAAAAACAGTTATAAAAATCCGACGGCTGTCAAATACGTGTTTTTGTAGTAAACTTGGAACAAGGCTTTTGCAGCCATCGCGGTGATTGTCATTTTACGTATCCGCGAACTTGCACGAATTTTTCTATTTACTCCTCAAAGTATTTCAGCCCGTTAATTGCCCATCCGCACACAGTTGAAAAAAATATAATTTCTTTATCGAACCATAATAATAATAACAATTATCATAATTTTGTGGTAACATAGCTATCATATCTAATCGCAATATCTGATACACCAAATATATTTAAGGGGGTATTTTGATCTAGAATTTTGAAAAAATCAATTTTTTATTTGCATATTCTTAAAGTGTAGACCAGAGTTGAGCAAAGCACTTGAAAGTACTTCAAGTATCAAGTACAAAGTACCTTAGGTACTTAAAGTATCAAGTACCGGTGGTACTTGAAGTACAAGTATACTTGATAAAATTAAGTACCAGTATCAAGTACTTTCCAAGTTTTCGGGTACGTCTCGTAAATTCTGGTACTTGGGTCAATCCATGTCAAATCGACCAAGAGTTGGAATCGACCACTTTCAATTTCGATGAAATTTAGTCAGAAGTTTTGTTTTATCATAAAACCAAGTTCTACCAAGGAAAAAAAATGAAATTTTTTTTTTTTTCAAAAGTCATGCAAAATTCAAAACTTAACCATTTTTCAATTTGTTTTCTAAATATCTTGAAAACTATGATAGTTATGAAAAATCGTTTGTTTCGTCTGGAAGAGTATACTTCGGGCTACGAAAAAAAAAATATTCCGACAAAAAATTTTGAACAATGATGAAATTGGAGAATTTTTTAAAATCGTGAAAATCCACAATTAACATCGAATTTTTCGTTCAATTTTTTAAATATAATACCTTCTACTGATTTGAAAAGATCCTGAAATTTTCAGAAAGGTGTTTTTTTTTGTTTCAAATAGATCAACTTCACTTAACTTAGCGGTAAAAAAAAAGTTTTACCAAAATTCAAAAATTCATATTTTTGAAAAAAAAAACACATTTCCGAAAATTTCAGGATCTTTTAATATCAGTACAAGGTGTTGTATAAAAAAAATAAAATAAAAAATTTAATGTTGATCGTGGATTTTCACGATTTTGAAAAATTTAAAATTCTCCAAATTCACCATTTAAAAAAAAAAAAATTCGTAATATTTTTTTTTTCGTAGCCCCAAGTATACTCTTTAAGACGAACCCAGAATGATTTTTTCGTAACTATAATAGTTTTCGAAATATTTAGAAAATAAACTTGAAAGATTGGTGAAATTTTGAATTTTCGAAAAAAAAAATTTAATTTTTTTCTTTTATTAGAACTTTGTTTTATCTTATCTCCACCTCGTAACTTATTTAATTTTCATTTTTCTTCCTCAAAATTTTTTTTTGTTTATTGCCAAAATATTAATAAATATGTTGTGAAAAAAGAATGGTAAAAAAAATATATTTTTTTTATCGAGCTCGACAAAACGCTCAGAATGTATGTCTCTGGACCAGGATACCGCGTTGATATATCAAAGATATTAAAAAAGCGGGGGGGTGGTAAATTTCTTTGTCAAATTGGGAATGTCGTTGGATCAAAGATGAATTCTGTCAGAGTGTAATTGAGCGAGTAAAATAATTTTAAAAAAAGTACATAGTACAAAACATATACCTAATATTTATGCGTGCATGTTACAGGTTAACGTCGTGCGTGAGCAAGCGCGGTCGCATGATTCGCCAAAGGATGTACATCGGAGAGCGCTCACAGACTGTACGACCTCCACACCCACCGCCATGGATTTTCCATGGTAAGCGAGAACGAAGTACGATGCACAAGTGCATTAACCGCAGCTAGCTCATTAACGCTTATCAATAATTACATTTCTATATTTATCACATAATAAGCGAGTCTATCTCATCATTAAGCAGCCCGAGAGTGGCTTTCCTCACGGGACGAAGGGGATGAGGGGGAGTTTCATAAAAATACGCGTTTGTTGGCCGCCACGCCGCGAGAGGGACATGGTCTGGTTAGTTCGCACACTCGGATATAAAATACCGCAGCCGAGAGCCATTATGATTCTTGCGTTTTCCGCGCCAGTCACGGGCATGTAAACACTGTAAAAATCTTGCGTTTTTTCTCCTTTCCCCGCCCCATCGATGGTTTTTCCTCGGATCTTCGTAAATTGCATCCCCCTGAGATTCGCGATAAAAGGTTCGATGATCTGTAATTATAACCGCCCGTAATTATTCGAAGAAGCTCGTCGGGACTTATCGCTTTGGAAAATCTAATTTTAGCTGAAACGAATGTGCTTTTTTTTTAAATCAGATTTCCCGGCACATCGTGAAATCTCTTTGTTGCACGGAGTGTCATTTGCATTTGATTCTCTCTCTTCCCCCTCGTGCAACGCGATTCTCGAAAGATGCGAGACGTTGTGAATTCTTATTAAGGAGAATTTTCGTTGTCGCGGGTACACGAGCATTACCGTTATTTCTGTCACGAAATATAATTATCAGCGCGTTGAAGAAACGACCCTCGGGGTGAGCGCGCCTCTTGTAAGCCGGTTAAAGGTCTCCCTCTCCTCCGAGCTTCGAACTAAGATTTTCGCGATAAAGAAAACGAGTTTTGTACGAGCTAAAATAAGGTACACGGCAACAAGGAGAGGGATGTGTAACAACGAGAAACGAAGGTTCCGACTCGGCATTTGTTACAGGCCGATTGCGATTGTTTCCCCTATCTTGGAGTTTCACTGCGACATTCGCAGCTCGGTTTTGCGGCGGTACCACATGAAACTATCCGGGTATCGGTGAGCATTCTCGCGAATACCGTACATATATATATATATATATAAATGTATATAAATGTATCGCCAGGGTAGAGGAGAAATCGCGTGGTATAAGCAGCGACCTCGCGAAACCGTGCTTGTTAATATTTCGCGCATAGATACGTTGCATCTCTACCGATTGAAACTCCACGAAAATACAGTTCCGCCGTCTCATGCGCACCGGTTTATAATTTTATCAGGTAGAGTAATTCATGGTAGAGATTATTGGAAAAATGTGGTAGAGATTTAATCGGGACGGATCAGGGCTGTCGGAAAACTTGTGCGTGATAAGACAACGATAGTTGAGAAATTCAGCTATTTCGATGGGTCAATGGAATATTTCAAACTCTTCCGGAAATAATGTAATATCCCTTGTTATTCAACTCTAAATATTATAGATCATTTTTATAAGCATTTATTTTGCTATAATTATTCGATGGGGGAGTTTTAATCGGTACAGATGTGGATGTGCTCGTGCATATACACAGAACCAATACGCTGTTGTACAAAGCCGAGTGTAGGATATAGATTGCATTATATCGGTACATGAGACGCTGCAAAGATGCTCGAATGGTGGAGGCATTTGGTACAGCCTATTCCCAAAGCGATTACTCCGATTCTCTACGAGAAATCCGCGAATGCACGAAAAATGGTAAAAATGCAATTTTCGTACCATCTTCCTCGAATCAATTTCCGTAGCTTGGACAACATCGCGAGGGAGAATTAATTCGGCATATGCCGCGCGTTCTCAACTCGTTTTATCGCTAATCTCGTTTTAATATCGAAAAACCGAAGCACAGATTGTTTTTCAGGCTTCTGGATGTTGACTGTCGTGTAAATTGATCCAGGACCAATTACTCCAGACACGTTTTTCGATTTTTGGAACTCGACACGGACGAAGATATCGTTTCAAATGGTTTAAAAGGACAAGGAGCGGCGTATGCAGTTTTCCGGCCGAGGATAAGTTCGACTAATCGGAAAATGCTTGCAGCGACTATCCTCCGCCATTCGTACATGACTTCGCGATACATAAGGGGGTATTGGCCATGTACCAGTACGAGAATGCTCGTGGCGTTGGCGTTGGGTGGAGAGGCCGCTCCTGTGTATCTATTTGCCAACACAGATAAACATGGATATAGCGATAGCGCCGACCTATACAGAACACACACACACTGCTGCAGACACTGGGATGGAGGAGCGCCAGAGAGAAAGAGAGAGAGAAAGTGTTCTTATAGTGGAACTTATTGATCCAACAAAACTCATTTCAAGATACAGTGCGAAGTCTCCAAGATACTGCTCCTACTCCACCTTCTAGTTCCATCTCGCTTTATGTATTTTCCTCCTTGCTCCATCCCTTCGTCTTCTCGTTGCTTTTTAGCCCCTTCTTCCCTCGCGTCTTGCCGCGTTTCATCCTCCCACGGCAACCCCCGTTTGCCGACTCATCCCACCCGATGGTTCTCTTCTCGTTTCCGAGACTCTCCTGTATCGTATCCAAGACGTTCGAAGATATCGATGGCGCGAAGCCAAAAAGGCGTACATTTCTATCCTCGCGCATCCTCGATTCGCCCTTTCAGCTTCCAGTCATCGATTCGCGAAGATCTCGTTGAACCAGACGACCGGATATAATGTTGGAATAATCCGGGCACTTTTGCGCGTATATTCTGGACAGGAAACTCCGGGATCATTCGACCCAGCATCCGTCCAAGAAATTTGGTGACCAGCGAAAAATCGCGAGACCGCTGGAAATCCAAGGCCCGGTGATTGAAATCTTTCATAAACAAATTTGTAGCATTCGATCGATACTGAGAATATTTTTGGCAATAAAAATCGATGAGAGATTCTGGATCAAGGATGATCGTTGCTCGATGAGACAAATGGAAATTCCGAGGGTCGGCCCTGTTATATCCGTCGCGGAAAAGTTAATAATTAGACTCGGCGCGTGACCTTGTACTTTGAGTATTCCTATTTCGCCTCGCGACTCTCCATGGTTCTCCGCTTCTCGCTCTCCCTCACTTTGAATACCCAAAGTTTCTCGGCAACTCGGCGCACCGGTGAAAGCAATTTCGACGCCCCTTCGTCCCACCAGCCGCCCTCCCTTTATATACATCTCTCACCCTCGCTCTCTGTGTACATTCACTTTCTCAATGAAGGAAAGTGCACGCGATTGTAGCGCGTATTCGCTACGCGCGCTCATAGTACACAGCCACGAGCGAACGAGTGTGCATCCCGTGCACATGCGAAAGATACTTTACGTTGAACGGTGCATTCGAAACACTGCTGGATGAAGCTGATGAATGCGGGTAGAAGGTCCGGTCAATTCAGACGGTTCCTTCAATGTTTTTTTCCTTGGCAATTACTAACCTTCGATCGAGCAATTTTTAGGCTCCACGAGAAACAAATTCCTGATCCGACACTCCGAATACCGTCACGAGAGATCGATGAGTCTGGTTTTTTCGTTCGTCGTCGTAAATCCACGTTTCTCGGACCAGACTCGAAGAAACAACGGTGGAAAAAGGTTGGAGTCGCGCGAAGAAAAAAACTCTTGAGCATAGAAGAAAACGAGAGGAAGAGAGAAAAGAACAAAGATGGAAAAGTGATGATAGAAAGAGGAAGCATGGGGTGTAACTGCGCAGAGAGAAGACCAGGGGCGTTTTCCGTGCGAGTGGGAACAAGAGGGTGAATAGAGGATCGTAGGTGAGCTCGAACGTGCCAAGGTGGTCGTGGCGGTGGTGGTGGAAAGAGAAAGAGAGAGATTTGCTCGAGGGTGGGGCTGGCACGAGGTAGAGAGCAAGACTGGGAGAGATAGTCGCGGAGCGAAGGATGGCTGCAAAGGGGTAGAAGGTAGCGGAAGGCCACGAATATCGGAGGGAAGAGAGCGAGCGAGAGAGGAACAGGGTTAGATACGACGAGGTGGTATCGGCTGAAAGAGGATCGACCAGGAGAGAATCGCGAGAGTGTGCGAGGAGTGCAAAAGGCGTAAAGGGGATCGGAGAAAGAGACAGGAAAGGGACGAACGAGAGTCTGAAGAGACAGATGTATGTGGGAGGGCCGCTCGATACAGCTCCAGCAGAGTTAACCTCCCTCCCGCGATCTTCTTCGTCTTCTCTCCACCTCATCATCCTCATTCTCTCTTTCACCTTCACCCATCTCCGTCTCTCCACCTGGTAACCGCGCTATTCGCCGTCTCTCTCGATTCCCCAAAGCCAAACATCGCATCTCGCGAGGTTAAAGTGAGAAAAGTCAACCCAGTCACCCGGTGAGTCCTTGTGCCCCAGGCCGCCATCCTCTCGACTCTCGTGACAGAACGCGCGGGCGCGGACGAGCGCGAGAGGCATAGCTGCTGGTAGCGAGACAACTAGCAGGGCTCTCCTCTCCTGTCGCTGCTCCTCATCACGATGAAAAGCAGGTTAAGGACCTCACAACCTTGCTACGTTTTGCCCCAGCCGCGCTACTCCGGCTGAAGCCTTCAACTTCGCGAATACCTTCGATAAACCGAAGGCCATGCATAAATTAACCGTTCTTTTTTAAGCAAATTTTCGTTTCGTCGATATTAACATCGTCAATTTGGAACACGCGTTACTAAGTTCCTAAATTATATCCCCATTATCGCTGACTTTCGAAAGATCCACGGTAAATCTTGTTCAACTTTCGAGGGTCCATCGAGCTCTGGATTATACCCGAGTCTGTCTTTCACAAGCGCAATTGAATGATTATTCGTATCAATGAAAAATATTTACATCGGTATTTTATCGCTGTACGTGGGATTGGCTATTTTTTGGAAAGTGTCCGGGCCAGTTTCGACCATAGCCCGGTACTTACCTCAGGATATTTCGTTACACAAAAGTGGCTTCGCAAAAGCTTTTTGTCATGAATTTGTATATGAGGTTAGGGGATGAAACCTGGGAAGCTTCACACGCCATTAGCATCACAAGACGACCGGAGTATCATTGGAGTCGTTTGAGCCTCATCGTCATCGTCCCCTTTTATCGAGGCACTTTTAATCCCACTATCCCAAAAGTTGGTAGGTCTTCGAAATGTCCGCCATAGTGCCATAATAGTGGGAGAATGGAGGCAAGAGAAACCGTGCCACCTTGGTCCAGCTGACGTCGAAATAACGAGTCGGTTCAACGCGTGCATAGACGCATTACGCGAATTCGCTATTTTCCACGATCCCAACGAAGTGGAACTTTTGCCGTGTATGACCCGGGATGCTTGTGCAAAGGCGTCGCTGCATCAGCAATGAACTTAACGCTCCGAAGTTCATTCTCGTCTGACGCAGAGGTAGATGGAGAGTGAAAAGGTATGGTCGTTGTATATATATAGCTAGCAATACCTGCACACGTACAAGGCGCAACTACGTCAGAGAAAAAGAGTGATATGTGTGGCACATTCTGATATGTTGGATGGGCAGAGAAGAGAGAGAGAGAGATTCGCTGGCGGATGTGCCAGAGGCTCTCGTCCTTTTCCGTGCGTCCCCGACACGGTCATACCGGAGGATATTGTGATTTTAGCGTCTGTGTAATTATGGAAATTAGCGACATGGAAAGCCTAGGATAAAAGGGTTGATTATAATCCGAGCGGAGAGGTGAGAGCGGGTGAAAGAGCACCGAGGTAAAGAGGAGGATCGGGATATATACGTACACTGTTTCTGCGAGATTGAGAGAGACATCTGTACAACGCGACCATAGATTAAAACGCTCCTTCCACTCACACACACACTCTCCTCTATCCTTTGCCTCACGTGCACCCTCTATCCTCCTGGCCACTATCTTCCATACTCTTCTTTTCTCATCACCATCTGCCCCTCTGCTCACACTCTTGTGAACTTCGCGTTCGCTGTACGGCGCGTATGGATTACTTCGTCATACGTGGATCGAGTTTTCCACGAACGTTTAATGGTGGAACAAAAGTCTGACCTTCCTCCCGGAGAAGGGCTCGTATATTCGAAAGGAGAGAAAACTAACTGGAATAGGAGTCCAGAAACTGCTGGAAGTCGTTGAGATTCTATTCAGGCGCATTTACATCTCTACCGTATGTACTTTAGGTACAGTTATTTCTGGCGGCTCCTTTTCTGGAAGTGGTAGTTTTTCGTCCGGTAGAGATGATATTTAGGCGAGTTTTAAAGTGGTGGAAACTCGACGATGGACGTGGGTCTTGATAGAGTCGTGGTGGAGTTGCAACCGGTAGAGTTCATTTCCCCGGTAAAATTCACGCTTCCTTCTCGCTACTCCTTATTCTCGTGGGACTGAAAAATGAAACTGGATAATTAATCGCATACATGCCTCATTCAATGCCAGAATGGCGTATCAAGTGCGCGCTGATCCAATATGATCCGTTTTGACTTCGCGCCATCGACATTTTAAGTTTACAATCGGAGTATCGTTCGAAATATTCTGCTACCCTGATGCAATCTTATACCGCTGCGACTAGTAAAAATGGCGTTACCGCGCCCATAATTGGTTTCCAATAATGGTTATTTATCATTTTCCGCCCTCTCCTCGGGTCGAGTTTTTGCGGAGAAAGCTTTTTCCCCTCTTCGTCCGTTGTTCGAGGCAAAAAGTAGAAAAGTGTAAGCCTGTAAAGGAACGGTACTGGGTACGGCGAGGTCGGCCGACGTTCGGATAAAAAATGGCGAAGGCAACAACGAATTGCCTGGGCTTGGTGCAGGGGGTGGTTGGTTGGACCGTGCAATCGCCTCCGCAAGAGCTACTCCCGCGCGCGCACTCACTCCTCCGACTGTACACTCTCCTTCCTATCCCCGGTAGCAGCTAGCGCACCAGTGAGTGCCTCTCCCACCATCCTCGAGCCCCGACGCCGATGTCGTTCGCCGCGCGTGATACAGCTGAAAGTGGATGCTCCGCACAGCTCCCTCTCGTCGCCGTCGTCGTCGCTCACTCGCTTTTATCTATTTTTCTCAGTTTAGCAAGGCGTCTCTCCCACCCGGCGCTATTTTCACAGTGCCACTCGGTTCGCGCGTTTCCCCTCATCCTGAAATCCCCTCTGCCACCCTCCTCCCCCGCAAACGTATCCCCCTATATATCCACCATCCCTCCAGCCGTGTTTTTATCCTCTTTCCCTCACCGCGGAATTTTCACCCTCCATCCCGGTGTTGATGCTTTTTCCTATCTGGCTATTGGACTCTCGCCTCAACGACTGGGATCGTCGAGGGGGGTGCTGAGTCCGGGAACCTATGATGTGATCGGGTATCGAGTATCGGCTCGTTCTCCCATTGGTCGTTTCGTCGCGCACTCCGCTCTCTCAAACTCTCTCTCTATCTTTCTCTCTCTCGCGTTTCAGCAGTAGCACCACCACCACCAACGCTCCCACTGCCACAACGCGCACAGTCACGACTGATTTGTTACGCAAAAACGTCGATAGCATTCACTTATATTGTATACCTATATGGGGGTTGGACGCTACGGTATCCGGCACCCACTCCGTCCGCGCCCACCGCTGCGCTACTGTCTGCTCCAGGTATAGTGGAAGTGGAAACAGAAAGCCGATATGAACGAGAGAAAGAGAGAAAGAAGGAGATCGGGTAAGAACATTCGAGAGGGGCCAGGGGAGGGAGAGAAAAAGAATCTACTTTTTTTTTATCGGCACCCTCTCGTTCTCCTTTGCGAACCACCCCCTCGGAGCTGCCTTCTTCTCCGCTGCTTTTAGTCATTTGGCCGGGAATATAACGCTTTATCAAAGAAATGGCTGGCCCTGGCGACGCGAAGAGCTTCTGCAAAACCAGACGACATTTTCTTACAGGCCATTCTACATTGTCGCATCCTTCTTTGTTCTTCAAACTATATACGTTGGTACCAGAGTGCATATGTTCGCATAAGCCATCAATTATCGAGTATAGCATTTATATAATTATGGTTGCCGATAAGTGGTCAATGAATCCATTGATTCTGGCCATTGTTTTTTACTCTGAAATGTTTTTGAGCTGGATCAAAAGTATTCGGGTACCATGGAAGAGAATCAATTATTAATATTAAAAAGTTCGTTGTTGTTGAACAAATTTTCAGTCGAGTGAAAAAGTACTCAAATTTACTTCTGATTACGGACTCTCGCTCCTCAGCTTTCTCACAGAAATATTGATGACGTTCAGAGACAGCAAAAATGAGGCTTTTTCACCCCACAAATACAAGAAAGTGGTCCGATAAAATATTCAGTTAGACTGGAAAGTACCATTTCCGTTTTCTCGAAAGTACCCAAGTTGCCTCATTCTTCCACCCGAGACAACCTTCCACGGCTGACAATGAATTTATTTTATCCGTTGGCATTTATGGTGAACGGTCAGAATCCCTCTCGCTCTCTGGAAGAGTCACGAAGCCACATGACTCTCATTCTCTCGGATATGCCTGCGTTACGGAAGAGTAGAGCTTCGGGAGAGTAGTCCATGAAACTTTTATCGAAGAAAAAATGCATTTTCGCTGGCTCTAGTGCAGCGAGAACTTTCTCCGGCTCTCCGTCTGCCGGATGGTCCCGGATATAAACGCGAGCACGTTGGTACGATCGAAGAAGCGTGAGACAAAGGAAGTGAGATACAATTATAACCATGAAGGTTCCGAGGGAATAAAACGTGCCATCAGCATCAAGCGGCAGCGTCAAGAGCGCACCGAGTTCTCCGGTATCGGAGGAGCCGAACCACGATGGCGTTGGTTCACAGGAGCAAATGACGGGATAGAATCGAGAGTGGATCGGCGAACGAGAGGGAAGAAAGGGCGAGATATTCCGATAGCAGCGCGCAGACTCAATATTGCCGAACCAAAGACCCCCGATAGGTCGAGGCTTCGACTTCGAGGGGTGGGAATAGATTTCCAATCGCGCGGGGGCGGTTGTGACGCCGTTCCTCTCCCTCCGTGCTCGTTCGCGTAGCTGCTCGCTGGGGATGCCGCTGGAAATCCTCGCGGGGTTCGGCTCAGCCTCGTACCTACGTTCCCGTGTAGGTGGACCCAATCAGCGTATATAACGCGGGCTATACATACACGCGAAAGCCCCGATCAACCCCCTCATCCATATGCCGGTGACGGAGCTTCTCGACCCAGCTGAATCGTATCCCAGTGCGGAATACAGGATTCAGCGTGTACGCCCTCCCGCCATACGGAGGACCCGTGAGGACATACACACTCGAGTGATATCACGCGTACACCAACCCTCCGAGCGATCCGGAAGAAGGGATGCCCCGTGGTGGATGCGAAACACACGAGAATTTTCCCTCTTCCACTTTCGTTTCCAACTTCTCACTCCGCAATGTATTGACCAGGCTTCGATGCGCGCATCTGGGCGTAACCTGTTCGCTCTCTCGTACCGATGGACCGACTCTGTGCGCGCCGATAGGGAGGCAGATGTATAGGATATTCATCGAAAGAAGCGAAGCAGTTTAAGAGAGGGAATACAACAGAAGTGGTGGCAACGATTCCTGCATCCTCCGAGTGGGGTGAGAGAGAGAGAGGGCCCTTTTGCACCGGGAATAACTACAATCCCCCGCTAGAACTGCCTCTGCCGCCGCTACCACCACCCCCCGGAGTAAGCCACCCACTTATATATATACGTACACATTAGAGGCACACACACACACATACACACACAGAAACACATATTTATATGCGTCGAGCGCGCCATGAATATGGTGATAGGGAGAAATGCGGCGCCTGCGAATTGTCGTCAAGGCAGCGCATCGACCCTGGAGAAATCGAACTGAAAATAAAAAGAAATGGTTTTCTTCCACAGCTTTCAAGAACCGTTCGCTCTTTGGCCCTCCACCGAGCCTTTCCTCATCTCCTGGTCCACGAAATTCTACGTCCACATCGATGGGACGTGGGGATGGAGAGTCGGTGGTGGTGGTGGTGGCCTTGAAAGTCAAAGAATTATTCGGAGGAAAACATTCTGAACAGAGTCTTCCTTCCTAACCCATCTAATCAGATTCTTCAGACACGAATCTTTGTGACATTCTTTGAATCCTGATGGAATTGCAATAATTCAAGGTCAGAACAACCGGAATCAGCCGGTTATTCTGAATTTCAAGTTGGTCGTAAGTTCAAGTTCACAATTCACATCGGAGAGAGTCGATGTCTTCGTGGTTGTGAGTAACGTGAGTAACTAGCGATCAATCAGAATTATGGCCCGTGTTCTCGTCGTACGATAACGCAGCTGGCATTCGCCCGTGTATGGCTGCTTCGTCGCACACGTTGGCTGGCTGGAAGAGCCGAGCTGGATAAAAGTTGAGAAAACCAAGAGTTCAGATCAATACCGTCCAACCTACCCTCTCCGCATCGCAGTCGTCTACTGTACAGTCCGCACCAGTTTGCACACCTCTCTGCACCCACCGTCCACTGCGAGAGGGCGAAAACGAAGGAGGTGTCGGTATCCGGACCAAGTCGAGACTCGAACCCGATCGCTCCTGAACTTTTTTCAATTTTCCGAAGCTTGGAGGCTCAAAAGCCGAGAGTCGTGGATGCACGATGGAATTTGAATCCCGCGTCATTCAGCAAACTTCATAAATTATCTTATCACAAAAAATCTGGCATTCCCCGTTCTCGTTCCAATTCGACTGACTTCTCGTTAGGAATCTCTCTGGATCCGATCCGATCGGACACACGCCGCATTGATCGTTCCTCGTGACGCCCAGAACCTCAAAAATAACCCCAAAAATGGGAATACCGTTGTGAAGCGTCTCGATCTTGCATCAGAGTCGACTCTTCGGCGACAGACTCTCAGCACTACGAATGAAACGTGATACGACGCTGGTTCTTTGGAGTGATCGTAACTCACGGCTAATCCAATCCACGGTATAGCGACGCGTTGTCGCGAGGAGAAAACGTTGGTGGACGAAGGTAGTAAAAGAGGGTCGCTCCTCGAGACGATTTATAAAAGTATTCGCTTGAAAAATACAATGGGTGGCCGTGCGCGGTGGTGGGAAGAGGAAGCAAAACAGGGATGAAAGAGGGTGGCTGCAGGGCGCATACACTTTCTCTTAATCTCGCGGGATAGTACTCACTCGTCTGTAGGTCGAGAGGGCTCTCTGTCTCTCGAGTAAACGTGAAAGAGCGGGGAAGCGAACGCCGGCTATAACTTGGCGTATATCCGCAACACATAATCTCAGATAGCGGACGCGAGAGAGAGAGAGGCAAGAGGCTGGAGTGTGCAACGAAGTGAAGAAGAAACAGCAGCTCCATCGCCTCTTCCTCTGTTTTCTCGCTCCCCTCTCTCTCTCTCTCTCTCTCTCTCTCTCGCGGATAAGAGCTCGACCCTCAGAGTTGTGTAGCTGCTAACTCAGTTTGTGAACTGCAAAATCCTCCGACGCGCTATATTCTACCCACCGTCATTCTCACCCCCTCCGATCCAAGCGTCGTATCGCACAGAGCGAAACAGGCGGAGAGAGAGAGAGAGGAGGAGGAGGAGGAGAGAGAAAAGACACACAAATAATAATTCTTCGTTTCGCGAGCGTCCGGGTGCCGTGCAACTGTCTGGTACCATGTCACCACGCGTGAGACGTGTAAATACGGTCATGCCTCTTGGTAACATCCACACGCTCACCCGAGATAGCAAAGACTCCGCGCCAGATCCAAATGGAACTGTGTTAGCACGATGAAAAGAGAAGATACGCCATTTGGCAACGGAGAAAAGTGCGAAAGTGAGAACAAGCGCGGAAAGTAAAAAAGATTTCGGCGGAGGCGCGTAACGCCTAATTCGCTGTAACAATACATCCGTTCAAAGAAGCTTTCGAGATCTACGATGAGGGGAAGAAAAAGAGAGAGAGAAAGAGAGGGTGAGAGAGCTTGTACTACTAATTTTGTCGAGTAGATCGTCCATAACATTCTGTAACGTTTTAACGAAGGTTGGCTCTCTTCAATTTTATCGATGCTGGACGGTGTCTCGAATAAATTCAATGGATTATCAAAATTAAAAAAAAAACTCCACGCTTTTGAGCTGAAATTTGCGCGACTGAAAGTAGATCGGAATCGAAAATGACTCAAGAATATATTTTTATTGGCTCGAGTCAAATTATTTATTGTAACATATTTTTGTATACAACAATTGTGAACTGCTTAATCCGTATCTACCTGAGTTCGCGCTATTTTCTCTTTCACAACGAGTAGAAAATTAAAAAAAAATCTTGGTACTCGATTGACCGAGGTCTGTCGCAAGAATTACCTCGAATAACCCTTGGACGAGGGTATTTAAAATATCGCGCATTTTAATTACCGAGTAACGTGAATTCGACCGATATTTTTAGCCGCTAAAATTATATTTACGAAATCACACTGGATGCTTGGATAGGACCTCTCATTCGGAATTCCCACTTTTTTCCCTGAATCACTGAGATCCAAGCAAAACGAAAACCGCTGAATGTCCAACTCGGAGTCTCATTAACATTCCATATCGAGAGACGATTTCAATAATGAAAGACTTCAGAGGAGTCGTCGCGCAATTGCAGCCCCGAATAATCGTTGCTCCTTGTTTCACGAGCGCACGTGTGCATGTGCATCACGGTGAAACGTTCTAATTGAAAAGTGACTGAATCCGCATACAGCCTAAATCCGTGACGACATTAATCCCGTATGCATTCCGAAATTTTGCGCAAAGTCCCCGTTGGATCGTACGACGGAGATGGAAAATGAGATCGGTGGAGAGTGGCAAAGGTATGCATGAAAGGAAAATGAGAGACTCGAGAGAGACAGAGAGAGAGAGAGAGAAGGGAGTCCAAAGTGAGGATATAGCTTCATGGATCTTTGATTTAAATATAGAAAGGCCGTTTGACTGCGCTGCTTTGTTCGATCGCAGCCGGTGCCACGAGAGAGAGAAGTCCCGAAGCGCGAAAGAGAGAGCGAGAGAGGTTCCGCCAGTGTGGAGTGTAAGTCGACAAAACGGCGCGGATAAAGAGAAAGAGGAAAGAGCCTCGATTTTGAATCCGAGAGTGACAAGCAAGCTCACACATACACACAATTGATACACGCGGTGATACCAAAGGCGTGGAAAATAAAAGAAGAAACGAAAAAGACGAAACGAATAAAAAGAAAGTACCGAGTGTCGAGGGAACGTCGGTAGAGTGATGGACAGAGATATGCACAGTGATACGGTCTGAGTGGAAGAGAACGCACGCGGAGCTAAATGGAAAGCACGACAGACGCGCGAGGTTTTAGAATTTGAGGTATATAGGGCGTAATATATGCAGGTGTATAGTCTACACGGACAAACATCTAGTTGCGACGGATAGATGGATCTAACCCCACCATCCTTTCGCCATTCAAATGAGACAAAGGGACAACTGTAAAGTGAGCCAGCGCATCGGCTTTTTCTGTCACACGACAATGGCCGAAATATCTTTCGGTGATCCGGAAGGTAAAATTTTTTATTGAGCCGGACCAAGGTTATCAAAGGTCGGAACAATAAAAAATGCCATCCGGATTATGCCTGGGACGAAAATCAAAGCATCCTCTATGAGGGAGCAAAAATAATACTTGACGAGCCCCGAGTCGTAAAACCATAAAATTATTTGCTCTTACCCAATTCGTCAGAGTCTCAGTGCGTATACAAATGTTGCAGTTACAAAAGTATTCACGCTTGTGTACGACACTTCGAGTCAGACAGCCGAAACTTTTTGGATATCCGAAACTTGAGAGCACGTGTATGGGAATTTGATGTATACAGAGATACGCGTAACGTCGGTAGCGCGTTTGCTTCCAAATTAAGTTCAAAGGGCGAAAATGTCGTGAATTGCCGAGACTTGATCTACAGGGACATTTGTTTAATTAGCTTTCGCTTCGAGAAGCGCACCGTTTGAAAAAAAGCTAAACGAGAGTCAGCCCGTGGAATAGCCGAAGAGCAGCATGTGCAAAGATCGAGAGCTTTCGCGAGACAGAGAGAGAGAGAGAGAGAGAGAAAAAGAGAGAGACGACTGTGGTACCCAATGGCACATAGCGCGATCCGTTTACACTCTGTGTGTTGTACCATCATATATCCCGTCCTCTTCCGAGCTCGTTCGTCCGGGAAACGGGGTCGTAATAGGCTCTCTCGCGCCTCTCTCCAAATGGATTTCGAGATTTATGCTATCACGGCGCATTTGTTCAGTCATGAGTCTACACCGTGTTATATATGCGCCCCTGTATATACATTAAGACGCGCACAAACGCACCGTTCGGTCGAAGCCCCGAGCAGACATCGCCCGATGCGCTTCAACCGACGAGTTACAGGGTTTATATCCCCGTAGTAAGTAAAGCAGAGACGTTTTTCTTTTCTCGTCTTTCCTTTGGTGCGTCTCAATAACATGGCCGGCAAAGCGTCTGTACCGACGAAACCTTCGCGTGACAATTCCCGTCAGCTACACTTTGGAGCGCTTCGTCATCGGTCCGTGTTGCTTTTTCGAGCTCAACGCGGCATCTTCTTCCATCGTTTTGCGGGACCGTCCCCATCATCCAACCTCTTTACGGATTCGAAGGGCAAGTGAGAGCCTATCGCGGATGTTACAGCGACAAAGAAAGAGAGAAAGAGAGAGAGAGAGATTCGTCGGTCTCGTGAACCGTAATTGAAAGCACGGATGGTCCGGTGAAGTCGGTGAAGCGTCGTACGATACCGTTGCGTGTCTTTTAACGCCCGTATAATAATAGAAATGATTAAAATCGAAAACGAAACGTATACACTCTGTGACATCGTATGCGTATACAATGTTGGAAAAAAAAAGAAACTCGATCGAAATAGCATCGGTATTCGCCGTCCGTAAGATCTCTGCCAAAAATTGATCTACCCTCAAATTTCGCGTGAAAGATCCTTCACGTTGTTCGACCGTGTGAGACGAAAACAAAGCCAGAGGAGTCGAGATCGTCGTTGCAAATGCCAACTACGAGTATCGTCCAACTGGGTGGCCCCGCTTTGAATCCGCGGGTTCCGTACATCAGAGAAGCACGCGCGCCCATCGCCAGAACGATGTAAGCGACTCGGAGGCGTGTAAAAGCCGTTCGAAACGAAACGTGGACAGGTGATGGTGCGCGAGTTACACCGCGCTCGGGTGCGCAATGCTAAATTAACGCTCAAATGTATTGCTTCAGGCCCGTACAGTATCAGTCTACATTGTAGCAATGAGAGGATGTAGAAGAGTCATCAACTCGGGACTCTCAAATTGGCACTCACCGACGTAGCTTCACGCGAGGCGATGCCACGCCTACCATCGTTTTTTCCATTCTCATGTTAGATTCGAAAATTACATTCCGCGTGAGTCTCGTTTGACATCAGGTGGTCTTGTTTGATGGATATTCAAAAATATCCAGGAGAGATGTCACTTGGGAATGTTGATACGAAACATTCTCCGAGATGCAGAGCAGAGAACATTGGCAAAGATTCATCATGGGGTTCTATTATAGTAGAATATTTTGACGGTGGAGTTGTATCCGATAAAGATGTATATAGACACGGATACTTCAGATTCGCATCGGATGATTCTATTTTTGAGTACCGAATTGGGATTTAATTGAGGAAACGGAGTATCGGCTGTTGAATAATCGATAAAAGTCATCGAATTTAAATCTGTACTGTTAGTCGCGACGGAGAACAATTTAATATGAGATCAAATCTGACTTTGGTTGGCGTTGATATTGATTTATGAATTTTATTCGCCAACCGTTGAAAAGCGCGGAAATGAAAATAATGAAGTTGGTTCGTAGCCGTCGGAACGTACAGTATGAGACAGCGAGACGGAGAGAAAAAGAGAGACTGAGAGAGAGAGAGAGAGAGAGAGAGAGAGAGAGAGAGAGAGAGAGAGAGAGAGAGAGAGAGAGAGAGAGAGGGAGAGAGAAGTTTCTAGGAATAGGCTGTCACGAGAGAACGGTGCCAATGCAGCCACTATCCTATAACTTATTTCACGTATCGTTTGACGTGATGCATTCGATCCAATAATATCTGCGTAACACTCCGGCGGTGCTTCGCCCGGACTCACACGCGTGTGTGCAAAATTGCATGCGACGAAATTCATAACGGATACAGCGATGCTACATACCCGGAGAAATCTCGACACCGCTTCGTTCGCAATTCGATCTGGACGGTTGAACATTCACGCTGGCAGAGAATAAGCGTTCGTAGCGTTTCCTTGCACCGCGCGAGTGTGACAGAAATCAAGATCAAACCCCGTCACGATGCTCATTCTTTCGCATCCGAGTCACTCGATTTTCGTTTTTCTCTCTTTGTACACCCATAAACTGAATTCCAGTTCCCGGTTGACATCTGCATTAACTCGTCTTCGATGTATTTTCGTCAGAGTCGCAATCTGTTCCGTAGCGCGGTAGAATTGTAATGAGAGATTTTTTCTGCGAGAAGTAAATTCCGGTAGAGTCGTTACAATCTTTGTTCGGTAGAGATGAATTTGATTGGAGAAATTTCATGCCGAGTATTTCGGTAGAGAAATATCTGGTAGAGATTCAAATGTGCTTTTTTTCTTGGAGAATAATCATCGTTCTCGTCTCTTCCCGAATTCTACCAAACTCTCGAACTCTACCAAAATTAATTCCTCCCGGAAAATGAATGGAAATGCATTCAAAATGTAGGATTTTTCAAATCCTTCGCGTAGTATAAAGAAAAAAGATAATTTTAAACGACGATAAACAGAGCGCGGAGGAGAGTCAACGTGAAAAAAAAAATCGCGACCTGTTGGGGCGGCGTACGAAGGCGTTTTTCCATGTCGCGACCACCTCGGTCGGGAGTTTAAGTGCACTGTTTCCCACTGCATCACTCGCATTATGACGACTCGTGAGTCAAGCGTGTACGTTGGAGAGTGACGCGAAATCGACGATACTCGAGGGGGTTGATCTACGCGGACGTTTACGAGCATTTTCGAGAACCCTCCCCGGTTGCCAACTATCCTCCGTGGGTTAACGTCTCGTACATCCAGTAAAATGGCCAAACTCTCGGTGTGTTTGGCTCGTTTTCCCCGGCTTTTGGCATTATACGCTCAGCGTGTGTCACGCGAGAGAGTGACGAAGATCATTGCTACATTAACATCATGCGGCTTTATCTTAATCCCACTTTCCATCCTCGCATTGAGATTTTTTATTCTCACGTCGCGTTTGTCATTTTATCAATAACAATGACAATAACGGCAACGCCTGAAACGCTCGGATTCTCAAGGTTTCGTTGAAATAACTACAACTTGGCTAAAATAGCTTAAAAACAACATGGATACGAGTATTCGAAAAAATTACAAAATCTAGAGCGTTGATTTTTGTATTGAAAAAAAAAAAAATTACAGACTGCAATCAGCGTCGTTTAATGGAGGAGAAGAGAGAAATACGCGTGCGAAAATGTTGTATTCTCGTCCGTGTTGCGTTGAAAAGTCAGGCGAAACGACGAAGCGCATTAGCAAACTAGGAAACACGTCGCCGTACTCGTCTCACTGTGATCGGCCTCGGTTCCCGCGAGCCACCTGTCTCGGAAGATGTCGTTAACTATTAACGGACCCATAATTACTCGAGAAGGATCTTGCGGCAAATAAACGAGCCTATTTGACTCCGAACAAACGAATACGTGCATGAGTCTCGAGACGAGAGGCTCTCGGCGTGTTCCAGGCTAAATTATTTGGACAAAGGGAGCGAGTGTTTGGTCAATGAGAATGTGACAGTGGATAATGGCAAAAAGTATTTTTATTTAGAAAATTTAGATCCACCGCTGGTCATTGACTCCTTGATTGATATTTGATCGAAGAATCGATCGACGAACGATCGAGAGTGAGATTTTCGCCATCAATTTTTAATAGGCGAGTTTATTATCGAAGAAATATTTTTCCAGACACAAAACAATCTCGAAGAACACTCGGGATGAGTCGTGTATCGAAAATCTCGTACGAAGAGAGCGAGGAATAACGACCGAGAGCAGAGAGGATGCGAAGATTGGTCGCGCCATGTGTGCCTCTTCGTGTACGAAAGATTTTGACTTATGCTCAAGCGATATTCCTATGGCTTTGTGTCTGCTCGGTTTCCAAGAGAACTCTTACCGCGGCGATGCGGCGGATGCTGGAAAGCAAGTTCGTTCGGTGGTGGTGATCCGTGTTTGTGGTGGTGGAACGAAACAGCATCAGTGACAACTGCATACCCCATCGAGAGGCGTTAACCATCCGAGACTTACACCCGCACAACTCGATCTTAAAGCTTATTTTGATGGCATTCCGGTGCGTCTTAATATAGACTCGCGAATGGTATCAAGTTCGCGTTGAAGACGTCCCTTGTCAAAATGTCGCCCGCGTATACGAGAACCGCGCGCGAGTGTGTGAAATCGTCGCGAGAGCGTACACGCAAAGAGACGAGCAAAAGGAAAACTTGGGGGGTAGCGAGAGAAAAGAAAAACATCGTCGGAGACACGGAAAAGGATGATATATGTTTCGTGAAAATTATTGCATTCCTCGTGATTTTCTCAAGCTCCGATCCTATCGATTTTTCCAAAAAGCTCATCGATCGCTCATCATCCGATTCTCCCCTCCATTTTCTTTTTATATTTCTACAATTTAATACGGAGAAAATTATCGTTGATCAGTTTGATCGCGTTCATAAACCCTACGTATTTTCAAAAATAGATCATTTATAATTTTTACGCCGCGCTAATCGACTCTCAATATTTTTCTTCCGTTTTCAGTATGGGAAATTTTCCTGGCGCGTGTGCTGAACGAGAGGGACGAGTGAGCAGTCACAAAGAGTTTCAGAGTGAAATATAAAGACGATGGAGAAAGAAGGAAAAGAGAGAGAGGGACCAAAAAAAGAAGGAAGAAAAGAGAAAATTTCGCCGAGAGCGTAAATATTCGAACGAGAGCCCCTTCTTCCAAGAGGAGAATAAATAGACGCCCACCATCACTACCACCACCAAAATCACCACGTGGCAGCTGTCTACACCCGGGACCCCTTTAAATCAAAGAGAGATCGTCTTTGCTAATAACCGAGAAAGAGCTTACTGGTCCGGAACTCGGAGAGGGAACTCAAAAGCGCGGGTGAGAGAGAGAGAGAGAGAGAGAGAGAGAGGACGGGAGATAAACAGCGAATGGTGAGCTTTTCTCGCTATTCATCGATTACACCGATTCCACGAATTATATATCGAAAATGCTATTACAAAAAACATCAAGATTTATGGATTACGTATATATATATACACGTACCATAAAATACATCAAAGAGGTATCGGAGTGACACCATTGAAATGAGAAAAAATGTTAAAAATACTTTTCGCATAAAATTATTCTTGCCACTCGCCGAACGTCACATTCACGACGGATCACGAATTACAAAATCTTGGGAGAATACAATTTTTTTCCACTTCAAATAATTCACCGTGCATTCGTCGTGAATAATTTTATTCCATTACTAAATTATTTTGATTTAATTAATTATTGATTTTATTTTTCAAATATTTTTCCATCACTAAAACGTGGACTTTTTTTTATTTAGAAATTTTGCAATTACAGATCTATAATCCATCGCACAAGTATCCATAATTATTTCTGTCCTATGCTAGAATATTATTACACGTTTCTTTGTACGAGCAGATCGCGAGAGCCAACACTCACGATAAATTGAGAAGAGGGAATAAGGCGATGAAAATTCGTAAGCTGTCGCACCCTGGGATAAAAAACGAGGATACACGAGAGATGGAAACGAGTCCTATAATATAATGCAGCACTTCAAAATGAGCGATCGTACGTAGAGCTTGTAACACCGCATGCGTTTCTTGTTCAGTATAACATTTTGTCTGTGCGATACACATACCCATTACATACCGTTTGTGCTCCACAACGGACACTCCCACCTCGTCCAACTTGTCTCGAATCTTGTACCGAGCGCCAAATGTCGTAGGAATCGCTCTATCTCGCTCCCTCTCCGCCGCCCCGCCAAATATAGCGTCACGAATATAGATTGTATTTGCAAAACGTCGCAATCATTTTTTACGCCCGTAAGTAGCGCAACATCCGCGCAAACGCTGGCCTCTGAGAATCGGTATGCTTGAAGAAAAAACGTGAAAAATACTGCTCGTTTTGGTACATCAATTTTGATACCGATACTTTGAAGGACCATGACTCTCGTCCTCTTTATCCGATCGGGGATTTACCGATATATCGAAGACAACATCGTCAAATTTTAGTCCGGATTGTAGATGGGAATTTTTTTTTATATTTATATTTTTTATTTTTGTAGAAAAGGTTTGATTTTTTTTTGGTAATCAACGTCTTTTGGACGTTGATGTTTTTCGAACGTCATGTGCTCCTGAGTCAACAGAACGCCTCGATGACAACGAAGATGTGCGGGACCAACGAAATACTGTGTAGAAGCAACCCCCTCTCTCTCTCTCTCTCGCTCTCGCACTACCCTTTCTCGCAAGTAATCTAACGGAACGAGATTTATTTCTGACAAGTTAATCTTGCAATCCTCTTACTCCCTTTCTCTTTCATTTCCTCCGGAGAGCGAGATCTTTCTCTCGCCCACCTTCTCCCAGTTTTACTCGCGAAAATCTATGTATAAATATGTACGGCAATGTGCATACGTTAGATTGCGACCAATCGTAAGTTTTCCCAAACAGCAACGATGGTTCCAAGAGAGTCGAGAATCATTGTCCAAAAAATATTTATATCATACGGAATAGGTGTCTTCAATGACACTTTGTCGTGTTCGTTTACACGTGTAATGATGCTTTTCATTCTGCCCCCCCCCCCCTCCCCGAGTTTTCGACGGCATCAAGTGCGTTGTACGCTACATAGTTCATTTCTTCAGGGTGTTCTCGTCCTTCTCTCTCTCTCCTTCTTCTTGAATCTGTACGAGTACGGAGAAGGACGAGAGAAGATTGTGCGTCTGTGTACGTGTGATATGTGTAAAACGAACTCGACTCCTCGAACTAACTACTTGCAAAGTCCTCAAGGTTCTCGCTCCAGAAGGGCCGTAGGTTACGATCTTGTTGATTGCCGCAGCCCTGCGTTTCACGACGAGGGCTGGGTATGCATTTCCACTGCATATATACCATCGAATGATATATATATATTTTTTTTTACAAAATTACAATTCATGTATTTGCCATTCCAAACCTCCACGTACAATAATTCTCAATCTTTCGTCATGTTTAAAAAGTTTCAATTATCGAGTCCAACAATCTTTCTCACTACGCACCGAGAGAGATAATTTATTGAGATTGAATGAATTTATTCAAAATTATTTAAATTCATTGAAACATCAGTTTCATAGACAATTTAATTTCAATAAATAAAAAAAAAATTGTTTAAATCAAATGAATAGATGCAGATTTATAATGAATCCTTTTTTTTTATAATGAATCCTTTGAGCCATCGCATTTTCCATAATGCACGCATACCCGAACATTTTCTCTCTCTCGCTCTCTCGATGTCGCCTCATCTCGCCGCGGATCCACTTTATTACGACATTTAATTTCTGAGAAACGTGTTTCCATTACGAAAGATTTCTGTATTTGTCTGCAAAGTTTCTCAAGAGTTTATGAGCAAACTCCGACGTTAGCTAGGTGGTTTGAAAGCTCGTGGGGTGTTTGCTGTACAGATGCGCGTTGCTGTTTGTCGGCTTTACCACTGTTCCTCCAGCAGTCTCTTTGTTGTACAGTTTTCTTTGTTTATATCCGCGTGTATCTCTCTCAGCCTAACCGGCGATCCTGCTTTAACTACCGTTGACTAAAATCGGCACTCCGACCTGGCGCCCTTGATCGTCGTTACCAAGACCTCGGTCCCGGTACCAAACCTCCCCTTGCCCTTTTTTCTCGATACTCGTACAGGTACAGTTTACATCTCTACCGACCAGCGATGAACCTCCACCCATTTGCAACTTTCCCCAAAAATCTGGACCAGAAAGAAAAGCCTTCCAGGCGTATTTTCCATCTTTTTGACAAAGAATGCAGGAACGGCATAATCGATTTTATTCGAATATTCGTGAATAAAAAGACTAACTTTATCGTTGAATTCACTGTATTTATGTTGGCCTTCTCCAAGTTTTCCACCCCTAGTGTGAACATCGTAAATTCTCACGATACAAGAAATACCCATTTCTCGCTAGTTTTCGTACATTTGCGCGTTCGTACACCCGAAAGTAAACTTTATAAATCACGAGGAGCTCGTACGTTAGCAGCTCGAGCGATATACGTGCGTGTACAAGGTAGAGAGAGTGAGGTATAACTCCGGAGGAACAGCGCTTAACGTACGTAAGACGTTTTTCGCATTTTTTCGGATGTACGAGGGAGAGAGAGACGAATACGAGAACAAGTTTCTCGAAGTCACAGAGATTGGATAGACGATTCCGGATTTTCCACTTTTCTCATTGTCAGAACGCATGGACCACTTGGATTTTGGCACATGGCACTGGACAGCGCTTCTTACGAGCGCAGTCAACAGGAGAGGGTTTCGCTATTGAAGATTGGACGAGAGCCAATAGCCATATACATGATCCAACGATAATGGCACCCTGTCCAGCTACTCGAGATCGTTTCCCTAGCAACGCATTGAAACTTGAAAAAAAAAATTTATAAACGTCGTACCAGCAATTTAAGGATGTGGAATTTACGGTACCGAAGAGAAAAAAAGTCGAGTGTTCAAGGGCGAATTGAACGGCATGCGAAATGACTATTCGTGGTAAAGAGGGGCCTAAGGCATTAAAAAAAAAAGATTTACTTGATTCTGACCAATTCTCCCCGTTCATTTAAATATGGGCCTAATAAGTAGCCTGTTAGGTGTATATTTGAATGAAATTTTATTTGTACGAGTCAATTTATTTGAAATAAAATTACATCAAAATTCATGTATTCCAGGTAGAGGAAAACACGCGGTTGGAAAAACTTTTTCGTTTCCGGTGGGATGCCCGGAGGGCGTTATAGTTTTGTACAAACGTCACATGGATCTCTCCGTACAACCGCACCTGACCCGTTCAACGGGGTACCACGGGAGTATTAACTCCGGCATGTGTATCGCCCCCGGGGTCAACTCTTAAAATGTTACGACGTGGAACTCGTGATTTCATGGAACGTTTGATCATCGTATTGGTAAGTAGCCGAAACAAAAGGGGGCTTCGGGACGACGAACCGTTTCGCTCATTCGTGATAAATTCTCCGGCTTCTTTCGTTCCGTGTGAAGTATTTTGAACGATGATTCGCGTATTGTGATTCTTGAAAACTGAAATTACCGTGGTCATCCGTACGAGACTTTTTCTAATGATAAATTACTCCCCCGAATAACTGAAATGATCAACTCTCTCAAAACACTTGTCACAAAGATGCGAAGCGCAGGCAGACAAATCCATAAATCTTCCCATTGGTGTGGAGAATTTATTTGAAAGGGAATGAAGCGTACACAAATGAATCTCCTACAAATTTTATATTTTATAAAAATTACGAGACAAAACAAGTTGGCGACTCTCTCAAAAGGATCGTATCAGCGCATACGACTCTTATTATCCAACTCTCATTAAACGATGTCAACAAATTTGATTATGTACTCCCATTTTCGTAATTTCGTCCGTATCCGCACACCGTTTACCAGCGTGTAATTTGCCATAGCCACTGAGGCGTATCAGGGCTCGCGAGAAGAGGGTCAAATGAGAGAATGTTTTCCACAGTTTGGGGGACCGTTCCGCGGCATTTATTTTACGGCTAAACGGAAAATTCGTTAAAATTGGGTTTGCGGTATTTAGGTTTACAGTGCGGTAGACGATGTATCTGTATCGTGTCTGAAAATTCCTTGGAGCCTCGTGTGGAAGAGATCGCAATTTCTGACGGTCTCTCAGTCCGTAGAAAAGTATTTCTCGATCGCTCACAAAGATTCCAAATAAATCGACGATCTTGATCGAAGATTCTCGATCCAAAACTTGTCAACTCAGGATGAAAATTCATGAATTTTACAAGCGATACCGGCATCCTTTTTGCGCGTGTGAAGCGGTGTGGGGACACACGTGGAATGGACCCAAAACGATTTCCGCCGCCATATATAAACCTACTCCCGACGTAGAAAGTTTAATGACTTTTTGTTAATTAACGCTCCGGCGTGCTACCGGACAGGTTTAGCTTCGCGATGCTCACTGTAGTCGCTGGTTTCACCCACACAAATTCACATTTATAGAACACATTCCATCACCAACCAGCTCGCCCAACACGCTGTCCTATCGTTAGTCGCGTGTAAGAGTTCACGGATCGGACACGACAGTCCGTTTACATGCGCGCACAAATGTGTGTACGGATATACAGCGATGCGTTATAATTCCACACGTGTACGTGTGTTCACGGGTTATTTGTGTACCCGAGCGGTGGCAAGCAGGAACGGATGCTCTTACGCACCGAACCGCGCGACGCGAAACAATTTGCCAGTCGATAAATTTTTATAGAAGGGCACGAGCCAACAGCCACCCCGATATTCCCCGACGTACGTGCATGATACCAGCTATTTGCTGGGGGCATTCGGGAACATGCAGGGTTACGGAGAACGGGTCCGGCTTTCCCGCCGAAACGGAATTGAATCGATGTATTTATGCGTCGTTTAAGGGTACGGGAAGGGTTAGAGAGTTGGCACTCGTGTAATTGCAATGTCCCCGCCTCTTGTACCTCCCCCCCCCCCTGCACAACGTTACCACTACAGTATCACTGCCTGTTGTGATATCGTTGCACACCCTGACACGCGCGAGAGAAGTTGACCGACCGTCGAAACAGAAGGGGCTTAATGCCCATGTTCGCTGTATTTCCCATGCATCAACTCCGCAAAGCTCATCCCAACGCCTGCGGTGAAAGCTTGATCCACCCAAAAGTTTATTTATCCGACCGAACAATCCGCAGTCTCTCCAAAAGTTCAGACTATTGACGCTGGGGATCTGCGATTATTGGGGATGCTTGCTTGTGATTGCTGTATGAATGTCTTGCAAGACGCAGAGGTATTTCTCTTGAATAATTTTTTTTCGACGATAACTTTGCCCGATTCGTAATCAATGATGCATTTTTCAAAAAAATATGCCTTTCAACGGTTTAAAAAAAAAAATTCTCCCTTTTTTTTGCTGATTTGCAGAAATCTCAAAATAGCAAAATTTCAAGTGCTTATAACTTTACTTCGGTTTGACCGATTCCGAAATTTCTTTTTCATATTCAAAGGCTGCCACTAAACTTAGAGAATGGCGTTTGGTTCATTCCGATAACTTAATTTTTGTACAAATGAGAGCACTTTGAAAATCGCAAAAAAAAATCGAAAGGGGTAAGGTATGCAAAAATTTGCAAAAATTGATGGTCGAACTTTAAAAATCTGCGAGAAATCGACAAATAATCCGAATTCGGTGAAGCTTCAACAATTACGAAGAGAATAGGCTAAAGAAATGGACGAAGTTTCATCTGGAAAAAAAGTTATGGTCATTTTAGCGAACCGATCAAAATTTGGCGAAAAGGCAGAATTTTTTTTTTTTTTTATTTTGTTTAACCTTATGGCGATGTATATTTCCCCCCTGAACACGAATCTACCAATAGTTTTTTCAAAAAATCAAAATTTTCATGAATTTTCATTAAAAACAATTTCGCTCAATTTTTGGCAAATTTTCATAAACCTCAAACTAGTGAAATTTCAAGTGCTCGTAACTTTATTTCGGTTTAACCGATTTCAAAATTTCTTTTTCGTACTTAAAGGTTGTCACTAGACTTAGAGAATGGCGTTTGGTTCATTCCGGTAACTCAATTCGTGTAGAAATGAGAGCACTTTGAAAATCGTCGAAAAAAATGGAAAGGGGTATGCCTTAAAAAAATTGCAAAAGTCGATGGTTGAAATTTAAAAATCTGCCAAACATCGAAAAATAATCGAAATCGGATGAATCAAGCGGGGTTTTGAAGCTTAAACAATTGTGAAGAGAATAAGCTCATGCCCAAGCCGGATTTCTAACTTGAAAATAAATTACAGCCATTTTAGTTAATCGATCCAATTCTTGGCAAAATGCAAATTTTTTTTTGGCCTTTCATCGATGTATTTTTTCCCTCTGAACACGAATCTACCAATAGTTTTCCAAAAATAATTTTTTAATAAATAATTTATTTAATTTTGATCCGGTACATTACGAAACGAGTGCGATGAAACTTTTTCTGACGAGAGTGAGTTTGCAGCATGAGCCGAAGGCGAATGTTGTAATCATACGAGTTGAGAAAAAGTTTCTCGCACGAGTTTTGTACAAAATTTTATTGCACGAGTGCGTAAAGTGGGCACTTTACGCACAGAGTGAAATAAAATAATTTTTATAAATTTTCGTCAAGAATTTTTTTTTAGTTTTTCTTCGCTGTCTTAATTGATTTTGCTAAAAAACCTACGTGATTTCAAATCAGCACTAAATTTTGCATGAAATATTGTTCCGAAAGGTTGAAAAGTTCGGAATACACGAAACTTTTATTATTGCCAAGGTACCGAGCAATTTGCAGATCGTTCCCTTTAACACCTCACGCTACAAATCACGCCAGTATCTCACCATTTGCGGTGGATTAATGCCGTTCGTGCTTCACCACATTAACCTGCACAAATTTATGTTAATTGATATTTCGTTAGAATGCATACATTCCTTTTTCCATTCGCGTTCCCTCAACCCCCCCGATCTCTCACCCCGATATTTTCTTATTCTTATCAACCGAATTCTTTCCGCATCTTTATGGCACATCACCCTCTTTCCTCGTCACTTCTCAACAATAATGGGAATAACGTTTCGCGGGAATTCTTGAAAATACAGCAATGAAACTCGAACAGTTTGATATGGAATGGACGAACGGAGAGAGAGGAATGCCAAACTGAAAGTATACAAAAACCGTTCGAAACTTCTCGAGGATTGGAAATGCGTTGGTGTCCCGCGTGACTCCAAATACAGGATCGCAGTGAACGAGGATTGCTCGGGAAATTTCGGGGTACCGTAACTACCCCGCCACGGCCGAAAGACGAAGGAGCGAGTGGGGTTGAAGGTGGAAAAGCGAGAATATAGAATGTGTTTGGGGGTTGAATGGGAGGGAGAGAACTGAAGAGGCAATATAGGAGAAAGCTTATTATCGGAGTTTGCCGCTACGTAGAAGAGAACAAAATACAGGCGAGGCAGTGATTACTGTTTCCAATTGAACCACCGTGCTTGAAAGTGTACGGGCAAAACAGCATGCTCCACCTGAATGAACGAGCTAGCGGAAAATAATCAAGCTCCGCCTGGAGCCACTATCTAGAAACGTATTATAGCTACGCGAATACCGCGTGGATTCCTATACTCGGGGAGGTGTACGACGAAGGCTTTACCCGGTGAACCCCCTTGATGCCCCCTCCGGGTCTCAACCCATTCCTACCCCACGTCAAATTGGCTCTGGGCTATACGTTACCGTTGGTAATTGGTTTCCAGTCGTTTCTTTCACGTATCACTGATAACGGAAACTCGCCGAAGAACATCCAGCAGCTGAAATCGTTCCGTTGTTCACGCTTCATTTGCATTGAGGCTGATTCTGCCACCAATGATCAGATTGCGATTAGGTTCAATCACAATTTTCATCCGTTATCGTTGCAATTCGTTGTGCGATCAAAGTTTGTATTCGTTCCATTATGAGTATCGTTACCTGGAACTTAAAAATCAAGTCGCCATTCCAGATCATCCCTGAAGTTCATCCTCCAAAATAGCATCCGTCGTATCAATCGGTACGAGGTTGACTCGCCCGGAGAACATTCGCAGAGCGTTTGACTGGCGGGGAATGAGACACGACCTGGTACAAGAGTGGGGAAATAAGAAGGTGGCAGTCGAGTGATGTTACAGGGAGCTTTTGCGGATCGCGTCGCCCCGACGAGCACGAAAAGGGGCGTCGGGGAGGGGGGTACAAGATGGAAACGATATATAGTTCAGAAGGGGCGCTTGAAGAGTTCGTATATGCGACAGGGATGAGTGTGCAAACGGGGGTAGTACTCATCCGTTGCAGAGCTGCAACTAATGAGACATCGCTAAAGGGCACAGAGATGGTACAGTCGTTGGTGCCGGGGCGGGGGAAGAATATGAGGCAAAAGTGTGGGGAGAAAGAGAGAGAGAGAGAGCCATCTATAGGCACGACGATAGGCTTGAGCGTTAGAAAGCGTGTACGAGGACACATAGCGGAGCTACACGGTAGTGAGGGCAGGCGATACACTTCATCCGAGACCCGGCTGCAGACTGCGTGCTGCAAGAGATAGAGACGAGGAAGAACGTAGACGTCGACGACGACGACGACGACGCCAGTGACGTCGAGCGTTGGGAAAGAGCGTGGGAGGCTGCGCTCAGGCACAATTAAAACTGACGCTCCTAATGGCAAGTCAAACGCCGACGGGCTCGAGAGATTCTTGACTTTCCAATGAAGCGATTGTTTCATATTCGCTCGGTGCCCTCGCTCATCCTCATTCTCTCGTCGTTCTTACCCTCTTCGTTGTTCGTATATACTTCCACGATCCTTCTCATTCGGAACCGACGTATTCTCATCCCTCTGCCTCAATCTCGCCTCAACCCGAATCCTCCATCCCCCCAAATAGTCTATACGGCGCTATAGTTTTATTCCATCGCGAGGAGGAACTTCGGCCAGTACAATAAGTGGCTTCTGGTAATTAGGTCGATGTCTCGGATAAAATTTCTTTGAAAACTGGTTGGTCAAAGAAAAAAAGATGATAGGAAGAAGAATTAGGAGACGTCTGATGTAATATCCGTCGTTGGCAACTATTTGTACCCTAATTTTGAAAGGATCGTCTTTGATATTGGGTGTTCGGCCCCGGAGGATCCACTTGATTCATCTCCAAGTGTCATTGTTAGCGGTATTCTGCGATTCCAAATGTCACAGTCAAGATTTAAACGATTTCAATTCCCCTCGGAATTAACATTCATACGGTCCTGACCTTTCGTTACAATCGACACGAATTTTGAGCGATTGAACGGATTCAACTTTAACGAACATAAATCTACAATGGAAGTTACACGCAGAGAAAGAATACAGGAGTGAAGATGTCTGGTAAAAATGGGATTGGTGCGGGAGTGGAAATAAAGAAAAAGAATAAACCGGAAAGAGAGCAATATGAGGGAGATGAAAAGCTGGTCGAGCAGAGATGGCAACCTTACACCGGGTCGGTCTGTTCGAACAATGTGTGCCCGGTAGGTTTACGGCTATTCCTTAATTACAAGGGTATCGCTTTTGTACTTTCGTATAATACCTCCCTTTCCCGTTGCCTCGACCATTAGCCCCTCTGCGAATGAAGAAACTGCCTCCTCTCCTACCGCGGAGATTTTCTCTTGCTTCCCCCTCGCTCGGCCGCCCCTTGATACGTTACCCCTTGGGTCTTCTTCTCGTCTTTCGTTATCGCGTACGGCGAAACCAAGAACATACATCCGATGGCTGCGGGGTAGAATCGGGGACGAAAGAAATTTGCACCGAGAGTCGGTGGTGGATTAGGTCGTAGGTTAGTTCTTCAACAAAAACAACGATTGTTTTGCACGGTAAATTATTCTTTTTGTTTTCAACCGTCCAGGAGTAACTCCGCCGCATCTGTACCCTCGCAGTTCTCTCTCGCTCTCATACCAGCTCGCTCGCTCGTTCTCTCACGCTCTCACCGCCACCCTTATCCCCTCCGTATATAAACCCACCCGCTCTACCCTTTTGTCGACTAATGAGGAGCAAATCTCAAGATAACTGCGAGAGCACGCGCCCTGCAGGCGTTCATCCTTCCTAAGCTGTGTACACGACGCGGTGAGCGCGCCGGTCCACACGGAAAAGTGCAGTTATAATTGCCTGCGGGGATGAGGAGCGGCGGAACAAACACTGATTTTTTTTCTTTTATTCCAGACACTTTGTACCTACTGTTCCTTGCTCTTTCATATTTTTCACATTTTTCTCTCCTCTCATTCGATGCGGAAAACTATTCGTGTCTTATGGTTTTCTGGCTTTTCAATTTGTCGCAATTTTTAGATTCTCCATAACTCTATTGTACTCCATCGATGGAACACCGAAGTTCCACTGGGATACAATTCTGGAATTAAAAATTCTGCCAAAAAACGAATTCAACGAATGTGAATGAAAAATAACTTGAAGGTCGAGTTATATTCGGTAGAGATTGAATTGTGCAGGAATGGAATCTCGGTACATTTGCAGCTCCACCGGTTACTTCTCTACCAGAGATACATCTCTACCGTAAAAAATTCGGTGGAACGTCTCCACCGAATAACAATGCTAGCGTATGGCTCGACGACTCTACCTGATTCTACTAGACTCAATTTTTGCTCGAGAAATCGCAGGTATACCTGTAAAGTGCCAAAAGCTGGCTCCAAGATGGATTCGGGATGTGGGAATAGCTCCATAAAAAAAATGATCTCGGAAAAACACGACGTATGCGATATCAGACTGTAGAAACTGTATGTTTCAGGTGACTCCACATTGTCGGATATCAGTTCAAGTGTTCTCGTACTTAACAAGCTTTTGCCCATTGTGCGCGGTCGAGGGAATCGGGGAGGGGAGGGCTTACATGCTTAAAACGAAACCAAAAATGAGAACAAGTAGCCCGTAGCTGCCTCGAGGTTTTTTGAGCGCGATGAAAGACGAGGGACGGGGAGATCGCGACGATGCCAAGAGCTCGTGCTGACGGCTGGAGGGAGCCCGAAAGGGGTTATCGCCTGATATATATATATATGGATACAGATACGGAAACAAGGCGAGAGGTGTGAGAATCAGTGAAGTCATCGTGACACCTTGGGGGCTCTCTTGTATCGCGCTCTTTTAAATCCACGAGTACCGAGCGTCGTTCTCCCGTCCACGTGCGTCACCTCAACGTGTGCAAGAAAACAATAACAAACAGCACTAATGACGCTCTTCAATAAGAAGAAAAGGAGAATATTTCGCTACCACGGAGAAAAAAAACAGAAGGAAATAATAAACACGTACAGAGAAGTGTCTCTGTCAACCGACACAATTTTCCTTCAAAGTCCACCTACCACTTTTGTACCTCGTCGAGCACTTTGACTTTGCGCGTGCATTGTCATCGAGAGAGATGACAAAAAATGCGTTTTCTTTGCCTCGGTGCACCTATACTTCTTTCTTTCTCATCCGTCGCTCATTGTTTTTTTCTCCCTTCGTACGAGCTCCAACGACCGGTCGAGGCTCGAGTAAAAATTTTCGAAAAAACGCCGAAGGCATAAGTTCGCATGGCCAAGAGCTGAATTTGAGGAGTCAGGAGAAATCAAATAGACCGAAAAAGGGGGTTAAGAGTTTTCAAACGTTCAGCCGGACTTAAGGAGAACAGAGTTTCTAGCTTTTTTTTCTAGTCGAAAGTGAATAGAGAAAAAAACTGGGATACCCGGACAAACGGCATCGCGAATGTGTCCACTTCCTCACTTCGTTGGGTACTCGAATAAACATGCAACTAATTGGTCTCCTCCTCTCTCTCTCCTTCTTTCTTCTCGGCGATAAAAGAAGTCGTTTTTTTCGTCTTTCGGATTTTCGTGGCAAACACGAACGAACGAGACAGGTATAATGTTCCATGGGCTTTGAAAAGCGGAAAAAAGAAATTGAAGATGTTAAAGTCAGAGGATGAAGTCCGTGGACAAGGGGCGGAAATGGACATACAGCGAGAGACAGAGAATAGAACGTGAAACCCGAAGAATGGTACATCTTTTTCTTTTTTCCAGTGCCTAGAATTCTGAAGCATGTGTGCCTTGAGCCTGAAGTGTGTGTACCCCTTTCCGGCGAACTTGCTCAGTATTCTCGTAGAATAGTTGGCTTCCACTTCACTGCAACAAAATATGTACGGTCATTTTTTTTTTATTATTAGACTTATGCAAACGACAAGCTGGAACACGGCGATGAGATACACCGAGAAAAATGATTCTATGAAATGCGCAAAAATTTATTTTTATCGTACAAAATATATCTTGATCATATTTCAGATATATTTTATTGCCTATGAACAAAAAATAATCATTATAAAATTCAAAGACCTCCAAAACACAGCGACACCTGAAATCTGCATAAGAAAGAAAAAAATCCACTGGATCACAAATCCACTAAAATTCATTTTCAAATAAATACCCCCAAAATGATTTTTATCTTTTTTAAGCAAAATCGACAAAGGTTTTCACGATTTTAAATCGCACGTTCGTGTTTCCCTCCAATTTCCGATTTCTCGCCCAATGAACCCCGAAACCGCGCTTGAGCCAGTGAAGTGAGACCTTATAAAAATTTCACGCTAAACGATGGATAAAATATTCAATTAAGAAACTTTGCCGCGCGCGCGCGCAAAACATTCGAGAAGTTTCGTGTGCGTGAGACTGCAGCGTCATGGCTGTTTCCAACTCTCTCTCAATGAGTGAATGAGGCGTGAAAAGGTGGAGGGCGAGAGCGACGATGACGCGATGATGTGTCCATACTGAGCCTCCGGCGTTAACAATGCGAAACGATTTATCCATTTTCTCGATAGTGAGAAGCAAGGATGTCGGGGACTTTCTGGAGGGATGGAGGGCATGCTGAAGAGGGTAAAGAAGAGTTAGTTCGCATTATGGATCGCTTAATGCGGATAGACTTAACAATACACAAAGGCCGTTGAGGGGGTGAGTCAGAGTGAGAGGGGCTCGGGAGGGGGTAGGTCTCTATCGGTCCTGTGTATCGGGTAAACCGGGAGACACGGGAGGGAGTTAATAGGACCTCATTGTTACGGGAAGGAAATTCGATAATCGCTCGGCACACACAGCCTCGCGAAACGAGGTGGTTCTCGCGAACGATCAACCTGTTATGTACATATATATATATATATTCTTCTGCTCTACCTTATACATATATATAAAGAGAGAGAGAGAGAGAAAGAGGGAGATTGTGTAAAGCGACGCGCGAAGACCTTGGAGAACTTTGACTAAACGCCTCTACGCTTCCTTAACCTCCCATTAATCAATATTACATTGCCGAGAACGCGTTCCTTTGTTTATCCACTCGCGCTCCTAATAGGTTTTCCACGTGGGAGGGGAAGAGAGAGCATAGGAGGACCGGGCGAGCTGACGGAAGATGAAAGACGAAAGGCGTTGTACAACGGCACCTCGTCGATGATGAGAGACGCGGAAGAATCCCCGTTTCCCCAACCCTGAGCAAAAATAAGATCGAAACCCAAAGCGCTTGGCCTATGCGCGACGAGTTTTCGCGCGAAGAGATTCTCTCGCAATATTTATATTGTGCCGATAAATCATCGCGCTATCGGTCGAATTATTCATTGCGTCCAAGTTCAAGACGTTACCTCGAGGCAATTATAAGCAATTAACGAATCAATTTGATTGTAAGAAAATTGGATTATTCATTTTTTTTAATTAAAAACCTAAACATGAAAATTAGAATAACAATTTAAAAGTTATTAATATTAATTCTAATTAAGTGAACAAAACATTAATTTCAAAAAATCTTTGAATCTTTGAAGGATCTCAAAATTTTAAACTCATCCCATTATTCATCCGGACCCAGATAATAATAATTAGTATTTTCTGATTTTGGAATTATGTAACAACAACATATATTTAAAATAATGCAGCATGGCTGAATCAATATTCTGATATTTCGATATCACGATGATTACGTAACGTAAAAATGATTGAAAGTCGAATGGAAGATTCTTCAGGAATTGAACCGTAAATTGAAAATTCAATCACAGCCCGAGATTGGCATATTATTCCGCAAAGTATCATCCAACGGTCCCGTCGCGAAATTGGCGATTTTTGTCATTTCTCAGTCGATGAAATGTAACATTTAAAAAAACGTGCCATTCGATCAAGCTGATGAATCTAATAATTTTTCTTGATCTTTGTTTCTTCCATTCATCCGTTCACCAATCTCGTAACATCACGATTCGCATTACACGCGGCAAATTCCACCGTCGGGGATTCGCTGCAGACGCGCCCAGCAAAGAAATTTTATACTCCGCGATAATTATCCTTCTTCCGCGTAGATATCGCGCGCTAAACTTTTGTGGTTGATTCGCGATTTTCGCAACACAAAAACCGACTATCCCAGCCTCGGTACACAGCTGTATGAAATAGCGTGTGCCAAGAGATCTGTAATAAAAGGTAACCGGAATCCGGGCTATGTAATACATAGACTTCTGTCTCGCTCTCTCTCCCTCTTTCGCAGCGTCTCTTGCACAAATAGTTGCCGAGAGCGAGACGAAAGATTCTGATGAGAGAACGAAGAATAAAAAGAAGGAGGAACACTGAATATAAAGTCTGAGCCGACTAACCAAAACTAAACGTAAATGAAATATTGCTAAATTCAGACCAATTACCGGATAAACGTACCAATTTAGTATTTAATTATGGGAAAATGGTGGGGGAGGAGGGAGAGAGCGCCGATGCGGCGAAGCGTGAGGGAATGAAGCAAAATGGCAGAAGCGCGTTAATGACAGTAATGCAAAAAGCAACTCTCGGGCAATGATAAAATGTGGAAGGATCACGAGAGAAGAAGAGAGAGAGGTAGACAATGACGCGAATCACTTTCACAGTATGAAAATGCAGATGAGAATGCACGTGCGAAATAATGCCAGCCGCATCTCGATCCAGGGTATTATTGTGCAACGAAATCTGGTGGCTTGAATTTTTTCTAACACTCATTTCGGAAAATAACAAACGTTTAATTGCCTTTCACTCGAATAGTCGAACCTACGTGCTAATTTTTTTTTCAATTTTTCTAACTCTCCGTATAGGAATTTTCCATGAAAATATTGAATATATATCTGATATTGAGTAGGTGAGCCAATTTAGGTATATTAACGCCAATAATAATGATAATTCCCTCGTCTCATTTTTAAAGCTTCAATTTTTAATCCAATTTTGGATAGTGTCTATTTTGCTCCCGCCTCTCCTGTATGGCTGTTTCAAATAAAATGACTATTTTTGTTGTTTCAAAGAACATTGATAAATATGAGCCCTTAATATTAATATTTAGAAGTGGTTATTTTCAATTTTCTTTTTCCATTTAAATTCCATTTAAATTTTTTTTCTGAATTTTGGAGTTTTATTACTCAAAAACGAATCACTGTACAGTAATAGGAACTATGGATTTTTGTAGGAAATTTAACGCTCTATGTGAATAAAAGTTGTGAAAAAAGGTGGGAAGACGTTTTGCAGTTATCAAACTTCAACCATTGAACTGTTTAAAATAATGATGTTATTTACATATAAACGCGACAAAATCGACTCACATCACTTAAATACCCAATATTATCATCTCTGAAACAACTATCTGCAAATTTTCGATAGAATGTTGATAAAAAAAATTAAATTAATCAACGATGAATGATTAATCTTATTGTTCATTAATAAAATATACGAGTACATCACAAATATATGATGAAATTACATCATAAATTTTAAACCGTTGAATAGATTTTTCATCGAAAATTGATTTATAAAATTAATGATGAAATTTCATCATATATTTGTGATATACTCGTATATTTAATCAATGAATAATAAAATGAATCAATTATCGTTGATTAATTTAATTTTTTCAATCAACATTCTACTGAAAATTTGCAGATAGTTGTTCCAAAGATGTGATATGAGTCGATTTTGTCGCGTTTATAAGTAAATAACATCATTTTAAACAGTTCAATGGTTAAGGCTTGATAACTCCAAAACGGCTCGTCTCACGCAAATCAAAAATTGTCATTTTATTTGAAACAGTCTAACGTGTATATTACAAAATCTATTCAATACGGAATTTTCTTAACTCCGGTGTTGAAAGAAAGGAAAATTGAAACTACAAAGCCGTCGGTGATATAAAAACGCTCGGGCTCGAGAGACGTCGAGGACAGGATAAGAAGACGCGCGGATAAACATTTCTTTTCCGTGCAATGTCTTCACGTTCCCGGGGCATTCGCGTACGTCGGGAAATTAGCATCGATAAATTTTCAACGTCCTCGCAGCCAAAAGCCCCGCTTATGGACGTATTAACGTGCAGGCATCTCTCTCCCCACTTGCCGCTCCATCCTTCGCCATTTTCACCGCTCCACTCTGGCCCTTATACACGGACATGTACACACCGCCAAGATGACACGATGATGCATAGGCAACGGTTTTCAGAATTATTTATTATTTATTGCACGTTGCTAACGGTAAACGCCGCCAAAGCTCTCGTGAGTTTTACCCGAGCGCCCTCTTTGGATAAAAAAAACGTTCTTGAGGTAATGGGGGAAATGGGGGACGAAAGTGTATGAAAAAAAAAATTCTTTTGAAACAATGGGTGTAAAATGTTTTTCGGAATTTTCCGTGACATTCACCAAAATTGACTGAGATTTTTTTTTTTAATTCATCACTTTTTCTGTCAAAGAGGATAATCAATTCCACCCTGTGCCGCCATTTCTCGACTTTTGCTTCTTCAAACTCGCTGATCTCAAATTAAGGGGAAGCAAATTTGTTTGCGGCACAAACGACTTGCGAATTTCGTCTCACTCGTCGAGTCCCGATGACGATGTCCCAACAGATGCAATAGTCGCAACTACGGTTCACCGGGTGCTAAAGAATGAGCGGGGGCCAGGGTGCGGTGAGGGGGATGACGGCGGAGCACGATGAAAATTGTCATTGCCAGCTAGAAAGACGACTGCGCGACAATTATCACGGCGTTCACGATTGCAATTTGCAACCGTCTGGAAACGGTCTGGGATTACTCAACGAATCGTCTTGTAACTTTTAACTACCAGCTTCGCGCGAGACCCGGCGCAGTATGAGGCCGACAAGAATCGCTGATGGTTACTCTCGCTCTCGCACAATTTATACACTGGTCCTACGTTCCACCATTTTTTTTTCTTCTCATATTCTGCATCGAGCACACTCGAATGGTCCTAAATTTCCAACTATTCGAAAACTTGTTACAAATCAACATAAATATTTTACAATAATATATATATTACATATTCAAATTCAGTGACCAGGAATAAACCCTCAAAATTATTAAATTTCTCGCATTCCGAAAACAATAATAATTTTTCGAGCTCAAAAATGATCTGATTCAACGACAATTGCCCTGACCCTCGCGCATTTGTCCAACGTTAGAGAAACTCGTATGAATCATGAGGACGTCGAGTTTCAATTCGACGTAAGAAAGGAGATAAAATTAAGAATTCTTCTCGACAAATTTGTGGGCAACAATTTATTTTATTTACGAGGCACTATATTCAGAAATGAAACGCCAGACGAACGGGCCGGTGGCGATGGAACGTAGAGATGTAAATATGTAACGCATTTTGCTGATTGAAATTTTTCCGGGATTATATTCGCAGTCGTGAGTTTGTACAAGAGCCGAGTTGATGCAGAGTCCCCGCCGCCCCCTCCGTTCTCACTCGGGGAAACTCTCACCCCTTAATGCTCCGTTTTTGCCTCTGAATCTTTCTTTCTCTCTTCGTCGTTCTCTCTTCAAACGCTTCGCCAACGCACGATACTTCACACGTTCGTAGCCGAGCATTGTCTTCAACCCCGCGAATCGTATGCGCGTTCCAAGGTACTCCCTCACCCTCGTCGTTGCTGCTTTTCACATCGCGCAACAACGGCGGCATTCTTTATTTTAAACGCTGATTAATCCGGTACACGATGACAACAACGTTCACCGACTCTCCTCCTTCCGGCGATGCTTGAGAACTTTCGTTTATTTTGTCATTATAAAAATTAGTTTTTTCACGACTCTGTCCGGTAAATGTGAATTTACGTCTCGCAAACAGAGTGCATTTTCATTAAACGTTATCTCAATTTATTTTCTCATCAATGACTACAACGCTTCTCTCGTGATTTATCAAACAAAGTCACTCGATGTTGAACGAAACGTTGAGCCATTGCCGGTTCATTGACTCGGATAGGTTTTTTTTTTCTATTCTCAGTTTTTCGAAGAAAATCTTCACGATGACAAAGACTGGATGAAACCGTGAAACGTCAATGATCGGAATTTACATTTTAATACAAAATTTTCACCCTCTCCGTAGGGTGGAAAATGTGAACGATGATCGAAAGTTTCCCCGCTGTAGATTTTACTCACCGTCGGTCCATTCGGACAATAAACTACAATCACAAATTACGGAGTCAAATAGTTTCGGCGTTTCGCGCGGAATGTCGCAATTTCGCGCTCATGAGGGAGAGGTTGGTTGGCAAAATATATCTATATATGAATCCAGAGGATCAAGCGAAAGTCTGCGAGCGTGTGCGAACCGCGGGGGAGGGAAGGGAGGACGAGATAATGGAATGGAGGATTCCCTATGATGATGCGGGGGAAAACTTGAGAGAGAAATGAAAAGAAGGAATAGGAAAATAATCGATCGGGACAAACGATAATTTCATAATGGATCGAACATTTTCAAATAATTTTAGGAATAAGAGCCCGGCAAATTCTAACTCTCCGATCAGCTTCGTGGAAAAAGGATTTCGATGGATAAGAACGGCGAGAAAAGCCATTAAGTCCAGGAGCAAGAGTCTCGCTCTCTATTTTGGCTAAGCTATCTCCTTGTTGCGAATGCCGTTTCTTCGTCGTTAATTTCAACCGCCCCCTCAGTACCAATCCACACTACAGCAAAAACAATTAATGGCCGTTAAAAGAAATCCTTGATTTACAGTTTGGCGAAAGGGGGAGGCTCATCCCCCCGGATAATGGATTTACCTCATATATATACGAGGCATTCCACGTCAAGTCAGCCACCTCAATTTTTTGAAATCGCCAATAATCGCATGCATATTTTTAGAAAGTAGTTCCAACTATCAAGAAAATTTGTGATTTTTTTCAGATTTTTAAATTACATTTTTTGGCCTGAAAAAATACCAAAAATTTGTTTGTCCCATTTTGTAACTCGAAAGTTATTCATCGTACGAAAAAGAAGTAGAACATAAAATTTACGATTTTCAACGTGCTTTTCACTGAAATTTTTTACAAACTCCTCCGAAAGCTCTGTATGCCATTTTCGGAGCAAATAATGTTTTGATCTTTTTTTTCTCAGAACTGACATCTTCGATTCGTCTGTAGTTCAAACAGTTTTTTACTTGATATATTCACAGACTATAAAAAAATTGGCGTAGTTGAGAATCCATTGTTTCAAATGCATTTTTATTGATACAATCTATCATTATAGAGTGATTGAACGAAACAGTGTGGATATTGATATTTTATCATTATTAATCGTAGACAGGGGAAAATAATAAAATAATCTCGTTTTGATACCGCGAAGACGATTCCAGGAACAAAGCAGTATCATTGCTTCATTCCTAAAAATCATGCCCAGATCGAACTGAAAAAGTACTCATTGGCCATAGAAACGTCGGTGTATCCAAAGAAGGTAAGTTAATTCTTTTTTTCAATCGACAGACGCGAGTAGCCTTTGACTCTAATTTGAATAGACTCTCTATCGGTGTACATGGGTCCATTGATAGAGTTTATTAAAATGTACAAAAAGATATTTAAAAAAATAAAAATGAAAAAAGTTGAAATAATTGAAAAAGTACAAAAAATGAACAAAAATGCGGGCTCTAGAAAATATCTATGGATAGTCTCAACCCTGTTGATGCACAGAGAAATTTGTGTATTCATTTGGGATGAAAAACGCATGGGAAGGAATGGATTTTCCACTGAGCCAATTTTTTTATAGTCTGTAAATATATCAAGTAAAAAACTGTTAGAAGTACGGACAAATCGAAGATGTGAATTCTGAGAAAAAAAAAAGATCAAAACATTCTTTGCTCCGAAAATGGTATACAGAGCTTTTGGAGGAGTTCGTAAAAAATTTCAGTGAAAAGTAAGTTGCAATCCTAAATTTCATGTTGTACTTTTTTTTTCGTACGATGAATTATTTTCGAGTCACGAAATGGAACAAAAACTTTTTTTATATTTTTTTCCGGCTAAAATATGTGATATAAAAATCTGAAAAAAAACACGAATTTTCTTGACAGTTGGAACTACTTTATAAAAATTTGTATGCGATTTTTGGTGATTTCAAAAAATGGGGTGGCCGACTTGACGTGGAATGCCTCATACATACATACATACATATATATATACATATATATGTATTATGGTAGCTCTATCGCCTTGGTGAATCAGTCTCTCTCTCTCTCGTAGGGCCGTTTCACGCAAGTTCGCAAATATTCGGAGCACAAACACTGCGTCAAGCACCTCGCAATTGCACGATTGCATTCATTCCGTTCTGTCCGAGGGTAACTCGAATCCTACATACATTTTATACACTGAAAATGGGCGAATCATTGTCCACTCCCTCTTTTTAGTCATCCTGAAGAAAGCATCGATGATGAAAAAAACAAGAAATTGGAGCAATGAACGGTAATGAGTTTTTTCGAGAAACGATTGTGGAGAGTTGTTTATTCGGATGATTGTTGCTGAAGGAAGAATAACCGGCGCTCGTATCGAAAGAAGCTACGGCGTAGCAAAGATGGCAAAGTATCTTGAAACAAGTACGAAAATGCGGCGAGAAGGGGGAGAAAGAGAATGAGAACTAATGGCAACAAACGTGGTTGTTACCCCCTTGCTTCTCGAACACTCGGGCTGTACAGCCATTAAAGGGTAATTAGAAACAGATGCCGAGAGTGAGAGCGAATCTTTTAACATGAAACATAAGCTTAATTTATAAAGTGCGATTATTTAAGTAAGAGAGAGATAAGAAGATAGGACGAGGACAGGAGGCCGGTAGTATGTCCCTCTATGAGCGTGCAAGGGAGCTTTTCCCTTGCGGAAGCGGGATTCGCGCACAGGTGCACCTTCGAGACAAAAGTTTCAATTATTTATTACGCAAGACGTCGGATGAATGAAAACTTCATCGCGATGCTGCGCTCTATGGTTTACGACTCGACTCGGCTGAGTATGCGCAATTTTCGTTGAGATCCTAACCAAATTAACCCTCGCGAAATCTCGACGTTTATTTATTTTCTTTTCCAGGACAAATCACATTTTTTTCGTACAAACTGAATCTCACATTAGAAAAAAAAGAGGGTTCATTTATTTTTTTCAAAACAAAATTTATTTTTCTCTCGTGGACGCTAGAGCGCCGATAGGGGAGGGTTTTTCCGTTTGAACGAAAATATGAATTAAAGATGAAAATTTTATGAAATATTCATGAGCAATATCTTTAAATATTTTTCTTACCATTTTTTATCTAACGGGTAATTATTCAAACACAATAATATTTTTAAAAAAACGTCACCGGAAAAGCAATTCTATATTTCATCGAATAAAGGCCGAGAATTAAACAAGGCGCACAGTGAGAGCGGAAACGAGGGTTGATCATGCAACGTCAGATATCGGAATCTCCGATGGTCAAGCGGAGATAATGGAAAAATGTTTGTATACGCACACCCGTGTATATATATAATTTTACATTTAATTATTCAACGACGTTTTTATCGTCGCAGCGGAGTTCAAGCCAAGACGTATATAAATTTCATATATATTTATGGAGATTGCACGGAACGCGTTTACGGTAGACTGGGCTTGAAATTCTGGATGAATTAAGAATTGAGAATCATCGATTGACGAGGGGATCCTCCGAGTATTACGCAGGAATAATTTTCGTTGAAGCATAAAAAAGCAAGGGCCAAGAATATTTAGACAAATTCACATCTCTACCCGTTGCAACTCTATCGTGTCCGTTGGTCGAATTATTTCGGCAACGGTTTTTCGGTAGAGACGCAACTCCCCAGAATTGTCCGCCGAGAGGTTTGTTTTTCGGTTGAGACGGTTCTGGAGGGATTTGCGGCGGTTTAAAGTCATCGGAGATGCTAGACATTGGTACGAGGACGTGGTAAAAAAAAAAAAATTACGTGGCAACGGTGAAACACACGTCGGGGCTGCCCGGTCCGAGGGTCAGGGAGGGTCGCGGACTCCGCCGCACCCTTCTCGCGTGGGTCGCCGGATGTGACAGTCGCTCTCTTTAATTACTCACACGAATATAACTGACGCCGTGTGGCTCCGCGGCCTTTTTTTTATTTCTCTTTTACCGAACCATCATGGCGGACCATAAGAAATTGTCCGAGTCGAACGCACACGCGCTCGTCGCCATGTTTACACGCTGCAACATCCGAATGTGTATAACAAGTACGAAAAAAAAGAAACGAACGAGAGAAGCAGCGTGAATTAATCTCGGGCGGTACGTTATCTCGTGGTTGCTTTTATACTCCCACGAACCTCGTCAATCACGCGGTCTCTCAGAATTTTCGCGAAGAGAATCATAGGACTTTTTGCTGATGGCCATCGACTGTTATGCCCAATTATTCTGATCATGGAAAAAAAAAATTCTTTTTTTTCATTTGCGAGATGCTTTTGAGGGGGTTGCCCAGAGATGCGAGTCTCTTGAGCCATTACTACAGGCTGAAAAAAGATGATTCACTGTATTTGAAATATCTTCAGGAATTTGGATGTTTTATATCGAAGTTAAACATTTTATTTCATTTATAAAAATTTATATTCGTGTGAATCTTTGTCATCAGCCATATCCCAGTAATCGGAAGAACTAAAAAAAAAAATTAAGCTTCCCTCCCGGATATACTCACCGACAAATTACAATAATAATCCAATATATTAGCGAATACGAATATTGGACCACGTGCGACTTTTAGCAAAACTCTTAACTCAGCAATTAGCTTAATGGAATGTATATAATAATTAGAAGTCGTTTCGTTTCATCTTGGGGGCTCTCGCGCTCAAGGGTTGCGGCAGCGATGGCGACAATGTTGGGTTTAGCTGAGAGGCGTAAGGGGGTGGATTTGCTCTTACGAGAGGCTGGTGCGAGTGAACGAAGAAAATAAGGGATCGCGTGCCGAAGACACGGGAAGAGAAAGGGATGGAGTGAGAGAGAAAGAGAGAGAGAGAGAGATACGGAGAAAGGGGGTGGAGAATGCAGAGGTCTGGTGTATATCGTAATTACCAGCTGATAATTTATGTCTATGCGGTTGTTCCGACTTGCTTACCTCTTTGGTGTATATTACTCTCGTATTGTTCAAAGGGAGGATAGGCGCGCGATGTGTATACGTGCCTCAATATATATATTCTATATTCGGGGAAGAGAGAGAGAGAGAGAGAGAGTTCCCAGCTGGGAGAAAAGGGTGGAGTATATTACAACGCATTCTTACGCGCGTCGCCCAGACCCAAGGGAGAAAAGGCGTTCGAGGGATGTTTCTTGAGGGTTTTCCAGGGGGGTGGTTTACTCGGTTCTGCCTGTTTCTCATGGTTTCACACGCGCCCGTTCCACTTTTCCATAAAGGCCTCTTGCTTGTACGTCCTTAAAGACCCCGCGACTCCCATTACACCGAGAGACGAAATTTACAACCGTTTTCACACTTTACGATGAGCGAGAGAGGGAGAGATGGACCGATGTGAGAGAGAGAGAGAGAGAGAGAGAGAGAAAACGAGAAGAAATATGTACGCCAGGGAAACGAGCCAACTATCATAGAAAATTGCAAGCGTTCTTGCGCTAGAAAATAGTACCTGTATCGTTGAATTGATCGTGTACAAAATTGTGTTCAAAATTTCGAAAAGATGTAAAATGTTGAACAACATCGAAAGGCTTCAATCGAGGTACAGAAATTTCCGGTAGAGTCGCGTGAGGCGAATTTCACTGACGTATTCCACGTTCGGGTCAATCGTCCTCGGACCCTCGGACGCTTGACTCACAATACCGCGAGGCATTTTCTGCCTTCGCTGCAACTCTGATGATCGACTTCACAGTGGTCCGGAGTTTCCTCTATTGCTGGAACAAGAGCGAGAAACACCAGAGTTGTACTTGAATGTATCGAGGTCGGGCATTGTTGAGCATAGCGCGAGAGAGTGTGAGTGAGAGTGGCAAAAAGCGCCAAGTGGAATGGAAAATACGTGCGGAAATTCTGGCTCAATTTTCGTACGACGCTGACTATTTTCCTCTGGAGGGAAACTGATGATTCCTATCTCACGTCGGCCAAAAGAGCTCAATTTTTTCGCTCGTCGAAAACCTCAACAGCGAAAGCTTCGATCATCGAATTATAATACACAATGCCCATTTGTCTTTCACGTAAATTTCCATAATATATATGAGGCCTTCCATCCCAAATCGGACAGTTTGAAAAACTTTTTTTTTTTTTAATCCTTAGTTTTTTTATATTTTTGAGTACCCATCAAAAGACCCTTCCTGTTAGATTTTGAGATTTTTTTGATTACCCGTTCAAAAGATATTGAATTAACAAAAAAACCGCTCTTTTTTTTGGTATTTTGGTCATAACTTCTTTAATAATGGTCCAAATTAAAAGTTTTTTTTCAAAATTTTTGTTTTTTTCTCGCCTTTTCAAAAAAAAATACAACACAAATATTCGACGTGTTTTTGAATGAGTTTTTTGAGTCTTAAACGTTGAATCGTGTTTTTAAAAGAGAATGTCATTTTTGATTTAAAAAAAAATTTTTTTTTTCAAACATCTATCTATTCAACAATTTTTAAGACTAGTCCGATCGTGGGATCTCAATAACTACTATTTTTTCGATTTTTGAAAATTAATTTTCAAAAATCAATTTTCAAATTAAACAGGTTCTTAAAATTAATAATTAATCGTTAAGTCTGTTTATAAACAATAATAACAGTTTTTATTTATTCACGCATTTTTTTGAAAACCTTACATATACGATTATTTCCTGTATTAGAATATTCCTTTGCCAATACGTTTCCGTTGCTCATTGGAATAATTGAATGAAATTTTTGTGTCCCCTTGTGATTGACTTCGCAGTATTTTATCGTAAATAAAATATTTTTTTTTTGCATCTGCATAATGTTTCTCATGTGAAAATTTGACAGCAATATTCGGTAGACTATTTAGGTTCAATGCCTACTCATACAATCCTTGAACTGTTGTTATTTGCTCATCGATTAATTATCAATTTAAAAAATCTGTTAACAATGAAAAGGTGTCCAAATTAATTCAAAATGATTTAAAAAATACTATACAGTAACAAAAATTGGTATTCATAATAATTTATTTTTAAAAAAAATTTAATTTTCAAAAATCGATAAAAAATAGTAGTTATTGAGATCCCACGATCGGACTAGTCTTAAAAATTGTTGAATAGATAGATGTTTGAAATGAAAAATAAAAAAAATAAAAATCAAAAATGACATTGACTTTTAAAAACGCGATTTAACGTTTAAAATTCAAAAAACTCATTCAAAAACACGTCGAATATTTTTATTGTATTTTTTTTCTGAAAAGGCCATAAAAAACAAAAATTTTGAAGAACTGTTAATTTGGACCATTATTAAAGAAGTTATGACCTAAATACCAATAAAAGAGCGGTTTTTTGTTAATTTAATATCTTTTGAACGGGTAATCAAAAAAATCTCAAAATTCAACAGGAAGGGTCTTTTGATGGGTACTCAAAAATATGAAAAAATTGAGGAAATTAAAAAAAAAAGTTTTTCAAACTGTCCGATTTGGGATGGAATGCCCCATATATAAATATATGCATATGAGGATATATTATGCACAGATCAAAATGAGGCGGGGTGGGGATTTTGCCGGCCGTGGGAGGAAGTGGAGAAAGAGAGGGAGAGAGTAAAGCGTACTCGTGCGGTTTCCACGAGAGTGAGCGGACTTGATACTGGATGAATTGGAATTGAATATTATGCTGACCTGAACAAACAGCCACGGTGAAGCGAGAGCGTGAAACGAACGACCACAACACGCCACTCTCGTATGTATTATAATATATATATGTTTAAGCTCTTCTATTGCCGTTCCTGATATTAGAGCATTGGTGTTTCCCGCTGGTAGTATAGTTACCCCATAATTCTCACACAAGCGAATGGGCCCGTATATACATATATATACGCGCATTAATGGACGAGAGCTTTTCCAGAGTCCAACTACCGGACGATAGAGTGGCCTGGCCCGGTTACTCTCGCGAAATTTGTAATTATAACATCGGTAAGTAAATTATAATACAATGCAGTAGCGTTTGGGGTGTTTGGTATTCACAAGATAAATAGGACGTTAGCGAACAACCGTAGGGGGTAGAGCGTGCTTGTACGAAACACCGGAGGACGTCAAAGTTCAGGGAGAGAGAGAGGAGGTCGCGGCAGCGGGAGCAGCAGCGCACAGTGCGCCGTCTTCCTTCGTGAACCTTGGCTCGGGCACTCTCTTCACCGATTTTGCATGCCTTTGGCCCGGAGCACAAGCGGCTATTTCTCTCTTTCACCGGACGATGTTGGCCTCGCGATGAGAGAGAGGAACATCGTAAGCGGAGCTCTCGAACTAAAACGCGAACGTAAATGTTGCGACGAATGTATTATAATGTGTCTCGGAGCGCCGGTGGCCGAAGTATGGAAAACTCGCCAGTCGCCTAGCCCTCGGGCTTTTTGTAGGTACCGAGCTACGAGTGACCCGGCTACTTCTATTCGTCACTGACCAGTCACGTCTACGCACTTTCGATGCTTTCTTCTCGACGAAGAAATCGCGATAGCGGCTTCTTTCGTGACTGTTTTTCTTCTTCTCATCCTTTTCGGTTGGCTCGAGACAACTGAAAAGGATGAGACTTTGATGACGCACTGAACCAATTATAAGTATCAATGTATAATTAATAATATTGATAGTTACCAAAGTTGTAAGCAGCAGGGACGTAAGAACACTTACAACGGATAGAGTTGCAGTACCACAATTTCGCAACGTAGGCTTTTTTCCTTCGTAAAATTGAACTTTACGAGGTTAACTGATAAATAATAACAAGTTTGCGTTGAAACTGCGCAAACTGTATTTTTTGGAGCCAAGAAAATTTACGAGCGATTACACTGAATGAAATCGTCGAAATAAATACCAAAGTCTTCGCCGTCTCATTCCGCACGACTATACTTAAATAATAAAGAACGATGAGACACAAATGGCGAAGGTAGCGGGAATGAGCTCGTCGCTACCAGCGAGAAAAGAAACAAAGCTGTTCTCGACTTTACCGCGGAGGACAGGGAGAAGGAGGGTTCACGAACGATTGAGGGACGATAAGTATCGACGAAGGGAACATTAAAAAAGAAAAAAGTCTCAAAGAGGGGGCCCCCGATGCATCTGGCGCACCTGACAGAGCGTTCCGTGGTTGAGCGGTCACTGTCTCTTGTATCCTTCTTCCTCTTTTTTTTCTTTACCCTCAGTTTCTCGCTCTTGAGAATTCCCTTTCGTCACTTTTTCTCTAACTCGAGTACCGACGTCTTTTTTTTTCATTTTTTGTTGCAGAAGCAGTGGACGGTCGACGAAGGACCTCTCTTTTTCCTCTCAACTACCTCCGCAGGTATATATAAATATCTATATTATATTTATATCGAGCCGCTATATTTTGAGAATCGACTGACCCCTCGTAAGTTAATTCCAAGGCCCCAGACTCTTCGCGAGTTGAGTTCAGAGTCTCCGAGTCGATGGGAGGAGGCGCGGTGTCAGGACCGTGCAAACCCTTGATATACAGATATATATGTAACATATTATGCCAAGTACAGCATATAGTATATACCCCGTCGGCAAATAGGTCTCGTAACATCCGCTCCTTAATGACCATTATTGAAATTTTACTGCTTCTTAATTGGATATTAATGGCGGGTTACCGGGCATTACTCGTTAGTAAGTTACTGAGTTTGATACAAGTAAGTCGCGTTCAAGTGACTCCTGCTATCACGTCTGCGTCATATACCATATGTATATCGCGCCCTTATTCGTATACGAATATATGGGGTGTTCCGAGTCTACGCGATCAACGTTTCATCCTTTTTCAGTCGTATTTGCTTCGTGAGGATTTTCCCGACTCTGCTGAGGTGAAAGAGTACCCTTGATTTATTGTATTTTTTTCCTGTTCCAAAGGAAATTTCATTTTTAAGTTCGAAAAAAAATCATAGTATAAAAATTTGTAGGCTATTGATATAGTTGGCCATTTGCAAGCTATTTATAGACAGCTATTTATTGATCGATTGATGGAATGGAATGGAAAAGGAAGACTGATGGAAAAAATTGTAGAAAGAATTTTTTAATTCCGAGAAGGTGAGCGTCAAAAATCAACCGAGTTAACTTTGAACGCCCCATATACATATCGAGTATTGTGCACAAAAAACGCAGTGTGCAGAGTGCACGGGTGGTGCGCATTATCGAGGTTTCATACATGCTCCACTGTGTCTTTTAATATCTTTACGAGCGCAAATTGATTTCGCTGATGAATTTATCGTTCACGTCATCTCGCGAGACTCCTTGTGATCATGGAGCAGGCATAAACTAATTGAAAAAAAAATCTGGAAATGTATTACATTCTCTTCGGATATCCATATATTTTTATTTTTTACATATTTAATGTATAAATTAAATAATTCAGCAGGTAATTCAAATGCCGCTTCGACAGGAAGTGACGACGCAAAATTTCTTCGAACTTTCATTATTTCATCTTTTTTTATTCAGCATTCATATAATTTTTTTAATTAAGCAATTGCAAAGACATTCAATCGTATTAATACCAAATATTAACGTCAAACGTCGTACGATTCATTAACGTTGATGTCGATCGATGAAAATCGATTCTGCCCGGGGTAGAGCCATTTTTTCCCCTTTATTTTCATTGTCAGGCTGCCAGGTGCATACGCGCCGGGAAATACGATTGTATCGGCTATAAACCGCGTGACTTGGCCAGCCGCAGCACGAACTCTGAGGGAAGGACAGGTTCAAAAAGATGCTACCGTAGAGGCTAACCAAGAAATCATTGAAAAAGCCTCAAGATTCTGTAAATTGACGAAAAAAATTCACATTGAACGATTTCTATTGACCTTTCGGTAAAGATACAATCTTAATTCAGTCCGAGGCGAATAAAATTCGTAGATTAAAATATCGTCGCATTTCTGACCGTAAATAACAAAAAAACCTACGGAGTTTAGAAGCATCTATCGAAATAGAGGATAGGCCCTTTGAGGTTTCTACAATTAGACAGGATTTCCACAGTTTAGACGATAAATTCAGCCGTTATTTCGTATGCAAACAACGGATTTGGTGCTTTTAGGGTTATTCGACGTTACCCCGTTCTCTTCGTGATACTGGTAAATTATAAAGACGCCAAAGTGAGTTGCCTTGTCCGATTATGCGTGCCGTCTTGCTCCAGTGACTTTTCGAACGGAATTTCTCCGACATCTGCGTATCCGTTGTTTCCTTCGGTCGAGCCCTGGGGCAGTGACCGTCTCGATTATTTTTTTTTTCACGCACCATATGACCAAAGAAACCTATGAGACATTTCACATGACTCTAACCACTTATTGTGAATTTCGTTCGGTTTCATGGCCCCAAATATCCTTACTCAACGTACCACAGCGACGCTTATTTATTTTTCCTTGGGGAGAAAAAATAGTAACCATTTAAATAAAAGCCATGGAATAATATCACTGGAATAATCAAAGTCTTCTTTTCCAGATTTTCCAGAAGTAAAATCTGGAATGATTCAAGGGCTCGGCTCTTGGATATGAGAACAGCATACGAATGGCGCCGAATTTTTAATGAATCTTCAAAATTTGAAAGTTTTGAGGAAAAAAGATTGAAAAATGTCTCCATGTGTAAAAATGAGACATAAAATGGATAGATACGCGCGCTGTGAGCCCTAACATTCTTACGAGAGTTATTCGAAATATTCATACAAACGAGATTGAAGCTGCGTCAAAGACGCACAAGGGCGTTTGTGGAAGAATCTCTCGGCTCTCGAGGTACAGGTCCTGGGATCTTGGTAGGGCCGCCCGCGCGGCGTTGATACGCGTTTCAATGCTGCTGGCGTCGTCAAAGTTGTCGGACCTTCGTCGTCGAGTTATTCCACGGCCCTATGGCGATATTATGCCGACGGGTGTCGCGGACTCGGCCGATTTAACGAGAGCGACACGAGAGAGAAGAAAGAGCGAGAGAGAGACGCTCGCGCCTCAATTGCCCCTCTCGGGCGCCGTATTTGATTGCCCGACGTCGTTGAACGCCGTCGTCCGTCAGGAATTATCATAACTCACCTTGGCAATCTCTATAGCCTGAGCTTCGTTCTCTCTCTCTCTCTCTCTCTCTCTCTCTCTCTCTCTCTCTCTCTCTCTCTCTCTCTTTCTGTCTGTGCTTTTACTCTCACACGACGATGATAGCCACAACGAAGTTCGCCGGAGAGGATCGTAGATTGAGAGTCGTGACTCGCGAGCGGGGGTGGGCGAGAAGAGGCCGGAAGGGCGTTAATATGCATACCTATTACGCATGCCGAGGCATCCCAATGAGCACGATCCTCTGTGTATCAAATATTCGCGATACATCACATTGGCACTGCCAAAAACAAAATATCAGACTTTTGTGATTCACAAATTTTCTCTTCAGGCACTCTGGTCGACCTCCAATTTCCGAGGATTATAATCACAGTGTACGGAGGAGTTCCATTAAAGAAAAAATATTCGAGCCAATGAAATCGATTCAAGTGTCTTGCCACTTTATTCTCATCGGCCAATGGCGTTATGAATCGTTTTCCAATTCCTCGTCTCGCTCGCACTTGTTCAATCTTTTGTGGTCGGAGGAGAGGGCAAGATTGCGAGTCCCCTCGAATGCTGTGCGGAATCAGTGGAGGAAGCGAACGAATCTGGGCAAGGAAGAACGGACAGACGGTGTAGAACGAAAGAGAGAGAGTGAGGAGCTTGATCAAGAGCGAGAGGGCAATTTTATCGCAGCATCGTTCCCTCCTCCAACCAAGATACTCCACGAAGCTTTTGTTCCATTTTTTTCTTCGATCGGTATACATCTTGAAAAATGGTATGAATCGAAGAATACTCGCTCCCAGCTCATTGCATAATGAGAGTACGAAGAGGAAAAAAACGTTCCAAGACGCCTACAACGCCGACGCGCTGATTAAGATCGTTTTCACAGCGTTTCGGACGAGCGAGTTTCCGCCCGTTCGTCCAGGCGTGATGGGCTCTCTTCGTTGGTCATAGGGGCACACATAACAGCGCGATACATCTCACACATGCTGTACGACGACGAGCGATGACGATTACAATAGTTACACCGAGGCAGCGAGTACGACTGTACTGCTCACTCGCTCGAATCGACTAATAACACTCCCGCCCTCACTTTTATATTCTATATACATGCATCCTTTCGTACATACATATTCACGTATCAGCGACTGGCAAACATTGGGACATAGCTCACTAGATTTCGTATGTAAAATCGCTCCAACGCTCTTTGCCTCGCGGTGGGAATTTTTTTTCTTTTCAATAACCTGCAATTTTTCAAGTATCATCGACAATTGGAGTTGCCATGTGAGACCATGAACAAAAAAAATTAAAATCCCTTAATATACAGGAAATGATAATTACAGAGTCGGAAATAGCCGACCGATTATGATTTTTTGTACCGAACGGCCGTATCAACATGATTTTCCAATCCGCGATATTGTTTTGAAAAAAAGAATGAACCGACGAGTGGACTGAAGCGTTACGCAATAAAATTTCTAGCTGCGTAACGTGCACTTGTGCATAAAGTGTGATGATTGTGTCTTCAACAAGTGCAAACATCTCTACCGGTTATTATTCTATCGACAAACGTCTCTATCGAAAAATTGCGGTTTTTTTTTTTAATTATTCGTTACAGTTGTTATTTGGTACAATTATGACCGTTAAGGATGCTACTGTCCCATTGCAGTTCTTCTTATGATTCAAAATGAGTACCATCGTCTGAAAAAATGCACAAAAACTCGTAATTTAAGGATGTTGAGTCCCTATGAAACTTGTTAATGTTGATTGCTCGATAAATAGCTTCTTAATCGTCGTGAAATTTTTACACGACCTTGTGAATACTTCCTGTAAAAACATACCAAATTTTCAGAATTTTATCATCATTACTTCAACCTCCTTAAGGGTTAAAATGAAAAATGATGACAAAATTCTGAAAATTTGGTATCTTTTTGTATGAAGTATTTAAGAGGTCTTGAAAAAATTTCATAACGATTAGGAAGCTCGTTATTAGATAATTAACATTTTGTTAAGAAAATTTTTTTAAACAGATAAAAAAAATATTTATCAATAGACTTCGTTTTATTTCCGTTGCTTTCAATATATTGTAGACATACAAAAATTGAGGTAAAAAAAAACTTATCGCAAAGTTATATCAGTTTCCATAAGATTACATTTAATTTAATTTAATTTGTTGATGTTGATTGTTCGATAACGAGCTTCCTAATCGTCGTGAAATTTTTACACGACTTCTCAAATACTTCATCCAAAAACATACCAAATTTTCAGAATTTTCTCATCATTTGCGATTTGGGACTGAACATCCTTAAAAAAACATTATAAAACTAATAGCGGGATGGTATATAAATTTTAAAAAAATCATTTTTGCGTTATTGGACTTGAATCAATGAAATTATCGATACACGGAGCACCCAATATCCAATATAACATAAAAAATAAATTATAAATTTTTTAACTTGTATTATAATTCATTATATTTATATGTATAATGTAATACATATAAATATAATATAGATACCAATTGATAATAGAGTGACGTACCAACGCCGAAATAAATTCGAATAATTTAATTAATATTTTCTAAATAATCGGCGACGAGACGCTACCGCGTCTCTCAATACATATTCATAAAGCCCGCACTTGCGCACGAACGCGAACGCGGCCAGGCGCATATGTATATATGTATACATGCGCCGGGCCGCGTCTGCGTTCGTGCGCAAGTGCCGTACACTCTCGCCGAGTATGCGCAGAGTCAGCCGGAAACGAGCAGAGAGCGAGAGTGCAAAGCGTACGCCCGGGCCCGACTCGTCTCGTCCTCCCCTTCTCTCTCAAGGAGTAGTCGCATAGGCAATATTCCCGCGCGAGAGTCTCGGCGAGAGTGTACCTTCACTCGTAAAGTCGCGAACCGGTAACGTTTGCATACATTTTTATTTCATTCGCCAAGAGTGTCGAGAGTCGAATATTCTATGTAAACATGTTTATTTGACGCTTGGACATAGACGATACTCAGAATATACATATATATATATATATCCGCGCGTGGTCTAGAAGCGTCCATGCAGCTCGTTTTTCTTCCCCCACTTGAATCAACTGCGCAGGCGCGCAAGATGGCCGCGCTTACGGGTAGTGCTAGCTCGGCGTCTGTACTGGCAAAGTTCGCAGAGCGTCTATTTCTTACGTGGCGATAAATTTATAGTTTCTCGACAATAGCCAAAATTACCATTGTTACTGTGCTGTAATGTGTGGGACAATGTGACGATAAATCGACGATGAGTGAAATAAAATATTGACGTTGCGACTAGTTGAAAAACAATCGCGTAAGCAACATTGAGCGTCGCGCACGCCGATGTCGTTGATTCAATGGTGGAACGTTGCGTATCCCGCAAAAATCAGAAATTCGATCGTGAATCACGAGACGGCCCGTGACACGAAGAAAAATTAGTATCGTGACAGTTTTGGAATAAATTCTTTTTTTTGCAGCTTCGAATAATTGACTATGAGTTCTTTGAGGCGTTGGTAAATCTGATCGTGTGGCGAAAAAAATGTGATCGGTAAAAAATTACAGAAAAAAATCAACGCAAACCTGGAATAACTAAATATTTAATCCATATTTTTTCATGTGTAACAGTTTTTTGATAAATAATTTAAATACCGTGTCTTTGGTGAGTGTAAATTATACATTAACGATATATGTATCACATGTTCGACAGATTCGATCAACGTGAATTCACCGGCTGCAATTCTCACTCTTTTGCGACGAGGAAGCAAAAAGGAGTGCCGAGGGAATAAAAAACGCGATTCATTATGGAAGATGGAATGGGTAAGTTTTTCAGAATTTTTTTTGTCTAGAAAATTTAACGTGCAACGGATTCAAATCTAATCGAATATAATATATCAAATAATATAATTGAATCAATTATAAGAAGTATGGCTTTGAATTTACCCCGATAGACTGATCCAATCATTACAGAATTGTACTTTAACCATTTCGAAAAATGCTTGAACAAATCGATAGAAAAATTTCGATTTTACTCATCGAACCTTATCCATCGAATAATTTCGTTTGTTTTGATTTCACGTCGTTTTTCCCCTCGAACATTAAGACCACCTGATAGAATGAATAAAAATAAATCACTTTTTTCAACCCGCCGGGGGGAGTATTTCCGTCGTTTTTCAATGAGCACCGAGTATTTAGTTTCTCGAAAAAATTCTTCGGAGACAAAGGAAATCGTTGCTGCCGGTGCGATGGTATCGCCAACTATAGACATAAATATATAGAAGTGTGTAACGTCATATACGTGAGTATATGCAGTCAACCGAGACGTAATTTTTTTGCTTTTTTTTCTTTCCTTCTGTCCCTCATTTGCTCTTTTACTACATCCGTCTCGTTCGTATTCTTTTACCCCCGGCTTCTTCGCTATTGGTATATAACTTCCTTTTGATTATCTCACACCGTCCTCAATTAATCAGCCCGACAGTTTCGCGCTTGGTCTTAATTACGCGCCGAGGTTCCATATAGCAGGTCTGCCCATATTCTCGTCGTATCTCTCCGTATAGTTCGCGTTTTCAGTCGTTGTCGTTGTCATCATCGTTTTCGTACATTGACCATAAAGATGCCTGTGAGCAGGTTACACACGCGAGCGCTCTGAAGGGCATGCACCCGTGTCGTTTCAAATAAGTGCGCGCGAACACACACACACACACACACACACACACTGCCAGTGTGAAACAAAGGATACAAAGAGAATATTCATTATACGTCGACAGGCACCCCCGCGTGGGCCTGAAATTAAAAGCTTCTATTTGCGAATTCAGGGCGCTGCCAGAAATTTTTTTTCGCATGGTTCCGAATCCTGGCACCAATGTCCTGTTTACAGTGTCATGATATATGGGTCATTCCATGTCGAATCGACCAAGAGTTGAAATCGGCCCCTTTCAATTTCGATGAAATTTGGTCAGAAGTTTTCGTTTTTAATAAAATGAAGTTCTACCGGAGGAAACAAAATTATTTTTTTTTTTCGTAAGTTATGCAAAATTTCACAATTTTTTAAATCTTTCAAGTTTATTTTTTGAATATCTCGAAAACTATTATAGTTACGAATAATCGTTCTGAATTCGTCGTAAAGAGTATACTTGAGGTTACGAACAAAAAAATATTCCGAAAAAAAATTTTGAAAATTGATGAATTTGGAGAATTTCGAATTTTCAAAAATCGTGAAAATCCAAGTTTAACATTGAATTTTTTGTTCACTTTATTTTATATAATACCTTGTACTGATCTTAAAAAATGCTGAAATTTTCAGGATGGTGTTTTTTGTTTCCAAAATATAAATGTTTGAATTTTGGTAAAATTTTTTTTTTACCAAAATACTTTTACTTTTCTTTATTGCTCAAAATTACAAAACTTCATGGTTGCTCAACTTTACTTAACTGAGAGGTAAAAAACAATTTTTTTTTACCAAAATTCAAAAATTTATATTTTTGAAACAAAAAAACACCATCCTGAACATTTCAGGATCTTTTAAGATCAGTACAAGGTATTTTATAAAATAAAATGTAACCAAAAATGTAACCATTAAATGTAATGTTACATTTAACGTAACATTAAATGTAATTTAATGTTGATCGTGGATTTACACGATTTTTAAAAATTCAAAAATTTGTATTTTTGAAAAAACCAAAAATACCTTTCTGAAAATTTCAAGATCTTTTAAGGTCAGTACAAGGTATTATATAAAAAAATTGAACCAACAATTTAATGTAGAATTTGGATTTTAACGATTTTTGAAAATTCAAAATTCTCCAAATTCATTGTTCAAAATTTTTTTTCGCATTTTTTTTTTCGTGTAGCCCCACGTATACCCTTCAAGACAAATTCAGAACGATTTTTCGTAACTATAATAGTTTTCGAGATATTTAAAAAATAAACTTGAAAGATTTGAAATATTGTGAAATTTTTAATTTTGCATAACTTTCGAAACCAATGGTTTTTTTCCTCTGGTGGAACTTCATTTTATTAAAAAAGGAAAACTTCTGACCAAATTTCATTGAAATTGCAAAAGGTCGATTCCAACTCTTGATCGATTTGACATGACCTATATAGATGGATTTTTTAAATAAGAATTTGTAACAATGTTGAGGATTTGAAAATAACTAAACTTCGATTTATAAGTTTATCGACGTTTGTGTGAACATGAAAAAGGTTATGAGGTTATAAAAAATACATCGATACAAGAGCCGAAAATAAAAATTAATTTTTTTTTTTTTTGTATTTTGACCAAAATTCAATCGGTTCACTAAAATCACTGTAATTAATTTTCTAGATAGGACTGCCACTTGAACACGAGCTCATTCTCTTCGTAATCGTTCAAGCTTCAAAATCGCGCTTGGTTCATTTTTCGATTTTTGGCATATTTTTAAAGTTCGTTCATCGATTTTTGCAAATGTTTTAAGACACACACTCCTTTCCGCTTTTTCGGCGATTTTTAAAGTGCTCTCATTTCTACACAAATTAAGTTATCGGAATCAACCAAACGTCATTCTCCAAGTTTAGTGACAGCCTTTAAGTACAAAAAATAAATTTTGAAATTTGTCAAACCGAAGTAAAGTTACGGGCACTTGAAAATTCGCTATTTTGAGGTTTTTGAAAATAGGACCAAAAATTGAGCAAAAAGGGTTTTTAATGAAAATTCATGAAAATTTTGATTTTTTGAAAAAACTATTGGTATATTCGTGTTCAGGGGGGAAAAATACATCGAGATAAGGCCGGAAGAAAATAAATTGAAATTTTTTTTTTTTGCATTTTGGCCAAAATTTAATCGGTTCGCTAAAATAGCTGTAACTTTTTTCCTGCATCAAATTCCAGCTCCAACTTGAGCCTATTTTCTTCGTAATCGTTCAAGCCTCAAAACCTCGTTTGGTTCATCCGATTCGGATAATTTTTAGATTTTTGGCAGATTTTTAAAGGTCGACCATCGATTTTTGCAAATTTTTTAAGGCATACCCCTTTCCATTTTTTTCGGCGATTTTCAAAGTGCTCTCATTTCTACAAAAATTAAGGTATCGAAATGAACCAAACGCCATTCTCTAAGTTTAGTAAAAGGCTTTGAGTACGAAAAATAAATTTTTGAATCTGTGAAAGCAAAGTAAAGTTACGAGCATTTGAAATTTTGCTATTTTGAGGTTTCTGAAAATTCGCCAAAAATAAAGACCAAAATTTTTTTTTCTTTTGAAACCTTATTTTGATGGAAAATACACCGCTGATCACGAATCACACAGAGTTTTTGTTGAAAAAAAAATTGGTTCACGAGAATAAGCGTAAAAAACACTTGAAAAATTTTGTTCGATAATGTTTTTTGAAAAAATTGAAATTTTGAGAGATTGACGTTGACGAATCAGCGCTGAAGTCGCTCCTCAAGGAGGGTCACGATCCCAGTTTCTTTGGATTTATGTTGGTCGACTGATTTATTGCGGCAGTGGTCGATATATATATATATATATATATATTTAATATACATCGTTTATGCAATATTTTGGCCAAATTTCATAACTTTTCCCAGCGCATCCGAGATATTGGATGCTGAGAAACAAAACGACGTAGTCGAGCTATCCTAGCCGGTCGATTGATCGGAATTACGACGTTTTGTTCGCCAGCTGTCGATATACTTGGTACGATAAGGTATAGACAGTTATATCCGGCGGGGCACAGGCAATTAATAACTCGCCAGGGCCTATTAATGCCATTGTTCAGAGACGCGTGACCGAGTACGGTGGCTGCGTATAGGTGTGCGCTCGTTCACTATACACCGCCACAAAATACCTATAGCATCCATCCACGTGTATTCTTATACATATATAAATGACTGATTCTCCAAAATACCAGCCAAACTTTCAGTCTGCGATTCACAGATTTCATTTCTAACTAGAGAATTTAATACTGCATATCAAATGGCAATTCTTCATTTGAGAAAAAAATTTCTCATGCATCATTGAATTATAAACCTCTCTCTCCATTCTCTTCTTTTCTGATATTTGGGCCTTTTTCTGATATTTGCGAGAGATCTCTGGGGAAAGTGAAAGCGGGACTGTATTTTGATAGAATTGAAGGTGGGATCTTTATTTGGCAGAAATCGTTTCGATATTTCAAAGAATCAATCGTATATATATGTTTGCATGTATGGGCACATCCAGGAGACTCTGCTATGTGTAACAGGGCATACAACGACGACACAGTGGGGCTTATATTCATCAGGTAGAGGGGAACTCACACCGTGCGAGCAGGTGCTACCGCGCGGCACCTCTCGTTTCGTACTACATGTATTTATATACGTATATAGACATGTATATATATATATACGAGGGCCACGCGAGCGCCAAGAGCGCATTATCTTCGCTGTGAATCTATCGATCGATCGGTAGATTGTGAATCGATGCATTACCCACCTCCCCGTCGCACTGGCCCGTTTTCTCTGTGGTGGCAAAAAAAAGGTGAAGACGAGATTCTTATCGCCGTGCATTGAGCAAACGAGGACGAAAACATATATATAATGGCATTGTACGAGTGTTTTTTTTTACGACGCTGAGACACAGGGAAGAGGTTTGTAAACTGGCGCAGCTGACGAGAACAATATGCCAAAAGACACGCGCAATGCACGTCAAAATATCGGGAAAACATTTAAAACTCTGCCGGATGCGAAACTAACGAATAACGGGTGAAAAAAATTTCACTTCCAATAGTTTGGCGTCAGGAAAACAACGCGATAGATATCCGGGATTGTAGGGCGCTTATTTTTCTCGTTACGATTACATATTAACATTAAGAAGGTTCTATCGCCATAATCATAATAGTATATGAGGTTTTCCCGCTCAACGGGACCTTCCCTTTTAGGCCGACCGCTTTCGATTCTCTTGAAACTCGAGTATGTTTTAGTGTTGCCTGAAAGTATATTGTACACCAATTTTCAGATCTCTAACTATGATACTTTTTGGAATACACCAAAAGTTATATTTCAAACTTTTTGCGTATTCAGCGCTTCGGAGCTTTGGCACGGCGCGAAATAAAATTTAAAAAAATTCTTTGACAATAGCTTTCAATCGGAAATTTCCTGTGTTTAAAAAAAAAAATATCAGCGGTTCCGAAAAAAAACTAATTTTATTTAAATTTCGGCCAAAAAGCGAAAAAATTGATTTACAAAAAAAGAGCATTATTCAATTCGGCGGACCTATTTTTTTCATGTTTTGTATATATCTGAGAAGTCACGATATAAATTTCAAGTTGGAACTCGCATCCTTTTACCAAGTCTTTTGGTAGGATAAAAATTCTTAAATATAAATATAATTATAAATTCTTAAATATAATTCGTATTCAACAGTTCCCTGATGTATTATATAGCGTTTTTTTAAACTAATTTTGAATTTAGTAAATTTATTAAATTTATTGAATTAAATTTATTAAATAATCAAATGTATTAAACTTTGAATTTAATAAATTTATAAAATTCGAAATGCATTAAAAAAAACTATTTAATATATCAGAGAACTGTTGAATACGAAAAACACAATATTTAAGAATTTGTATCCTACTAAAAGACTCGGCATTGGTAAACGGATGCGAGTTCCAACTTGAAATATATATCGTGACTTCTCAGATATACACAAAACATGAAAAAAAACTGTCCTGTTGAAGTAAATTATGCTCTTTTTTTGTACATCAATTTTTTCGGTTTTTGGCCAAAATTCAAGTGAATTCGTTTTTTTTTCGGAATTGCTGATATTTTTTTCGAAAAGCGCATGAAATTTCCGATCGAAAGCTATTTCCAAAGAATTTTTTCGATTTCGATGCCAAAGCTCCGAAGCGTTGAGTACGCAAAAAGTTTGAAATATAACTTTTGGTGTATTCCAAAGAGTATTATAGTTAGAGATCTGAAAATTGGTGTACAATATACTGTCAGGCAACACTAAAACATACTCGAGTTTCAAGAAAATCGAAAGAGGTCGGCCTATAAGGGGGTCCCGTTGAGCGGGAATACGTCATATACAAAGTAACGGCAAAATCATCGGAAACAATTTTTCCAAGATAATTTTTTGTAATTTTGCGTGGATCTTCTTGAGCGTCGTATTATAAGGTGTAAAAAATTTGAGAAGGTTTCATCGTCCGGTAATCGAGATATTCAGTGTTTGAAATCGCAACTTTGACACAAGGTCTTGTGGGAAGTTACGAAAAAAAACGATATTTCACAACAAGTTACTCGATTTCCAGACGTTTGACCTTTCTCAAATTTTACCCACGGTTGAGTATGATTGTTAATAAGGTTCAAACGAATTTTAAACAATTAATTAAACTTTGAATTTATCAAACGCATGAGAAACGATGGAACCTCCTTAATGGGAATTGACAATTTTATATTTCGATCGACTTCCGATTTTTCCCTCGAAATTTTTGGTTCCACACGTATCGTGTGCCGTGAACGGAGCTCGGCCCTTATAAGCGCGCAAACCTCCGGTTATTTATTTTTGTGTATATATATTTTTTTTCAACCACGTCGCGCCACGTTTGACCCGCGAGAGTCCTCTGCATATGCGCGCCCCGTACAAAGTTTACGATACTTTCGCATCGTCGACTCTTGCGCTAATATACATGTCACGTACAATTCGTATCGGCAGAAACGCGGATACGGATGCGTGCCTTTGATAGTTTGCCGAACTGGTTTTCTTTTACGAGTCTGCTTTTTTTCGTAGTTTTATTTGTATGTTCTTTTTTTCTCTTCTCTTTTTTCGTTCATTTCGGCGATACATCGTTTTGCTCTGATCGTGCGATTTGCCACGTGCGTGGCAACAAGTTCACGTAAAGTTGATGCTTCTGTCGCGACGTTATTTCATTTTACGCGACACGGCGAGCTTTTCCACGTTGCACGAACATGCATGGGAAATTTATTTTCAAGTTTCGAATGCATATTTCATGCACAAGGTATATATGAGGCATTCCATGCCATTTCGAACGGTCAAAAAGTGCTCCACTATCAAAAAAATTGACATTTTGTCAAATTAATCAATTATATGAAAAAGAGTACTGTAATTTTTGGATCGCATGTTTTGGAGTTTTTCCAAACTTTCTAAGTACCGTTATATCTTGAAAGCATACGATTGAACGGAAAAAATTATCAGTCAAAAAAGTTGCAGTTTCACATGAACTTTGTGAACAATTTTTTTTGAATTTTTCGAGTTTAAAGAATGACCATTTTCATCAAAAATATACGAAAATAATTTTTTTCGGTTGGTATGTCATTCGATTTATCTCAAAAAATTCCAGAAAATTCTCTGAAGTGTGTGCAATACACACGTATTTTTTTTTTAGATGCCTCGATTAGTTGTTCCAAAACTATGCTTTATTTTATTAATAATATTTTTTTTTTAAAAATCAATTATTATGGAAAATCATATTCTTCCAAATTGTTTCTCTCAAATTTTTTGATAAAAGAACATCTACAATAATAATATTAATGTTTTGGAGCTTATTGGAGCAAAAACAAAAATAATATTATTAATAAAACAAAGCATAGCTTTGGAACAACTAATCGAGCCATCTAAAAAAAATACGTGTCTATTGTACACACTTCCGAGTATTTCCTGGAATTTTTTGACATAAATCGAAAGTGACGTACCGACCGAAAAAAATTATTATCGTATCTTTTTGATGAAAATGGTGATTTTTTAAATTCGAAAAATTGAAAAAAAAATTTTTTTACCGAGTTTATGTAAAACTGCAACTTCTTTGTCTGAAACATTTTTCTGTTCAATCGTATGCTTTCAAAATACAACGGTACTTGGAACATTTTGAAATTTTGAAAAACTCACGAAAATGCGATCAAAAAATTTTGAAAAAATTTACACTACTCTTTCAAATATAATTGAATAATTCGACAAAATTTCAATTTTTTTGAGAGTGGACAGCTTTTTGACCCCTTGAAATGGCATGGAATGCCCCATATACATTCGAAATAAGGGTTACGAAAATAGCAAGTTCATCCTGAGGAGATAAAAGGATTGAGATTCCATTAATAAAGTAATGAATAATTAATTAAATTAAATTGCCCGTGGCCTAAGTGTAGATAACGAACCAAATTTTATTGGAACAAATTCCATTGTCGATTAACAAGGAAATCGACGGTCGGATGAATAATAAGTCAGCACCTAATACTGGTACAATTTAAATTCATTTTGGAGCCTTGTCTTTGCCAATTTTTACAGAGGTTCGAAAGAATCCCGAAACAAGTTGGAATGCTCCATTGAGGAAATATTCACTGATACGTGGTTTCGGAGGGAAACCGGAAAGAATCTTCCGGTTCTCACCGAGTCACGGGGACTCTCGACGAGGGGTGTATCGCTAGTTTGAAAAAAAAAATCTCCCATCCGATAAATCCGACGGCGCATTTTGGATCATACGTGCGCGACCACTAAGGCGCTTAGTCCAAATAGCCTTTCGTATCTATACATGTATCTATATACGCGCATAATATGTTCATCCCCTAGACTCATTGTGCAGACATTCTCATAAGAGAACGCGTAATAGTTTCCATCATCGAGCCTTACACACGACGCCGGTGAGCTCGTCGTTTCCTACTGACTGCTTGCCGCGCTACCGAACTCAAATCTAACTTATTTACATATCTGGCGATGCCGGTAAAATTACCATATCCACGCTCAGGGATAGTAAGGTATATCGAGTAAATATATCGTGCGTGCGTGTTGTTATACGGAGGAATATATACGTGCCAACGGATGTGAAGGAAAGAACCAAACGCACGTCGACGATTTGTGTATATAGGTATATATCCATGTATCGTATGTACATAAACATCGGTATACAAAGTGCGTACAGATAGGGCAATATCACACGAATGTGGAGAAACGGATGTTATTCCATAAGAAACGAGTGCGAGCAATTCGAATCAGCGAAGCGCAAATTTGTGTTTTTTCAAAAACTAAATTCCAGCAAGATGAGGTTTTTTCGTCGACCAAATTTTAGGGGCAATTATCACTATGATTAGGCCAGGCTTTTTCGTTGTGTATTTTTCTTTCCATCGAAGCAGATAAAAAATAAGGATTTCCATCTCGATCGTCTCTATCGTCATCATCATTATTGTTGCCATTGCTATGAAAAAAGGGTTGCCGGATCGACGAGCGCACACGGTGTAGCGTCGTGTTTCGCTGATATCTGCATATTTTAGAATATCTCCGGGGGAAGGGACGCTGTGTGGCCGCTGCATACGTTTTTACGACGGTGTGAACCAAAAATTCACTCTGCCGACATGGTGAACTTTCTATCCGAGCAATATATTATATTTGGACATTAATTTATGTGCGTCGTACACTCGGAAAAAGAAGCTCCGGTCGATTTAACTGTCCTTATTCAGAACAAAAAAATTATTTGCGTACCGTCTTTTTTTCAATCTCATTTTTCATCAATTTTTGGTAATGGATAAAATGCGAAATTAAAAAAATCAAAATAAATTTAAGAAAATATAAAAAACTCTGATTATTTTTTTTATCTCATCCAACAACATATTCAAGTTTTACTTAATCTAGAAAGAAGTAGCAATATATTATATTTGGACATTAATTTATGGACATTAATTTAATTATTAATTAATTTGTCATTTATTATCAGAGTATAAAAAAATCAAAATAAATTTGAGAAAATATAATAAAATCTGAAGATTATTTTTTTATTTCATCCAACAACATATTCAAGCTTTACTCAATTTAGAAGGATCGGGATCAGAAAATTACGAAAAAAAACTTTTATAATTTCTTATATATTTTGCATCCATATATTATTTTTTCTACTAAATTATTTTCTCAGTGTACTTTATTCGATTAATATCGCCTAAACTGTTTATCGATTGTACCCAAATCTAAAATCGGACGTCAACGAGCACTCGAGAAAAACGGGATGGATCCCTTTGACGAGAGATTCAGTGGAAAAAAAATACATTAGATTTTCTTCCCACAATGGTGGCTTGGATTAGTATAAAAAAAACTGAAAGAATAAAAAAATGCATTATCCGGCAGAGTCCCCTGGTACGAGAGCATTAGGAGGCATTTTAACCCCTTAATGTATTATTCTTTCTTCCGATGCCCCGGGCTGTATATATGCATGGTTTTGCACCCTCAGCTTCGCTTCCTCGCGCCGATACCCTTTCAATAGAAATACACGCTCTGTCTCTTGGCTGAGCCTGCGGACGAGTGCGAGAAAGACGAGCGCGTTCTTCCGTTCTTGAGAACACCACCTTCACTCCCTGTCTCTCTCTCTCTCTCTCTCCCAATCCACCCCTTGCCTGGCAAATGCACGGACGATGCAAATTTCTTCGTATGCAAATGGCGGGGTGGTATGCAAATTCTCGAAACATGTGTTCGCCTTCGAACCCTTCCACGCAGAGACAGAGGGAGAGAGAGAGAGAGAGAGAGAGAGAGAGAGAGAGAGAGAGAGAGAGAGAGAGAGAGAGAGAGAGAACTCTCTTCCCTCAACCCCCTGTCTCCTGGTCTCTTCGTCCCTTCCGCCGTGGCTCTTCACCGCGTGTACCAGCCCCAGTGGCAATGACGATGATGGCAGTCTCGTTCCTCTCACCCGAAATTTCTATAACTTCTCTCGCTCTCTCGCCGCAGCATCCCTCCCCGCCGAAGATGATCGGTGACGCCGCGGACCTTGATTTGCATATCTCGAACATTTCCCTCACATTGTATCGCGCGTATACATACGTATATGCGTATTATTCGATCGTGGGGTTCTCTTTCCGCATTGGACGCTCGAGGAATGCTTCCTGATCAAGGATGCGAGCCATTAATCCGAATCTCTTTGAGTCTTGCGTACGGATTGACAGATAGCTTCGAGTGTTCCCAGGATATGAGTTTTTGTATACGCGAGATGTACGAACGGTGAAATAAAAAAAGAGGAAGCTCCCCGCGTGTTACCGAAAGTTCGAGATGAAAATGAGTTACCCGTGTAGAAATTTTGGTAGGGAAAAACTTCTGCCCCTGACTTGCCCTCCCTAACTAATGTAGGGAAATGATCCGCTCATCCTAACAGGCCCTGTTTAGCCATGTAACACCTGGCTGGCCATTTTCGGATCCGGCGGTCATGATCAGACCCCTATGACGATATGATCCGGCCCTAGCAGATCCTGATCAGGCCCCTAAGATTTTTAGAATCATGCCCTTAAAGGCCCTGATCACGGTCACGATCATACACCGAAGCGCTTTCTGAACAATTCGTTTTTACGAGGTACTCCTTTTTCAATGTATGCATCTTATTATTTATTTCGAGGCAACCCTTTCTTAGGGTACACTTTTCTTTTGGCAATCCTCGAAGAGAATATTAGATTCCGAGTGAACGGAAATTCTCTACGAGAATTAAATAAATAAGTACAATTACATAAGACGGCAGGAACTCCTTGTATGGATTCTTCCGACACCGACTTCTGCTAACATCCGTGCTCGCACCCGTCTATATAAGCATACTGAACACATTATCCGTATGCGAGTTCAACGGTTGCTGTCCTGCGACATCTCGCGCCAAGTCTCGGAACTAACGCGATGCGGTTCGTCGTGATAATAATAATAATCCTCTGCCTACGTAACGAACTTGTGACAGGCGCACAATTGCTTGTTATTCTCGCGGGATAATAGTAAATAATAATTAAATAATAATAATAATAATAATAATAATAATAATAATAATAATAATAATAATAATAATAAACGAGGCAATGATTGTTAATTTATTATTATTGTTATTACTATTATTGTTGTTTATTATTATTATTATTATTATTATTATTATTATTATTATTATTATACTACTGAAAGCCGATATACAAATAATTTTATTTTAATAAATACTCAGGGCAATCCAATAGTTTTCACATCAGAGCCCTGCCAGGGTAATAAAATAAAAATATTTTTTGCTTAAAAGTGTAAAAATAACGTCGTCGGAAACTGTTCATATTCTGATCATGCAGGGCACTGGTAATAAGTGATTATTTCAATGTAATAACTAGGGACCAGGTCGTTAAGTTCCATGTCAGGGCCCTGCCAGGAAAATCGGATCAGGCAGGGCGGATCAGGGGCAAGAATCAACTAATGGTTGCCCTATCACATTTCTACACGGGTACCGCTTCCTGCTTCATGAGCGCGCGATCACGCTATCGAAATGGTTCTCATGGTCCAAAGGGGAGGAAAGAAGAAAAAAGGAACCAACAATTTATTCCCTTAATCCTGCTCATCCGTTGATATTATTTTCTACTCGTGGTTGTTCAATCATCCGTGCGTGATTTTTGAGAAACACTTTCCAGATGGTATATCATTATTTTCATTATTGCCGATCTGCGAATCTCCGAATAAGAATAATGAAAAATGTGTAATTCTTTGCGATTTAATTTTTAAACATCACTTTAACATCATCGGTTGACAATATTTTTGTATTCAATATGAATGTTGGTCATTCGGTGCCAAGGGTGAGTTTCAGGTGTTGAGGGGTAGCAGAATTTTTTTTAAGGTTATCTCGTTGGGTGTCGAACGAAAGCCCATCAAAGTACGAGTCCGAAGATCTTTGATTCCATTTTTTTTATGTACCCTTTTTCTCTTCGCTCAGAATAATCAATTCTATTGCAAATGTCTCATCATGGATGAAACAGGGTACGTTGGGACGTGAGAAAAATCTATGCTCGTCCGTTACGGACTTTGGCAGTATATTTTGCGATGGAAAGAAAAAAGAATCCCCTCTAACGAATAATCGTGCTTGGCATATCGAAATTATGAAATAATCGAGAGCGTATCGAAGCGACGACGACGAAGCGCGAGAGAGAGAGGGAGAGAGGGATTCGTGTATATATAATTTTATTATAGTTATACCCTTTCACCGAGGATGTTTTGTCGCTGTGGATGCTCTCTTCTCTTTCGCATTGCTCCGGAGAGAAACGAAGAATAGACGTCATTGTCTGAAACCAGTTCGGGTCTCTCTGGTTGGTGTGCTCCTTTGCATACTCGTTCTCTCCATTCTTCTCGTTCACGAATCATAATTATTGTAGTACAACGAGAGAGAGAGGGGGGGGGGGGGGAGGGGAAGAGGGAGAGAGACCGCGCGCATTGATTATTAAACAGCTTATTATATGTGTCTCCAGCGATATATCTTGGTTTTGCCCCGTTGCTCGCGCGCAAAAGAGGCGTCCTGGAGGGTTGAGGGGGGCCAAGTTGTACGAATATTCGCCCAAAGCTTTTTGAACCACAAAAATCATTCCATAGAATTTTCTAAAAACACAATTACCGATTATTTGGCCTTGAAAACTGAATAACCCAGATGCGAGCAACGTTTGAAAGTGAAAAATAATTGTTTGGCTACGAATGAGTGCTCAGAGTTGAACAAAAAATAATTCGAAGGAGTGAGAAATGCGCGCCTCGACTGTGGGTATCATTTCTCAGCCCGTATCAGCGTAACTGAACACTCGTGATTCTGCACAATCGACGAGAACGCCGGAGCTTCTCGAAGAGATGCAGAACGGTCCATTGCATTGCCACGCGATTAGACGATTCGAATGAGAATCTGAGGTTTGTCGTGGCGGAATGGTCAACGCACTTTGTTGGCTGCGCGGTTTCCAGTTTCTGAACCGAGGTCACTGGACCTTCCAGAGCCCGGCAATATCATTCAAGTAAATCGTACATCAAGATGCTCGAAGTATAATTGAAATTTTAATATACTCAACGCACTCGAACTTTACGTACTTGTCGAAGCCCCTAAACTACTTTTTCTTTCTCTCTATGCTACAGTCTGTGTGATGTTCAACCTTGCATCATTTTTCAAATTCATTTTCTATTGTATTTACGCTTTGCTCGTACATTAAGCATGCAAAATCCTCGATAAAGATCTCAAAATATATTCCAATAATTTCTCACTTCCCAAATGAATTTTATTTAAAAAAAAAAAACTATTTTCGTTGCATTTTTTTTAAGAAATTCATTCTTCCCAAGACATTTCCAAAGTGTTCAAATCGTAGAAATATATTTTGAGGTTTTTATCACGGACATGAGATGCCAAATGCTCGAACAAACCATAAATCTCATTGAAAATGGGTCGGAAGGTTATTTTTATTGCATCGCAACGATGCAAACTTGAATATCATATCTCTCATATCGGGCTCTCGATTGACCACGAAGATTTGAAAATGAAAAATCGAACAAACCCGCTCGAAAATCTCGCAACTTATCGATGCGAGTCCAGAGTGAAAAACGTGCCAGAAGTTGCGCGTGCAGTTTGATCGCGATTGCTCCTCGAGGCCTGTTGTATTTTCTCCCCATTAGTATGGGCAATTGCGGCAATGCCTTGATTGATTTCAAATGGCCGTTGTCGAGAATACACACGGAGACGAATGACGCGTCATTTTCAAGGCAAGGTTTCACCGTTCACGGATCGATCGTTCTTTTATGCTTAACAGAATCCCCCTTCGCCTCTCTCTCTCGTGCTCTTTTCAACGTAGAATCGGCAAATGGCGAAAAAGTTGCACAAAGTCTCATTTGTATTACACGAAAAGCGTGCTATTACCGATTGTCTCAGTGCGGTTTGCGCCAGTTGCGATGGTTTTGCAATGTCGCCGAAATAATTGCTCGAAAATGCTTCGAGCACAATCCGGGGTGGGGAGGGGGGGGGGATGACGGTGAAAGGGGAAACGGCCGAACGAAAATCGTTGGAGGGAGAAAACACGATTTCTACCGCACAGAGACGACGAGAGTATATTCACGTACTGGCGAAAATTCAATGCTCGTGTGTCACGGGGGTTCGAAGGGGGCGGTGGGGGCTCTGGTTTGTACCGTAGCGATGGCCGTCCAGAGATAGGTGCTAAATTCCTCTTTGCACTGAATTAATCTCGGCGGGAATGTCGACTCCCACATCCACCAACGCAACACATTCGACCCTGTGTATTCACTGCTGTCTTTGTTGTATATGTACTAGAGTGGTCGTTATGAGGGGTCAAAATTAATTTGACCCTTTCCGCCCCCTAAATCGGTTCGAAATACGTAAAAAGTAACGCTGTAATTTTTTTCAGATTAAAAAAAAAATGTTTTAACCCTTGACCACGGAGGTTGAAATTTTTCATTTGAAATACATGGGTTTTTACTGCGTTTGCAGTCACTGTTTTACTGTGGGCCTAAATATGTTTATAAAATCTTGAAATTTTCAGAAATTAGTTTACAAGCATGTTGCTACATGGAAACAATTTCCAAAACCCCTACCCTCAAAATGTTGAATAACATCACCATAACAATTATAATTTTTTTTAAAATAATTTTTTTATTATTTTGCTTCCTCGTTTTTTTTATAAATGTATTTAAAATAGAATAATTTTCTAAACAAGTTACAAATTCTTTAGTGTTGTCTCCTTTTTTGCGTCTGGATGATTTTTTCGATATTATCTTTCATTTTGTAAAATGAACTGTTTTTGTTTTTCGTTCCGTGTATTTCATTGTAATCGGTGAACACACATACGAAATACTTGTAAAATAGATTTAATTGTGAAGTTTTTAAATATATTTCATTTTTATTGTTAAAGTGGATCCTTACATTCATTTATCTACGCGAAACTAGTTGCAGGCGATTCAGTTCAACTGCAACGCCTGCAACTAGTTTCGCGTAGATAAATGGATGTAACCACTTTCCAATAAATCCACTTTAACGATAAAAATGAAATAGATTTAAAAACTTCACAATTGAATCTATTTTACAAGTGTTTCGTATGTGTGTTCACCGATTACAGTGAAATACTCACACGGAACGAACCACAAAAACAGTTCATTTTACAAATTGTAAGAGAATATCGAAAAAATCATCCAGACGCAAAAAAGGAGACAATACTTGAGAATTTGTAACTCGCTTAGAAAAATATTCTATTTTAAATTCATTTATAAAAAAATGAGGAAGCAATATTAAAAAAAAAAATTATAATTATTATGGTGATGTTATACAACATTTTGAGGGTAGGGGTTTTGGAAATTTTTTCCATGTAGCAAACTAATTTCTGAAAATTTCAAGATTTTACAAACATCTTTAGGCCCACAATAAAACAGTGACTGCAAACGCAGGAAAACCCCATGTATTTTGAATGGAAAACTTCAACCCCCGTGGTCAAGGGTTAAACATTTTTTTAAAAATCTAAAAAAATTACAGCGTTACTTTTTACGTATTTCGAACCGATTTAGGGGGCGGAAAGGGTAAACTTAATTTTGACCCCAAATAACGATCACCCTAATATGTGCATACATGCATGCCTGATAACATAGTATCCATGGCCGTATTATCCCTGTAGTTTTCACGTCTGGCTGCATTTCGAAATCACGCAAGATTCTCGTAGACATTTTCCCGCAGATTTCCGCGCGCCCGGAAGAATAGGAGAATAATGCAGGGAGGAAAAAAGAGTGTCTAAATTATTTATTTGCGGTACTTAAATGGCATCTATTTGAGTCGGACTATATCAAATGCCGGCCCAATAGATATTTGTTCATTGTAACCTACATTTGATTGGAATTTTTTTTCTCAATTTAATGCAGTTCTATTTGATCCAAATGAATTATATTTTTCATAGCCATTTGAAAGAAACAAAATTTTTATGATTCCTTCCGTTGGATAATTACACACTCCTCAATGCTTCAGCTCGTTTCGTGTTACAACCGAATTTTCATAGATCGTCGCGTTGAATTAAATTCACCCCTTGACACTGTGGGGATTAAGGGGAGGTCTGACTGAAATATCCAAATCCGGAACTTGAAACCGGATGTTGCCTTCGGGTATTAAATATATATGTTTAGTTATGGAAGAAAGATCCTGCGGCTTCTGTCCGCGAAATATTGCTCGGATGTAAGTGCTTCCACCTTGGGTGATGGAATTTCTGCTCGGAACTTTGTAATTTTTGTATTTCTCTCATCAGAGGTCTCCCCATGAGTAGCTCAAATCCATAATCGTCGGGATTGCCAGTGAGTCACGATTGTCACTATTTTTCACTATTTCAAAATCATGTCACTCATCTCACTGTTTTCGAAACTTGGCCGCTATTGTCACTATTTCAGAGCTCAGAAGTGGTTGGAATAAGAGGTGCCGGTTAGAATGCGGGACAAATTTGTACCTCGACTCGCTCGCTACGATAAACTCGCATGGGGGACAAATTTGCCTGGCGCGGAATCACTTTCGATACATCGTGTTCTGTTTGACATGCCTTTTTTTAAGAGGTGGTTCTACCGGAAATTTTAGAATTGGCCAATCTGAAATAAAGTTACGAGCACTTGAAATTTCGCGCTTCTCAGGTGTTTGAAAATCGGGCAAAAATTGAACGAAAAAGGTTTATGATGAAATTTCTTAGAAATTTTGATTTTTTGGGAAAACTATTGGCAAATTCAAATTCAGGGGAAAAAGATACATCGATATAAGGTTTAAAAAGAAAAACATTAAATTTGTTTTCTTCGCATTTTGGCCGAACTTAGATCTGTTCACTCACTTGCTCATTGATTTTTGCAATTTTTTTAAGGCATCCTTTCAATTTTTTTCGGTAATTTTCAAAGTGCTCTCATTTCTGCAAAAATTAAATTATCGAAATGAACCAAACGCCATTCTTTAAGATCATAAACAGCCTTTAAGTACGAAAAAGAAATTTTGAAATAGGTTAAACCGAAGTAAAGTTATGAGCACTTGAAATTTCACTATTTTGAGGTCTCTGAAAATTAGTCAAAATTGAGCAAAAGCGTTTTCAATGAAAATTCATGAAAATTTAGATTTTTAGAGAAAACTATTGGTAGATTCGTGTTCAGGGGGATATAATACATCGATATGAGGCCTAAGAAGAAGTAAAAAAAAAATTTTTTTTTTGCATTTTCGCTACAATTTAATCGGTTTGCGAAAATAGCGGTAAGTTTTTTTCTGCATCAAATTGCAGCCCCAACTTGAGCCTATTCCTTCGTAATCGTTCAAGCTTCAAAACCTCGTTTAGTTCATACGATTTCGATCATTTTTTTATTTTTGGCAGATTTTTAAAGTTCGACCCTCGATTTCTGCAAATTTTTGAAGGCCCTTTAACGGAATGAACCAAACGCTATTCTCTAAGTTTAGTGACAGCCTTTAACTACGAAAAAAAAATTTGGAATCTGTCAAACTGAAGTAAAGTTATGAGTACTTGAAATTTCGCTATTTTGAGGTTTTCGAAAATGGGGCGAAAATTGAGCAAAAAAAAAATATTTTTATTTTTATCGTCTTCAAACGTTATTTCGATGGGAAATTCACCGCTGATTGCGAATCACGCAGAGTTTTTGTCGAAAAAAAATGTATTCATTAGAAAAAGCAAGGGGAAACTAAAAAAAATATATTTCAATACAACGTGTTCTTTTACGCCTTTTTTTAAGAGGTGGTTCTTTCTACCCATCAATACAAACAACCTTTCCTATGGGGACTCCTGAAATCGTGAAAAAATTTCAGAGGAGTCCCCATAGGAAAAGTTGTTCGTATTGATGAGTAGAACCGCCTCTTAAAAAAAGGCAGATCAAAAAGAACACGGTGTATTTGGTGTGCGAGATCTACTTTGGTATTTGATTGTTATAAATCTATAAGTGTATAATAAGTCTTGCCTCGTCCTACATTGACTTCCCATACATCCTACAATGTTCTCATGAAAATACTGCAAATGAGCTCTGAAACAGTGAAAAAAATACGACTAGCTCTCAGAAAAGTTCCCAAATTGATAGGGAAAATGTCACTATTTTGTCACTATTTAAACGAAAAAGTCTACTATTTTTGACTCTCTGAAGCGCTGGCAACCCTGATAATTGTAGACATTGCAACGTTGCATTTATTGATATTGAGACTCGGGAGGTGCGACGTGAATCAACAAATCGAGAAATTGCCTCGTAATCAAAATGCCTCGTTGCCTGTGACGGCTGAGGAATAATTTTTTTTGCATCGTCCCAATCGAGAATATTCTTCGAATCTACCTTATATTGTATATATTTATACAATGTATATATATATATATTTTCCGGCGAGGAAGTAATTTAATAAATTCTTCCAAGAATCGTGAATTCGACGCTCACAAATCGAACAATAAACGACGCAAAATAATCAATAAGAATTTCATTTATATATTTTGTCACTGACTTTCGTGTCACGTTCGGCACAAAAACTCGATGTTAAAGAGTCGCGACTCTGTCTTTTATTCATACACGCTGATGCCTTTCTTACATCAGGCCGATTACAAAGTCCCCGATTTCCAAAGCGAAAAATTATTCTCGTGGAAGTTTGCGTATTTTCCTTTATTGCATATGGCAGTTCCAATTCGGGGAAAAATTAATATTACCGTCCAAATTTACGTCGATTTTGAGAATTCACGTTATCGTAAAACTGCCCAACGTTGCTCGATTTTGAGTATCACAAATTTCCGCGTTAATTCGCGATTTCTCTCGTCGTTAAGATTTTAATATCAATTTTTCTTTCAGTTCAAACTCTCGAACTCTTGAACATTTGTACAGATAAACAATATTTTCCCATAGGAAGAAACGATGTTCGTCCGAAATTCGAAAAATTCAGTCTATCAGAGGCGAGGAAACAAATTGCAGAAAGTTCGCCCTTATTTCGAGTGTCAATTTTATAAAGATATTGGCTATAAGATTCATTGGCTCAATTGACAAAGAGCTACCTCGATATTCTTGGAATTGAAAATAGCGTGTTTTCATATTTCCACGTGCGTTTCGTAGCTTCTCTCGCCATGAAGCGCGTTACCATACTTTGAATTCCGAGGATACAGAGTGCTTTATCCCGTGTAATCGCCTACTATTCCCTGTGACTCCGGCGCGAGGTTTCGTGTGTCGCACGTAAGGCGAAATGCGATATCATGGACATCCTGGCCTACATTGCCGCTCGTTACGATCGGTGCGTCGAGAATGAGAGAAAGCAAGCTATAGAGTGTCAAGTTAGGTAACAACCACATCGGCGACTATCGTAGAGTACACGCGCATTCAAGAAAATTCATTATAATGGCCCATTTCGTAATAACAATTTTCAATGAAAATTCTCATTTTTATTTCAAGTTTCTCAAAATTTCTTTGAATTTTTAAGATAATTTTCAACACGACAGTGGTGCAATATACACCATTTTAATCCAATAATGACGGATCAATTCAATTCTCAATCGCATCCTAACGAAAATATAATCACTGAATTAAGATGGAAAATATCAAAAACGATTATAGTTGCGGAAAGAATTGAAAAAAATTAATTATACTTTTAAAAATTATACTTGAAAAATAATTATCGATTTGCCAGCTACTTTTGATTCTTCATTCTCAAGTAGCATCTCTGATTTTTTTTTTCATCCTCTCGAAGCGGAGCAAATAATTTATTTGCACTTTTCCAGACACGACAATTTCATCCCCTATGGAATTGATAGAATGGCCGTTTTACCCCCGTCACCCTTTAAAAAAAAAAATAAGGGAAAAGAACGAAGACGTTGTCGCGAATTCCCGTCGAAAGAGGGATATCGTTGTGTGTATTATAGCGTGTTCGATAGTTGTGACAGTGGGGAGAACACGGAGGGCGAGAACCTGCGCTCGAGTTCACCCTTTTCGAGCGCATGCTCCCACAAAACCCCTTCTACGTTCGCGCGCGCCGTTACTCTTTCCCGCTCTCTTCCCCTCTCCCTCTCTCTCTCTCTCTCTCTCTCGCTCTCGCCTGCTCTCCACTGGCATTCACAAATTCATCCCCACCCTCGATTTCTCGAGGTTTGACTCCCGATACGCGCGGCACCCTCAAAGATCCACGGATATTGCGAGGCTCCTGTAAACTCATAACCCCTTTTTTCCAACAAGAATATAGGTCTTATCCCAAATTCCAATAATTCAATCCCTCTCGTATTCCAACTTCTCCTGACTCATTTGCGTTCATTTTTCAATCCAAATCATCCGAATAACACAATCTCACCCACCCCTACGATTTTTAAATTCGTTTTAATTTTTTAAAATCAAGACAATGACTACCTTCCTCAATTTTCTCCATTATTACATATTTTGACATGAAAAAAACTGTTCTTTAGCGCAAGAATATTGATTTTGAAGTATCGATAAATTTGTATGCAACGAAATTTTGTGCAAAAAAAGTTTTCGACTCTCATAATATTTTAAATTGTTGATTTTTTTCGAAATTGAATAATTTCGGACAGACCATGCGATTCTACACGCGTCTAGCAACCCTTACGAGCTACTGATATCAAAGAATTTATAGTTTTCAGATAAAATAGACTTTTTAATACTATTTGTAATTTTCTTTCGCAATAATTAAATTTTTTTTTCAAGTTTCAATCTCAATAATAATTATTATCATCGATATTTTACCTTTAATTTAATTGATTTTGATAAATTCATTTTCCGCCATTCAGTCACTTTCATCGAAAAAAAAATATTGAAATTCGATCGAGAGGCCAACTTCTTGATTAGTTTTCAATTCTATCGAATCGTCATCGAACAATAATAATGAATTATTTATTTTGCGGTTACATCGACCCCGAAAGTTTTTATCAAATATTGCTCACGTGGCGAGCTTTACAGTAGCTCATTCGAAGCGCACCCTTCTTTCCGATCAGGCCGTTGAAGTCACCGATACTTCCGATAAATACGAGCTCCGGGGGAGGGTGGTTGAGGGGGTGAGGGATTTTCGCAGGATTCCCCAATACGGCAATATCTTCCCCCACTTGTGTGTGGCCGCGAGTGAGAAACGTATCGAGAGCGAACAAAAACACCCGTGGAGCAAGAGGGAAAGAAAGCAACTACGAAACTCCCGAGTGGTTGATCCGTAGTGGTGGGGAGCGAGGGTGAGTGCGAGAGAGACGGAGAGAGAGAGAGAAAGACAGAAGCAACCCTACCTTCCAGCGCAGAAGGAGTTGAGCCCAAGTTTCACCGCTAGATGGCGCCACGCTCCGGTGACGAAAAATTCGCCTCGCGAGCGAACAAGTATTGTCACGAATCCAACCCCACGATCATACACTTTCCAACCCTCAAAAAGCTCTTAGAAAAAATATACAAAAGACCGAAAATCCAATTTTTAGCCACCCCTGACCTCTTAAAATCAATGCAGATTTGAAATTTTCCTCCGGAAAACGAAAAGTCATTGTTGTAAATAAAACTCGACGATTATATCTATTCCAATTGCAACCAAAAGTTTTTTAAAAAGACTCTTGAAACCGTCAATACAATTTCACACCTAAAAAATTGACCAAATATTCTAAATTCGCCCTCCGAACGAACGATAAACGAGTTTTTCGCTTACTCCTTGAATTTTGGTCGTCAAAGTGATCGATTGTTCAAATCCTCTGGGAAATTTCAATATGAGTGAAATCTTGAAAGTAGGGCCGAGTGTAAGGGGTGCAAAAATCCAAGATTTTGCGACTCTGTGGACAGAAGAAGCCAGCGACCAATTTCAAGGGGTTGAAAAGTGCGTGCAAGGGGGTTCAAACTGGTGTATACTTTACGTGCGCGGAGGGATGAGAGAGAGAGAGTGAGAGAGAGGGAGGGAGAGAAAGACAGAGAGCGTGAGTGAGTGAGAGATAGAGAGCGCGCGCCGCCGAGGGCTGCAGGAATCGTGCGCTCGAGTTAGTCTTGGCCAGAACACAGGCCTAGAAGGATCGGAGAGCGAGAGGCGTAAAACGCATCTCACGCGTGTCGTGCGTTGATAAATTGCCCATAAAATATAACCCGCACACATATATATATTATATACACATGTATATCTCTCCAGATATAAACATATATACATATATATATACATATGTAGAGATATGAAAAGGAAAACATTATGATGATAAATAATTACATGTTTATGTCGCAGTCGTAAGAGAGCATCGTTTTATTATCGTTATTATTATCGATGAATGGGCAATAACGCGAGAAACTCTTTTTCTTCTCGATCTTTGAGCTTGAAAAAATGAAACTGCAGTGCGCGCGTGCTTTTTTTTCTCTTGTGTCTGTGCAATGTGACGGTGGATTTTTCCGCATTGTTGGAAAGGGTGCGCGTTGACAGTTTGATATAGATTTTGTTTGCAAAACGTACGTACACGTATTAACGCTTAAGGGGTAGGAAAAAAAATTGCGCTGTGCCGAAAATTGAGTATCCGAGGGGTTGGGGGTTGATACATCAATTTATTTGTTGAAATGTGCAACGATCATCGCGTTTGTCCTCACCCTCTTCGATCCTTCCGGCCTCTCGATAGCGATGAAAAAATATTTACCCCAAATTATCGAATTTAGGTGACGACTGATGATTTATGAATTTTCTTGAAAATTTATAAATAATTTTTTCATCATTTTATATATTTATCGGGGGCAATGTATAAGTCGCAGTCGGGGGTTGAAATTGTTATACGAGAAACCTTATTTTTTTATTTAAAAAAATTATATTCATTTTCTGAAACTTTTTTCTCCGTGGACAAATTGGAATTTAACTTTTTTTGAAAAATGAGCAGGCGTCAATGGGAAATTTCGTTGATTGAAAAAAAAATTGGGAATGTGGAATCAGAAGAGTTGCGTTTGGTGCAAATTTCCGTCAGACTCGTACCGATTTATTTTAAACCAAATTTAATGAGAACGTAATAAAATTGATTCAATTAGGATTAGGAAAAACTTTTTGTTTTTTAAACTCCTCGATTTTCCACAAAATATTTCTGATTAATTTAAAACGTATAAAAAATAATGCACCCTTCTTGTCAAACACGTGACCAATTTTATGCGATTCTCTTCTCATTGTTTGTGAAAAATAAAAATTAATTTTTCCATATTTTACAATTAATTTAATTTCCCGACTGTAGGCATTGAAAACGGAGCAAGAAAAAATTTCTTATCAGAGTCGTGCTTGAGCAATTCGGGCTGCGATTCCCTTTTTCCTCGAGCTATAAAATCGCCACGGGGGAGGATGGGCCTCCGAAAATTCAGTTTTCCCAGCGGACGAACGAAAATCTAGAACACCTCTAAAAAAAAATTCGTTACAGTCGGGTTCATGTTCGGAAAATTCAATCATTGAATGATTATTTGGTTTTTTTTTTACGATTGTAAAATTGCACTTACAATTATTTCGAGTGTCAAACGGCGTGAGAATTCGTGTTTTGCTTCGATGATTCTAAATTCAATTTCCCGGTAAAAAGTTTTATTTAATCGGCCAAGGAAATGTAAAAAAAAATGTTGATCGTGTTGGACGATGTTACAGGGAACGATCAAAATGTTGCGGGTGTATTTAACAAGAAGAGGCAGTGATAAGGTTCGCGATCGGAATACCGCTCCGGCGGACCCCCCAAGTTCAGTGTTCGCATCTTAAAAATATTTCTCTACCCGGAATTGCCAAAATATTTCCCCTAAAAAATAAGGATTCTCCATTGCTTTGAATAAAAGAATTTTATTTAAAAAATAATCTGATTTGCCACCAACCTGCATTTTCTGGGTTTACTCGAAGAATTAACATTCAGTGCCTTTGAAATAAGTTATTTTTGATACTTTTCAAGATAATAAAAAATAAATGAAAAAGCCAATTAAGGATCTATTTATCAAGATGGGATGCGGAGCAGCCCTTAATAATTGCGACGATCTTTTTCTCAAATAGTCATCGCGGTAAAACAATTTTAGAATATTTCGGAAATTAAAAAAAATATATACATTTTGAAAAATCATTCAACATTCTTGGCTAATTTTTGTATTTATTTCTAAATCATGCTGATTCGACTGCCTCGGATTTCTGCTTCCGGTTAAATGAGGGAGGAAAATTATTGAAAGTTGTTGATACAATGACGCTCTCCTTGGATCTGCCGTATAAAAAAAATTAAAACAAATTTTTTAAGTCTGAGTTATCGGGGTGAATCTTATCAATTTTTTTCTCACGTATCGTGTGTAAAAAAAATTGAAAAAAAATTTGAGCTGATAATTAAAAAAAAAGGCAAACGCAGTATTTCTCAGTTTTCGTTGTTCGGCGATTCGCCATAAACTGATCTTCGAGTTTCCTCTCCGGGCATTCTGTATCTTATCCGGTGTAAAAATTCGCATACGAAGAAAGAGAAGTCAGATAGATATAATGAGATAAATAAGAAGGAATGAGCTCGTGTCTGTACGTATATATATATATATAAGTCTATCGGGTCTGTAAAAGAGAAGTCCCTGAGCGAGGCTCTTGAACTTGCAAGTCCTCGGACTCGGCAGCGCATCATTCGTGTCCGCCCCGAGATATTGTTACAATCGCAACTAAGAAAGAGAGGGAGAGAGAGAGGCTTACTCTTGTTTGTTCGTGCAGGGGAAAAAAAATTTGCAAGAGAGAGACGGCCAAGTCCAGCGAACGAATCGCAAAGTTTTCCCCTCCAGCTTTGCCATCCGAGAGAGGCTTTATCGCACGTTTGTGCGGCTATTGAGTAGCGTGCGACCAGAACAAAAATCATTCTCGCTGATGTGACCGGCTAAATTCCACAAACGAACCAGAGAGCGAGAGAGAATGAGAGAGAGTGTGCGTGAAAGAAGAGCCTGCGAGAAAAATTCTCAATCTATACAGTTTTATCAAAATCCCATCCAGATCTGCTTCCGAATAATGAAAAATGCATTAATTAACATTTTTTCGGAGAAATAATCGCGATGAAGTGTTTTGAAAATAGTATTGATTTTTTTTTTTTTTCAATTTTTCGATGCCATTTTTTAAAAATTTTTCTTCCATGCCCACGAACTTATTTTTTAGAAAAATCTTTTTAAAAAGTAGCTCTTCAAAGGTCCCTTTGAAATTAAAAAAAAAAGAGGCACGCCAAATAATCACGTCTTCGAGATTGAGAGAGAGAAAAAGAGGAGAAAAAGAAGCTCGATTAATTTGAAAGTTGAAAATTTTCACGGTTCACTCGGTCGCGTGCGATTAGACACCTTTGGACGTAAATAATTCTATTAACGGGGGCTCATATACATATCAAGCAAATGCTTCCTCGACCGGGTGTCCGCGTGATGACAAACTAATCCTCTCTCTTTCTCTCTCCTTTCCCTCCGTGTAAACTCGTGGGTGCGCAACCGTTTAGTAGTAACGCATCGTCTCACTCTCACTCTCAAATCTCTCTCTCTCTCTTACTCTGCCTGCGTGCGTGCCGACGACCAGTCGACCAACTCTCCGCAAGACTTTTAGTGTGACTCGCGTGTGGTTGCGACAAAATAATTCATATCGTATATGGCCCTCGCGAATAATGTCAAAAAAATCCAATCCCATATCCGACTCGTATTAATATACGTGGCAAAAATATTATTTTCGGGCTGTATTCAAATATCCGGCCATTTTGTATCTCGAAAAAGTGCTCAAGCAAAATTGAAACAAAAAGTAACACTGCAAAATTGAAAATTATGAAAGAGACACCAAATTATCACCGAGAAGGTAATTAATAGAAATCTCGTTTCATAAAAAAGCATCGATAACTAATGTGGGATAAAAATTGCTTAATTTTTCTTGTTCATCGCAATTAATCCAAAATTGGAAGCAATGATTCTTCGCATAATGATTCAATCTCTTCTCTCTCTCTCTCTCTATATATATATATATATATATATATATACACGTACATGTATGCGTGCGTGTGAAATTTAATGTCAGAGTACACAAAAGGGTGCTCGAAATTCGAATAATTATGTTCGTTCGAAAGTTTCGTAAACTCGAGGTATTGTCGAGTGATTTGAACACGCGTGGTTGCGAGGGTTGAGACGGAACTCTGTATATCTCCGTAGGGGGTGAATCCCAAAGTACCATCGGCTACTGTCATTTATATACATATAAGATATATACGTGCGCGTAGATATTAAGAGGACTGGGGGCAAAATGGTTTCGTAAAAATTATAAAAAGTACAACGACCCTTAAAAATGGGAATTTATGGCCTTTCATTCGACATCTCGCTCTGGATAGCATTTTTTCAGATCCCTCAAAGAAAGCCAAACATATATCCATAACTCACCCCCAAGTACCCTGAAAACCCCCTCCCAAAAAAAATTAATCAATTTTTAACGCGGGGGTTACTCAGTCCCAATTTTGTTTGGAGCTTGACTCAATCGTTAAAATCAGTGATCGGCAGTATCAATTTTTTCGTCAACGATATTGATTTTATCAATCATTTTTTCGAAAAATTAATAATTAGTCAAAAAATATTACCAAGTTTTACTAATTAATTTTTTTAAAACAGTAATTTGTAGAAAAGTATTGTGTATATTTACATGCTTGTGTATACGGATTGCGTCATGGTCATAAGCTCAAACAACTGTATTAAAAAAAATGTTTTATTTTTTATAATAACTAGATCTATTGAATATTTTACACATTAGTATTCATTGTATCGATTGTCATACGATACCACATTATTATTAATACGAATATTTAATCAGTACCTATTAAAAAATGCATTAGTAATTTTTTATTTATTTATTATTTTTTCCAAAATTAATACAACATTTCTCCACAAGTTATTGATTTTTTTGGTTATTTAGCAATATCTTTCTCGCTAATTACTAATTCTTGCGAAAAATTAGTAATATTTTATCGATCATTACTCATTTTTTTTAGAAAAATTAGAAATATTTTGTCACTAATTACTAATTTTTTAGAAAACTTAGTAATATGTTCCCGCTAATTACTAATGTTAAAAAAAATAGTAATGTTTTTTTGCTAATTATTAATTTTTCGAAAAAATTGGATGATAAAAATAGATTTTTTTTTTGCCGATCACTGGTTGTTTTTGCTAATTACTAATTTTTTAATAAAAATTGGAAATATTTTGTCACCAATTACTAATTTTTAGAAAAATTAGTAATATGTTCCCGCTATTTACTAATGTTGAAAAAAATAGTAATATTTTTTTGCTAATTATTGATTTTTCGAAGAAATTGGATTTTTACCGATCACTGGTTAAAATCTTATTTTCTTCCGACGAGCAATAATTTTAGTCCATTGACAGCGTTTTAGCAGTGTCGAATCCTCCGAGGGGCTGTTTTGCCCCCTCCCCCTGCCCCGGTCTATAGGATACACAAATGTATATAAATTTAGTACACATGACGAATAAAATTTGTCGAGTATTTGGAAAAAGCCGGGGAAAAAAGTCTGAGTGTCGAAAGCACTTCATCGCGGAGGTTTAGCGCGCATTCACCTCATGGATATTGTGGGAAATTAATTTTTGCGTTATCTTTGTCTCACTCCCTCTCCTCTCTCTCTCTCTCTCTCTCTCGGTGATTCTCAAGAGTCGTTCACGGTCGTTCTCGTTTGGGTTTGTTTAACGGTGTGAAGTGCATAGGGTACACGCGCGGGGGAGGAGAACATCGTATACATATACATGTATATTTATATATATACATGTATATTGTATATATATACTTATCATATGTATACACAATAACTCTTCCCCGCTCTCTTCTGGTAAAAGGCAGGATCGTCTCCACCGCCATTGGGCCAACCCTTTCAGTCAGCTATTATCCGCACGCGTGTACTCTTAGCCTATTTTTTTATTTATGACGGAGGGTGTAGTGCCGACGAGGCCCCGGCAAAACCTACAGCATGTTAAACCACGTAAACATACACGGACAAACACACGCAACGGCCCAAACACATGTGATATTCATCGAGGGTATCCCGGGGAAATTTGGAGCAGCGTTGAATTTTGAATTTTTTTCCGGAGCAGTTTTCCAACGTCATTTTGTGCTTTAAAAAAATACTAACCCGCGAATAATTGAGATACAGCGAAAAGGGGAATTAGGAAAGAGAAACGAGACTCGGATAACCTATTAGGATGGGAAAAAAAAATTTTGCGAAAATTCTTAAACCCATTACGGTGGATTTTTTTTTGGTTTATAATTTTTTCTCTTCGCGACGCTAATCGAGATACTGGGACAAATCTAATCGGGATTTCTTAGATCCGCTAGGACGTATGGAATGAAAAAGGGAATCTGGGCTTACTCGTTTGATCGAAATTCTACGGGGCCAAATGATAGGAAACCACACTTTTAAAGTTTTTTTCAGACCGAGTCGTATTTTCGTAATTTTTCATAATTCATTTATTCGTCCCCCACAACGTGGTCATTTGATTCGGCTGAAATCCTTGAACTACCCCTATCAACCCCTCGTGCACGTGTGCGCGCATGTTTTTCGAGTATGTACAAACATAAACATACACGAGAATGTATATACCGAATACGTTGATTCGCGTCGATGTTTGTGTAGTACGCGTATAGTTTACCAAACGCCCTCGCTCGCTCCCCGGTGTCACTGTCAACTTCCGTGCACTCGTACTCCGTTTCCCGTCCCGCCTAACTTCCGTTATTAGCGACGATTGCCCACGAAAAAAACCGCAGTCTCTGACGCGGGGGTGTCGAACTCTCCGGGGACAATACCTATTCCCCGAGATATCCTTATCGACGTTATCCTCGAGCTCGATGATCGATTTGCGCACACTTCGTTTATTATTTTAGACTAAAGGGGCAAAACACTTGATCGAAGGTACCGCGCACTCTTTGGCACCACGAGTTGACTGAAAAGCGGTACTATTTTTTTACTCGATGAACGATCAAAGTCTGGAGTTTTTTTTACTTCATTATGATGTTTCAATCAACAAACCTGACATTTTAAAAGTTCCATGTTCGAGCCACCGAAGCTTTGGCGAAATAACCAACCTCAGCCAAGACGCCGTGTCAAAGGATCAGAGTTAACTGTAGTCGTAACTATTTTTAAGGCAATCGATGGAAGTTGAAGCGCAAGATACACGGTCGGGAGTCCCGAGAACAGAGAGTTACCAATCGCTACGATTTTTATTCCTCGATGATCTCGGAATAACGAAAATCACGCGTGGAGGGTTCTCGAAGCATCGCGGGAGTTGATATATCACATCATTTTGCGCAGATACTGATAACAGCGATAAGAATTATTCGGAGTAGCGCTTATCAGACTGGAATGCTCGGAAATCAATGATGGCACCCAATAACGACTCACAGGAAAAGAAAATGGTCAAACTTAAGATTAAAAGTCGTTCTCGATAATCTGACAATAAAAATAAGAACGCGTGGGGTGTTTCGTACTCTCGTAGAAATCAATATTTTTTTTTTTTTTAGATTATTCGCTGATAACGGCGGAGAAAATAATTTGATGGTCTTTGCTTTAAAATCAATGATGCTTGAAATTAAAATGCTTGACAATCAGTGATGGGACCAACCATCATCGCGGATGATAAAGCCCACGAAAATAATTTGATGGTCTTTGCTTTAAAATCAATGATGCTTGAAATTTAAATGCTTGAAAATCAGTGATGGGACCAATCATCATCGCTGATGACAGAGCCTACAGAAATTTCCTTCGAAATAACTCGGAGAAAGCCATCACGATGGTTACGGTCGATCGTCCGGGCGACACACGAATTTCCAAAGAAACTAATCAAAACCGTAGCAATGTTCTTCCATTTCCCCTCATAATGGACATTCGTAATATTCCATGTTTACCGCAAACTGGCTATAGAGTCGCCCTCTCCCTTTCTCCCCCTGAAGTTCTTACGATCTTTACCCATTGGCCAAAGTTGGGCGGCACCGACAGAAGGAATCGTGGGGTGGTGGGTGGAGTGGGGAGGGGGGGGGGGATCATCGCTTATCCCTGTTTTCTTCGACGTTACAAGGATCGCGTCTCCGCAGTGAGTTTTCCGTCGAACCTTTCGGCGTGCGTGCACCGGGGGTAGAGTCGCGATAAGGCGGCAGAGGGATAGGTCGCAGTGGCGAGGGGGCGCCGGAGCCTCGACAGCTCCGTAGAATCGTTGTGGGGGGTGAGGGGGGGCTGCTTCACGAACGAACGACGCGGGGCGGGCGGGAGGGGCAGAAGAGAGGATTCGAAAGAGCAAGAAGGAAGGTGGCGGGCGATAGAGCGCGAGGATGGTCGAAAGGGCTTCGAGGAATAAAAAGTAGCGATTGGTATAGCGACAAGGGATCCCAGGGGTGGGGTAGAGGTTGGAAAAAGGGTGGAAGCGCCGTAATGTCACAGCGGAGGGTGGGAGAGCCCGCCGAAGAAGCGGGAGTCGAATGGTGGGGTCGAGGAGGCCAAGGGGAATCGTCGGAAAATATGAGATCCGCCGCGGCCGCGACAGAGACCACCTAGCCAGCCTCCGATTTCTTCGGCATTTCCCACTCTCTCGCGCGCTCTTTCTCTATCCATCTTTCTGGTTTCGAGCCCGTGGGGCCAATGTTTTCTCCTTCCTTACCCCCGGGTTTATCGTCACGCCGCCGATACCCTTAACCTCCCCACTATCGGCTTATCACGGTAACGGGGCGTTCTACATTATCAGAGTGGGGGAAACACGAGGGTATCGTGATTGGTTGACGGCTCTACCGTTTTACCACCACCGCGTCTCGAGGTTGACTCCCGTTTCTCCCGCCAGTGTCTCTCGCGCCTCCTCCTGGCGATGCATCCAACATTCGGTACCTCTTAGTTTCAGGTTCGAAGCCTGGTTGGACGGGTCTCTCTTCCCTCAAGATCCGGTCACGGGAAAAACACACGCAAAATCGCACACGGACGCACGAATAATCGAGAGAATCAAATTTCATTTTTTTCCCCCTATTGTTTTTCGTACTTCCTTCGTTTGGATCAACGTCGCGCGTCGGCATCTTCCGTGAACCGCGAAGTTTATCATCGACAAATTGCCAACGAACGGAGGAGACGGATTCTCGATACTGACAAGTGTGATCACAGTGCCACGAGATAACCGGCGTCGAATCTATCGCGGATCGATGGGAATATATTCTGCCGGATTGTTTTTTTTTCTCGATCACGTCGAGAACAACCGTACACCGACGTGACCACCCCCTCCAGACTCGACAACCCCCTGGGCAATACGGATTATTCGTGTCGGAACATTGAGTGTGCTTCGATCGTGGGAAACGAGAAACGAGAGTCGACCGGACAGCGAGATAAATGATCCGGGAATCGAGCGGGCTTTGAACTGTGAAACTTGACAAAATTGAAAAATAGGGAAATCGAAGCACGTGACGATCCAAAGTGGTTTCAAAATTGAGTCGATCGAATAATCACGTCCAAACACATGAATCGCGTCAACTGGGGGTTTGTCCTTGAATCGGATGACAACGATCCGTACAAAAAGTGTCGTCGCGAATCTTCGGTGGACATTGCGATGAGCGAAGGAAAGAAACGAGAATAGAAAATAAGTCATCGACGCGCGTCGATTCACGAACAGAGTTATTCTCGAAGATTGGGGGGCTTTGGAGTTTTTGTTTGTCCCGTCAATTGGCCCGATCAGTCGAGTGCATAAACGAGGAGATGTCACGCCGCCGGTCGCGTTATCGCGAGGATCACGTCGATCGCCTCGACTGAGACAGGCGCGCGCGCGCCTCCGCGCGCAAAATCAAAGTGGAGCTCGACGGAAAGACAGAGGAGAAGAGAGTGCGTGCGTTTGGAAGAGATCCCCTCTGAAGCTGGTAGGGAAAACGTGTTTTCCGTTTGTGAAAAAAAGAAAGAAGAAAATCGACCGAAAGTGAATTCCAAAAGAGTCGATGCGGAAGCGATGGAAATTCTAGATCGTAGATGACGCGTCACGGAAGGATCTTGAATCGAGGACAAGGGGATTTGAGCGAAAAGTGGAAATCTATGGAGACGAACGTTTTGACAACGAACCAATTGCGGTGTTCGATTCTGTCGAAAACGGAGCAACGGCGACGGGCAATGTGGTTTTGGGTTATCGTGCTTCTAAGATCGTTCTAACGTCGACGATCGTTGGGATCAATCGAGGAGACACGGGCAAATTGGAACAAATGAGTCATAAGGTGTTTACATCGAGAATTTGGTGATTGTTTGAAAGTGAAGTGGTGTTGTTGTTGTTGTTGTTGTTGTTGATGTTTTTTTTTTCTGGCGGCGGAATCGAGCCAAATTGAGTCAAGTGGTCGGTGAGAACAGTGAGGATAAAACACCCTTGTGGAGGGGTGATAATTGGTTCTTTTGGATCTCTTTTTGATAACGTTGGGGTAATCTCGAAGCCGTCAAAGTGGCTTCGTCACTCGGGCTCCAGGGGCCTTCAGCGCCGATCGGGGCCCAATTATTGGCTTCTGCCGGTAGTAATGACGATGATGCGAGCGGTCCGACGACCACCCTTTATCACGCTAATCTCATAACCGGTAGCAACAATTCGGTTACAACGGCATTACAAAAGTCACCCCTCGTTAACTCCCTAAATTCGGCCGGTGCATTGGCAAACATGCAGGCATCAGCCGAGGGCAATTCGCTCGATCTACAAGCAATGCAGTCCATGGACTGGCTCTTCAAGAAGGAACGCATCTACCTGCTCGCTCAATTCTGGCAACAGGTAAAAGACCCTTCATTTTCATAGGTTATTCGTTGTTATTGTAGTTCCTTTGCGGGGGTGAATGATAATTTCCTCGAAATCGACTTTTTGCGATTCCCATAATTTTATTGATTTATTTTGTTATTTATTTATTTGTTGGGAGAAACTTTTTACGATAATAAACTCAAATTTCCAAGATTGTTGACTGAATAATGCTGGCTCTCCGACTGTTGATTAGAATTTTATGGATAATTTTAACTCCCAAGATGATTGCGAATTTCACTGAAATCAATATTTTTATTTTCGATATTTTCTTGGATGGAATTTTGGATGATAACATCGACTTCCAATGCATCATTTAAAATAAGTAATTGCATCTCGTACCGGAGGAATTATAAGTTACCTTCAAATCGACATTTTGCAATGCAATTTAAGGACATTCGGTAATTTCAACGATAATCGAGTTCCGAGATGATCGAAAATGAATATTACGTCCCTGGCTTTCGTAGAATCTACATTTTGTAATGCGATTTAATGAGATTTCGGCATTTTCCTTGCGATCTCTCGCGAGACGAAATTATAACGATAATCCACATTATAGATGGGAATAATCTCCGAACGAATTTGAAAAAAAAATCCAAGAAATTGTTCCCAGCACTCATAATTGCCGCAGAGGGAGGAAAAAATGTCTCCACGTTTTTCTCAATCATTCCTTCTCGTTGACCGAGCATTTGTTTACTTCACTCCAAAAAGAAACATCTAAAAAAAACCTCTGTAACAGCGGCATAATTGGATATTTCTTCGAAAAGCTCGGTCTAAAAATATTCTCGAAACATTTTAAATTGACAATTGTTCTTTTTTCGGCATAACGATTTATTCTTCATCGGATCGTGCTTGAGCTTTGAAACATCGTTTAAATTTAAAATAGAGTGTTTACGAAAGTACCCTCCGGCACAGGGGGAAGGGGTGGAGGCTGCGCCGGGGAAAACGCGCGCGCTCTTCGACAAATCCAAAAAAATGCAAAAGTCGCGACGAGAAACGAGATTTAAAATTAATTCCCATGTCGGAGTGGTTAAACGTACGTAAAATTTGTTTTTTCAACGCCGAGGCACACAAATTGACGGAAATTAGTAATCTCTCGCAACTTTTGCCGCATCAAAAACAAACACAAAAATTCGATAACAATCTTTGTTTCTTTCCACGAAAAACAATGTCTTACACGCCTGACGAGTCATTACAAACAAATTAATCGAACAATCCGAAACGAAAAGACGAAAAAGCGTAATCTCACGCGAGATTGCGGAAATTTCGTTGGTTCGATGAAGGAAAGGCGATTCTGATTAAATACAAAAAAAAAAAACGAAACAGCGTTGACGATGAACAGCGACAGGAATTACATTGATAATAAAATACTCAAAATCATAATAATATTCTAATTTTTTTAGCTATCGAAGTAAAATTTTTCACAATAATGCATCAAATAATGAGGATAATCCAAATTCAGTTTCAAAAAAATCGCTGAAGGAATTAAGATGGTATAAAATCTCCGAATACACGGAGAATTATAAAAAAATCATTGAAATTTCCTATATCGCCTAATTCCACGGTAATAATCAAAATCGTCTCTCACATGTTCCAAATAAAGTTCCAACATCTGTGCATCACGGTTAACGATCGAGGATGTCGCTAAAAACGTCATGTTTCAAAGAGCCTCCTACATTCGTCCCTCATTATTGGATTATAGCGTTTTCCACGCAAAACAAAATATTCAAGAGCTTGATACCAAAAATTTCACAGTCTCGAATAAAGTATAAATCCGACGTGACACGCGAGAAGGATAATTTGACAGATGGCCCATCTATTTCCAGTAGTTTGAATCGTCATGATACCCTTAATCTCGATATAACCGTGAATATACGATGTATCCGAGATTTTCGTAATAGAATATTATTTTAATCAAAATCCAATGAATTTCACCCCTCCTCTCGTGCCAAGTTTCATCGCGGGAGGAGCCAGATTTACGAAAATTCACCCTCATCATTGGTCCATCACCGTCACAGCGTCAACTTGACGTGTCTGTAGCGACAAATCACAGAGAAGCTATTTAATAACAATAACGATGATGATGATATAATAATAATAATAATAATAATAATAATAATAATAACGCGTATCCGTGTGGACCAAAAGGAGTCAACGACGTCTCGGAATTCTCGTGTCACGAAGTTTTGAAAATAGGCTCGCACGATCACTCGGAAAATGCCTGAAGAGAGACGAGAAGAGAGGTTGGAGCGATCGAGCGTTTTGAGAAATCTGTATTAAATAATTCAGCCAATAATCTCTCGTGTACTCGCGGTTAAACCGCGTTAAAAATTCTTAATCGCTCGTAGAACGCCAGACGAAGTACGATGTACTCGATCGGCACGACGATATTCGTCGGTTCTATCCATCGCGAGATATCCAAAGTTACACGCGAGCTTAATTGACAGTCCTTGGATATCGTTCGGGTAATTATGGGATATTAATTGGGAATAAGCTCCGTGACTTTGCGCCTCTCTGTTTCTCACACACCCGACACATTTGTCCTCCTGATATTGCGGAGCGAAAATCGCGGGATTATAACGCGATCGAAATTCGATCAAGTGGGAAAACGAACCGATGATTAAATAACTCATTTCGAACGGATACGAAGAAAATGACGGAATGATTTTCCATCGAATTACCATTTTGGTCTGAAATTTTCCTTTAAAATATTTTTGAATTGTCAGAATTCGCACCTTCTTCCTTGCACCCGGAAAACAGATCTGGTACATTCAACTAAATCCTAGTCGAGTCAAATAAATTTTTTTAGTTGTAGGCCTGCCTAATACAACTTTATTCATGTCAACGAAATTTTTTTTTTTTAATGCTTACTAGGAAAATATATTGCGATCTAATATATTTTTATTTAATATTAATAAATATTATTTCAAACTGAACAAATATGTATTTAAATGAAATAATTTTTTAAAATATTTTTTTCAATATAATTATTATTTATATTTTGAACACATTTTTATCACAATATATATTTTTAAACATTTCAATCTTTGAATGTATAGCTACACATATGAAGTTTACAATTTCGTAAAGCTTCGTCTTTTCTTGAACAGAAGGGAAAAGAAAAAAGACCCTTTTTTTATGGGAATCCTTTTCGGTGATTCGGCCATCTTGCGTTTTGCCGCAATGTTCAATGTATTAAATATCATACTGAAAAATAAGGACATCAAACATAGACGAGCTTGGAAAGGATATAGGCGTCGAGAGGCAGGTTCGCTTGTGCGAGAGGTGGCCACCTGGCGGATTTTTGGGGTACTGACAAATCTGCAGATATGATCGGATGAGATTACGGGGATGAATAGGTATTTAGTAACAACGAATAGAATTTTTCTTCAACGCCGATGACAGGGAATGCAAATAAATAAATATAGTGGAAATTGGATGGAAAGAAAATTTTCTTCAAAGTAACTAAAAAATAATCAAATAAACACCTACGACTAGTCCTTTTTCCGGGTGTGATTGATTTTTTTAGCTACGCTAAAACTTTTGTTTGCGAGCAATTTTATCATTTTTAAATTTCTCATAATTCTGACATTCGCAAAATTCATGAAAATTTGCAAAATATAATAAGCGATAAGGTTTTAAAATTTGGCAGTTCTGACAGAAATTTTTTAAATATACATTTTGTTCTTATTTATCGTGGGACCAAAATTAAAGAATTTAAAAGGCATTCCTTCAGCGAGGAGAGAGAGTGAGAAAGACCGAAGGTGGGCGAGAGGGAGAGAGGATGAAAGTGTTGGAAATGGATATATAGCTCGCTGGCTTTCCGAGTTCCGGGGGTCAAAGTTTTCCCCAGTGCGGTACTTTGGGTGTTTGGCGAATAGTTTGCCGATTAAGGGGGTGCGCGCGTGTACCACTCGAGATTCTAGAGACAGTGAGAAAGAGAGAGAGAGAGATAGAATGGTTGACCAACTTTGTGGCTAGCTGTGCGGGTATAGCTTTGCCCATGTTTCTTCCTGCGCAAATTCACGTTTACCCATTTTCGCCTTAATCTTGCGACAAGGCGCCTACAACTGTAGGCCCTCAGCGCGCTTGATCCATTTAACGCTCATCTTGAATGATAATCGAGCGTAAGAAAAAAATGTTTCTCATAATTTCCTCGACGTCTCTTTCTTCTTTATCTCTCTCTCTCTCTCTCTCTCTCTCTCTCTCTCTGACTCATTGAAGAGGGCAAAGACACGCTCAAAGAAAATGACACTTATCATATCGCAGTCTCGTAATACCGAGCTCTCCTCTCCTCGTCATACGGATAATCATTCAAAAGTAATAGAAGCAAACTCCTTGCGCAATATGTATACGAACGCTGCTCCGCGAGACCGTAAAGAGTAAAAAAAAAAAAAAAAAAAACCCTCGAGCACACTCCCGTCTCTTTAATGCCATTTATGATTTTTTTTCAAATTTTTTATTGTTCGCTCTTCTTTTATCAGTGATATGCAATCGTTCGCTCGTAAAGATGGAATTGTGACTCTTATCCACACGATAATGTCAAATTATTTCACTTTGATATAATGAAATCAGACACTGATATTTCATTATTTATCTTCTATTTTTTTTTAGTCTCTTGAGATTAATCCTGATTGAGAAAATGGAAAATTTACGAGAGACGAAAGAATGTTTTCTATATGACGGAAATTATTGTGAGAAGTAAAAATAACATTGTCCGTCGATTGACGGAAAAAATAGCGTGGGAATTTTTTTTAGAAATAACAGTGGCAAAAAATTGCGCACAGTACGTCTGTGACATTATTTTAGGAAATTTCATTATTTTAGGATACCTTCTGGCAACACTTTTTTCCCTAAAGTGTGTTTTCGAAACAAGTATCGATACTCTCTCATGTGGAAATATATAAGCCAAAATAATTTTGAATCGTGAAAATTAACCGCGACACAAAGAAACGAGAGATCTCGCGAATCTTCAGCCAGAACTTTATACCGAGTTTATAAATATATTGCGGCACCGCGAATACACGATTTCTCGGAAAAGCTATGAAAAAAAAGAAATGAAAAAAAAAAAGATAACGTGAAATATCGCTTTCGAGGTGGAACGAGAGTGCGGCGAAAGGGTGGAGGGTGAGAGAGGGAAGAGGGGGCAGAGATTCTTGTTGAGAAATCCGTGAGATACGCGAGTGCGAATAAAAGGAGACCGAAAGAACGATTGATCGCTGTTTGGCAAACCAAAAGTGCATCGTGAATTTTTTCGGATGCATCGACGAAAAAAAATCGGAGATCCAAGATTTTCGGACTCTCGATGACGGTCGATCGATTTGCATCAAAACAATTGAATTTAACTTCCGATTTCCCCTTCGGATATGCAAAATAAATCATACACGGGGAAGATTTAAATATCAACAAATATTAAATAAAAAATGATTTTTATCCCTTCACTTTTATCATTGAATTATCGAATATCAATATTGAGACAATGATAATTAAACATTCAATCCGAATGAATTTGGAATAATTACGAATCTTTTTATTTAATTACATGTTATTTGTAATACAATTTTAAATTAGTTCGTGTCAATCGTGCTCCATTTCCATGACCATTGGAATTCGGGATTCGATATGGTCATTCTCAATTTGGCGTTTTAACGAGACGAGATTGATTGATTGATTGATTGATTGATTGATATTTATTTCGACCATGGAGCTCGACTCACAAGGGCAAGATATTTTTATAATGCTTTTTCTAATGCTCAGAAAAATCAGGATAGCAGTATCCTGAACAAAAATGTGATAAAACAAGGAAGCTTCGTTCGAATTTTCAAGTTGCACAATTTTTGTCAGTTTCATTTTGACACGAATTTTCGTACTCCCATGACTCGAATCTCCTAAGCGGTTGATCCTAATAATCGCGCAGCTGGATATCCCCAAAGTTCGAAATGTCGAGCACGAAAACCAAGAGAGAGAGAGAGAGAGATTTCAGCTCTCACTCCCAATTAGTTTCCGCGGGTCCACGCGGTGAATGGACAAAAGTTTTGCCGTCTCTCCCCTCCACAATCGCTCTCCTTCCCCCACCGCTCCTCTCTTCTTATCCGCCCCTCTTCTCTCCTTCCCCCTCTCGCGCTGTGCACGCACACGAACAAAAACATTCTCCGTCTCGTTCGCTCCCGGCTGATCGGCAATGGAGAGCGAGCGAGTGAGGTTCCCGACGAGGTTCCCGAAATTCCCGTCTGGCGGCATCACCGTCCAACGAAAGAGAGGAGGGAGAGCAGCGACCGGGAGAGAGCAAGATCGTACACAGAGAAACGACGTGATTCACACGCGGGCGCCTCACGCAGAGAGGGGGGGGAACTTGAGTACTATTATACACGATATACATGTACATATATTTGTATATACATGTATAAATCTATGTATATACGTGGATAGTCGCATGCCAGACGTGCAAACGCCGACGAGTGAGCAGCCAAGAGCCATCCGAGCAAGATATCTTTCTCTCTGTCTCACTCACAATCTCCGTGTACTTGAAACTCGAGTACTCGATAGCGGCAAAGAAAGTTGGAAGACAAAATTTTGTTTTTTGAAAATTTCAAAATGAACATTGAAATCCTCCATCCGCTCTGGCGGAGCCGGTATTGATCTTGAAACGCATCACAGCCTTTTTTGGCCGAGTCAAGCTCGTTTCATCGGTCTAGTTTCCAGAGGTTCGTCCAGACCTCCAGACGCGCGGGAAAGCTCTTTCGCGTCTGTACACGAGAGTCGTGGATCCCGTGAATCGTTCGCATACACAAACTTACTTGCCGGGAGCATTTCTCTACGATGAGGAGTTCCGATGTTCCGGGATCGTTTCCATCCGACACGTGTGGATCTCGTATACGCGTTACTCGTATATCTATATATATTTCTAAACTCAATAACCGTGTTATACTACTCTCGTTTGAACTTTTCTGACGCTGAGCTCAAAGATCCAGCGACTTTTTCAAGAAAATTGGAGGATTAAAAAAAAATCTCTTCAAATGACTCGTTCTCGGAATAATCGAATAACGGATACCAGATTGTCCATGTACGTGAGTAGGGAAAAAAAAAATTCGTGGACAACTCGACTTTGTGCCGGTTAGCGGGTTTCTGCCATCAATCAAACGGCGAGACGCGCCTCGTGAGACGCTACGTATGACTCATGGTTGACGACCTTAAGAATCTTGAGATACGCGATACCGCTTTGGTCTATTTAAAGCTATTTTTTTTATTGACTTTTTTCACGATTTATACTACGAGTCGACGATCGATTCGTCGTGGATACGGTAAAATACGAATCCTTAGTTTCTCTTTATTATTTTTTTTTCCGAAATCGCGTCGAGAAATAGAGATTGAGCGATAAATTGTGAAAAAGGATGTATCGGGAGAAAGAAGAAAAAGCAAGGAGCGGGGGGGAGAAAGTCCAAGACTGCGCGATGAGGAAGAATGAGAAGATGAAGTGGAATGTAGAAGTGGAAGAAGCTCGTATCACACGTGCACAGGCCGATGGGACGAAAGAGAGAGAGAGAGAGGGAGAGAGAGAGAGCGAGAGAGAGAGAGAGAGCGAGAGAGAGAGAGAGAGAGAGAGAGAGAGAGAGAGAGCAGGGAGTTTCGTGAACGCTATTAATACACTAACGCTCGAATTTTATGGTCGCTCTTGCCGTCTCTGCGTTAATGTCCGCGTGAATAAGAGAGAACAACAGATACCTCTCGCACCCGTTGGTACATTTGCATCTCTACCGATCATTACTCCCTCGAATTATCGGAATACGATCACTTCGTTGCGTTTGTACGGAATAACGACTCCACCAAATATGTCAAAACAATTGCCCTGAGATACGAACCTCCGGCATCAACTCTACCGGTTATAACTCTCCTTCAATTTTATCTCTAATTTTATCGAGCATTTAAAACTACTTCTCTTGCGAACAAAGTTTCCAAAAACAAGTCTGGAAATAAACTTTGCGACATCTCTACCGGATAACAATGTCGATTGAAATAATAAAAAATTTCATCGCGTATTTCGCGGAGTTTCCATCGGGCGTTCTAGCTTATTTTCGTCGGTAGAGTTTCATTCGGTAGAGACGATGCAGTGTGCCCATTCGGTGGATTGCGCGTGTGTGTTCCGAAGAGTCATTCGAAAAATCGTAATAAGGGGAATTCACATGTGAACGAGAGGAGGATGGAAAGAGAGACAAAGAAACGGTTGAGAAAAGATCGAATTTTACGACGATCCGACTAACAAGTTCCAAGATCCAACGTCGATTTAGAATATGTTGCCAAGGCACACACGCGATCGATGGGCTCGTACGCATGCGCGCCTCTGTTTGAAGATTCATCATCCTCTCCTCTCCATGGTCTCCCGGGCACTCATCGCGCACACACGCGCGCACACACATTATTCTTTTGTGCCCGAATGACGCACAGATTCGCGAGCGATAGCGTTTTATAGCCGCTCGCACGATATTCGAAAAACCAGTGAAAGCGAGATGGAGAGATAACGAATTTCCCAAGTGTTATTTCTGATACGAGTGATTTAGTGTCACGTAGTCGCGGCCGAATTGACGTGTACGGAATATCGTGTAAGCGCGTGCCGATGCATCGGGATTTTGTATCTCGAAGCCAAAAAAGAGATTCACCCACACTCCATCGATATACGTGTAATATGTAATAATAACAACAATGACAGGTGCTTGTGCGCGTGTAGATTTATATCTATGGGGAATTTCACACGTTTTTTCTTCTTTCTTTTTTTTTTTTTTTTTTACAAAGAATAATTTTTTCGTAAACCCGAGACAAAGGCTTTGTGAAATCGTCTCGCGTCTTCGAGCGGCGAATTGATATCGAGGATGTCGAAAATTTTTATATTTTAATTGAAATTGCGCCGAGAGAGAGAATCAAGAAACTTTTGAAATTAAAAATTTCACCATTTCTTTTCGAATACCCCCCCCCCCCCCCCCCCCAAGCTGCTGCTACCAAATTGATTCGATCACAAAAAATTCCACCGCCAAAAATCATTTCGCGACACGTGGAACGACTTGACGTGTATATCGATCGTTTTTTTTTTCGTTACCGAGTTAAAATCCACTTGATCGTGGATCAATTTGGGGAATCGAGGCTCGAGCATCGTGCGATATTCACACAAACAACGGGATAATGAATTCTTTGAACTGGGTCATCAATCAAATGAGCCTAATGTACCGCCGTGTGTCTCACTAGAGCGAATAATCGATCTCCATCTTCCGAACACATGAATATCTGTGTATAAATCGAGGGAGTCGATTTAACTCATGGTTGAACAGGGACGCTGGACTCGACTCGTGAGAGGTCGGGAGCCCTTGATAAAAATTGTGAGGAGACAAGGGCCCTGAACTTGCACCGATAACTCCATTGATGAAAGGATTTTTGATAAAAAGAAATTTATGCACTCGGATATATTAACCAAAATGATACGGATCAATTTTGTCGTGATTCATTATCAGCGGTAAATTTCCCATCAAAATATGACTTTTAAACGATTTGAAATTTTTTTTCAAACTCTATTTTCGTACCAAAGGCTGTCACTAAACTTAGAAAATGCCATTTGGATCATTTTGATAACGCAATTTGTGTAGAAATAGGTGTACTTTCAAATCGCCGAAAAAAATGGCTTGACAAATTTTCAAAAATCGATAGTCCGGCTTTAAAAATCTGCGAAAAATCGAAAAATTGTTGAAATCGCATGAATCAAACGGAATGTCGAAGCTTGAACGATTACAAAGAGAATGAGTTGAATAGTTGAATTACAGCCATTTTGGTGAACCGGTCCCATTTTGTCCATAATGCAAACAAACATTTTCTTTTTTCGGGCATTATGTCGATGTATTTTGACTCACTGAACACAAATCTGTCGATGATTCCTGGAAAAAATTCTTTATTTTTAGAAATTCGCATGAAAAACATCTCATTAGTTATTTTTCTTGTTTGTTTTTCGACAAATTTCTCAATAGAAATCATCGTGAGCACTCGGTAGACATGTAATCGGTGGAGTTCTTCCCGGAGGCTTGCTTTTTTAAAGAGACTTTATTCGAATGATTTACAAAATAGTCTAGATTTATCGACCGGGTTTGTTTTTCGATAGAGTCATTCGAGCGTCGAGTGTTGATCGGTAGAGATGTAAACGTGCGTGCGTGCAGCGCAACAGATGTGCGAGGCACGCGAGTCTCAGCCAACCGCTCTCTATGGGACACACACGATAGCGGAGTGCACGCGGTGGATCGCGAACTTTGAACTCTCCGGTCATCCCCCTCCACCCTGCCCCGAGATCGACTCGGGAGCCACGCAAATATTTGGCAAAGAACCATCGTGCCTCTGCCGGTGCTGTCTATCCGGTTGAATTCGGCATTCAGTTGACGGGCATTACCTTCAAACACCTGTGCCTCTGCATCTCACCGTGCAACACGCTCCAACGATCGCGTATAAATATCAGGGTGGCTCAGTTTGTTTTCCTTTTGTCAACATTTTTTAGAAGAATTGTATATTTGGAAAAAAAATATTTTTTACATTTTTCTAGTCGCCGTTGAAGCAAATTTGAGCATTTACTCGTACGAAGGTATTTCTCAAAGACATTCGTACCGTCTAAAAGCGTTTTTGCACTGTATTATCGAAGCAAGAGTGTTTTTTGTAATTTTGTTTTTATTTAATCACGAAAAGTCCTGGATCGTTGATATTACCGTTTCCGTATCTATGTCTATAGCGAGTTTTGAGAGAAAAGGGGAGATCGAGAGGAGAACGTACCATTTGTGCAATGGCGCATTCAAAATAGGTAGCCAGTCCCTTTTCACTTTTCTTTCATGGTTTTTTCTGTATACACGCTCCTTTAATTTTTTTCTCTTTGCGTTGTTTTTCCCCCATTTTTTTTCCTCCAAGGCCTCCACGGGGCTGTTTCTCGTACTTTCCTCCCCTTCGGAAAACCGATGTATCCTGTTCAAAGGTCGCTTGGAACGTTTCCAAAAAATTCCGAATATTCGAGTACGGTAAAACTCTCGAGCGTTGTCTCGTCACGTCTGTGCAGTGAATAGAGGAGAAACTCGGGGTGGTGTGTTCTCGTTCGAGACTGATTTTTATTTTTCTTCGTATTTATGGTACGCTCGTTCACCGATACACGGAGTGAATTCGGAGTGAACGGTTAAACGAGGAGGGGATAAATAAACATCTGGAGAGTCCGAGACGACGTGAAAGTTGCAATGAGAAGGAGTAGAAGAGGCGAATCGTTCGAGAGATGGCATAATAGATGTATGACGTTTTTTTAATTCAGACTCGGAGGGAGCAGCTCCCATCGACGATGAAGACCATCGTCTCATGAAAATTAACGTGTCGAGATACACTTTGACCAAACACTTCCAACAATCGTGAGATACAAAATTATCAATCGTATTTCCACGATCGTGTCTCTTGGCAATTTTATAAAAAATATGAATAATCAAAAAATAATCGAAAATTTTTCCAAACTACATTTGAACACAATTGAAATATCATGTACTCGCATCGTGACGAAATGCCGTATTTCTGACAATTGTTCAGTGTTTCTATAAAAATCGACCTCTGTAAGCAGCCTCTCTGTAATCAGCCTCGCAAGGAAGTCTTCGCGATACGTTCCTAAATGAAATAATTCAATTTTCATTGAATCGGAAGTGCACACGTTGTTTTCTTTATCGTGCAATTATGGATATTCGAATGGCGGGGGAGGTTCTTGATGTTAGAAGATTGTGTATGGTGTGTATGCACACGAAGTAGTACTCTTTGGACGACGGCCCGAGTCAAAAGTAATGGTTATTGAAAATCGTTGAATCATGAATAGTCATCGTATCGCCAATTAGCACTGCGCCAGTCAATGAATATTCACGCAAAGAGTGTATACCGCCGCTTCGACCCCTCGCTTTTTATGTACATGCATCTATGTGTATGTAATATACATATATATGCGAGTGTGTGCATGCATATTTATATTTGCGCTACAACAGCAATAATAATAATAATAATAATAATAATAATATATCTTCCACGCAATATACACGCAGATCCGCGTGGCTCTCGTCACGCAATCGCTCTGTTATACTCATTTTACACGGCTGATGTTGATCACCGGTCCTCAACGTTTATGCCGGTAGACGTTTTGTTTATAAAGAAAAAAATCATTCGCTCGATACGCAATTTAACATATCGGGAGTTATCGCAAGCTGCTTTTTATTTTAATTTTTCCAACGTAAGCGCAAATGATCGAAATAACATTTATTTAAACCTGAAATAGTTAAAAATGGAAGAGATTAATATGGAAGATAATTTCAATCAATTTAATTTTATTCATAGGATAATAAATTAATAAAATATCTTTATCGATCACGTACAAAATAATTTAAATAGAAAATTATTTAATTAATCATAGTTTCTATTTATTAACGCAAACAATGAATAATTTTTATTTTTCAACCAAAATTCATAGTATTTTGATCAGATCGATTATTTCAATGGACAATTTTTATTATTCGAGGTCGGACAATGTAATATCATCATAGGCAAGTTTACATAGTTTGATACTCGTTAAAAAGTCGTTTTGGACTGAACGAAACTCCGTCAGGATTTGAGAGAGTCACACGTACGACAAAACGACTTTATAACTATGAAAATGCGGTCTGCGATTCTCTTTCTTCCTCTTTCTCTCTCTCTGACGGCAATTAAAGTTCCCGAAACAAGCTAACTGTGGAACGAGGTGATTGATAATCTGCAACCGGAAGTCGGCCGCGATCGAGCGTAGCTAACGGGGTCTCCGGCAACCAGCGCGCTTCTTTATTTCTGGCTCTTTCTCTCTTTTCTATATATAACACACACACTTTTCCACTCTCGCTCGCGATCCCACCGAATAGTGCCCTCGTATCGTACTACCCTCTCACTCTGTTGCTTCTGATTCACTGTGTTCCCATCGAACAACAATGATGAACCCAAGAGTCGAACTTGTCAAAAAAAAATTGAAAAATTCCACGATTTTTGGTGGGTCTTATGAAATTTCCGGTCTTTCGACAAAAACAGCGCCCTTTTTCAATTCGGAAAAATGAGAAAGATAATATTTTACAATTTTCACTAAATATCTAGATATTAAAATCTAAAATGGACACAACTTTGCTTTGGGTTGATGGATTTGGTGTTTTTTTTTTTTTTTTCAATGCCGCGAGTCGACTTCCCTTGTTTTTTGTTTTCATGTATATAGATATTTTTAAACTTTTCTCCCTTCTGGTTGTAATTGAGAACAAGAGAACGAGATACGACGGAAATTCGATCTCCCGTTCGAACACAATCAGCCTCGACGCTCTAATGTGGACCGTACACCGGAAGTCGTGGTGCGATCCTATCGAACTTCGATAATTCGTCGTGTCTCCGTAAATTCTCCACAGCGCGCTCGTAAAACACGTGCTTACAAGCGTGTCGTAATTATACACGACGCGTACGAATTAAGGGGCGAACGTCAATTGGAACGCTGAAATAAATTGTAATTCTCGCGATTGTTATCCGTCGTTTTTAGAGGATCCGGTTCACTGGAGCCAAAAAAAAAAAAAAATCGTCAAAATTTCACTCTCAGCGTTCCGATTGAAATTCCCTCCTCACACAGATAGGACGAGCATCGTGACACAATTGATACTTTTACCGGACGATTCATTGATCGATCGGAGAACCGCAACTCGATACAGCGAGAAAAATGAGACTGAGATTATATTTTAATGGGACAAGAGTCGAGAATGTTTTATCCTCCGGGGTCGTCGAGTGCGAGTGTGAAATTTCATCCAAGCTATAATTTGTAAAAAAACACTGATTCAGAATTTGGCGTTGTAATGAAATATGCAAAAATCGTTGCAAAATTCACTCGGACAATTAATTAACTTTTTTAATAAAATATTGATGAGTAATAAAAATTAGAATATAAAATGTAATTAAACGAAAATAAAATCTCATCGATCGTGATCCAGTAGCCGAGTATTTGATAGCGTCATACAGATTCTGAAGAGGAACTCTCGTCTCTCTGTCTCTCGCCCTTTCTCTCTGTCTCCCGGGGCGTCGTTTTATGCATGTAAATTCATCCGGATGTGACGCTGCCCGTTCCGAGTCCGGCTGCTGCTCATCGTTTGCCATAGCACACACACACACACACACACACACACATATATACATATATATCACATATATATGTATGTCTGTATGGGTTATCTATATATGTATATAGCATACACCTATTTACACGTCATCGAGAGAGCTAAGGCCATCTGTACCAATCGCTGTCCATTAGCCGACATACGGTGTGGTATATCGCGCGTCGAGGGCGCCGCGAGTTTCGTGTTTCCCGGCTTCTTTTTGTTTTACAATATATATTCATCATTTCCACGTTTCCCGTCGTGGGATGTTGTTTCCTACGAGCCGCGATACTTCAAAGGGTACGCGTAAATACATCTCGAGGAGGAGACGCCACGGCGTCCCGACGCCGTACATTAAAGAATCAAAAGGATTATAAAAAGATAAACGCTATTTCTAGTCATAATCCTGTGCTGCAGGATTCGTAATATGGCCATCTAAGTTGGCAGACAAAAAAACAATCTTCCGTTCACATGGTTTATTTTTGGACAAAATCATGTCGCCCTTTTTCACACCGCCACCCCTTTCCCTTATCTTCGACCCCTCTTGAAGTTCCCTCGAGATTTCTTCGAGCCTTCTATTATATTTTGGGATTGTACAGAATCAAACCAACTCTTGACGAAAATCGACAAACCTGACGATTTTTATTCGAGCATTAATTTTTAAAAAAATCGCGAGTCTCGCGGTGTCACGTTGATGGATATAAAAATAATTATCCCACCGCGATGTCCGGTAAAAGCGACTCGTTCTATCTGTCGCTGCATCGCAAGTACCTACGCGTACAGTGTAATGGTTTTATTCTTTACAATATACGCGTATAATGTTTATATATGAATACCTATAGACATACCGCGGTTCCAAGCGGGATTTATAAATTGTATCTATTGGCTCGAAGCGATTGAAAGTAATTGAATGAAGCGGTCCGGTTATTTACGAACGTTTAAGCCCGAGCCAACTATCTTTCCATTCATTCGTCTGTCCCTTCATTCATTCATCATTCGCTGGTAGCCCCGTGTACGAACGCTGCATGTATAGCAGTAGTAAAAGCCCATTCAATTGATCGGTGATTGTCTAAATTATAAGATTGCCATACAATGGCTCTCATCTCGACCTATTGGGGTCCCGTTGGTCGTTGCGTCATCACTTTAGGACCGAATCGCCGGCCACATGAGCTGCTCGTGACTTGCCTTTGTACCATTTTATCTCCATATCTCCCTACCTCTCTCTCTCTCTCTCATCAAACGTGCTTCAATTTAGGATACTTCAAAGGAGATACTTATCGGACAAGTTTCACTCCTTCGATGCAACGAAAATTTTCGGGAACCTGTTCACAAATCGTCGCCCATCTGCGCAACCCTCGCAGTTATCGGACGCAAACTCGCGTCTCTACCGATTGAAACTCTTTCCTGACAAACGAGATTACTCAAATCTCCACTGTTGAATGGGCCCTTACGAGAAATTTGGAACAAAATTAGTCATTCGTTGGATCGTCGTTTCTCTTGGTTTTGTTCCCCAAAGAAATTCGTTTATCCTGGCTCACCATTATCACAGCTGCTCGTCCAATTGTTTCAAATTTTTTTTCGCCAGTGACAATCACAACTTGCAACTTTCTCGTCCGTATTTACCGTTAAAGAGGATCGCAACTTTCGTGACGCGCTGCGAGAATTAAGAAAAACTAACGCGTTGCTCGAAACTTCAAGGGCTGGTGGTCCGTTATTTAGTTAGTACTAATATATATCCGCAGACTATTTTGGTGTCCATAGACTTGACCGGAGAGAGGCGGAGAAGAGAGGGCGAACGAATGAAGCAACGTGACATCAGTTTCGTGCGATGTATCGCCGGACATTGCTGGCTCTAATCCCCGAAACAGGCTTAATTAGAAATGCTATTTAACCGGCTAATGGATACACCCTTCGGAGGTCATCCCCGAGAGTGCGAAACTATATGGGAATGCCATGTTGGATTAAGCAACGTTTCTCCCGGAGCCGACAAATCGCGTTAACATTCGGCACAAAAGTCCCCTTAATTTTAAGCGAATTGCAAACACGGTTGGACAATGTGCTTCTCTCGAAAACCGAGAAACTCCGTCTCCCGTTGGTTCGTTGTTCGATGATGCAGTTTCAAAGCTCTTCGCTACGCGACTACCGTATTTGCCGTATATTCGCGCCGGACGTTGCAAAATAGTTTCATCGTAGTTTCCATCGAGTTTGGTCAGACGCGAGTGATCCAAAGAGTCGCAAAGTTTTACTGAAAAATTTTTTACCGTCATTTATGGTCAGGAGGAAGCTCTTACGTTCCTCAGTTAGTTTGACTGATGAAAAATAATTATCACAGGTATGAAAAATATGATATTTAATTGAAAAATCGTGCAAAGTATAAATTTGCTCATCGTTTCCTGATTTCTCTCGTACTTTCTGCAGAGTTGTGGGATAATTGAAATAAGTTTTGAGATTTCCTCAACTACCGTAAATATAGATGAACCATTTTTTTCAGTACGAAAAACTTGCAGCGTAATTTCCAACATTGACTCGAGTATCGGCAATGCCAAAGTGTCGCAACGGTTCGTATTTTCGTAAATTCGTCGCGCTGTGTCATCCGTTGAGAATATTATTATCCGGATAACTCGAACGCGATACTCCTTGCCAATATTCCAATGGAGCCATCAAGCCTCTATCGTTTGACTCTCAAAACGCCAGATTCCGAAATCGATCCCTTTATCCCTCATAGGCTTCGCACAACCGCTCCGACCATTACCCGTTATCGTTCGGCAATATTTGGCTCCATTAAGATGCGCGCTCGTTGTACACGGAGAAAAGCTCGATATCGAGTCGTTTTTGTCGTTTTACACGGCCATGTCGTTGGACGTTTACCATGCGTCCGCATCACGCCGACATCCTCGTACCTGAATTCTCCCGCGGTTGTTTCACATTAATGTATCCCTCCAATCAGAATGGCGATTCGAAGCTCGAATCGCCGGGGCAAGGTATAGATTCTCTGGTCGGGGAGATAAGAGTTTCACGGACAAACGCGGCTGCTACGATCGTTCGGACGAACCGTAAAGCGATTACGAGAGTGTACAACAGGCTTTATCAAGCGAGAATCCCGAATGCAAGAGTGTCAAATTTCATTTGGCCCATTTATGCGTTTGTGCGATCACCTCACCCCGATTCGCGATTATCCATAGATCCGACTGATGCCGATCTCCAATATGAGTTGCGAGAATGTTTCACATCAACATCTTTACCGTCCAAAACTGCCCCGTTCAACGACTCTACCGAAATTATCTCGCAGAGGAGAACTCGATAACTGCAAAAAACAATAGTTGCATCGTTCACAAGCGTAGAAAAAAAAATCCGAAAACTTGTTCAAACTGAATTCCTAAAGCCATTATTTTCAAATTCAATACTATGTTATCATTTAGAGAAATGGCGCGAAAAAATTGAAATCGATGGCTGGAAAATTACGAAAAAATATTTATAATATTAAGTGCCTATACGCACATACTCCATTTACATATGTAAAAGGGCACACGGGGATCCAAGTTCGTCGGAACAAGCCCAGAAGTACATCATGGATCAACGTGTACGTGGGTGTTTAATGGACGAATTGGAAACAGAGGCATCCGAAGAACTGCCCGCATGCATCGAGTGTTTCCGAGCCTCGATGATGTCGATCACTGACTCCGTTGATCATCACGATGACTCGCGAACGAATTTCAAATTTCCGAAGGCACGACGGAGCAGGAATTTCCGTCAACATTTGTCCATAAGATTCTGGAAGGCTGGCGAAATCGCGAACAAAGGTCGTTTTCAATACGCAATACGCTTGAGCCTCGATCGAGCGTAAATCACATAATAAATCTATTAATGACAATACGACGATTACGATACGACGCTGTGGCACAGATTACAGAAGTCTCTCAGAAACAGGTGTCTCTTTGTTTTCGGTACATCACCGTTTGGCATTTTGCCCCTCTGTCCGCTCAATGCCCTTTTCTCGCTTCTCCTTTATCCACCTTAATGGAATGCAAATAAATTACAGCTTACCGATAAATATCTCTCGAGAAAGAACCAATGTTTTTCCTATTTTCCGATACCGTTCGATAAATCCGTTATAAAAAATTTCCAGATTCTCGTAGTTACCGACGAGACGCTTGATTACCAAACTTATTTTTCCAGCATCGATAAAAGGTCATCATAGTGGAGACAATACAATATGACAAAAGCATTTTGTCGAATTGACGAAGCGTCGAGCATTCTGTCTCAATGAATTACGTGATTTTCCAATTGTCTCGAACACAAACCCTTCCAGTCCATAATCCGCGACGATAAATTTTCCATTGGTTTCGAATCGATGGGATATTACTCGGAAGCTTTCAGGTAGACCATCGAAACGTTCTAATGAAAATCGAGATGTCTCGCCTTCCCGGCTCCAAACTGAATATCTGAATCTCGACTATATCGTGCATTTTATTTCTGAAATAGTTCCAAAGGTAAATCACCCTTCCGTGCTGCTGTTTACTTGGGTTTCGAAAGTTTAAAAAAGCATCTCTTTTTTTTATTCAATGAATAAATTTTTTTATTCAAACTGTAAACATACAAAAGAGCAACATTCTCATTGTACCGTTGAACGAAAATATGGATTTTTTGAAATTTTCAAGCCCACGTAGGCCCTCGATACGCGTGTCCAACGTTCGTTTGTGCTTTGCGCCTCCACAAACATACTTTTGAGAGGGCGCACGTGGTCGTATCGCGTCACCGAGTGATTTTATCGCGTATACGCACGTAGCATTTTGTGATACGCATCATCGCCGACGCACTTTGGTAGTAGTCAAACGGGTGAATGCCCGCGATGGATGATCGTGTGGACCGCGTGTTTTTCACTTTGCCTGCATCTTGGGTACTCTTGATGAGTCAAGAGTCCTCCGTCACGTGTAAAACGATACACTTTGGGCGTCGATCTTCATCAAGGATGGAGCGGAAGACGACGCGGAGAGAGTCTCCTCTTCGTGGTTTCCGCTTCACCGGCATCGAAACGTCACTACCGGAATTTCGAAAGAGAGAAGAGAAAAAAAAGTACGGGTACCCTATACGGGTTATTAAGCAGCGCCGTTCACACGTACACCCCTCCATCCTCCTCCTGTTCTCGCGTCTTCATTGCCATAATTTTCTCTCCTCCTATACCGCACTTTCGCGCTTCCACACACAAACACGAGACACGGCGCTCGATGAATTCACAAGAGAGAGGGCTCTGGATGCGGTGCGATTCACCTGCTGATGACGTTAATGGGGCATCGTAAAGTCCAGAACGGTGTAACGTCCCGAGGACGAAGAAGAGGGCTTCGGCTCAAGGGAGACGGAGGAAAAGACCATGGACGAAGCCAACGCCTGACCGTGTAGTCGTCTCGATATACACGCATATATAAGACCGAAGAATAGAGCACCTTCAGCCGAGTGAAGTACGGTCGGCGAGTTTGTATCGCGGGTACGAATCACCGATACCCTGGCCTTGGACCGTCCGTTTCGGACGCGGACAATGGTGTCCGGTGGCAGCGCGAGTTCTCTCCGACAGGGGGAATTCAGTCTCTGTACACGGGCCGGGGCTTTGGCTTGCCCTCAGCCTTACCGATAAGGAATTGGAACCGTCGAAGCGTACTTCCGTTTCTGCAGGCTTGAGGCTTGTGCGTGTCCGTGTTCCTTCCCAATATCGCGGCACCGCGTCGTGCACAAACTTCGAACGGGTGACGTGTTTTGTTTTTTTATATTTTTATTCCCATTCCCCCCTCGTTGGTGTCGTTGATTCTGTCGGAGTTATGGATGGTTACCGGTCAGCAAGGGTGGCGAATTCACCGTCGACGTCGCGGGCATCGAGGCCTTTTTTATGGCCAAGAAGGTCGAGGGGAGATAATCGGGGTATACGCGTCTAATTTCAACGATACCCCAGATACGCAGATGCAAAGGCAGCCATGCTCGACCGTGCGATCTATGCAAATCGAGCGCAGCCAACGAATATCGGTCGGACGCTTGGTACATTCCCCTCAGGCCTTTTGAGAAAGTTTATTTCTCAGGAATCCCTCGGACTCTTTTATCGGAGCATTTTACGTGCATCGCGATACGCGACGCCAAGAGCAACAGGCTGAAATGTCGCTGAACATTTTCCAAAGCTCTTGATGCTGTAACTGGAAAATTGTTCGTTCCCTCTAACGAAGGGAATTGAGAAGCAGCGGCCACTCGAAAGTACCCCGCGGGTAGGGAACCGCTAATTGAATTCCGTAATGCAAGAGAGTCAGGTGTTTTTCGAGACTTCACGGAGAAGTTTCGAGGAGTCTCTCGGAGTGGGTGGTGGTGACAAACTGCGCGGAGATTTCCATGTTTCCCACGAACGGACGTTAACGTTCACTGAACTATGGCGACGACGCCGACAGCCACTTGTCCGACACGATTTTTCCTTTCCCAGGTGTCCGGCAACCCCCTGTTTTCTGTTATATTTATACGCGGATGTATTATACACACGCGTACAAACGTCTATATATTTACAACGGACGCTGTGTCGATGGCTTGATTTTTTAAGGGCTCGTCTCCGGTATACCGATCCCTGCTTTCCGTGCCTCTTTGGCTCTGGGATCCAAGTATCCTCGGTCTTGGGGCTATGTACGTGAGCGACGCGAAACCCCTCTCCCTGCCCCGCCAACAGCTTTACGTATATTCAGGGTTGAGACGGCGATTCGTTCGCGTGAACGCGCTCGCTTAAGGACCTGGTTTCCTTCGCGGATACAGTTATATACCCCGTGAGTACACAAAGTGGGGTGAATATTGATGGAGTTTGCCATCCCTCGCGTTTACTTTCTGTTCCCTCCTCCCCCCCTCCTCCTCTCTTCGAGCATCAGCGAGGGTAGTAAGTCTATGTAAAACCGATAATCCCGAAAGGTCTTTACGGCGTTAAATTGATACTTCGGGAATCCTGTTTCAGATCATATACACTTCGTCAAACGACCAGATATAACATTATCCGACGAGTTTATACACCCGTTGAATATTATGCTCTCGATCGTCTCGCGAATTTTTTTTTTAACGGCCGATTGAAATCCTTCGTTTACGATTTATAAATAACTCGAGTAACGTTACAACGTTTTACATACAGATTAATTAACCACATCTGTTTTTTGTGTTTCAGGTATGTACGACACCGGTTATTGGCGGAAATTGATAGTGCTGTTCGAGTTAGTGAGTAAAAAAAAATAGTCATTTTTTTATTTTCTGTGATGGACAAAATTTAGATCTCTCGATGGTCCATCTGTGGATCAGGATAGAGGAATTCTTCATGAGGAAACTTCTTTAAAATTGAAAAAAATCGTGAGGCAATGACGGCAATGCGTGAATAAAAGTGGTGAATTGGTTTGGATCGTGGAAGAGTGGGGAATGCATGCGCTTTGCGCTCAACACCGAGTCCTCATGACCGTCCATTAGCTCATCGTGGTGAATCTGCAAGCGCGTTTATTCACTTAGAGAGGCGCCAAAGAGGAAGCATCGGCCTACTGTATCGCTCACCCTCCCTCTCGCCCCTTGTGTCTGCTCTTCGACTCGCAAGCCCGTCTTTTCCCATCGTTTCAAACCTCACTTAATGCGGAATCCGCATATACATTGCAATTAAAATGTCTCGTCACCTCGGGTGTACGGGAAATTGAAAATTTCGAAACTTCCTCCGAGTCTTGATCTCGCGCACATTTCCGCTGATCAGAGCTAGACGATTTCAGAATTTCAAACTTGCGTATCTGTTGACCTGTGAATGTAAAATTCGAGGCTGAATCGGGTATGAAATTGAAGAAAAAAAAATCAACACGATTATTTTTTTCTCAGAAATAATCGAAAATTGTTTTCCCATGCGAACACCAGATGCATCGACGTTGAGAAAATGGGGTGACGAGCGTTTCCGCTCCTTGAGAAATTGTTTCCGAGAGAAAAATCGACCCGAGACAGCCGAAGTTTGGCTCTGAATTCGTATATCCACCGGATAAATTCAAGTTGCACGCACAAAACGACTTCAATTGATCGTTCCGACGAGTGTCGTATATTTATATCGCCCTGTAGAAGTTACACGTGCAACTGCGTAGCATTGCATCCCCATTGCCATTATAATCAACGGCGATACCTGTTGTACGCGTACCGGAAGTTCACGGCTACGTTTAAAGTCACCATCTGCGAGCCAACGCTCGCCGGTCGTGGCTGAAGAGTCCCTTCGGCCCTATAAATGCGACTGACTATATCCGTATCCTTGCTGCACCTCCATTACTGACCATTGTCCAGGGAGGGATGACCCTCTCTCGATTCTCGCCCGTTCAATCCCACCGGTGTTCATCCGAACGTGGACACCCAAATGGAAACTGTTCAACTCGAGTTGAAGGTTCGAAAGAATCTCGAGGAACCTCCGATAAGTATATTCAGCCCGATCCAAGTCCCCTCGTTACAAAAAAAAAAACACAATTTTCTTGGATCAGAATGTAGATAAATCTTCTTGAACCCTGTAATTCCGAGGCACTGTGAATCAACGGTCGAAGGTCTCGAATTTTGGCTTGGATATGCAAAACGAAACTCACACGCACGCGCAAACAAACATACACGGAAACTGACGCACAGTGACGCTCTTACTCTTTGATGCATTCTAACGTGTGATTATCGGACGCGGAGAGGCCTCTCCGCGAGCCTCGAGGATCTGTGCATCACTGCACACAGCGCGTATCACGCCATTACTGCCCCAGACATTGAGTTTACTTGTGCGTACCTTTGGTTCGATCGTACGTACCTGCATGACGCATATGGCCGGGCAAAAGTGATGGGAAACACAAAATAGCAAGTACGATAAACACGTACAGTTGAATCTGTCTCTTTGTGGTCTTACATTCGAATCGCGCTCTCTTTGGGTCCTATATCGAAGGTACTTTAAGGGGTATGGGTCGTCATTTGCGTCCTCGAATAGTCATGCTGAAGGGCAAAAAAGTCGATGATCACCTCGTGACTCGTTCTCGATCAACTTGTACCTTCCATCGCGAATAAATCGTTGCAAAAATGGACGTAGGTAAACTATTCCATGTGAGCTTTTCTGTACATACATTATTAAACATACGCGGTGTAGCGCAGTAACACCTCGAGTGAAGATATATATGTGTATAAACATAGTTATTCCCGCTCATTCAGCATGTGTCTATAATTTGCGTTTGTATATGCTTGTGCTTTCTCGCTATGAGATCGTATAACTATGTACGTTACGAGTAAGATCCGCGCGTAGAGTATTTCGTGGGAAGTGGGCTAGATTCGACTTGATATTCAAACATGCAAAGAGCTCTTCTATCAGTACAATACGATCGACCCTGGTAAACAATCGGAAGGTTTAAAAAAATCCTCAAAAATGCCAATAACAGAGAAAAAAAATAATACAATGTTTTCATCTCAGAGGATCGAGGATTAATCTCGACTAAAGGCTAAGGCTAAAAAAATTCTAAGCACCCTAAATTTAAAATAAGTTAATTAAAAACTGCATATTTTGATATCCCCCGAGGCAAATCCCTTCCGGAACATCGTCGCGAAGCTTTAAATAGGTAAGGGACTCGACAATCTTATACGGCCCAGAGCGACGTTCCGCTTGCGCGAGAACGCCGCTCTCGTGGCCATCTGGCGGATTTTCAGCGCACTCGTCCGGAACACCGCGGACGCTTTTTACAATATCCATCGTCGAGTGTCAGGAACATGGCACATCACCCCTTACCTCTGATTCACACGGATATTCATGTAAGAGGGTGGCGATCCCGCCTTTGTTGTACCGATTCGTTCCAGAGATTCTCGTGCTGTTTTATCGACCGAGTGCGAACGCACAGTGGGATCTCTCACTCAGCGAGCCAAGTCGGAGTGATCCACGTTTCTGCGTGTGTGTGGGGGGCCTCGGTTGAGAGAAGGCCCTCTCCCAGTGGCGATATCATAGCGCCCACGGTGTCCTGAGTTCGATGCCACGCGGCAATTCTCTCTCACTCTCTCTCTCTACCGATTGAGTGGCGCGCCGGTCGGACGGTTTGAGGTGGTATGACGAAAGGAGGGAAACGGTGGGGCGGGGGGGGGGAGAGATGGAATATCGCGCTTCGAAACTCGCGGGTACCGCCCCCCTTTTTAAACCACGCCTACCGCGCAACCTACATAATATTGTACGTAGGTATCGCGAGCATGCACAACCTACACACGTGAAAAATCGCGCTATGCGCGTGTGTGTGTGTGTTTTTTTTCTATGCACGTGCAAAGAGCGAGGAATCAACTCGCGCGAAGGCTCAGGACTCGGGCTTACTCCATTTCTATCCCCTTTTTTTCACGCCAGTTCAGCTGAAGGAAAAAAAATCCTTGTGCTCCCTAACCTCCGGATAGAATGAAAGTATGTATAGTCGCGGATGATGCATTGTCTTGGTAATGCATTATTGGAATTCATTATCCAATTTTTTTTTCAGGAGGGGATAACGGAATTCCATTGTTTCGATAATGGGGAATTTCCTTCGATAACGATTATTCTGGTAATGTTTAATAGAATTCAATCAATTAGCCATTAAATTAATAATGAGGGACGAGGTCGAATTCTTTATTCATTATTTTCGTTACCGATATTGAAATTCCAAATTTTTATTAATTATTTTTTTATTTTTCTAACGCATTAGTTTTACGACGTTATTTTGCGACCCCATTGATTGAAAATTATTTTTGAAACCTTGGTATTAGTGGTAAAAAATAAATCTTTTGATCCGATAAAATGAATCTACCGACAAAATAAAATCACAATGAGTCTTTTCTGCGATTCAGGCTCCACCGATGGTCGCTGTCGTTCGTGAAAAGGCTCAGAATTATCTAATCGAAGAAAAAAATCACTTTTGTCGTCTGACAAACATCGTTGACGGCGTTTCAGCCTACGAATGACGATATCGAGCCGCGCGTACACGCGATATTACAGAAGTGTGCAATGGCTGCTGATACAAAAGGGGGCAATTTATCGAGGGGTGGGGGGTACGAGATCGAGCGGATTCGGGATGGGGGAGGGCGGGCGACCAATGATATTTCTCGGCTTTATCTCGATACGTTTATCTCGTCGCTCGTCGAGTGTTTTATACACGTTTATTGCCCGTGCTCATGCATATATATGTACGGGCACACGCCACTGTGACTCGCTACCACTTTGTCTCTCTCACGCGTACACACACGGACACTTTCTGACGCTATGGAAAGGGAAACTATTGACCGAAAGACGCAAAGTTTCACGAGTGACACCTCCGTTGGATGCACGTCGGGGTAGAACGCCACAATGTGTAGCACAGCTGAGTTTGTCGTGGCTCGCAGACCGCTGACCAGTCAACATAACCGTTCGAGGGTGAGGTGACCGCTGATAGCGGCGAAGCGATCATGATGTACGCCACCTTTTGGCTCGGACACCGACACAACTGAAATTACACGTACCTGCCATTATGGCACCGTCAGGGTGTATTATTATCACTCGAACGTCGATCGTGAAGAAGGATAGAGTTGGCATTGTTTTTGCATTTTTATTTATTCACAATAATTGAGAAAGAAAACGCGCTCGATATTACTTATTTTCTGGTTATTTTTCCATTGTTCTATATTTATTTTCTAGCTATTTTCCATTTATTTTATTTATTTTCCAGTTTTTTTTTCTCACACGATTAAATTCGATCAACTTGTCTCATCGGCTAATTTTATAGACTTCTTGTATATTCCCACATTTTCCAGCAGATTTGGGGATTTATAGAGAACACAAAAGTCGAATTCTCCTCCATCGGAAATTCCCACTGAAACTTGATAAATTCAATCGGTATTAAATAAAATATTTGTCCTGACGCGGTGCCCATCTTTTTCCAATCTGAGTTTGAAATCAATAAACCCGATCGTAAAAAATTCCCAAAAGTTTCGAACGAAATGAGGAGCCACAATCTGGATTTCCGGGAATGGGTTTTTCAACTTTCGTTCGTCGTTAAAAATCCCTGATAAATTTCCGAGACAATAAACGAATGTATCGCGTATAAAAAAGCCACCGGATGATTAATGGCCATCGTATAAAGTCACAAGATCGTTTCACACATATTCACACGGATGTACGTCATCCCGATGCGCTCGTTTCACACACACACGGACACGGGAGATACCCGCGACTCGATCACCGGAAACGATATTTTTTTTTTTTCATTTTTTTTCTGTTCTTATTATCGAACACAGAAGCCATCCATCCGGCCTAAAGAAGCCAAATTGCCTGTCACGAATCACCATCTCGCTCTGTTAGCTCAGTTTCCTTTCAGCTTGTCCGCATTGTACACATGCTGTAACGTCGAGAAGGAAAGATTTTTGTCGAGAGTCGGAATAAGAGGAGCGGGAGAGAGAGAGAGAGAGAGAGAGAGAGAGCGAGAGAAGCGCGGAGGAAAAATATTCGACGACCGAGAAAAGTCTGAGCATCCTCAAAATCGTTCTTAGGAGAGGCGAACGGCATTGAAAATGTCAAAACAGAAGTTTCGTCTTCCATGTGAATCTGTCCCAAGGTTAAAAACCAAAATGACGTATTCCTCACACTCCAGAGAAGAAAATCATGCCTTTCTGCCGGTCAGATCGTGTATACGTATATACAGAGGCCCCTTAAGCGCAGCGGGGGTGCCATAAAAATATTTTTAGGTCCACGAAAGTCTCTCCGAGACTTTTCAGCTCCCCCGATCTCCGGTGGGTGACGCTCTCATTGCCGCGCGGATTCATTTTTGGATAGGGGGCCACGAGGACGTTGAGCAAATGGAAAAAATGGGACTCTCTTGGTGAGAAGGAAATGACTTCCGAACGAATTATCGAACGGATTTTGAGTTTTTTCAAAGCTATCAAAATTTATTTGTTTGGCCAAATTCCATTAGAAACGTTTGAAGGAAGTGAGAAAACATTTTATAAGAATGTCTCGAAAACAACGAATCAGTCAAGCGCCCCTGTTAATTACCCCTTTGGGACGAATAATTTTTTTTTTCTCGAAATCCTAACGTGGACTGGGCTATTCATAAAACCCATTTCACTGGCAGCTCTTCTCCGTGTGAAAGCACGTGGAAAGAGATGAGACGAAATTTTGAATGTCTAATCTTTTTTTTTTCATGAAATTAGATTTTTAAAAATTTACCCCTGGTGGCACAGTTTAATTATCACGAGGATATAATTTGGGGTAGTTTACTCATTCGAAACAAGTTGTAATCTTTCCCTTTACGTCTTTTGAGGAAAAAATAGGAAAAAAAACATTTAATTTATTTTAGGAAGTTCTCCGCCGCGAGAGTACGTAGCAAAGTAAATTTATGTCAACTTTTTTTTGGACCTTCTCCTCACCATCTTTCTCATCCGTTCGGCAAACGGATACACTGTGTGTGTATATATGTATTTATACGAGCCGCACCCGGTCATTGGGACCACGTGTGACGACCCTTTCTTACTGTTTTTTCAAATATATATGTATATATATATATAATTTTTATGTGATCCCCTTTGGAGCTTTTTCTTGGTACACACTCTGTCCGGAGTGTTATATATTCATTGGGAGTTGATTTAAGACACAGGATCCGTGAGAGAGAAGTGCTTTTTACTGAATTTCTTCGTACAATCTTATTGGCAATATCTAAAAACGTGGATATTTCAACGATTCGATAAATGACATTAAAATGAATCGAAACGAGAATGAATAAAAAATGGTGAGCAAATATCGGTGAAAAAACAATTTTAAACAAAAAGTAACCATTTTGTTGACAATTGAAACAACTTTCTCAATCGTCAAGCTGCTTGAAATTTATCTCGAGATCTGGGAACGTTACGAGTCGTCGATGGGACATCCGTTGGACAGATGGATCTCTCGTTCCTGAAATATCGCATTCGGCACTCCGAAGGACTCGTGGAGTATTTCTTTTTTTTTTTAATACAGTGTCGCGAATTTCCGAGGGAACACATCTGCGCCTCCCCTTTCACCGATTCAAAGTAGTACCTTTTTTTTCGAGTGTCGACGCGCTCGCTCGTTTCATTGTTTACGATTTTCACGAGCAATTGATTTCCCATTGAATCACGAGGTTCATAGATCGATCATTGGATTCTCGATATGTCTACACACCGGGGCTTGTGTATTTTCACTGGCCAATATAAACTCGATCCCTTTTATTCTCGTTTGTTCACGTTCTATATATGTATATGATAAGTTTTATATGTGATATAGAGGGAAGATGTATTATTGGTACGGGTATCGAGAGGAGCCCATAAGTGCCGAGTCACGCCTTGACAAACAGGGATGTCAAACAGATGTCTGGTGGTCGTGTATCTCCGCGAGAAGACGAGAGTCGATCCGCCAGCTCGACTCGCCTCGATCATCTTGTTTCTCGGAGACCCTCTTCGGAGGCTCTCTATAACTGATTCCACGGAATATCATCGTCATTTCCGGCCCCCATCGCCTCAAATTGTCTCTCGACTATCTAATACATTCTCGGCAATTGAGATGGAAACGCGTAAAATATTTTTAAAAAACTTTTTACCGATTCGTTTGATGATCGGAAGAATCGATGGCGTTTGTTTTGAGAGCTTCGATTCTTCGAGGTTTTTGAAGCGTGAGTTCACTAATTTCGATGGTAAAATTTCCAATGGATCATACATTATTCCCCAGGAACAATATAGAATCTTCAAAAAATTAACAATCCTGATGAATCTGTTCTCAGCTGTGATCCAGAGGGATTTTTCTCTCGTTTCACGTTCACTATTTTCATCACGCGATGATGAATTTTCCAGACTAGAGTAGAGCCTTGCAAAATCCATCAAACGAATACACAAAATACTCCGAAGAATAAATTATACGCCTAGAGGCCAAAAAATCTTTCTCATTCCGCGCAAAGTTGAGCAGATCGTGCACGTTATTCGGATTCCGAGACTGAGAAAGTCTACGAGAAACGATCAGTGTGAATTTATAACCGCTCTTGATTCTTGTATCTTATTTTTCATTCTCCTTCCATCGGATTCTGGAACTTTGTTGAGATAATAATCAAAACTCAAAGTATGAATTTTGTTTCATCAAGAAATTTTATTCTTTTATTTTGATTCGCTCCTAGAACTTATTTCCGGTTTTACTTCGTTGATTAAAAATTTGCCCACTGCTCGATAATCCAACTATCAGATTTGCCATCATATTGCGAATAATCGTTGCAAATATTATCGGACTCAGGTTGGTTTTGTCGAGGTATTTGACGTGTTGAATTTTTGCACTTCTCTCTCTCGCTCTCTCTCTCGATCCTCCCTCGCAAAGTTCTCGCCTCCTCGCCAACCCGTCAATGTCCATGATCGGCTGTCGGTTTTTCGCACCCACCGCGATATCGTAACATAACCGGGGCTTCAAGTTGAGTATTTTGACGCCAGACCACCGTGTTACGTTTGGAGGCTGCATTCGACATGCTGCCAGTAACCGTCAGTGGCTTTTTCAAACTCCTCTCACTATCCTCGTCTTTTGCTCCGATTATTAACTTTTCCCTCCTCGACTCTCGCGCCTCTATTTTACGACAGTGCAAAAACATCATTGGCATCGTGAATTCTAAAACTAATCCAATTTATCAAAAGAATAGAATATTTATCGAGAAGAGCCGATACTTTGTTCAATGATGAGAAATTAAGCAACATCGATAAAGCAACGTGAAAGCTTTTCATCAAATTCTTCCAAATTTTCTAAACAAAATGTAAAATAATTTTTTCAACCAAATCCAACGATTCCTTTTCTAACGAAACAAGTCGAGTCTTTTTCGTAAAATCTATTTTTGAATGTTTTGTAAAAATCTAAATATTATTTCTCCATGATTTGGCTGATTTTTCCTAGCAGGGAAAAACTGTCCTTACAAAAACAGTTTGCTCCGCGAGAGTACGAAAAAAGAGGTTTCAGACTTGACGATTGAAAGAAAAATGTTAATGACGATATAATCGCAATGAGAGTCAATGAGAGAGTGGATAAATATTCTTATTCCGGGTTTCCAATCCTGGCTGTAGGGGGTGAGAAGGGCGAAAAGGGGCATTTAACTCTCTCACAAGGATCATTTTTCATGACGCATTAATCCCGCGAGATAACCTCTCTCCTCTCGTTCCTCCATCGGTATTCTCTTACTCCTCGCTCGCATATAACGCGGTCACACTTATCCTAACAGCGTCAGCTCCTGATATGCCCTGCGCAATGAAAAACAACACTGTCTGGCAAAGAGAGAGAGAGAGAGAGACGCGAATAAAAAACTATTGTTTATACATCGAGCAAAGCAGCGAAACAAAGAGAATCATGAGAGAGAAAGGGAGAGTTGAAAAATAAATTGCGAATCGTTTCGCGTGTTGTTTGATGTTGATTTCGCGTTGTTTTGGTGTTGGACGAGCAATCTTCCGATAAGTAGATGTATCACAGGCAATCACGAAACCCCAACAAGGAGCCACCCACGCGAAAAAAGCTCGTTCCTAACTCGATAATTGTCGTATATACGAACGATAACATCCGTTTTATTTCTACTCATCGATTACCAATGATAGTTAACGGTCCCCATCTTCAATGTAGGAAATACATTTTTTTCATTCGCAATATCTCTGGGATACAAATATTCCATTTCATTGATTTAATTGTTATCCTCAAATCCAAACGACGAGTTTTTAAAAAATTAAGATTCTCAATCATTTTAAAGTTTTGAGGTTAACCAAATGGCGGTTTCGATGTTTTATTCGTGTTTACGAGAAAAAAAATGTTTTTCATGAAAATTCATGATAATTTTGAATCTTTGAAAAAACTATCGGTAGATTCGCGTTCAGGTGGAAAAAATACATCGATATACGGCCCGAAAAAAAAATTTAAAAAAAATTTTTTTTTGCATCTTGATCAAAATTCAATTGGTTCACTACAATGGCTGTAATTTATTTTCCAGATAGAATTACCGCTTTAACACAAGCTCATTCTTTTCGTAATTCTTCAAGCTTCAAAACCTCGCTTGGTTCATCCGATTCCGATCATTTTTCGATTTTTGGCAGATTTTTTAAGTTTGACCATCGATTTTTGCAAATTTTTCCGTACATACCCCTTTCCATTTTTTTCGGCGATTTTCATAGTGCTCTCATTTCTACAAAAATTGAGTTATCGGAATGAACCAAACGCCATTCTCCAAGTTTAGTGACAGCCTTTGAATACGAATAAATTTTTTTAGAATTAGTCAAAGAGAAAAAAAATTACGAGCACTTGAAATTTCACTATTTTGAGGTTTCTGAAAATTGGCCAAAGATAAGGTCGAAATTTTTTTTTTTTTTTCAAGTTGTTCGAAAACCACATTTCGATGGGAATTTCAACGCTGATTACCAATCACGCAGAGTTTTCGTCGAAAAAAAATTATTCATAAGAAAAAACGAAGAAAAATAATAAAAAAATGTGTTCGAAAATTCATAAAAGTTCCGAGTTTTCATTGCCCTGTTTTCGGAGCGACAAAGAACAAATTTAACATTCGGTCGAAAAATTCAAGCCTCCTTGAACGAAAAAAAAATTAAGTCGGTGACAGGACGTGAATCTCGAGGGCGTACAAATACTTTCGATACGAACTTCCGGTGATGCTGTACACTGCATCAGAATCACCGAAGACTGCAGTTATACATATATACATCGGGCGATATGGACAAAAGCGATTGGCATGAGCGTTCAAACTACACCGACCGACATCCATTCGAGGGTTTCGATAGCAGGCTCCTATCGAAGCTGATAAGCTGCCGCACCAAACGCGATACGATATTACACAGCCAGACGCGAAGGGGTCCAGGGGAAATAAGACAAAACACCGACTAGCCCAGTCGTATGCGCAAACGATTCCGATACACGCCATTATAATTAATAATTTTTTTTTCCCGTGGTTTTCTCTCGCTCGCTCTTTTCCCCTCCAACATCCGACATTTTGTCGTGATCGTGCTGCTCGAGCTGACTTGCAGCTTCTAGCGTTACATCACGAGGTCACAGCACTCTATAATGATCATTGTCCGACGTGATACCGGCAATTGAAATTATATCACGAGAAAAAAAATTAAAAAAAAAAAAAATCAATAGGATATTTTTGGGCAGTCGATGAAGAATCAAATCGTTCGAGGACAATTCGTCGATAATTTTGTTCTCAAAAAATCCTTCCAATTCGCACAAACAATCGTATCGAGGTGATTATAAAAATTCTAAACGAAAGAAAAATTTTGGCACACAGCGCTCAAGAAATCGCTCGGTGAACCGCTCTCTTCTTCCCCCGTATTCGTTTCACACATCCGCTTCCGGTCTCGCTGCAGAATGAGAAAAAAAATGAGCCTATAGCGTGTGAGGACAATGTGCTTGTGACATATATGAGAGAGAAGAAAAGTGAGAGCGAGAGAGAGAGATCGAGGAAGGGAGGGCGGATAGCGGGGGTGTAGAACCGAATGAGGCGTCGGAATTCCTATACAGAGGTAGAAGTGATGAAAAAAAAAAAATATATATATATATATATATATATATATTTCTCGATGTATTTGTATAATTATCAACCAGTAGCGCATTAACTCGTTAATTGAGCGTCAGATGGGGACCATTGTATCCTGCTTGACACGCTTTGTTTATCGAAGGCACGCGGTTAAGGCCTGAAAATGGGACAAATATATTCGCTGCGAGTTCCCCGACGTTTGCGAAGCTCATTCCTGTCTGCCCGTGAAATTCTTTGTGCGCGGGCGATTTAAATATATTGTTCGTGCGATCGAGGCAAACGATGTATTTCTCGTTTTTTTTTATTTCACTTTTTTTTTTGATCCACATATGTCGTCCACCGTCATTGAAAACAGCGTCGTTTGGCAGCGGGCTGAGCCAGTAGAGAATTCACAGCGGTGTTAATCGTATGCAAAATGCAAATTAGAACAATGAGTGGGTGGCTATTATATATATTATATTTGTTTGGTATTCCGTTTGGAACAGAGGATGGATTTTTGAATGACAGATCTATGGCACGAACGCCGAAATCCACGTCACTGTACACGTCCGTTTTAATCGCTATATATATATACATTACAGGAGTAATTGAAAGATTTTGCTTTATTTCTTGTAATAGAGATTCGATTCGCGAATAGAGCAGGATAAAGAAAAAAAAGCACAAACGAGAGTTCAGAGAAATTGCAGATTCGCCGCGATGGAACACGAGAATTTCGTAAGAGCCCGATGCGAGCTCGTCTGACAGAAAAATAATTATGGCATAACCGATGACGTCTCTGGGAAGATGACGTCTCTCGAGTAATGCGGTTAATGACACGCAGCTTCTGTATTCTCATTTTCGTTTCTCAATAAGGCTCGAGTCCTCGAATTTTTTCACAGTGGTGTTTTTTCGATTTCTATTTTTTTTTCCAATTGAAAAAAAAACTTTCAACTAGCCTTATTTCTCATAACACCATTCTGCAAATTTTTGGGGGTGTTCGGAGGACTTCCAAACTTGAAAAAAAAAATTAACAAAAAAATTGAAAATGGTAATCATCGAGAAATTTTCGATTCTTTCCAAAAATCTACAAATAACGATGAAGATGCGTTTCAATAATTCTTTTATATTTTTTTCGAAAACAACATTCAAAAACAGTTTTCGAAAAAAAATATTAAAAAATTATTGAAACGCATCTTCATCGTTTTTTTTTAGATTTTTTGAAAAAATCTAAAAAATCTAAATCTAAAAATCTAAAAAATCTCAAAAAAAAATGGTCCCGATACGTCAAGTTTTGAAAAAGTTATAACTATTTGAGAAATGAAAAGCAAATTTTTTTGAAAAATATATAACTTTTTATCGGCTGGGTGTAAAAATTTGAAAAAATTCTGAAAAATGTTTCGATAGGGTAAAAAAAATAAAAATGTTTCAGGCCAAATCGAAAAGGGTCGAGTGCTAAAGTGCTCGATTTGGCGTGGAATGCCCCATATATATTCGATGAAATACACTTTCTCCAGACGTTGTTTTCGATGTTGGCAATGGATCATCGGACGGGGGTAAAATGGCATATATAAAAAAAGTGGAGGTTAACGGAATACGTTAAATATCCATATACTCTCCGCGTGTGTTTATATACAGTATATTGAAGTAACAAAGTATATCGGAGTTCTGATTACATTAGGATTCATATGCTCGTTGCATAATCGATAAGGGGTTGAAATGGATGGAGGGATGAAACGTCGAAAGGAAATATATGAAAGGTAGTCAGTGGTAGTCAGGATCGTTAACGAATTTCTTTCAACCCCTCCCACCCCTCCTCTTCTCTCCATCCGCATCGATGAGATATCTCTCGAATAAATCACACACACACACATATACAAATATATAAATGTCGTTGCTTTTAATCCTCAGTCGAAGTAACCTGAATGTACCGATGCAACTGCACCGCAGTGCTTCAGGGTGCTCGAGCATATCATCCACCTCAATACACGAACTGAAGATACTCCAATTCAATTCAATGAAACGTCATGCGCACAATGAAGCCTCGAGAGTTTAATATTTACTATGTAGCGCTGCATTGATTATCGTGGATACCCCCTCGATATCGCATCATTTTCATAAATTCTCGTTTTCTCGTATTTCGCATCGACGCTCCTCGAAACCCCTTCGAATCTCGTCGTCTCTCATTCTCCAAGCTGCACGATTCTTTATCAGGGCCTCTGAATCAGAGGCTCCGATCAACCACTCTTTTATTATCTCTTGGATTTTTTTTTAAATAATTCGCAAGCTCTTCGCAGGGAGGAAAAACTACCCCTTAAAAAAATTGAAAAAAATAAATATGACTCTTGGGGGCCTGATACCATAGTGCATGCTAATTAGTATATCCGCAACCCACCCTTATCTCGGTTAATAGTCAGGTGGGGAGAAGCCCGACCCTCTGAAATTCTTTTAAACATCGAGTCGAACAAGCAACTGATATTGATAAGCATTTGATTCCAAGAATCTCGTACGAATTTACAATGCAAACAGAACCCCTTTGAGGGGCGTTCTACTCGATGAATATAAAATTTTCCAATGACGATCAAAGGATTTGTGCTATCCTGTGAATTTGTGAAAAAAATCTGTATCACGATATTACTTTCGCTCGTTATGATTCTTGAAAAAATATTTCTCGCGTAAAAGAGTCATATGTAAAAATTTTCGCCCCGTGACAAATTCAATTCGAAGGTTGGATCGTGACCGGACAACGACATTGGAAAAGAAAGCCCTCACCCTCGTCATTCGTGTTTTTTTTTTTTTGAATGAACCCTAATTTTCGCGCAGTTGTCCATCGTGGGATGGAAGGTCCCACGAACTCATTTGATCTCGTGGGGTTCGTTCGCGTTGCGCTCTTTTCTTGCCTCGGTCACACGCTACGACGTTACAACACCGTGTTACACACGTACACAGGCACGCGCACACACATACATCGTGAAAATTAGACGCTCGCGGGTGAGTTAAAATAATTAAAACGTCCACGGGTAAAGACAAAAGGCCAGTTTCATCTACCCATCTCACGTAGAGATCCGGGTCCTACAGCGAGCGTACAGTGAGAGGATTGGGGGATGATGATCCAAGGGTATACAGCATAGCGTATAAAGAGAGGAAAAATATGATGGGGGTTGGAAAGAGAGTCCGTGGAGATGGAAGAGGAGAGTAAAAAATAAAAAAAAACAGAGAGAGAATGCAAAGAGATGGTTCGGGGGCTTGGAAGCTCGCGCGAGATAGGCGAGCAAAGAAAAACACAGACTTGATCAAAGTGAAATACGCATTGCCAGCCATGTGGGTAATTATCCTGGACCTTTGCATTAACCCCTTTGCGAAACCCTCTTTCTCTCTCACTCTCTCCCTCTTACTCTTACACGGGAAGGCTTCCCTTCCCGGGCTTTCTCTTGATTTGAGCTCAGCTACTCTCTGGCCCCCTCCTCCACCTCCTTCTTCTCCGTCCCTCCAAACTCGATGTCCCCCAACCGCACAGCCGGCAGCATTCGTATCCACGCAGCCGCGAAGTCTGCCTTCGGTTTCGTCTCCCTCGCTCGGATCCTTCTCTCCCCCGCCCTTTTTCCATTTCGCCTATCGCTTTATCTCCCTTTTCTCATTCAACTCGGAGGTATGCTCAGGTAAACTATACACGAATACAATGTTATCCGGAAGAATCCATGTCGCGGACATAGCGCCCGTTCGAGACGAGACAGGATAGAATGCCCTACGCCCAATCTCCTCGTTGCATTGATTCTCGGATCGTCCGGAACGTTGTTTCGTCAATTTCACGAAGAATCCGTGGGCGCATTGTGGGAAACGGTGACAGAATGAATCGATGAAAAGTAGCGAGGCCCCAGGGATGGGGCAAGACGATCCGGGATAAGGTAGAACGGGCAAAAAGTGGGGTGGCGATGTAGCTGGGTGAAACAAAGATACGAACCGGCTTTGGTGGTGGATCGGAAACTGAAGTTGCTTGAACTGTGTTAGTCGTGCGTGAGATAAAAAGGATAGGAGTCCTAATTAGCTGAGTAAAGCCGGCGAATTATCGCTCAGTTTGATAAACCCCTTCAGCGAGATCGCTCAAACAGCGCCTCTCTCGCTTTTCCTTTATAAACCCATTCACCTTCTTTTCTACCTACAGAATCCGACGAAATGCCAAGTTCCCTCGATTGTAACTTTGTCCCGACGATATTATGGAATGTATCGCGATTCTGGGTGGCTCTTTCATCGAGACTCCCTCAAGGGTACGCACGCACACACACAAACACACACACACACACACACACACACACACACACACACACACACGAAACTTCTGGAAGTGTTGAGAATGTTAAAGTTGTCACCCGCATTGCCGGAGATCCACCGATTCGGAACTCTATCCAGAGCGAACTTCAATCCCGCATTTCAAACGTTCCAGCACATTTAGCCACACAGTGAAATCATTTTTTTCTTCGCCCTTTCCTGCGGGAAAGTGATTCACGATTATGAGTGTCACGATGCGTCGATGAATTTGCCGAATGAGTTCGAATGGCACAACCTGACGAGCCTTTGGACTCTCGACTGGCGAAAAGTTGGGTTTGAGTTGGATTCCACTTACTCCGCTCATGGGGATGCATTATAATTGACTCGGAGCTGCGAGAGCTGCGAGGGCTGAAAAATGCGTTCCAACGAGCGGAGTGAGAGATATCGACACTTTTTTCCATTCGCACACGCGGGGGATGTTTTTCTGGTGTCAGTAGGGGCTGCTTACCCACCATTGAACGCCCTTTTCGATGCATTCACCGCACACGCGCGCATCGTACACACTCTGTGAAAGCCACAGGGAGGAAATTGGGATGAAGAACATTGCCGAGTGGCTTGGCAAGCTCCGCGGTGAAATATGATAAAATCGTGGTCCTTTGACAGTTGGATTCCTGATTATTGATAAAGATAATTAAGCGTGAGTCCGTATTATTTGCACTGATGAATAATGTATACGTACGTATCGACTCTTCGGCGTGCACCTCGGGGGCTTCAACGACGCGCGGAACCCTTTGATTGACAAAGTGAAAATCCACCCTCGAGCACACGATGGGCAAACGAGGTGCGATGTAACGTTCTATTCGCGTTCGCCCCGAGATACTCCGCTGCAGATGCGATTTTCAGCTTCTCCTTTAACTCGCAATTTCTTTTGACCGATGAACCAACGACGATTATCCTGTCCACTGCTTCAGATTTATATTCTACCAGGATTAATAAGGGCAGTTGACGGATCGGGGCTGGATCTATCTTCGGAGTAACGGAGTTTTTTTATCAGAGGGATGTTCGGACGAGTCGTGTTTCATAATGAACATTCTTAAAATTTTTGAGATTTTGGGATGAACCCTCTTCCTTAAATTTATTCTCGTTTACGTGGAATTTTTTTCTTGCCAATTATTTGGTTAAAATTTTGGTGAGCGGGCGAAAATTTCATTGTATCAGAAATTGTATTACAACAAACTGCATAATCACGTTGTCTGGTCCACATAAATTATGATCGACCATCGCGCAGCCAATCCCCGTTACATGCTCCGGCGTAGTTTATTCCCCTCTTTTTCTCGTTCATCCAAACATGCGACTGGTAAACGTGTTGAAGCGTTTGCCGTTGAACGGACGAGCACGCGGCCGCGACGAGTCGCAAACTCGGCTCGGCACATGTAATCAATCGCTGCAGTACGATGCTGACTCATAGATTTCGTTCGCAGATATTTCGCCGAGTATAGAATTAACTTTTCTTTGTTCGAAGACCCTCCTTTCCCTTTGGGAGGGAATTTATGCATCGTGACGCCACATTTTCGGTGCATCCAACATTTTTCGACGCTGAACCATATTTTTCTGCACCGAGCTGTTTTTTCCAAACTGTTTTTTTTTTCTTTAGGATCGACGTATCTGAGCTGATCCAAGGATCTCTTTCCCCGTCTCTCATCGATATAAGCGCCTCGCACCGAATCCCTCGTTAAATTACCGACTTCGGAAGATGTTGAAGGATGTAGATGTATAAACTTTGAATTTCTGTAAAATCCAAGTCTCTGCCATGTTCGTGTGTCTCTGGATTCGCGATATTCTCGATGTTGCCGCGTGTGGGAAAACGTTATTTCCCTAATGGCGAGACGATACAAATCAAATTCCAACACAGGCCCTCGATATGGTTGCGGTACGGTTCGTTGTCTGTGCTGGTTGTTTGCACATAACGTGTGTAAATCTTTTATTAGCGCAAGAATGCTTTTCTTTCGCTCGATTCTTTTGTGCGTCGAAGGAAACTCGGTCGGCGGCGAGAATAGTTTCCACTTGCCCCATAGACATCGGGAGATTATAATCCGTGTGAAATTTTTCGTTTTGCAACATCGTCTATTATTCCTCGCGAGGGTTCCGAAAGAAAAAAATCTTTAATTCCGCTGGCGAGCAAGAAACGTATGCGCGTGTGTTCAAGTTTTGTACACGGGCGAGGAATATCGTCGGGGCAAGAGAGAGGAGGGGGTTCCCTTCGAGTTCAAGAAACGCTTATAAAGCCTCCCCCGGTGAATTTAATGCGAAGAAATTAATGGAATTGAATTAACCACGATGGGGAATTTTCATTATCGGGAAAATTGGCAATTTTCCAGTGCCAAGCGTCGTTTCCACTACTACGGTCTCTTTCCGTTCTTAGCGCCATCCTGTCCCTCCTCGTCGCGCCCCCGCTTTGCTACCCTTGCGTTGAGCATGCGGTATATATTGTACCTCGATTCTATATATACCTCCCCGTCTGATCCTGACCCTTGTGGATTCGCCCTGTAATTATATATACATTGTTCACCCCAGCGAGCGTTTTTTAATGCTATTTAGAATATTTTTTTCCGGACCTCGCGTTACAATGCATCTTCGAGAAATTTTATCGGCAACGAATCTGCACGAAGTATTGGAGAAAAAAAATTCAATTCGTTCGAACGATCGCTTTTATAAAATGTCGCGGCTGTGTAATGTCACAAATTCTCACGGGAAGAGACGAAAAACGGCATTTCGACGACAATAATTTTTTTATCTGCACCGGAATACGCGTTAATTGCCTCATAATGCGAATAGAAGTGGCGATCTCCCCCCTTTTTTTCTCTCCCACCACCGTGTTCATCGCTATAGCGACTGAAATAATGGTCAATCTTCGTCCGCTTAGTCATTCTCATAATCAACGTTGTATATTATTTTTTCGCATGATATTTCATTCGGAGAGACTTGTTGCGCTTTTGAAACGCGCGTGGAGTTTGGAATTATAATCAACGATCATTCGAATTAACGTAAAAGCGAATTAGAATGAAGGAAAAATTGTTTGGTTCACTAAAATTGTTGTAACTTTATTTTTTTTTTGTAATTTCAAGTTACGAAAAAGTGCGACAAACCTTCTTCGCCCCTTTAAAGTTTAGGATGAATGTCGAACTTATAAATATAATTCGAACGCGCTCTCCCCTGTAATCAGAGTCATCTTCGAACAAATGAAGAAATTGCGTTGTGAATTAAAAACACAATGGATCGTCGTAAAATCAATACTCCTTTCGAATTTATGTTTTTCCGTGATAGAAACGAATACAGAGGTGCTAGAAGGGAAAAATCCTGAATATATATACGAGGGACTCACGAATTTATCCATCGAAATACGTTTCTTGGTTGGTAGAAGAGCGAGAGACAAAGCGATAAATAAGCAAGGAAGGTGGGAGATTTGTGCAGAGTTCGAACACGCAAAGCCCTCCCACCAAAGCCTTCTTCACCCCTTTGATAACTAATCAGCGCTTCACCCCCGCCTCTTTTATCGTCCCGATCAAAGTCCCATTGGGAGGGGCATGATTTCGATAGACAGAGTCGGTTGATCCGGGTCTCGTCGGAGTTTGGGTGAAACGACCCGCGGGGGTGGCGAGCAGTCGCCCATCGAAGAACAACCCCTTTTCGTTGAAAGTACGAAGAGCCACATCGACGTTGCATCATCGGAAGAACCAAAGGGGGATGTGGACGAGTGGGTGGTTGAGAGGAAAAAGGGGTTTCGTGACAACCGCCAAAAAGATGGGGAATCAAAGGATTCGGCATTGACGGGAGGCAGAGGGAGTGAAGCGTCAAAAGTGCGAGAGCGAGAAGAAGGTGTGCGAACGAAAGAGCGATGAACTATGAGAGATGAAAAGGGATGTCGAAGAGTAGCCTGCGAGAGCCGATTTCATCCCCCTCGTGAAATCCATGTTACCGGAGGCTCGAGATTCAACCCCCCCCCCCCCCCCCCCCCCGTCATAATGCCAGTCTAAATACTCTCTATATATATGTATAGTATGTATAGCGAACCCACAAAGTAGAGGGGTCGTTGATGAGCGAGACGAAGAGTCTTCAGCCCCGAAGCCGATCAATGGAGACTTTGAATCTTATTCCTCAAACTCTACACACCGATATATATATGTATATATATTTTTAAATTCACAATGTAGGTAAGAGGTATACGTATTTACGGCTGATGGGTTATGTACAAAAATGATAAAGTTTCATTTGAAAATTATTCACGGTCATCAGTGGCGGCGCGATGGACACTGTTGGAGCAGAATCTTTTCAATGCCGACAATTAGTCAACCATGTGCAATTATCCCACCGACACACTCACATTCGTACACTGATTCTTGCGTTACGGAGAGAATAAAGTCTTTTTGTTTTGTCGCTCGACTCTTTGGTTATATCTTCGATCACGCGAACCATTGTTCGTAATGAAAATAACCGGTTGAATTGCTCGAAGATCCGATGCTTCCAGATTGTTCGCGTCGTATTTTCAATGTGATTTGACCGTGAACGTTCTATGAAAATTTCATGCACGATTCCGTCTCAAAAATGGACGATTCGCGGTGTGATTACACGTTATTGTCAATCGAAAATATACGTTGACACATATTTGACCTCTAATCCTGTAACGCAGGTATGACAAAGGGACACGTATTTCGTGATGGGGGAAGACACGCCGTTACACCGTGCCTGTATCTTACCCGCCGCGTTGTACAGACGCCATAAATATCGAAGCGTTCTTATATTTTCATCACGGCCATCATTAAAATTTATGTTACGATCAGGAGTGAGCGCGTTATATATCAGCGAGACTGCGATGTAACCGCGTCGGTTGGGAGTCGCGCGTGGCGTCATGGGGCAGAATGGGGTTTGGAAAAAAAAAAGGAAAAAACAAGAGCGAGAGAGAGAGAGAAGGACGGAGGGGTTTGAAACAGAGAGGGCAACGGTGGCGCTGGTTGTTCGGAACGCAGGGTGGTAATATTGTAATGTATGTGTGGAAGAATGCGAAAAGAGAGGAACGAAAGAGAACCCAGGGCCATGGGCACGAGGAGAAAGGAAAGAGATGGATGGGGGTTGGTCGGAGGATGAGAAAGATGAAAAAGTGGCTCGAATGGCACGGAGAAAGAGCCGTCCACAGGAGGGGCGGGGGTGTTCGACATTGCGAGGGATGCGGTATTCGAGGCTGATGGTTCTCGATGCTACGGGGCTAAAAACCTCAAAACTCGGATTCACCGCGAGGAGATTGACCGCGTTACATTCGAGAAAACCGTGCGAAACGCCACGATGACCGATGAAAAGGGCCATTGTTTATCAGCGATCGATGAATCTCTCCCAACAAAGATATTACAAAAAAAATGAAAAAGCCCCGAGTTTGGCTCTGGGCTTCTTTTTTTTCGGTGGATTCGAAAAAAATTCGATATCGTCCGATGGACGATGATTCCGGACGCGCGGTTTGCAACAGATTGCCCGAAATCGATTAGCACGCGCGAAAGGAATACAAAGATGATTGGCTCTGACGTTGACGGGCCATTGTTGATCGTTGGACCGCGACAAATCGAAATGGCAAACGGTAACTCGATTTCTACGGATTGCGAAATATATTTGTCAATTCTCGAGTACGAGGGGTTGCACGTGTGTGCGTCGTGTATGTTTTGCGGGTATGAGAATGTACTCGAGGCAGCACAATCGGCAAACTGCGTAGCGTATAACGGTCAAACAATCGTCATCGATTCATGCAAATTTTAACAATCGGTCAATGGACGAGGGAGAGGCCCTCGATCCAAACTCGCCCCCAACCCCGCGCATCTCTTTCCGTTTTCTCGCTCGTACATCGGCGAAATACCGCGTGAAACTCACGACTCACCCCCTTCGCGCTGTATTTTCCATCCCACTCTCAACCACCTCCGGCTATCCGACGATCCGTGTCACATCGAATCTTCCATTGTTTTCCCAGCGTATATACAGTCGTGGTTTTCCATACTTTTCGTGAACAGAAAAAAAGCGGCGCTTCGCCGGATTCCCCAAATTTCAATATCAATTCAATATTTAATCATTTCTATTTTTTCACTCTCCGAATAAAGTTGCAAAAAATGTCGGCTCATTCTTTCGGCGTTCATTCCGGCCTGAATAATTGATAATTTATTGACGCGGCTTGGGAATAAGAAAAAATTGCAAAGTTAATTTTATCAGTGGGCAAATAAGACTCGGCGTTACCGCGCGAGATAACGATTCTCCGGAGAGAAGCATCGCCAAATACGATTACGAACAGAGGCGTCGCGACGTGGGATTTCTTTCTTTTTTTTTTTTTTTTTGACATATTTCGAACTGTATTTATTTCTGGTCGGAAAACGCCGAGATAAAGATGAAGAGATCTGCCTCTGTCGTTCATGGGAGAGATAGAGAGAGAAAGTTCTTCGTGTCTAATGATGTTTAAGGAGAGGCTTTAATTTTTCATTAAGACATCGGGGCTAGCCGGAGTGGAGAGGACATCAAAGGAGAGTGTCTTTCTTTTTCAGTCGATGCCTCGGGGCTAGATCGCGAGTGAGTCGAAAAAGGGAGTCGGGTATCGTCGTCGTCGTCGACGACGACTTTTCCATCCGGGAACCCTTTCAGCATCGGACTCGGTCCCCCTCATTGCCATGTCGATTTATTGACGTTTCTTAAATATTACCGCTCGACGCGAGCCCTTATTAAAGCCGAGAAGGCGTCTATATATATATGCCCTCCACCTCCCACATCCATCATCATAAGCATCGACCAACACCGTGTGCCGTCCCAGCACGAGAAATAGAGCGAGAGTTCGTCGACGAGTTCTTTATCTATACGTTTCCAGAGAGCCTTTATTCTCTCGATCGTCGTTGTATACATAGATCCTCATTGAAACGACCGGGACACCATCGTTCCTCCTCATCCCGCATTATTCGTGGGAACTCAAAGCTCTCTCGCTATCGCTCGGGGCCACCGATGACCGGAGAGGAAAAAACAGATTCGACGTTGACTATTAAAAAACGTACACACGAGACCAATTGTACCAATGTAAACTTCGAACGATCAAAGATCGAGAGACGGGGTTGATGCCCTTGGGCAGAAACGAGAGGAAGCGGGGGAGAAAAGCCTTTGTCCTATTTTGTTCTTCACTCTGCTCGATATAATGTATAATATCCCATCAGTGTTCGTCTCTCGGACCCAATGTTCGTACTGCAAAGTTCCGAATCGCCTTCCCCCCCCCCCCCCCCCCCTCTCTCTCTCTTATTCTCGTCGATCTCGTTGTTACGGCTAATGATCCGTCTATTCAAAATGTCTCCGTTAATGCGAAGACGAGGGTGCTATCGGGGAAACAATTGAAATCTGTCCGGCCAAACTTGTACCACCGGAATATGAATAGGGAAAAGAAGGCCAAAATAAACACCGTGAGAAGATACTGCATTTATCATCGAATTTAAATAGATCCAAAAGAAATTCTTCATCGGTATTGGTACTTTCTTTTTGAGAAGTTATGGCCCGGTAATAGAGTTTCTCATTACTGGGAATCTTGGCTAAAAGTCTTCATCAAGAATCTTGACTGATGTCGTCGAGGAGTTTTAACCGAGGATTTTGATTAGGAATCTGGTCCAAGGATCTTGGCTAAGAGTCTCGGCAAGATGAACGGATCTTCTCTGAAAAAAAGGCCTAGATGTAAATATAGAAATATGTGAGGGAGAATGAAGAACTTGCATGTGGGAATGCATGCAACACAATGACGCGAAGATCGACGCACACATGGATGGATATATCACCGGGGCATCGACTGACGAACAGAAAGAGTGAGAGAGAGAGACCCACACAGAGTCCCGAGGGGCGATCCTCGGTCCCTGGCATCTGTAGAAATGGTCGGAGGGGGAGGCTTTCTTGCTCTTATTATTCTTCTTCATTGCGGCGCGTCTTGAGTGAAGAAAAAGTGCTCACGGGCGGAGGGGAACTGACACGAGAGGAGGTTGGCTCGCTGCTCTCGCTGTGTGGATAAAAAGTGCCTTGGCAAAAGGCATCGTGAGAGACCACACGGTGGGAAATCCTTAGCCCTGACTCCTTATCGGTTTCTCAGTGTCTTCTCCTTTATTGTCGGAAGAAGCAGAAACATCAAAGGACCAAAGATGAGTTCCCTGATAATGGGCGTTCATCCGATCCTCTTGACTCTCATGTTTGTCCAACTTTACCTGTAATTTCGCCCATTTTCCACGAATAAAAAAAAATGCATTCGACATTTTGATTCATTTTTAATTCTTTGCATTGTTTTTTGAAGCCTGCTTTTCGAATTTAGTTCGAGCAAAGGTCTCGAATTCATCCAGGGTCAATCACACTTTGAACTCCACGTAACTCGACTCGTATTTGCATCGCCCGATAATTTAACGTCGTGTCTCTCGCTTTCTTACACTTTCCACGTTCATATATCGTTGACTATAATCCTTCGTATCTCTGTCACTTCGATCGCCGCACGATGTACATTTGGTATGATTCATGGAAGCTTCCAACCCTCGCCTCTATATCCGCACTCGTGTTTTCAACCAATCGATATACATGCCTCGATACACCTGGATATAGCATCAGACCGATAGCTGGCTCGTGGTAGGGGGTCGCACGAAGGCAACTATAACCCTCAAATATATCTATACATGTGCATAATTTATGTACGTTCCAATGTGTTTTATACACGTGGCGATCCATGCGAGCTTGTGTGTAACCCAGATACTGAAATTTCATAGTGCGGCATCGTGATCTCGATTTTGTTATTCCTCGCTCTTATCGGATATCTCTGTTCCTCCTGTTCATTGCGATGTTTACCGGTTAACGAGTGATTTGATCCCCTGAAAACGCGTGAAAAAGCATCTTGACACTTCTTGATAAAAGCACGTTTGTTCTTATAATTGAAACAAAAATTCTCAAAAGGGTTGAATTTTTCTTCTTTTTTTAAAATTATTTTCAATTATCAATAATTATTTTAATTACTTTCCTTAATTGATTCTCAATTTCATTTCTGCTTTTTTTAAAAATAAAAATTAAGCTCACTCGAAATGATCGTGGTCCAATAAATTTTCAAGTTCGGTGAAATCCCTGTCGCTCGGGGTTCCCGCGGTTCAATGCAACTCCCGTGGCTTTTCGATCGTACATTCGGCACGTCGAATCCTTTGTCTCACACAGTTTGTAGAGAGGAGGGACTGTCGGAGCGTCACTTCGACGCACGGGTGGTTTTCGACTTCCCGCCTGTCTGGCGTATTGAATCTCCATAGTTAATCATATGTGCTTGCACGCTCGAGACTCACCCCTCGCACTGGCGTTATCGATGCAGCAGAATTAGAATCTTTCGCGAGGACTCTATTTTCTCCAAGTTTTTTATCATTCATCGAATTCGAGAAAATTTTTGGAGCATTCGAATGATTGAAACAGAGGTTGATTAAATTGTATCGGAAGGTCATTCGGAGTCGATAACATCGAGGGAAAAATTTTATTGCCGCTGTGACGCTCAAACGTCTTTCCAAATGTCTCCGATCTCGCTTGAGAAATGCCCGATCGCGCGCACTCACCCTCGATTTCTATTTTTGCGTCACAAGCGTCGAGTCACGAGGCTCACACAGGGAGAGGGAGAGAGAGTTTCGGGGCGACGAGGGCAAGGAACTGCCGCTATATTCCGAAATTAAGCTCGCCGGAAGAAATTGATTGATTCTCACGTCTCACGGTTTCGCGCTCTTAATTTAACGATCGCGTTTGAGAGCCAGAAAGAGAGAAAGAGGACTGTCACCGAAAAATTTCGAGAGTTACAGACGGAATTTTGTACGCTCGAGCTTTTATGCTCTTTTCAACTACAAATCCCAAGTGAACGCTTCTACCTTGAATCTAGAGCTCCTTCGGGTACACCGAGAAAAAAGTTCAGTTGAAACAACTAAATCCATTTAGTTGAAAACAATTTAGTCGATTCAATATTAATTTGTTCGAAATAATGAAAGTATAATTAATTCAACAAATGGATTTGGTTAACCATAAGATATGTGGTGAACGAAATTATTTGGTCAATTTCCAGATACAGTTGATTCCAATTTACACGTTACTGAGTTGCTGTACAGAAATGTTTCGTTGATTTCTAGTATATTTTAACTAGATAAATTTAGCTGTAACAAAAAAACAATTCGTATTTTCAATCACACAATTTATTTGGTACAAAGATATTTATTCGATTGAACTGAAACTTTGCCCATTCGAGCAACGATTTAACCGATTTAACTAAAACTTCCACTGTATCTTTGTCGAATTACCAAAATGATCTCGTTGAACGTTCGGAAACAAATATTTGGTTGAGTCAAACAAATTTTTGCATTTTCAAAAAAAAAAAAAATTCTCAGTGTAGCGCAAGGGGGATGAAAAGGGCCCCAAAAATTCGAAAAGATTCGTTTCGAGAAAATAATAGGAAAAATTACACTTTTTTCAGTGTTTCGATTCACATCGCCCCCTTTATATACAAATGGTACCATAACCTGGCCGCCGAGAGCTATTTTCTGCGATTGCCCTCTCACTCGCGTATCGGCGCCGTATTAGCCATAAATTCGGAGCATAAACGTTCGTACGAGGCTTGATTTTACATGTATATATATTTTGGTACACGTGTGAACTTTTGGCGTTCAAAGTTCCACGAAAATCATTGTGGACCTTCGTGTCAAAGCAATCACGATTGTCGATTCTTTCATGTGAATTATTACATCAAAAACTCGTCCGTATAAAAACGATGGAATCAAATTTGTCACGGTAACCATGGAATTTACATCGAATTTTTACAATGCGCAAAATTTATTCCGATTCAGAACTTGAGATTTATGCAAAGTTCACATCCAATCGCGACAAGTACCGAAAGAAACTACCCTTAAAAATAAAAGGGAATAAAAAATAACCAAAATGAATTTTCTTCACAAATTTTATTGTCAATAAAGAACAATTCTTGAATAATTTGTTTCTTCTCATTATTACAGAGGGCGACGCTGGCCGAGAAAGAAGTATCGGCATTGAAGGAGCAGCTTGCTGCCAAAAGTGATGGAAATATAAAGACTGAGGGACAGCAACAGTCCCAAAATGCCCAGAGCGGCGAGCACACGCATGATTCGAGCAATCCCAGAAGAACGTCGAACAACAATCTCGAGCAGGAGCTCCAGAACAAGGACAAAGAGGTACGTATCGTTTTTATTATTTTTTTTGTTTAAATTTAACTTCAATCCAAAATTTATGTAATCGGTCAAAATTCCAAAATATCAAAAAGTTATCGGCGAAATTGAATTATCAGTGAAATCAATGACACAAATTGCATTAATATTTGCAGCAATTATAAAACCCTCGGAAATTGAACCAAAAAAAATTTTGCAATATTTGAAATACTGGAAAAAATGTTGAATTTTTTTTTATACAGATTATCCTAACACGTTGGTGAAAAATAATGATGCATATTCGTTATGAGAGTCGAAAGAGGTTGGGAGGGATCGTAAAACATCAACACGTGAGTCTTCGAGAAAGATTTAATGGGTTCTCCTCGTTTATTTTTATAGTGGCAATGAGTTTATTGAGTCTCGTTGATCCGGATAAAGTTAACTTTGATGTAACGTGCTTATACAGAGTTCGATAGCTCCGTGCTTCGTGCATACATGTATACACGATTCGCTAATATCCGTCTCAACGCGTTGGATCGTTTAAACGGGCCTGTTGATGATTCCGCAAGGCTTCGTTTCGTTTCGTTACAAAAACATTCGTATAAATCAAAAATTTCACGTTTGTCTGCTCCACGCGCGTGTGCGCGCGTATTTTCTCGTATGTAGCGAATTAATTCCTCGCCGATAACTTTTATTATAATTCCACTGTCTAAGATCTCTTCAAATGCACGCCACCGGCCTATCTATATAGAGCGACTAATAAAGATCGGCAATAATTCGTTGGCATCGAGATTTTTCATTCCGCTCGCACATCGCCGTAACTTTTTGTTTGCCGCCGATGAGATAAAGAAGACGCGCGAGGAGTGGAAGAAAAAATAATATATATAAATCACTTAACCATTTTCGACGAGCCTCTGACGTTTTACCCGACGAATATCGCATCACGTGATTGGCACGTTTGTCCTTGTTACACGGAGCTCCATGATAACGTGACGATTGTTTTTTATGTATCCAGATTCTCGATTGTGCTTTCGACAAAATGAGGAGATTAAAAATCGGCCTTTCTCGTTTTTTACCATCGTTTTGCCTCCCATGTGGAAAAGGGTTTTTATGAATTTTGTCTTCCTTCAAGTTCAACGAAAGACGAAAGGAAAATGAGGAAGAAGAAAGGGAGCGCTGTGAAGCTGTTTCCTGAAATCGAGGCCTAATTTTTAGTTTTAACAAAAGAGAGAAAAAGGGGTGCGTGTGGGGATGAGGGATCGTGAGTCTAACTTTCGAAAATCTGGAAATATTTGCACTCGAGTGAGAATGAAGTCGAAATATGGTTGAAAGAACGAAAACTGAGAGTGTGTACGCTCTTGTCGAATGCTGTGGGCCAATGTGGCAATGTGGGGGGGGGGGGGGGGGGGGTGGTCCGTCAGCCAACTATGTACACACTCGTTTTTTTTGACCATTCGTACGGAAAGCTCGCGAGGGAGAGCCAATATCGTTAGATATTCATTTCGTAAGTTTCAAGTGTAGAAAAAAAAATATAGAAACTCAACGTGGGCGGTGGAGAGTTAGGATGGGAAGGGAAGGGAAAAGGGAGGTAGCAGATTAACTATCTGCTATACACCGGAAGTAGGATGAGTGTTGAGCTGCATTGGCCTTTTTTTTAAGGGGGTAATAACTCCTCGCGTCTACTCAACCCCCTTTTACGACTATGTACATCAGACGAATATATGTATATATGTTTATTGCATATGTATACATATATAAAGCTACGCCTCACTTCCACTCGTAATTTCTCGCCGTCGACCACCCGCTCGTCCGAGAATGGTCCCTCTCTTTTCAGCGAGTGTATTTCGGCTCACTTGCTGTAACTCCCGAAATTGCGTCTGTTCCACCTTCTACTTCTCCTATCTGCGTTATATATATATAATATACCCAACAATCATACGGAGATATGAAATATGGTCTCCCACCCCCGACGTCTAACATGTAGATTTTCCCTGTTTTTTTTTTCACTCGTAACTTCAGCCATTTTGAGATACAGACCCTGACGTATCGAATGATAAAATTATTATTGTTCATACTTTTTAATCTCGGCAATATATTTGAAAAAAAGAGCAAACCAACGAGATTTTTTTTAAACTTGAAATAACGCGATAGATGAGGGTGGAAGTTGCCGCTCGTACGTTCTCCATCGTCGTCGGTGCCCGGAAACATTAATTAGAAAATCTGAATAATTATCGAAGCAAAGTTTTATAGGGGCGTGCAAGGCTCTCGCGAACGTACCTCGAGTCTGATCGTGTATGGAAAGTGTCTGTGCGTGTGTCTGTCTGCACAGAGAATGTTTGCACATTGGCAACAGGGGTGTGTTTGTGTGTCGAGAAAAAGATACCTGTACGTGCAAATCCCAGTTTCCACGGCTCTGTGATTCAGTTGATCTGTCAGCGGCAGCTTTAACTTTATAAAAAATAGAAAAATATCCAACAGTCAACGAGAGAAAGTTTCGCGGACTTTCATACAAAGTTGTCGAGGTTAAAAAAAAATGTAGCTGACGCGTGAAAAAAAAATGTGTACCTCAACCTCAACAGCATTAATATTTTAACCCTTTTTTTGTACCCTCAAGGATTAACACATCTTTTAAAGAAGTATATTTATATATACACATTGATCTTCCCCTTTTACCCTTTGATCGAACCCTTTCCTCAATATACCGAAGCATGATGCGCAGACCAAAAGATAATTCCCGATCCGTGGGGTCGAAATCCCGGAAACCGTGAGCAGAAAACTCTTATTTAAAAATGTATTTACCGTCTGGGTTTGCAAGCATTGAGTCGCTTTGTTCATACATATGGAGCAATCCACACCGATTCGACCCGGGTCTGATCCTTCACCTTTCCGATTTAGTATGCAATTCTTTATGGTTTTGTAGTATCTCTGCAAAGCACTCATGATTTTTTTCAGATTTTTTTGGAGTGATTTGACCTAACTATACTTTTATAAACAAATTACTTTTAGCCCACATTTGTGAATCTGAAAACTACAAAAATTCAATTCATACAAAAATGTTTGGATAATGGCCCACTCGATTGAAGTTCCTCCTTCTGTTTAAATTTTTTTTTTTCGAAAAAGCTTGTTACAAACACAAGGGAATCCCTGCCCACGATGGCCCAACGCTGGAAATTTTTCACATAAAAAACAGGATTTTTGTGATTTTTTTTCAGATTTTTAAATTTGGGTTCAAAGTAATTTATTTATAAAATTATAGTCAATTCAAATCGTTCCAAAAAAATTCTGAAAAAATTTCCGAGTACTTTTCAGACGTACTACAAAACCATAAAAAATTGCGGATAAAATCGAAGAGGTAAAGTGTCAAACCCAGGTCGAATCGTGTGGAATGCCTCATGTACATATCTCATTTTCCGCTATTGAATCTTGCGCGTCGGGGATTTCATTTTGTTTTTTTAATTTTTTGTTCATGCAAGGAGAGAACCTCGAGGCTTTTTACACGACTGATTCAGCGGAATAACACGTATACGAAATACATAACGCGTATACGAAAATCTGATTATTGAGCCAGACGGTTTTTTGGAACAACGTGGAAAAGGAGTGTTCGGTATGCTCACGCGTGTCATGTTTTTCAACAAACTGTGTTCGAATAGAGATACGTTTCTCGCGCGATTCGCCGAAATCCTGAGTAAAATGAAAAGAAATATTACCGAGGCTACACAATCATCGTTAAAGCCCTTTTCCTCGTGGCCTTCTCATTTATATCCATATGTTACAGCAAATTCTATTCCCCGTTAGCGGCGTTCAATACGTTGAAATTGTAATAATTACGAGAAAGTTTCGTTTTCGATGTTCATCAGGGTGTTACGGAAACTCCTCCCCACAGGCTTTGCGTATATTATATTATCGCTGAGGATCGCGCGAGACAGAGTTTAGTGCGCCACTGCCAAAAGGCAAAATGTAAAAGGGGTAAAAGGAAATTATATATATATATTTTATACCCTCGGATCCGTGTTCCCAACTCCGAATGATTGGCCGGGATAAATTCAAACTTCCCCGAACAAGATTCTACCTATTTCTATCAGCCCCCTAATTAAAACCCCAGTGTCTCCCTCTTGATTTCGGTTCAATGAATTTTTAGCCAGTTATCTTTCGGCACGGCGAGCATTCGGTAGAGACGCTGATGGAGAATTTCTGCATCGGCAAAAGGTCGGATTTGTTTCTAGCAATGAAAAAAGAAATATCCACGTGAATCGCTATTTCATATTTTCGCGTCCCATCGATCCACGAGAATGTTCTTGGAAAAAAGGACCCTTTGAGTAAACTATTCCGACAACAAGTACATAAAAATTCCTTTGATACTCGTCGGCGTTAATGTTCGCGAAATCAATTCGATATAGCGGCGTCACGAGTCATCGCGTGCCAGCGCGAAACCACCTCTGTCGTTGAACCCCCCACGCGGTGTGCTTCGCTCGCCACTGGACGTCGTTCACTTCTCACTGCAACCCTTCGGACGTTTGGCTACAAGATTCGTTCAAAGTTCGGGAATACCAAACTGGCCTCCACTCTGTCTTGTAACCACCCTCCGTCCACTCTATATACAATGTATTACACGCCAGTTTCTCCCACCCCCGTTCTCACGACGTGGCCGTGAGACTCGACCAGGGGAGACACCGACACCACTCACAGTGGATGTGGTCGTTGATAGCCTGGACAAACTACGATTCCTCCTACCTTGGATCAAACCTCTTGTGCTGAAGGCGACGTGAAAGATATACGGGACACCGCGACGTACAAACTTGGCATCTTGACTGGCAAAAGGTCAATTTTTGATACAATTTACCCTGCAAAATTAGTTGTAATCAAACTTGAAACTTTGGGAAAATATTTTATCAATTTATCGATTCTCAATTTATCGATCGATTCTCGTTATTTCAATGAGTGATTACGGTGATATCTTTTGATTCTATTTGATCGTATTCAGGCACACACAAATATATCTATACACGATGATGAATCGTGGGCAGATTATGGGGGGTCGGTGTTGGTCAGCTTAAGACAGGATTCGACCTGATTTCCGGCATGCTTGACCGACCTCTTGCCGGTGATACGCAAGGGTTAAAGCTCTCCGACTAACTCCCATCCTCTTACTCCTTACTCTTACCCTCTTCCGCGTCACTGTATCGCCGAGACTCCGAGGCTAACGTCCAAACACAGTTGCGCCACGGCTCTGGGATTCTTGACGATCGGCGAGAGGGAACAAGTCGGTTTTGGTTCTGGGGTATTCCCGATGCCTGGACATGCCGGGTCGGTTGTAGGATCGCGAGCTTAGACAGGGGAGAATGAACCGACAGATTGCGGCGAGGCTTCTCGAAATCTGGTCATTCGGATACGCTTCTTATCGTCTCTTCCTTTACCTCTCACCTTCGCCATAAAATCAACGTCGTACACCGATACATCAACGGAATATCGAAGACTCGAGTTTCGATCCCGTCGATGAGTTCAAAACGTAAACCACGATTGTTCAGTAATCTCGGATTAATCGATCGAATCAACTATACATGCGACAGATGTATAAAATATTAATTTATAAAAATATTCAGTGATTAACATGATCATAAAAATATTAATTTATACAATTTATTAATTTTTTGTCATGGAATTGAAATATACGCGATGCGTATGGAAAATATATCTTAAATATATTTTAGATACGAAGAGGGTTCTAAAATAAATGTCTAAAAAAAATCCATAACGTCGAAAAAGCGATATTTTAATGATATTAAAAGCGGCACGATGCTGTTATGATCGTCGGTCGATCACAGAAAAAAAAATATATATATCCGGTGGCAATGAACGAATTTTACATGTATATAATAATAATATACGCGATCATCGAACGAAACAGGGAAGCTAATGTGGCTCGTATTTGGGGTTATCGGAGTAACGTATCGACGATGAATTCGTTTATTTATTTCGGCTAATCAGCCCAAATGCTCCGCGAGTTCGATAATATATATATATGTGTATTATCCCCACCCTGATTCCCGCTGCCGAATAACCCCCGGCCCGTTTTGATATGGTTACACATAAAACGAGCGTCTATTGCTCGAGGGCCGATAAAAATAAGTGGCCACCACTACGAACTTTGCGATACGGTCCCGGTAGAGTAAGCGCCGTTCGTGTCTCCACGGACATACTCATTCTCAAGTTGACGTCCCTGAGTGGAGTTGGATTTTTTTCATTTCCCTCCCAGTCGATGGTGCAGTGAAAATTTAACTAATTGCCATTGAATAAAATTGTCATAGTTCAATCGAGTGTGTAACGGCGTGCTCCTGAGTCTTGCCTCGTGAACGTGGGATTATTTATTGAGGTTAGAAAACTCTAAATTCGTTTCAAGCATGTATATTTTCAAATTGACTCTCGTTGAACCGTGACTCGGGGAACTATGAGCAAATGACCACGGCGTTGATAATAACAAATTTGGGTAAATTCGGTAAATGAATAAAACTTTTGACGAAAAGTAAAATTATAGTCCCCAAGGATCCGTCTCGTTAACGGAGCCGGTCAATACGCTCTTGAATGACGTCAACGACGTTATTTTACTTGTCAATTGTCGTCGTCGCGGAACCCATGCACGTGCGGATGAGTAACGTCAATTAAAACCGTGAGCTCGGTGCCCTTTGCCGCCACCACTGGCGGAGTGACCCTTCTCCAATCTCACGATTTTTTTCAGTCGTCATTTCCCTTTCGTGAAGCCCATCCAGATTGAGTTGTCAATTTGTACGAAGAGCGTCGAAAGCAAGAAGTGCTGGAAAACAAAAATAAGATAAATCACAGACGGATATTATAGAGGGGGCAGCAACTCCGAAGGGAGAGTTTTTCGACGAACGGAAAAATGTAGAGTTCGCAAATTCTTGAGAGAACTGTATTATTGGGACATTTTTTCAATTTTGTTACCCTGGATATAAGGTGGAATTCCATTTATGTTATTATTTTGATGGGAAGAAAAAAGTTTCTTTTTAAATGAAAATTTCAATTTTTTTCTATCTTTCTGTAAAAGTTTGAGTTTAGAAAAAGCGTAAAGAGTAAGAATCGATTCATTTCCCGATAAATTTTTCCCTCTACGATCACAATGCATAATAACGCACCTGGATACATTTATATAAATAATAAAAAAGTTCTCATTCCAAAAGGTTTCAACGACAAATCGCGAAAAGCATCAGCGAGTTTGCAGGCTGTAACTCACGTTGAAATAAACCCGAGTCTCGACCAAATTGCCACGTCATATCTAAAGGGAAATAACATTCCTGATTGCAATATCCAACGAGCTTGTTTCACGTGAAAAATCGAATATTTCGAACTCCAATGAACCAACGGTTGAAGAACCTTTCGGAAGATTTTTTACCCCTTTTGTCTATAATTTTTACCTCCTTTTTCGATGTTTACACATTTTTTAACACAACGTATTGAACAATTGGAATCACAAAATTCCAATGAGCGATTTCGATTTTGGTCAATATGCCAAAAAAAATCGACAATTATCAGGGGTAGCTGTTTTGCCCCTGTCTCCTCTATTTCAGTGATCTTTTTTTTCTTTTTTATCTCGATTTTTCACCGTGCTTTTCTTTAGCCGCGAACCACTGTTATAGCAGCCCCTGAACCACCCCTGTTTTACGGTATCGATGACTCTCTACATCGCACTTTAGTAACGTGGCTTGGAGAGGGCTGGAGTGCACACACAGTGCTGTTTAGTCCTCCCCCTTCCTTTCCAACTCACCGAAGCAGCGAGCACTCGACTATCGAGAATCGCAACGAAAAGGGTGCGAGAGAGAGAGAGAGAGACAGGGAGAAAGGGGTGATTTTTGCTCTCGAGCCAGGTTAGATCGGTAATCGATAATATGTACGGTATGAGAGTGCTTTTTTTTCTACACCCCCGGTTCACCGTGGCGAAACAGTTTTCTCGTGTATCGAGAGAGCTTCTTTATCCGTCTCTCTCTCTCTTTTCCACATATTCGGCACCCTCTATCCTTGATCGTCGTACCCCCTTCCTTGGATCGTCCAAGCATGAAGTATCCGCGTGGATGCAAATTATAGAGCATGCAGATATCAGGGGGTGACCACGCACGCAGTTTAAAAGAAATAAAAAAGCTACGAAAGAGCACAGGACGTCCCGATTTGTATCCTTTAAAATTATCGTTTAAATTACGATGACAAATTTCGTCCTTTCAATCGTGGATTTGACATTTCATACGTTTTTTTCGTAATTCCATCGATTTTCGCGGCAGAATAATTATTTTTGCAATTAACCTACGAATTTTGCCCCATTCTAAAAAGTAATGACAATGAAAACCGTGTATATTGCCGATTAAAAATGTTGAGATATAAAAATTCATATTATTCAATATTTTTTATTTACAATCTGTTTCTCAATACTTATCGTTTTTTTTCGATTGATACGCATTAAATACAATGTCGTACGTTACGAGTCGACATTGCGATAACCTCGTGGTATTTTTTTTCGATAATGATGACGAAATTCCGAATAGTGCCGGAGATAATGAATAGGTTATAGAAGAAAAAGCCAATGTAATATTTGTAGACCGATATGAGAAAGTGTTTGTAATTCGCGAGAGGCTGTACGTGCCATTGGGCTCAACTGAATGTAGGGATCTTTCTTTTATATCCATGCATCATCATATCATATATCATACATACATACATACTTATATCAGTGATATATCTTGAAATGACGGCACATGGTAGATCGAGAAAGGGAAATTAAAGGGATTGGAGAGGAGTTTTGGAAGTTCGGGAAGCTCCAAGGTTGCCCGGTACGATTTTAATTTTAATTTCGATCAAATCCCATCCCCCGAATCTCTCATTTGAATCATCGCTCTCTCGCGTGAGATTTCCACCCCTCATCCGCGTCGTTCATAACGATACAAGTAAGAAATTACGAGCCACATCGCCTTGGACCGAAAAAAGTGTAATCCCACAACTAACGGTTCCCTCCATCTATAACAGTGAGTCGAAGGGAGGTTTTCGACCCTCCACCTTCATTCTCTTAACTAGTTTCCGAGGCCATGCTACTCCATGGTAGAAAGTTGAGGCGTACAAACCCTTAAAAACGATCGCAGTGACCTCCTTCTCTCCCGAAACGAGTCAGCCCAATATCAACGACAAGGATTTCATCCCTCTTCCTTTTGCTACCCTCCCATTTGGCAAGTTGACTACGCACGGCGTTACAAGCGAACGGGAGACGAAGTAATTTTATCTGTATAGCGATTGTGAAATTAGGAATTCAATGGTACGGCGAACGACAGGAGAAGAGAGATCGATGACGCGAAGGTATAACATTTACACCAGGAAAAACAACCCCTTGAATATGGTCACGCAATTGTTTTCATTATGGAAAAATTATTAATCGAAATTTGTTATGCTTTGGTCATACATAGTGAAGAAAAATTGAAGCAGGAGGCAATTTATGTCGAATCGAATTAAGAATTGATCCAAGTACAGATAACGATTAAGATAAACAGAATTTAAATGCAAACGCAATTGAGCTTTCGACCAGCGAGGCCGAAAAGTTTTTCCTCTCGTTGAAACTCTCTCTCTCTCTCTCTCTCTCTCTCAGATGGCAAAATTCCGTCTGGGTGTCTAATGACCCGGAAAATGAATCGTGTCCAATATATACTGAAACATGGGGATGTTATGCATCTCGTTGAGCCGCGGGGCACGCAGAGAAAAATCGTTTGCCAGGGGATAATGCTAAAAAAGCTATAATAGGAGCAAGAGGGTTGGGGGGTGATTGAACGAAAACGGGCAAAGGACATCATTGCGTGGCCGGGGAAAGTCCCGCCGGTAATTTTCGCACGATTTTATGGGAATTTAAGAATAATTCAATTAGGATCCAGGGATCACTTTCCGAGATATGCTAATTTCTTCGTGCGAAAGAGAAGCGATGGAGGGCAAAAAAGCGTAGGAAGAACGAAGAAGCTCGAAAAGTCCCTGGTTCGCCGGAGGGTGAACGGAGAACGGAAAGATGGTTGAAGGGACAAAAAAAAACGAGGGTCGAAGCTGGGGCGCAAGAAATATAAGAGAGAAAAAAAACGTCGAAGTGTAAGGGTGCACCTCCAATTTAAAAATCTAATCTTCAATAATCGTTCGCAGTGTCCGTGAGGACGATCACACAGGGGACGAGGATGGTAAGGGTAGGAAGAGCGCCATCTTCCAGTGTACAAATACGCTTCCGGCTTGGTCGAAGATCTCGAGCTGCCCTCTTCGTGTACGGGGGTCGCTGTGGTTCCGGTTCAGCGCTTCCTCGCCTCATTTTCATTCGGTCTGATTAAATTCATTAGTTTAATAGAGGAGTATCAATTTTCCAGTGAGCCGAAGTGATTTTTTTCTGGCTACCGTCCCTTTGGTTTTTCATTTCCCCTTTCCCATCCCCGATACATATTCACCGTTGGCCCGCGTCAACTTTTATATCGAAGACGAGAGAGACGTCAAGGTGAAGAGCAGAGTGAAATGATAGAGTCACCCCTGCAGGACGATCGAGGGTTGTTTCTAATGGCGGGGTTTTCTCCGTGACTGAGGATCTCTCGATGCACGAGGGTTTGGGTTTCGTTACGTTGGAGAGGGAACGCAAAGAGACGCCTAATAAAATTGGAAAGAATTACTTATTTGACTCTCGCTCGTGGAACGAGCCAGGAGGGTGGAAAATACGACCGCGGAGCTTTTTTTTCTCCTCGATTATACATCGCTATACCGCGCGAATCGTTCGCGCGTTTTTATAGCCATATATTTTCGGGGAGATGCAAAAGTTTGAGCATAAATATCAGATATATGGAAAACACATTATCATCGACGCTACGAAAATTCCAAGAACATTCATACGAGTTAAAAAAAAAAAAAAAAAAACAGCCACAATCAAATTTTTTGCAGCTTTCATATTTTTACCGATAAAAATTTTCTATCGTTCACCCGGGTTGTGCTGTACATTTTTTTTCCTCCGCACCCTCGCACTTGCTTTTTCGTCGCCCCTCTTTATTTATTATGAAATTTCTTTATGGATTTACAGCGCTTGTTAACGGAGGAGGAAAAAAAAGTGCGCCGGTCAGGCGATAGAACTCTCGCCAACGCTGTCTGCCTCGATAGCTCGTCCATATAATTTCCGAACGTGTTCGTAAACTGAAAAAAATGGATTCCGTTTTCGAAATCTAAAATATAGAAGGTAGAATAGCCTCCCTTTGAATCATGCGAATTTAATGACGGGGTATTCGCGAGCATCCAGAAATACGTGAGACTTGGACCGCGGTTGAACTCATCAAGACCGAAAAAACTGTATGTTCAAGAGTGTTCGGACAAGATTGTCGGCGGTTTAATGCACCAACGAATCCCGTTCGATGGCAAGCGTATTGGCCTCGATCTATATCGAAATTTCGCCGGAAGGCAAATCCACAAATCCACGGAATCAACGGGCTAGTCGAGCACGGCGGATATTCGGTTACGATCTACGGCTGCTCCCAGTCAACTCGAAGCGGACAATCAACCTCGAGGGATCGGGTGTTGGGTGTCTCGCTGGCTGGCGAGTGTCTCAAATTTGATACCGAAGAGTTTTAGGTCGATGCCACGAGTCGCCGGAAAGGAGAGGGCCGGTATTCGAAGGTAGAAGCACAAGTGGGATCGAGATGGATGAGAGGACCGTGAAAGGGTTACCATTGGAATTCCATGTTTCGTGCAAAGGTACGATGTAAATTAAGCCCATACCGACGATACATCTCCATCCTCCTTCGAGCGCAACCCCCACAGGGGCGCATCAGCGTAATAGTAGGTGGAACAAGCACCCGAGTAGAGAAAGAGGAAGAGAGGCAACCTCGTGTAGAAGAGCGCCCTTGGAAGGGTATCGGCAAAGCACACACAACGTGCACGAGCAGCCGAACGTCTCTCTTCTCAAAACCCAAACGCCAACCCTATCCCGATACAACCCCTCTAGCTTCCGTAGGGGTAGTAAGAGTGTACCGTAACGATGTGTGTATATATATATAGAGGGTGCGGAATCAAATCGATAGCGGACTAAGATATACCTATCAGTCTAATTGTCAGTACAGAAAGACCGAGGGAGACGGTGAGATTGGGAAAGGTTTCACATCTCTGACGACGTTATATACGGGCCGAGCGGGGGGAGGGTGGTGGTAGTACACATCGAAACAAGGCAATGCGCCAGATATACACGTAGATCAGAGTCTGGTGTATGTAAATATATAGGAGAATGGTTGGGATATGGAATGGCGTATAGCTTATCACCCTACCCGGGACTCAACGCGCGACCCTCGTTCTCCACCTCTCACCGACTACCGGCGCTGCCTGGTGTATTCTCTCTTTCTCTTTCACTCTCTCCACGGTCGGTCGAGCGTTCCTCGCAACCCCCCCCAACGGCAACCTCGCAGAAGCAACGTGTCTGTGACTCTGCCGGTACCGAGCAAGACCGAGGGCCCTGCACCCTCGTGGCATCCTCTTTTACCGCTGAATCCACCACCGTCGCGCCGCCAACCCAAACCACCACCCCTCGTATTTGCCCCTCTTATCCGTCACCCGTCTCTCTCTCTTCTTCCTATCTTTCTCTCCTCGCTGTCCTGTACATCTCCTGTAAGAGAGTACGATGCTCTCCTATTCAACGTCTCGTCAAAACCTCCTTCCCCTCCATCGCAAGCTCATTGGCTTCATCGCTGTATCCGGCTGAGTAGCCCGCGTGGTCTTTCCATCCTCCGATAATCAATGATTATACTCAAACGGAGAGACAGAGAAACGAGGATATACCCGGGTTAACCGACGTTGAGTTAGAAAGGGATGACGGAAGTATCTGCGACTCGAAGGAGTGGGGTTGCACGTATCGATAACATTTTTATCGGAGGGTTTACCGTCAATCTGTGATGCCACGTAGTTTAGGGATGCGATGATCGAAGAGAGTCGATAACTAACTTCGCCTTTGGCCCAAGCCTAATGGTTTGATAAAAAAGTTTCTACGATCGCTGGTAAACAGGTTAACCAAAACAGAGTGGCTTTTTGAGTATGTAGAAAAATTATCTTGTTGAACTTTATTTTTTTTTGTAGATATTACGATGACTAGTTTGATGACAGTCGTAAAAGTGAACACGCGTGATCGAAATACACGTTCCATCGATATATACAGATATATATTTAACGTATGCACATTGAGGGGCAGCAATGTTGGTCGTGCGTGGGTTGAGTGGCGATACGGAGGGTTGAACAGCGGTGCTCGTACCACGACACGTACCATACGTGGTTCCGTACAATGATGGACACGTACGTCGATATCGCGAAAGTTTTCCTTTTATTTTTTTTCTGTTCTCGGCGGCCAAGTTTTTCCTGTTTCTTCGTGTGTGCACAGGGTCGTTCGTGTGTTCATTTATAAATAAATGGCTCTCTCCGTCGATGCGATGATATGCCTACGTGTTTGGTGAATGCCGCAAATTGAGCCTTCCATCGCACTCACACTTACATCCCCCCCCCCCCTCTGTCACTTCGTTTCAAAGGAAGGTAAAATGTCCTACGATTTATATAGGGCATTCTTCGCTGTACCAGACACTTCTTGTTTCGTGACTTATAAAGAATCATTCGAAACTTGCCTAATCTGCAGTTCTACTTTGAAAGAGTATCTGTAAATTATTTGAAATTTTTTAATGAACGTTTGGTGCCTTCTTACCGATTGAAAAGATTTTTTTTAGAATTTCAAAATATTTTTTTTGGCATACAAAATTAAGTTTACACCATTGCCATAATTATTATTTAATATTAATCGCATTGACCTGATGAAATTAAAATTGTAATCTCAAATAAATATTCTTCCGAATCTCGGACGTTTTGCGATTTACTAATTCGAGAAAAAAAATGTATCTTACAAATCGTTCTATCAAAAAATCTGAAATAATTCACGGAGAGCCCTCTGTAGTAGCGCAACGACTCAGCAAAGTTTCGAAAAATTCTGAAACGGTGACGAAAAAAAAGTGGCTGATATTTCGGAGAATGCCCCATACGGAAACGCAGGGGTGATTTTACGGTGACGATACTTTACAGGGTCATTCATAAAACACGCGTGTTTACACATTGCTTTGCACATTGCCCACGATCATTAAGGAGGTTCTATCGCCATAATCATAATAGTATATACAAAGTAACGACAAAATCATCGGATACAATTTTTCCAAGATAATTTTTTGAAATTTTGCGTGAATATTCTTGAGCGTCGTATTACAATGTGGAAAAAATTTGAGAAGATTTCATCGTCCGGTAATGGAGATATTCAGTGTTTAAAATCGCAACGTTGACACAAGGTCTTGTGGGAAGTTATGAAAAAAGACGATATCTTACAACAAGCAACTCGATTTCTGGACGTTCAAACTTTCTCAAATTTTACCCATAGTTGAGTATGATTGTTGAGAAGGTTCATACAAATTTTAAACAATTAAACTTGGAATTTATCTAACGCATGAGAAACGAAAGAACCTCCTTAAGGGGTTATAAAAAAATTATAAATTATTTTCTGTAATATTGATAAAAAATAGATTAAAAAAAAGGATTCTTCTCCCACTTACAACTACATTTAACTCCTTAAAGTAACTCACAGAGCCACGATAAATAAGATACGAGTTGCCAACTCGAATGAATCGAAATTCTGGACCCGATTGCCCCGATTCATCAGCTTTCACTTCCCGCCTCTTTCTGCGTCAGAACGAGACAATTCGGACAATGCATACGAATATCCAAACTCTATAAACTGTGCACAGTCCATTCTACGATTCGTTCGTATTCCTGTGCCTTCAACTTCGATCTCTCGCCGCCCTATCTACGTCCATCCCTCGCTACTATCGCATACTCCCTTTCTACCCTTGTTTGTAACGTTCTATGCGCGTTTGTGTGGGGCTGTGTATAATATGAGGGACCTCGACGAAACTTTCTCATTAGCCAAGGCGACAATGTGGCGAACGTTAACGCCGTATATCTGACGGAATATACGCCAACGAGTGTCCTTTGGACGATCGACGGTTGTCGTTGCCAGCCAACTCTCTCTCCTCTCTCTTATCCCTTCGTTCTCCCACTCCTCCTCATCTCTCATCTCATCCGGCACACGAATGTCCGACCTCTCACCTATATCGCACGTGGATTCTTCCCCGTATGCGAGCATCAGACAGACACGAGCTCATATTCATCCGCGTTCTTTCCAAGTGTCTCCCTCCCCGCCGCGTATGAATGTCAGAGATTAGCGGGAGGCTGAGCGTTTCGTATCGAGCATTTCTGTCAATAACGCGCCGCAGTCACAATGGAAACGACTTGAAAGCTGCTGATTGTGAAATAAACGCTTGACTCTCACCCGGTTGCTCTTCCTCTCTCCCTTTCTCCTCTCTCTCTTTCTCTCTCTCTCTCTCTCTCTCTCTCTCTCTCTCTCTGTTTCTCTATCCCTTGCTGATGTTCGCAAAGGCACCTTAGCCAATGTCTATGCCCATCTCTCGTGCACATCCGTGCATGTGTGGATCCGGATACATCGGCAAATAGGGCGTAAGAGAAGAAAGCAAGCATCAACACTCGACGCGACAAAACACAAAACGATGCATTGACTTTTAGCTTCCACGCTGCTCGTATCCCATCGTATTCGCGCTTCTTCTGCGAATAATAATGCCGCTGAGAACGATTGAAAGATGATGGAATCGATGTGCGAGAATTTCTGAGACGTATTTCAATTATTTTTGGCTGAAACATTTTATTTTTGGCTCCGGTTGAAAAAATTTAAAAAAAATTCAAAATCATCAGGACGCGAATCCAGGATCAATGATAATTTGAATGATTTCCTCATCAAATTTACTTGGGAATTTGGGAACTTGGTGATTGTATTATCTATTTTTAATATTTTATTATATTTTTTATTAAATTTATAATACAACGAATAAAACGACAGAGATAATTTATCGAAGCGCGAGATATTCGAGGGACGGAATTTTTTTAATAAAGGATTTAATAAAATAGTCCTCGATAAATCGGTAATCCACGGATGCATACGTATAATGGACTTTGGAAAACCCTCGGTACTGCATGAAGGAGCCGGAGAGAGGGAGGTGGCGATAATACTGATTTTCGGTGTAGAAACGGTCGATCGAGCTTTCCGCAAAGCGAGAAAGTTTCAACGAGTTACTTATACAGGGTGTCCCATTTTAATCTTACGGTTGCTTTATCTCGAAAAATACTGCCCTGATCAAAAATTGAGTGCAATGAAACTTTTAGATTTCAAAGGGGGTTGTTCAAAAAAAAAATTTTTTGGACCGAAATTCAAAATGGCGGCGTTAAGATGGCCGAGATGTTTTTTTTTAAAATGGAAACATGATTTTTTGTTTTCACCCAAAAAAAATTCCGACCCAAACTAACATTAGGAACAGTAGGAACATTTTTTTCATACAGTCCATAATACAGGGTGTCCCATTTGAATCTTACAGCTGGATTATCTTGAAAAATATTGCTCCGATCAAAAATCGAGTAAAATATAACTTTTAGGGTTCAAAAATGGCGGTGTTGAGATGGCCGCCATGTTAAAAAAAAAATTGAAACATGACTTTTTTTCACCAAAAAATTTGAAGGGTCAAAACTATCAACTTTTGTAGGAACATTTTTTTTGATACAGTCCATAAATACTTACAAAATCATACACTCGCGCACTGACAAGGAGGGTTTGGATTCGAAAAATATGGCGAAAGTGACGAGCCGTAGAGACCTGATCCTTGTGAGTGTTCCACACGTATACGCGCACGCACGCACGCCCACTTACACTTGGGACGTTAAAGACTTTACCTCTTCGTCCTCGTGGTTATCCCGGATAACGCTAAAATAGTACAAAATAGTGATGTATTATGGACTGTATCAAAAAAATGTCCTCACAAAAGTTATTAATTTTGACAAATTTTTTAGTGAAGAAAAAATCATGTTTTAATTTTTTTTTTAACATGTCGGCCATATTAACACCGCCATTTTAAATTTCGGACTGAAAAAAAAATATATTTTTTAACGTCCCTCTTTGAATCCTAAAAGTTTTATTCTACTCGATTTTTGATCGGAGCGGTATTTTCCAAGACAATTCACCTGTAAGATTAAAATGGGACATCCTGTATTATGGATTGTATCAAAAAAACGTTCCTACAAAAGATGTTAGTTGGGATGTGACAAATTTTTTGGTGAAAAAAAAGTTTCATTGCACTCAATTTTTGATCGGGGCAGTATTTTTCGAGATAAATCAACTGTAAGATTGAAATGGGACACCCTGTATATCCGTGTAACGCATACACATGTGCGCCACTTGCTTCGCTTCTCTCTTCACCGTGTTCTCAACTCCGATTTTGGTCTTACGCTGAGTGAAAATGATCACACGCATTGAACGTTAATCAGAGACCGCATGATCTTAATTGACAAGGATGATTGTGCATGCGAAATTTTCTCTCGGTATCTTTCTCTGCATATAGCATTATTATTATTATCGATCTACCGAATTTTACGTTACTAGTTTTTCCAACGTGACATTTATCATTAAAAATATTCAAGAACGACACAGAGCTTTTTTTCCACCTCTTTAGCGGTGTGACGTATTTGCATCAGCGTGTAGCGTACACAAATATAACGGGAATACGAGGCCCACAGAGTGATTTGAACAATTTCTCTTGTAGTAAGCATAAATCCTCGGAGGCTTATCTAGGCATTGCCCAGAAGAACGCTAAAATAAAATATCATACGTACACATTTCGCCTTGAATCTCGGCTCGGCTCACTCTCGCGGCCGGTTCACGAGGGGGTGGCCCACACTGTTACGACCGCAAGCGCAGGAGCCAACCCTTTCCCAACGCAGTATAATTTCTCCCTCTTCTCTATCTCGTTCCCTCCCTCTCTCTCTCTCTCTCTCTCTCTCTCTCTCTCTCTCGCTCTCCATCACCTCGCTTATTCTCCGTACAACCCTTTCTTCTTATACGAGAAAGGCGAACAGAGCGATATACGGCATTCCCGGGGGGTCGCAAACGCGGTATATCCTTCCCCTCCCAACGTACGCGAGGCAAACGAGGACCAGACCGCCTCTCATATAATTTCCGTACAAATTATACATCGTATCTCCGGCGATACACCTCCGCCTCTGTGTACACACGCGTCCTCGGCAATACGATGGAACAGGAAACGCGGTTATAAAAAAGAAAAATTCGCGGTGAAAGAAAAAGGGGTAGGCAAGAGATAGAAGTGATTAAAAAAAAACAACAACTGCAGCAACGTCCACTGAGAGAAGGAATTTTTGTGGGAATTTTAAAATTCGTAGAAACGAAATTTGTGGCGATTCAGAGCGATTGGATTCGCAGAGAAATTGGAGCGTATTTGCGTTTACGAAATCGTGGCCCTTAATTCGCCCAACGAATCTTTATAAATTGACCATTAGTGAAGCGTTACTGGATATTCGTGGAAATGAATTTCGTTCTTGAGATTCGAAAGCGTTCGTTTTCGCAGAGAAACTGCACCGTGTATTTACGCTTTCAAGTCCTGGCCCTTGATCCGCTAACGATCAGTATAGACTGACCATTAGCGAATCGATACCTGATATCGGATATTAACGAACCGCGAGAACGATGGATGAATCAATTAGTAAATTTTGCATGATACCATGCCCTATATGTTGTCGAAGATGCACAGATGAAAGGGGTGCACCGAAATAAATGGTTTACCATATTTCTAATAGTTTCAGAAATCCTTAATTTTATAGTGACCCTAACTAAAAAATGAATCACTCGATAATTATTTCTTAATAAATTACTAATACATTAAAATTCTATAATAATACATATAATAATATAATGATAATTGATATAAATAAAAATAAAAAATAATAACTGAAAAAGTAATCACTGGATAATCATCCGAAGTTCTAATTTTTGTGGTTAGCGTTACTATAAAAATATCGGACTCCAAATTTTTAATAATTTAAATTAACGGCCTCTTCAGGACGGTACACTTACCCATAATTGCTCTTAGTGTTTGTAATATAAATTTTGATGAGTCAAAAAAAAATTAATTTCATGCCAAAAAAGTGGACAAAGTTCCACGCTAGTCCAAAGCTGTCCCAATTTTTGAATAGCCAATGCATCCCCCCGTCAAGTGGGTCAAGGGAGTCGAAGAATGTGAAAGAACGGAGTTAAGGAATCGGAGTAAACGCGAGATAGTTGGGAACCGCGCCAGCGATAATTACACGCGTAAAATGTGATCTTGGGTGGGTTTTGGATTCACGGAGATTCAGGCCAGGATGATATTGACCGTGCTGGTGGTGGTTATCGGCGGTGAAGCGATGGCCTCGGATCTGAAAGGAGAGAGAGAGTAGGGGCGATAGACTGACGAACGAGGAGTAGCAGCGAAACGTATATAGAAGAGCGCGAAGGGAAAGGAGAAGTACCCGAGAGGGTTGCTGCTTGACTTGGCTCGGCCTGGGCTGCTCCTGCCACCGCTGTACAGAGAAGCAGAAGAGATGCGAGCAAGATCTATATATATATATATATATGTATCCACGGATATATATACAGAGGGTGAGCGAGGGCAGGGTGGAGAGAAAGGGTTGTGCGAGGCGCTCGAAGCGCCCGATCAGTCATTAGACAAGTGGGTATTCACATATATCGAGTTGTAAAATCGATAGGGGTGTCCGTCAGCCGTGTATCCTCTAAGAAGAGGTAGGACAGTGGTGGAAAGAGCGAGGGGTGCAAAAGGAGGGTGGTTTTGGGGGAAGAGGGTTGGGGGGGGGGGGGGTGGGATGAGATGCGAGAGCCGTAGTATCGCTCGCTGCTTCGTCCCTCCACCATTGGAACTTTCCGTGCCCGTTACCCCAGCGTTCTCATCCTCCGCGATCCTCCAACCTACCCCATTCTCCACCTTAGCCATCGTCCTCTCTTTGCACATATATTTCCCCTTCGACCCCTTTTGTTGCTACGTTCCCATGCTCAAAGCTCCCCGCGCTGCCTCAACCGCGTACTCTCGATCGGTTTGCTTCTCACTTGCGCGTTTCTGGACGACGCCGTGTGAATGTGTATGCACGACGAGAGGATGAGTTTGCCACCCTCTTTCCCGCACACCGTCACTCCATTCCTGCCACTCGTCCGCTCTCTCTCTCTCTCTCTCTCTCTCTCTCTCTCTCTCTCTCTCTCTCTCTCTCTCTTACCACGGCTTTTCTCATCCGCCACCGACGCCGCGTAGAACCCAGAAGCAGCATATCGCCGACTCCGCTCGCGGCTCTCCTCCATCCACTCCTCAAAATCCTCCTCGCTCCACCGTCTCTCTACCTACCCCCCCTCAGGCCGCACGTATCCAGTCGTTGCATATTAATCCTCCCCATAATTCCCACTTCCCAGTTTGGGCAACCCTTCGCATTCGGTTGCCTCAACCGGCACATGCCATCGAGAGACGAGACTATGTGTGTGTGTTCCTTTTATACGTGTATGTAAAGTAGATATGTATAATACAGCAATGAGAAAGCGAGATAGGGAATCGTAGCAGCGGCAGGCCGCCTCCTATCGATTGGACTTTCTTTCCCGAGGCCCCCCTCTGGCTTTTAATTGGCATTCTCCTATAGCGGCAGAGAAATAAGCGAGATAGGTAATATGGAATGCATGAAGAATACACTTCTTTCCACAGAGAGGTTGCAAGAAATATACGCGTTATTATAGATATACCAGCTTGTTACGATGATTCGAAACGGTCGCTGAGATCCTCTGATATCCGGAAAAACTCTCTCCGATTCCGCGCTCTCTACGATCCTCCGAACCAAGTTAAGTGGTTGTACGAATCCGTACCGCCGTGAAATCCGCGATGTTAACCCCGGAACAATATCTGTCCGTGGAAGAAAAGAAAAACATTCCAAACCCTTGAGTCAGTTGAGAGATGAGAGTCGGTGAAAGGCCGAAAATTAGTCGATAAATCCAAGAGTTCTGAAACTCCTCGGGCTTGTCCATTCAGTTTTGAAACAATAAAAGCGATGGACAAGCCTGATCATCGTTGACAGAGGTGCAGATTTTTGGAGGCACCGATCATTTTTTTTCGACCGAAATAAAATTTTAACTATATTTATAACAATTCAAGGAACCCTCAAAGTTTATAGTAACCCCAATTAAAAATACCGTAACCGGAAATATAAAAATTATAATTAAAAATAATTATCCACTGATCATCATATTTAGTTTATCCATGATCAACCATAATTTCTTTGAGTGTAGGATTGAAGGTACGAGAATGCTAATGAGCATTAAACTGCAAAAATACTGTCTATCCTTCGTGGAAGCCCAATTTGCACGTGTACTTTGAAGTTGAAAATTTAAGGTTCGCTCGGAATCATGGCTGCTGTGGGTTGTTTCTGTGGTGTGACGTCAGATTGGCCGTGACAAAGGAATCGTATCGTAAAATTAATACACGAAAAACGCCATCTTTCTCTCCCCCTGCATTATCGCAGGAGGCACCTCTGTCTCTGTCTCTCTCTCTCTCTCTCTCTCTCTCTCTCTCTCTCTCTCCTTCTCCACGCGGATACCAAGCACGCAAAGTCCCAAGCGTATTACCAGTAAACGCATTAATCCTAACTCCCATAGATATTCCCACCTCCACCCCCTCTGGAACACATACGCTGTCCATTCATACGTATTTCAGTGGCCCCCCCGTCGTTGCGTGCATCTAGAAACATTTCGCTTGTATCGCGGTACAAGAGAGTCCATAGTGTGCGACTGATCCTGTGTACTCGTGTGTGTGTCGGTTACGTTCGTGATCAACGTAAGGGGGTTGTTTTCGTACTGGCCGGTGTGCCCATGCGTGTACGTATCAGGGGTTGCCGCTTGGGGGGTAGGGGGACATATACGAGGGTGAAGGCGAAGAGGGTGTTGTACGGAGTCGCGAAGAGATTGATTATACCGCGGGAGGGAAAATGTGATCAATATATAGAAAGCGGCGGACGGGGGCAAACAAAAGACTGCTCTGCGGCCATAATGCAAATAGGAAAAAATCAGCGAGGATTAAAACCATCGGAAAAACTCGCCTGTTTATTTTTTTTTCTTTCATTTTTCCTTTCTCTCATCCCTCATAAATCCCATCGATCGAACCACAAAAAGGACGAGTCAGCTATTCTCTCCGTTATGCGAGAAATGATGGATAATAAATTTGTCATTTCTTCGTTTGAGAAATGTCCGGATGCCTGATGAGAAACCGAGAGTTGCATTTCGAAGGTGGCTGAGCTCAGGGGTGCTTTTTGGGCACCTTGGATTTGGTACACCCGTTGGTTATGTGGATCGTATGATGACGTGTCTCTGGACCATTGAAATACTTTGCTCTCAATGAGAAAAATATTTTTTGTGCCGATCAGCATCCCGCGAGAACTCTCTTGTCCGTTCTCTCGCTTCTTTCTCCCCTTTTCATTTATTTCTTAGCTCCCAAACTTGTTTCTACGTTGTTACCGATCGACCAAAGGAATTTCAAGTCAACCGGGAATATCCTCCCGTAACTTATTTGCAGATTCTAAAATTTTACCTCCCACGAAGTTCCGCGCGTAAACTTTGATTCTAAACTGCCGATCGATCGATTTTTTTTTCCAGGCACGCGTTAGCCTGATTTGTTTGGTTATCCGAGTAGTTAACCGCGAGTTGTATCCTCCTTCAGACCCCAGCGATACACTGAATAATGTATAGGAAACAAAGTTGCCGCGATACACAACAATCGTGAATGTATCGCATGAGAAAAAACGCATATGTTACTGAACGCGTGCGCGCGCGCGTGTACGTGTGATCCGACGAGAATCGAATTTCCCATTTCAAGTTCAATCGAGCTGATAATCGCAACGGTTGAAAAACAATTCGTGCCAGGGTGTATGAAAGTACGAAGTTACCTCACGTGGGCTTTCGGAAATTGATCGGAGTTCACTTCGGGCCAAATGAAGAAAATAAGAAGAGAGGAGTCGGATCGTCGATCGTTCGCGAGGGCGCTGATACTACCCCATCAAACTTCACTCCCTCTATCTTTCTCATTCACCAATGACGAATGCCATTAGCGTTTCAATTCCCTTCCCAACACTGATCGTCTTTAAGTACATCCGATACAGCGATTCTACGATGAACTTTGCGCAATTCATCCCTTAAAATAAGTACACAATCGAACTTGAAGAATCGAGCTCTGTAACGAAATATCGTCACTTCTCACGAGGGATGCTTGACGCACGATGAAAAGAAACGAAGCCACGCGTGTTTCGGATTCGGATTTTTTTCCTATTTTTCAGTGAGGTAAACAAGTTCTCCGATAAATTGGATAATTTATCAATCAAGGGGACGGATGGATTCCCACGATTAAAAACGCATCATTTCTTGATTTTTTAAAATATAATACACAGTTATTTTATTGAAAATTTTAAGCATACGATAGAGCAACGTTTGCGCAATAATTTATAAAATTGTCATTGAAAGAATGGGAGAGTGAAATGGGCCTTGAAACCTCGGGAATCGATTCTAGATATATTGTACTATTGGATAAAAAAAATTGTAAAAAATGGATTTTTAAAAATGTTCCAACTCGCGCAACCCCTTGAGCGCTGGTCGCAAAACGTTGTTATATCGATTACGGTTAGGAGGACAATCGACAGGTCGAAGTAGTCAACCCTCCGGTCATACATCACGACGCCGAGCGACGTCAAATAAATAAACCATTGTAGAAGGGGGAGGGAGGAGGTGAAAAGTCAAGTTACGTGCGTCAAGGTTCTTCGATCTATCACACTCGTTAAACGCCCGATCTACACTGACAACTCGCACACCGAACAACGTGATTCACATTGTTGACTATTTTTCTCTCCATCGTTCTAAATATATGCAATCCTGATTACAGCGTGGGTTCTTGTCGATCAAAATGTTTTGCAAAATCAAAAAGTTTAGGGCGGTTTTTGACACTCCTGCTCCAAGAAACAGCAAGAAGCATGGGAATAAAAAAGAAATGAGAAAAGTCAGAAGATAACCGAGTAGCGGATGAATAATTGACTCTCTGGTTTGGCGAACGAGGCGAGAGAAAAAGTTGGGAAACTGGCTTGAACGTTTGCATCTCGGTTCATGTGGAGTCACCCACGGGAATGAGAGTTCGTTCTCGCACGTTTTCCCTGAATCAAGAGTCTCGCTGATGAATCGACGCGACTGAGTGAAAACCTTTGCAATTAACCGCCGATATCTACACGTGTAAATATTCACCTTCCCACCCACGCACATATTCCTCTCGGTTTTCCTTCTCCGGTCGTGTATTCGTGGCGCTGAAGTTTCCAAAAGGAATTGAGGAATCGAAATACGCGAAATCCGTTTCCATGTGTCAAAAGTTCACGTTGCTAGTACATTGATGCATTCACCATGCGCCGTGCCGTTTTGGGGGATGAATATTGGTTTCGCGCGTTGACTTTTCGATTGATCATGCATTTTCACTTCACCGCCTGTGCAACGGTCCCGGGGATGGCTCGTAAAAAGGATTGTATCGAACCCTCGCGTACATCGAATGACAAAGAAGAATGACGTGGTAATTTCTACTCGATAGCCGATAAAACTCCCCAGAGTCATCGACGATACGACGGAGGGTGAAATTTTCAAACTTCAAACATTTCTCTTTGCAAAATTTTAATGCCAAAAATCACGTAATCGAAAAACCTTCGAGACGGAATTTAAAATATACGAATACTAAAAATCGACCCCACTGGCCTCCGTTCGATTCAACTGGAATTTAAATAATGGGAAAAAAATGAATACAGCCAAATAAAGCCGATTTGATCGACGGATGAATATGCTGGCGGAAAATTGCGCTATTTATTTGAGGATGAATCGCTGATTAACCGAAAAGTCGATGGCTCTATCGGCGGAAGAGTCGGCAATGAGAGAGAGCCTCTTCTGTATCTAATCAATAATTAGGAGATGGTCCCAATAGCCCGCTCGGCAATTTTCCGCGGCCGACCCGATCGGACCTTATTTAATTTAAACCCTGATAATTACATTCAGTAGCGGCGATTAACGAACATTCCTCCCTCCCCCCTTCAAAAAGCCCTCTCTCTCTCTCTCAGCTGCCGGGCGTTTATTCCCGCTTACCCTCTCATCTCGATATCAATGCGCGCTTTCTACCTCTCTCGCGCTCCGCCTTCAAGGTGTATCTTGTATAACCATTATAAATTCTTGATATAATTGATAATGAGAATCCGTGGTAAGCCTCTTATCCGCAACCCAGATACATCGGCAATCTTTTCTCCGCCGAATGAATTTTCGACGTAGATAAATTCAACTTGCGATTTACCATTCCTCCGATTGATTCCGCTGCAAGGAATTTTTTTTTCCATTCCCATGGACTATTTGAAAAATCTTGATACTTGAAATTGTTAATCTCCATCATTGATCAATGTATTTTTGAGCTTCGTTCGCTTCGGATCATTTCTCAATTATCGGACGATTTGGATTAAATTTAATTTTACATTTTTTTCCTTCATTGTAATTTCAGATCGGTCAATTGGTCGATGAAGTCTCGAGGCTACAGCAGAGCCTGCAGCGTCTTCAAGAGACAAGCTCGCAGGCGACGTCGCGTCTTGAGGAGGAGCTCGAGGCACGACGACAGCACATCAACCGATTGGAGAGCCAGCTCGAGCATCAACGTGACTACGATGACATGAAGCGTGAGATAAGCGTTCTCAGATCCGTCGATCTGTCGCAAATACCAACGGGCGAGCCCGGCAAGAGCCTTCAGCATCTTCTAATGGAACGAACGAAAGCGATACAGCAAGCTGAGACCCAAAAACCTCTCGGCACTCCCGATGCACTCGGTAAGTCGAATTCCCTTCTGCCCCCCCCCCCCCCCCCCGTTATTTCATAGATATAACTCTTGGAATAGATAGAAGTGTCCGACAAATTTGCCCCAAAATATTGTTCAAACATTGTACATAATTTTGTTCCGCGGAAGAAAACGATTTTTTTTTCTTCACTAATACCGGCATCTATCGATTCACCGCTAAAAGCTGACGAATAAAACCACTAGAAACGAGGCCTGAAAAAATCGAACATTAAAATCCTTTGTCATTGCTTAATTTCAATTTCGTTCCTGCTGTCGCATTTTTCCATTCTTGGGCATTATTGGTTGTAAAAAACACGCATTTCTTGAATGAAAATATTTTTCCAGTGATTTTGGTAAATGAATTTTACTATTTGGCTCGAATTGGACATTTCAGGTGTTTCGTTTTTCGTTTTAATGGAGAAAAAAAATTATTCTTGAGTTGAAAAAAAAAATCAGGATAAAGTTGTGAATAATTCGTTGTAAAAAAAAGTTCCTCGCGATCTGAGAAAAAGAGAGAGAGAGGGAGAAAAAGAGAGAGGGCGTGAGTTCAGTGGCTCGAAAAAAATCCCGCGCGCACCGGATTGCTCGTCTATAATAATGACGAACGTGCGTGACAGGAGGCAAAAGCACGCGAATATTTGAACCCTGACTCGATCTCCGGAAGCGCAATTTTTTTTTCACTCCCACGATACATTATTTTATTTCACAATTTCATTGTGAAACAGACATTCTCTTTTTCGCCAGTGAGATTTTGATATTACTTGTTTTTTTCCACCATCGACTCGTTCGTTACAATTTATTTTAATTCCTTTTTCACCATGAGTCGGACGAGAAAAAAGAGATTAAGGGGATATTTCTTATCGGAGAAGTCGAAATCACTTCGAGAAAACTGATCTGTCACAAAAATCGCCGTATCTCGATGCATTTTTTTAATTTCTGCAAAATCTTTGCAAAATTCAAATATCCAAGCATATAACCCCTTAATCACAGGATGAACTAATGCACTAACGAAATTTGTTTGATTTTTATAATTATTTATATTTTTGCACAAAAAAATAACGATTGTTCTTTGAATTTTACTTTTCGAAATACCAGACTTTTTTGAAAATATATTGTATTATTACGAATTGAAAAAAGAAAATACGCAATAATTTTTTTGTAGTCTGTCCAAGTATAAACTATTAAATTACAAAGTGGGTTCGTTATCCAATCGATGAATCATAGGTAAAGGTATGAAACTCGATTCTCCCGCGAGAATTAGAAACATTTTCGATGTTCCTATATAACATTAGGATTCACGAGAGTCTCGAATGTAGGAAAAAAAAGCAAACAATGATAAGCTACAAAAAATGACCCGGGAGATGATCGTTCATGAGTCCCTAAATTTCCAAATGCACTCGTTTTTATCGTCCATCGTTGCGTACTAATAATCTCACAATTATAAATAAAAATACATCACATTGTATGCTGCTGCTCTGATATTCGATCCTTACTCTCTCTTCGACGCTTCGTGTGCAAAAACGAAATTAGTTATGTTTTTCCTTGCCCAGCTCATTCAATCAAACGTTCACATTAACAAAGAAACAAATGAAATAATTTACGAACATCACTGGAATCAAAATCGAAAACGCTGTCCTGAAAAAATAATCCACGCTTGTAATTTCATAATTCATAATTGAAATACATAATTTCAATTTTTTTTAATGTACATTTCTTTCCATACCTACAAATCACACGCAGTCTCTTAACAGTGCACTCTTTTTTTTCATTATATTTTAATCGTCCCCTTCGACCGCTAAATATTCTTTAACTCTCGAAAAAACTGGCAGCCTCTCGCTCCTGCTCTATCTCTGTCTCTCTGTCTTTTTCTCTCCTCTCTCTCTCTCTCTCTCTCTCTTTGTGTTTTGTTACTGTGCTTAGGCTGCACTTTTTTATTTTATCGCGACAAAGAAAAACGCCACTCGTTACCGGCAGTATGCAGCCAGAGTGCGTGACTGGAGGGATGCTTTCGCGTGTATAAGTATATATACATATATATAGCCTATGTTGGTATCCGTGTAATCCCCGCACCAGCGAAAAGAGACATACTGACGCGACCGAAAAACTCACAATTGGTTTCTCCCGAAACCTTCATTCGCGAATGCGAATGCCAACGGCATAACCTCTCCGGGTCCTCAAAATCTCCGCTCTTCCCTCTCTCTCTCCTCTCTCTCTCTCTCTCTCTCTCTCTCTCTCTCTCTCTCTCTCTCTTCGTTCTCGAATCCTCATCGAGCCTCCCAACCCTCACTCCCGCATAGTTCTTCCACTTGAACCGAGTGTGCGGAAATTTCGCGGACAATATTCGCGATATTTGTCCTGGCCAATGTTTTTGAGGACCCGGAGGGACAGGGGTGCGGATACACCCCTCTGATAAACGGAACACTCCCCCAGAGAGTTTATTGTTAATCGATCTAGGGCTGTAACATTGCTGCTGCTGAAAGTGCTGCTATTGCAACTTACGTGACACAAACACACAGATGTATATATATATATATATATATATAGATATATTGCAAATGGAACAAAAGGATTGAATGGCCCCTTTTCTTTTCCAACAGTCGAGACAAGCAAAAATAATGCAAATAATTGAAAGTGAGATGCAGACAGATATATAGATATACGTGTGTTTGTGTTGTCTCGAGATCGCAAGAGAAAGACGCCACAAAGGTTCTGCGACATTAACCCAATCCTGCCTCCCCGAAAATCCTCTCCACGTTCGTGTGCATGCGTGCGAGTGTTATTTTTGTTTCATGAGCGTTCGGTTGTTCGTAACACCAATATTCATAATTTCACCCCCTCCAGTGTTTCCTCATGTTTCGTCCGTAACTGCCCTCCTCGTCAATTTCACCGTCAAAAACATTCGCTCTTTCCGCCATCAATTGGATTTTCGAATGTGCAATTCGCATTTTTGTTGAATTAAAAACAAAAGAATTTTTTAATTTATCCGTAGCTTCCTCTCTTTGTTTATACGCGAGAGCTTCTCTTTGACGATAATCCGAATTATGAAGTGAAAGAAGCTTTCTAATTTTCCCGATTTTGTTTAATAATAATTTAATTTCAAAGCTTTGTAAACTCCAAAGCCTTCGCGAGTTATTCTTTCCAAATTAGGGCGCATTGTTCGTGGCATCGGTCACACGTTTCACCCTCTCTCTTTTGTTTCTCCCTCAATTCGTTTCGATGTTCATCGAGACCTCGATGAAACTTTGTACAACCTTTCTCCGTCCCTATTTTTCATCCCTCATTGACGATAGTTACTCCAAGTAAATCTTTCATTGTTTCTGTTGCGCTTGTATCGCTCACATTTATCAAAGAGAGCCGACAATTTTCCATTATTATTTAATACGTGTACTTCGACTTTTTGCAATTCCCGAGAACGAATTATCCTTTTGGTCCGTGGATCAAGCTTTTTTTGTGGACGAAGCGCTGAAAGAGAGAGAGAGAGAGAGAGAGAAAGATAGTCTCAAAATCTGAGGTGAATGACGAACATTCCGTTCGCAATACTTCACAAGTATCCAAATAGTGTGCAAAAAAAATGGAGGATCTCAAAACAGTCGCGAAGAATGAAAGAAAGAGCAAAGGAGAGCGAAACCCATGTAGAGATTGACGCAGAAGTGTCTTTAGGGTGGTTTACGTGCGGTGTATGACGGGTGGTCCCCTCGTTTGTTTTTTGGTGGTTGCAGGTGGGCCCTCACCCTTTCAGCGCGCCGCGACCGCTTCACCCCACCCAGTTGGTGGTGTAGGTGGTAATGCCGGTGTCGTGACTGGTGGGAGTGTTGTACCTCAATCCTCCTCGTCCTCTCACGTTTCCTGTTCACCGCAAATGATTCCGAACCGTTTGACCCCGACGCCCTCGTCGGCAACATCGACTGCCTCGAGTCTCCTCTTCCCGCCGCCTCTCCAGAACGTTGAGACCTTTGGCTCTTTTCTCGGCGAGGAGATCGTCGCCAACTGGAGGCGGTCCCTAGAGAGATCGATCGTGAGTCAGCAGCAACAACAACAGCAACAACAGCATCAGCAACAGCTTCTCCAGCAACAGTCTCAGCAACAAACGCATCTCCAGCAGCCATTGTCACAATCTCAAACCCCATCGATTTCCCATCTTCAACAGCCGATAATGGCCGTTAACACGGTTCATCAAACGTTGCAACAGCAGCAACAAACTTTGCACTCGTCGTTGTTACCGCCCGCGACAACGAATCTAAATCGTCTTCCATCACCAACAGATAATCCATCGTCGACGGGATCATTGACGAGCACACCGGTCAAATCGAATACCCCGCAATTGGTCACTGGCGCGACGACGCTCGGGGGTTGTTTAGAAACAGCGGAGAAATCATCGACTTCTCTGCCGGGCCACGAGACACCTTTACCAGCGACACCGTCGTCAACGGTAGCTCTGACATCACCGGGTGTAACGATGGTCGTCAATGCCCTTCAACAAGCCGCCACGACGACAACGACAACGGCGATGCTCGACACGTTACACATCGGCAATAACAGCGGCATGAACGGTCCCAGCATAGGAATATTACCGAGTATCATGCCAACCTCACTACCTGCCAAAAGTCCTCAGGAGGAATCCTGTCACAACAACAACAATAACAGCAGTAATAATAACAACAACAACAACAACAACAACAATAATAATAACAACAGTCATCATCTGACGAACAATAATATCGGTGGTCTCAGCGTGCTCGACACTCTGAAAAATCCATTTCGCTTCGACGACAGAACGCATCCGTTCAGATTCGGTGATGAATTCGGGGCTGCCGGTATGGCCGGTAGACTCGGCGAGTCACTCATACCAAAGGGCGATCCAATGGAGGCGAGATTACAGGAAATGCTGCGCTACAATATGGACAAATACGCCTCGCAGAATCTCGATACGCTTCACATAGCGAGGAGGGTCAGGGAATTGTTGTCGATACACAATATCGGACAGAGGCTATTTGCGAAATACGTTCTTGGACTTAGCCAGGGTACCGTCAGTGAACTTCTGAGTAAACCAAAGCCCTGGGACAAGCTTACGGAGAAAGGTCGCGACAGCTACAGAAAGATGCACGGTTGGGCTTGCGACGAAAACGCCGTGATGCTACTAAAGTCTCTCATACCGAAGAAAGGTGAGTCAACAATAACGTAATTATGAAAAAAAATCCTTGCTCGCAATCAAACCCGTCCTCCCCACTTAGTGTCCTCAACCTGATGATCCTTGGCACAGGTCGATCGATCAACCCGACGGGATTGGTCCTGATCTTTCGCGATGATTTGTCCTTCCGGAGAACAAATTTGATCCAGAAAATTGGACGATGGTAGAGACTCACCTGTGCCAATGATTCTCACGAATTTCACGAAACGAAGTACAATCTTGTATTATTCTTACGGATAGTAGTGGAAATTTGTATCTTTCGAAGCCTACCGCACTGCCATATTAATTGTTTCATCGTCTATTCACACTTATGAGCGTTCCTTTCGTTTGTCGATTAACAACTTACCACGACTATTACTAATTACTGATACTTCTACTACCGCCGCTATTGTTGCCGCTTCTACCACCGCCTTTACATTTATCTAACATTCTGTGGTTGGTCGGTGCTGTCAATATTCTTCAGATTCATCTTTTTTCCCCCCGTTGACAACGTAACACTATTGTCGCTGACAAAAATTACCCTCTAGGCCCGAGAGACTTTTCATCCCGCTGCGTTCATCCGGATGAATTCAGATACGATGACAATTTTTTATGATAATTTCCATTGATTCTGATCCATCGTATCGTTTATTTACCGAGAATCGAATCCGAGTCGAACACAATGTTTGAGAATTTCGCTCCGGTCGACGGAGCAACAGGCAGCTGATGTTTGTACGAATATGGCGGCCCCTGCGCCTTTTCGATGTTCGTACGACTCCCGGATTTTCGAGGACCGTGAGAATGATATTAATTACCTTGATTAAATTACACAGACATTCGATGCTGAGTATATATACCTGGGTTCTCTCTATCGATTGTTCGCCGCCTTTGGCAGCCATATTGTTTAGACTAATAGCTCCTGGGAATATTAGCCTGGCGCAAAACCGGAGAATGAAAACCCACCCCGCCGTTGGCCCTGCATCGATGTTACACGGAAGGGGTGCCACGGCTGGCAATGACGACGATAACGACTGAGGGAGGCACGTATAATAATACATATATATGTGCATTACGATTCACGACGAAGGAGCGATGAATTAAGGGGTGCGAGATAGATGAGAATGCAAGTTTAAGATCGAGAAATACAGGATAATGGAGATGTATGCTAAAACCGGATGAAAGAGAAAGAGAGAGAGAGAGAGAGACAGTTATTTGTACCTTTGGACGTTCGCGACCGTAGTTAAAGTCATATTTGAACATTATTTATTATTAAAATAAAATTGAGTCAGGGGTTCATGAAAAATGCAAAAAATTTAGTGAATGAATGAAACTAATCATTTGGTTAATTAAGAATGACAAAATTCATTAACATGAAAAAATTCAATAATAAATACACGAATATAAATATCCATGTCAATATTTTTTATCGGAGAACTCGTGATTTAATTCGCCTTTTTTTACCTACCGGTAAAAAATTATATCGAGAAGCAATACTCAGAATCAATTTGCACTATCGGCCCATTGTGTTGGGAGCCTGCATGCTATTCGAGAAATGCATCACGTGACCACCGGACCGGAAACTGTCACTACCAATTACCCCTGCCCTCTGCCAATTTTTCAATCCATCGCGATATTGTTTTTTAAAAAAATCTGCAGCTAGAATTAATAACAATTTCCGGGAATCAAGAGTTTATCGATCGAAAAAAATATATACAATCGATTCCCACGAGCAATCCTTAATGGAAATCCCCAAAATTCGTCTTCGTTCCGTTTTAGGGAATAATTCGTATATTTTATTTCTTGAAAAGAATTATTTTCGTCGAGCTCACGTCAAAACGTTCAGGTAATCGTTTATGCCGCTCGAGTTATCGATAGATAATGAATATTTATGACAAAACACGCGCATAAAAAATATTTATCGCCCACGGAGATTGAACATGGCGGAACATTACTAGCGTTTGTATTTATTGCGACATTTTGCAGTTTTAGGCGAAAGTGGTTGCACTAAAAATTTATTTCAATGACTCGGCAGTTGTTTGAGCCTCTTTTTGTGCCATCCGAATGGTTCAATGGACCATTTTTCGCAAAATTCTCCATACGTGTTCGATATTTTTTAAGCGTGACAAAATGACTCATTTTTGTTGAAAAAAAATACCAAAATGAAATAAATATTCATAGGGAGGGGGGAAAAAAGTATAGAAAAGAGAATGACGGTCGGTGAACGCGTCGCGTCGTGTAGAATAGAGTGTCCTCGACCAGCGTCCGGTCGTTCGGCATGACCGCGATAATATATCTATATATCTGTGCGCACACACACACACACACATATATATACCAACGTATATATTTATTTACACGTATCGGACGTGTATAAAGCGTAGTATAAAACGTGAAATATTCAGTAATTCATATTGTGGTGAAAATCAAGTGGTTGCCTCCCTCCTCGACCCCGCCGGCGCGGTTTGTCGTGCGTCAATGGATTGTCGGCTTCCGTCGGATCTCGGTTCGCGATAATCACGGTACCTCGTCATCGAACCGTTACGATATAGTGACCACGAGTCGGCTTGTTCGAGACAGTACGTTATGATTTAATATGAAATTAGAGTTACGCGAGAGAATCGTGACAATTGAGGACTCGTACAATAGCAAATTACGCATAAAATAGGGTGCCCCTGTCTTTTTAGCAATTTTTTTGCTTTGCCAAAAAGTTTGTGACAAATACCGAGACGATAGCCGTAAATCCTTGAAGAGGAAAAAATTTTGAGACCCGTAGGAAATGGAATTGAAGATTATTCGTGTCAAATTCATTTTTTTTTTCATTAAAAGCCTTCTCTGCGAAGAACAAGAAAGTTAAAATCGCTAGCGAAATCAACGGGGCAAGAAAAAAAACAATTTTTTTTCAATAATTCTTCAAATCAATCTCTCAAAATAAAATCTTGAACGAAATCATCGTGAAACTTTTTGTGATTTTCTCAATCTTTGCTGTTCACAGATATTTAAAAATAAAATCTATATTTGCAGGCGAATCCCTGCATTATCTTTTAGCGTCGTTTCGTATCTAATCGTCGGAATTTTGTTCATTACGAGCGTGTAAAGAAAGAAAAAAAATAGCTATTGTGGAGCGTGATTTCGTGATTTTTATCATCTTGTTTATTCATCGACTGCGCGACGAGAGTTTCTATGCGACTGAGTTTTGTACGGATGGAGCATTTCGACGGTGTTTAAAAAAGGCGCGAGTTGCGCAATAATTTGAAGCAGCAGGCATCGATATACGAGGTTTTTACCCACGAAACGATTTGTCAGATTTTTCAACACCCATCCGATGTGCGCCATTGTTATGATGCATTGCTGACGAGAAGTTGGCGAGGTGCATTGTATGATTTTTCTTTTTTTTTCTTTCCATTTCGAACCAATCTTCATCTCGTGAAAGTTTCGTCGTGGGATTTGCAGATTGCGCGAGTTGAGAACTAAAAGAGGAAAAAAAAACTATGTTAGTTTCAGTGCGTTCGCCGCACGACAATGGCGACTACGGAGGGAGGGGGGCATTTTACGACGATATAATCACCCGCGAATGGTTACCTTACACCGCTAGAATTTTAAACTCGCGAGCTAAAATATCGTTACTTCGAGCAAATGAAAAGCTCGATGGAGTTGAAAAAAAAATTAATAGAGCGTGTTTTGTCGGGTTTCAGAGTGAAGCAAAGCTTGTGAAGTTTCGCAACGTATCGGACGAATAAATTTTGCAAGATTATCCTGGGAAAAAATGCAAAATAAGTCTCCGAGTATTCGACAAACGTTGGAAAAAATATTTAGAATTCTCTATGGCCAGTGAAGCGGTTAAAAAAATTCGAGGGATTACGCCCAATAGCGACGGAAAGTCGGCGTGGGGTCTTTTCTTTGATAGAGGTTTGTCTTGAGAATCAATCAAGAATCCGTAAAATGATGACAAATAAAATTCAACCCTACGAACCCCTCGCACGTCTTGAATCAGAAATCTCGAAGCAACCACGAAGTCTACGTGGTGTATTTACATATTGGAATATACATATGTATACGTATGTACAGAAATTCATGTACATATATTGGTAGAAACAAGGTGACGCTCGACCCTTGACAACTCGAGAATTACGCTCTCTCCCTTGCTCTCTCAGTCTCTCCCTCGCGACGGCTCTGCCATAGTAATCAAAGGTGCGATCAATAGCTGATTCGTCTGAATCTTGCGGCTGATTGGTCAATTAAACGGAAAACACGTAGGAGAGAGGAGAGTATGAGAGTTCACACACTTAACCGTTCCGGTAGTACGTCGATGAGAAAAGGGTTTTGCGAAGGAGGCGAGGACAGAAACGGGTGGAGAGCCCAGATAGAGAGAAGGGCAGATAGGATATTTTAATTATCGTCGTTCCACACTCGACGTCCTCACTTCACCCTACTCGTGCTTTACATGTGTGAGCGTGCATATGTATATCATACGTATATAGATTTATATATGTACATATGGATTCTCCGGATGATATTAAATGCTTCGTAAATTTCGTTCTGGGATCGAATCAGTGAGTCACGAGAAACGTTAATTCAAATTGATCGTCACGTTACACATTATTGATATATCTTTGTCCATTAATTATTGGCAATTTCAAGAATAATATTCGATCACGATTTTCATGTGTCAGCTGATGCAAAGAATCATGCAAAGAATTCTGGGGATGAAACTACTGGATAAATACGATGAAAAATAAATACGAATGAATAAAATTGACAGAAGAAAAATATGAGGAAAATAGTTACGCCGAAAAAATATTCGCAAAAAGTGTGATTAACTCGGTTCGACTCACGTGTGATTCTTCGGCTTTGTCTTCTCGTTCTTCCACTCTTCTTCTCATTATTATTCTGCGTCAGAGAACGGACAATGTAGCCATCGCCGTGCAGTTGGGATCGACCGGACTCCTATCGAATTTCGACTGAAACAATTTGACTGGATAATGCACAGTGATCGTTCAAATTATCGTATTGCTTATTATTTCCCTGCTCTTCGAATCGTTTCATCATTTTTTTTCTGCAAGAGTAACAGCTACTTTCATTTTTTCATAAATCTGCGGCATTTTAAACTTCAATGCCATCTGCTCTGTTCGAGAAGAGTGTCATCATTGATTCAAGCTGAATATCACGAAAACGTGGATAAATCAATTAAAAACAAAAATTTATCATCGTCCAATATACATAACGTACAATCCGCATCCATATCCACGTCTTGTTTATTCAGGCTGGAAATGTGGTTAAATGCCAGATAAGATTCGCTCTAATCTGCTCCATTCTTACAAGATAGGAGCTTTAAAAAATAAATTGTTTTTGCTTAACTTATTTCGTTAGACATTAACGTGAGTAGATTAAAAAAACTATTTTTATCGTCGTACGAGCAACAATCGCATGTGCGTCGAAAAAAAAGTATTTTTCAAATTATCATGTTCCCCGTGATTCGTGTCCCGCTTGAAACGCGATAGTTTAAGTGACGACGAAATATTTGAGAACACATAACCAATCGTGCCTCACCCGTAGAGTATGTTTCAGGCAAGGAGCAGGGTATGCCGGCATTTGGGAGACCTCCGCAGGACGGTTGTCCGCCGGACATGAGCGACGATAGGCTTGTTCACATACTCTCGGATTCGGGACATTTGCAGATGAGCAGGGGCGAGCATGATACGTCGAACGACGCCGATAGCAAGAGCCCGAGTAGACTTGGCTGCCCGAGTCCATTTGGCAAGGACAGAATGGACAGTCAGAACAGAAGACTGAAGAAATATGAAAACGACGACATTCCTCAGGAAAAAGTTGTGCGAATCTATCAGGAAGAATTGGCGAAAATAATGGGTCGACGAAGCGACGATCTTCGTGCTCCGCGTGATTTTCCACCGAGGTAAGAGTCTTGCCAAATTCTTATTTTATTTACCTATGTCACCAAAATAAAACCCATTTGTTCTCAACTCACGGTGCACTTCACTGCATTTTGCTTCGGCTACGTTCAATGTATAAAAAATAATGAAATAACGATTCAACAGCAACAAAAATACCGTCTGTAGTAATAATGATAATGAATGGAACGATGCGAAAATCTCACTAAATCCTCTTGAGGACAGCACGTTAATGTCAATTGATCGTAGTGCGATGTTTCCTCACTTTTTCAGCGGTGCCCCGGGTCTTCAGGGTATGGAACGCACGCAGGAGGAGATTAGATTGGCCCTCGACGCTTATCATCGAGAATTACAAAAATTAAACGTAACACCGGGACAAAATCCATCGTTGGCTGGAATACCGGGCTTGCCGAGTATACCGGGTCTATTGGCGCTTCAACAGCAGGCGTTGCAGCAGCATCATATAGCGGCGAATGGGGGTGGTGTGCAGGATTTGAGTTTGGGAAAAATTGATCCACGTGGTAAGATGATGAACGGTGTGATGGACGAGGACAAGGAAAAAATGGAAGAGGCAATGAGACACGCGGGAAGTGCATTCTCATTGGTTAGACCGAAGCAAGAACCGAGCGGGCCTCAATCGACGCCGGGTGGCTCAAGCGCCAGTTCACCATTGGGCAATTCAATATTACCGCCGGCAATGACGCCGAACGAGGAATTTTCGGGAGCCGCATCGGCGAGTCCGCTCCAAAGAATGGCATCGATAACAAACAGTCTCATAAGTCAACCTTCGACACCGACTCATCATTCGGCCAATCAGCGTCCCCTCAAAGCCGTACTACCTCCAATAACGCAACAACAATTTGACATGTACAATAATTTAAATACCGAAGACATCGTGAAAAGGGTGAGTAAAAAGGTCTATATTCGATGACGAAGGTAAAAGTCTCATCGCCGACATAATCAAGAAGTTTGGATTGGACTTATTGAATTTTGTTTTTTTTTTTTTTTTTTTTTTTTTCTTTTTATTCAAGGTGAAAGAACAACTCTCGCAGTATTCGATATCGCAACGTTTGTTCGGTGAGTCCGTGCTGGGACTTTCGCAGGGCTCAGTGTCGGACCTTCTAGCTAGACCAAAACCGTGGCACATGCTGACGCAAAAAGGGCGCGAGCCATTCATCAGAATGAAGATGTTTCTGGAGGACGACAATGCCGTTCATAAATTGGTCGCTAGCCAGTACAAAATAGCACCGGAGAAGCTCATGAGGACCGGTGGCTACGGCGGCCTGCCTCGTAAGTTTAACTCAGGTCAATATAGATGTTTTGTTACTACATTATATCATTAAGAAAATTAAGTCCGGAAGTTCTTTGCGCAGATGACATTTTAATCCACTTCCTACCGCATTAAATCCATTCACGTTTGCTGAACGTCGCATCATCCGCTTACAATATCAAGGCCGGAATTTGAGTCACGGTGATTCGATTCGAATAATCCTGGAGTATCCAGGATTGTATCCACAAAAATTACTTCTGGACACGCTTCCTCATTATCACGTGACTTTTCATCAAAGACACTTCAATTACACCTATTCAATCGAATCATCTCTTCGATCTCGAAAAAAAAGTATCTCCGAACGTCTATGAACTGTGCTCATGAAAAAAATAAAATGTTCACCTCCGATAGCTCCTATTGAAACAAATCACATCCGTGCTACCTGAAAAGAGCCTCCGAACGTCGATATACTGTTCTGAAAAATGCCCTTGACTAACATCTCCAATGTTCAATATTGTTAATGCAGCTTGTGGAACTCCGATGAAGCCGATGCCACCGACGAAATTGGTACAGGAGCAATTGCAGAATGCGGCAAAGGCTCAAGCAGCTGCGCAAGCTGCGGCTGCGCAGGCTGCGGTACAGCATCAGCAGGAGAGTCAAATGCAGCTTGGTCCGCCACAGCCGAGTCCGCAGCATCAATCGCTTCCTCAATTACCACCCCCGTTGATGCTGACACCGCCGCATCATCATCCTCACGCGCAGCTCAGTATTCAGGATTTGCAGAAAAAACAACAGGCACAACAGCAACAACAACAGATGGGTCTTCATTCGCCCCATCATCAGATGGTTCCGTCGCCACTGCGAAGTCTTCATCAGCACATATCACCGAGCGTCTATGAGATCGCGGCGCTCACCCACGAACTTGATACGCAGACGATAACGACCAAGATCAAAGAGGCGCTACTGGCGAATAATATCGGCCAGAAGATCTTTGGTGAGGCTGTACTGGGTCTGTCTCAGGGCTCGGTGAGCGAATTACTCAGTAAACCAAAACCCTGGCACTTGCTCAGCATAAAAGGTCGCGAGCCTTTCGTAAGGATGCAAATGTGGTTGTCGGACCCGCACAACGTCGATCGTCTTCAGGCGTTGAAGAACGAGCGACGAGAGGCGAACAAGAGAAGACGAAGCATCGGTCCCGGTCACGACAACAGTTCCGACACATCGAGCAACGACACGGCCGAATTTTATCACGCTTCGTCGCCCGGTCCAGGACCCCCCTCGGCGAAAAAACAGCGCGTTCTCTTTTCCGAGGAACAGAAGGAGGCTCTACGATTGGCATTCGCGTTGGATCCATATCCAAACGTCGCGACCATAGAATTCTTGGCTGGTGAGTTGAGTCTTTCGTCAAGAACGATCACGAATTGGTTCCACAATCATCGTATGAGGCTCAAACAGCAGACACCGCACGGACAACCGGAACAAGCGTCACCGCGCGAGCCAGGACAACCCTTCGATCCGGTACAATTCAGGCTTCTGCTGAATCAACGATTACTCGAGATACACAAGGAACGCTTGGGTCTCGGTAACGTACCGATACCCTACGCTCCCTATTTCAATCCCAATATCGCGAATCTCATGAACAACGCTCTCAAGGAACAGTGCTCGGGTCTCGATCTGTCAATGGGAAATCTCAAGAGGGAGCCAAATCCGGAGTTCGAGGATGACGATGGCGATGACGCTATGAGTAATCTCGGTAGTGAGGATTCCGATGGTTCGGCCGGTAGCGTCAAGCGTGGTGACACGACAGATTTGAATCAACAACCCTCCGCACCGACGACTGTACGTTCGAATCGAAGAAAACCCGCTGCCCCTCAATGGGTCAATCCTGAGTGGCAGGAACCACCGAGAACCGGCGATGAGGTCATCATCAATGGTGTGTGCGTTATGCAAACGAGCGATGATTACGGCGTCAAGAGAGAAAACGAGGAAACGGTCAGGGTCGAACCGACTCCCGTACAGGACAGATTTGAGGAGGATGCCGCGAGTGATGTGTCATCGGTATCCGCGAACAATGAACAGGATCGCGACAGTCCAGTTACCGTATTAAAATCCGGGCAAAACAGTCCTGCGACGTCCTCACGACCGTCGTCGCCCACGCAACAACCTTCGCAACAACACAGCGAAACGGAAATTCCAGCGAAGGACATTGTCAAAAATGAACCCGAGGAAACGTGGGACTATTGAGAATGTGTCAACCAAGTGCGAAATAAAATGAAGGTGTCCCGCGAGTTCGTTGAATTTTAACGATAAACAAAAACGGAATGGTTTTTTTTTCTTTTTTGAGAACTGATGTTGAGTTATAACTTTTTTTCTTAACTTGAGTAAAAAGCCAGCTATAGGATTCGGTTCATGGGCGAGTCCTGCCTATCGATTAGGGGCATTATTGTGTAATTCTATATAAAAAAAAAAAAACAAAAAAAAAACAACAGACACAAATACTGCAAATATCCGCGCGAGTGGTGAGATTATGTAAATCCATTTTTATGGTTGTCTTTGCACAGTCTGGTCGATTGAGTACTGGAATTTTGAAAAATGTGTTCGTAAAGTTCCGAGTAAGGATTCAGTATGAGATACGGCGAATTTGGATCAAAGAGTATCTATTTAGAGTCGCTCGAGGCGACATTTTTTCATCCTGCAAATAGCTCAATAGGGCAAAAATCAAGTTTTTTTTGTCGATGATTAAAAATTTGAAATGAAATAACAAAATAAAAAATGACGGATTCGAGTCGCTGAATTCGATTCTGAATTCGAAGGCCAGAATTAAGAATATCAAATTAGCGAATCCCATATGCCGGATTACGATACAAGCGGTTACTCGATTAAAATGACCCTCTCGCATTTTTGGGTTTTCTAATGTCGCTGTTTATGAAACTGAAATGGAAAATAAAAAATTTGAAATCTTGTATCGCGGACCAAAGATTTTGTGAGATTCTCAGAACTTTCGTGCTGTCGTATTGGGACCGCTGAATTGAATTTCTAAATGTCTCGTTCAGGCTTTCATATTCGATCTCTCATTGAAAATTTCTGAATTTTTCTGTTCAATCCGCAAGTGGCGAGATATTTTTATATACAGTAATTTTTATAAATTTTTTTTACGTCACTTGGAAACTCTTGAATCCATTTCCATTCTTATTCGCACTAGTCGATGCAGCAAAGAGTCTAAAAAAGTTTTCAAACTCTCGGTACTCAGTCGTCTCGGCTCTACAAAAAGGACTATCTCAACAAAATTTCGCGCATCTCGGGGATTTGAATGAGGCGACAATTTTACGGAAAAAACCAGATGGATGGGAGCGAAATCAAAAAAATGGTGAACGGAGAGAACAAGGAAAAAAATATCGAATCAGTGAGCGACGAATAAAAACTGAAAATAAGGAATATATATATATAAATATATATATGAAATATATATATATATAAATTATTATTATAGTGTCGGTGTGCGTGATCGGACTAACTTCTAAGAACCCAAAAAAAAAAAAGAAATATTTCTTGCTCCGAAATTTCGTATCAATACTCCGAGTACGAAAGTCGGAGATCATTCGAATATCGAACGTTATCGGATAAAATGATATTCGGGTTCAAATATAGTGCAATCTCCCACTTCCCGTAATTATTTATTAGGATTCAATCATTATTAATTTTTTTCGAAACATAAATGATTATACGATAATTGTGAGATAAATAAATTCCCCGAGTGCGGAATACGCGAATTATTGTCATAATCGTGGTTCATGTTATCGTTTTTTCCTATCCCCTCCCTCGCCCTTCTCCTTTTCTCCCCCCTTAGCTGCTAAGCTGTTGATGTTATATATTTCCCAGTCGAATTTTTCGTACTCCGAAAAAAAAATATTCGTTCTTTATTTTGCCCATAAAAATTTCTGTAATTCGTTGGCATTACGATTTCGCGAACGAGACGACGGAAAAAAGAGAGAGAAAAAAGAAATCACTTGAGACCGTTACCAATGTTATTATTACACTATTGATGCGTATATTATTATTATTATTATTATTATTATTATTATTATTATTATTATTATTATTATCTTATTGACTATTAAAATTAGTTATCGAGTATCCAGCGTAAAATTATTACGCGTTTACTCGAGATAACGTAGCCAAAAACAAAAATAAAAACGAAATGAAATCGATGCATGATTTTTTTGTTTTTTTTTTTTAATATTTTCTCGGCATCGTAGTGCGACTACGTTTGTTGCCGGGTTAATTTTTAGTTGAAGTATTTCGGTTATTTTTATCAATATTATCTATATTTTATTATCATTAATTATTATTATTAGTTAATTATTATCGCGAAAAAAACGGCTTGTGAAGCCAATGTGATAGAGCTTACGTGCGCCGAGAGAGAGAGAGAGAGAGAGAGAGAGAGAGAGAGTGAGAGGACGAAAGAAAAATAGGATTACCCATTCACGTATTATGCGCGAAATCGTTGATTCGCTTTTTGCGTAACAATCGATATGAATCGAGATGCTCTCCGTGTCCACGTTTTCTTTGTAAATAAATTGTACAAAAAAAGAAGAAAAAAAAACGTTTTCTGATACATACACGTACACGAATTACACAACTTGTATATTATATTTACTTATCACGTTTAATCCTCCATAGCAAAATTTGCGCGTGTCGTTATATATATATAAAACTTCCGAAAAAGATGAGAAGCAGCAGAGAAAAAGAAAAATATACACCCGAGTACATCGAATCGAAGAAAAAAAGCTCGAGACATTTTACAAACGCACTCAATGGAAAAATTAATTTAAAAAATTAAGGATTAAAAACAAAACTTTTTTTTCAAACGAGGAGCAAAAATCATTCGATGATTTCATTGATGATCGCATGTGACGTCGGAAAGTTATTTTATTTTTCTTTTCGATAAAGAGCAGGAGAGATTCCCCATGCGGAAAAATGATTGTGTACAGAAGAAAAATGAGACAAAAAATGTGCGTGAATGATGATAAAGGGACGAGGGTTCCTCGATATTGGAAATCAAATTAGTATTTACCCGTTTAAACCACGGTTAATCTCCGATTAAATTCTAGTCCGCAAATTTTAATAAACGAAAAATAAATAATTAAAGAGCAAAAAAACGTTTAAATGAAACAAAAATAGAAGGGATGAGGTGAGTTTTTTCGAGCGCAAGGAGAATGACTGGAAAAAAAGGGCATTGCGAATAAAGGACCAGTGACATTTCTTTATGCGTTGAAAAAAAAACTCAAATTTTTTTTCGACCACTTTCCTTCGTTTTTCTTTTTCTACTGTTTTCCTTCTCGTGATATAAAAAAAGAGAAATTAAAAAAATTGTAAATAAATGCGAAATCATCGCGAAAGAATAATGACGTTTACCTTGCCTAATGATGATCGGTAGAGTTTCTGTAACATCGAACTGCCAGACGATTGGCGGACTGCGAATCCGTTTGATGAGAAAATAAATAAATAAATAAATAAAATTCAATGGATTTTATCGAACTTCGCCGATCGTCCGCTATTTCGGATATCTGATTAAAAACCGTTGAAATCCAGCACGATCTCAATAGAGTAAAAAGAAGAAAAAAACAGTCACTTAATATGAATATTAAAATTCTACGAGACGGCACTTTCGGGGGCCGCGAATTTATTTCTTCCAATTTTTTCGTATTGCAAAAGTCGTGAACTTTGTCAATTTGCGTACAAGCGACGAAAAGAAAGAAAAAAAACTGATTGCGCATATTGTGTCATACGTACAAAAAAAAATCACACATGTTTAAACCACCGCTATCCAATATTTGCAAATGTTAGATAATTTTTGGTGTTATTCTTCTCCTTTTAGAATCTGATACATGCGGAAACGAAATATCGATAAATTAATGATTAGTAATTTAATTTTATAGCCATTGCAGAAAGAAAAATCAGCGTACACTGAAAGGTGTAGCTGCGGCCAAAAAGTATTGTTAAATTGTTTTTTTTTTAAATTATTATTCTCAATTTTTCATTCACCGAATCAGCATAGCTTGAGGTCTTGTAGATATTTAAAATAGACGATAGCTTTAATTATTTAAACGATATCGCTTGTAATCAAGGACAGAATCGATAAGATTGAAAAAAATGAGCAAGCGGATCAGTGTGTGAGAATGTGAGAGAGAGAGAGAGACAGACAGACAGAGTGAATAAAAGTGTGAGAATAAAAGTGAAAATGTAATATAATGATGGTGAAATTCGTAATCTTATACGGATAAACGTAAAAAAATCCGTTATCGATGAAAGAGAAGAAAAAAAACGTGAGGAGGAAAAAATCATATCGTAAACTTAATAATGAATATTTTACAAAATAAATGTAGATAGACATTCAGAAAAATATCGAACCCTCCCCCCCCCCCCCCCCCATTCCTTTCTGCTACGACGAGAAAGAGATTGAAATAAATTAGCAAAAATAAGAGAGGAAAGACAAACTATCCCATAAATCCGAAAATAAATATTTCACTCCCAATTGCGACACGCGACGAAAATGGGAATTATCGGCAGTTACATGATCAAAAGTGAAAAGGAGTTCTGTCGTTCGGTAGTGAAAACGCTGTATTTAAAAAAAATGAAAAGACGAAGAAAATAATAATCTACCAAACTGGTCGATTAATTTGCGTATTTCTTTCGACCTTTTTGAAAATGTATTATAGCATATTAAAAAAAAATATCCTGTACATTATTAAAATGAGCACTATTGATTTAAATTGTACCTTTATTATTATTATCCGATGATAAAAAGAAAAATAAATAAGGTATTCAGAATATCAGAAATATGCGGGTAATTATTTCATTATTTTTTGTATTTATAATTTTTTATGCATTTTAATGATTTTCCAGACTTTCAATCGCACATGGGACGTATGGACGGATTTACATATATTATCTTAGTAGCATGTCGAGCATTTCCATGCTTACCGACTGATAATAAATTACCGTCTGTAGTAATATGAATGACGAATATGTAACCCATTTTATTTTGCAAAAAAAAAATCTTGGGCCAGAGAATCTGTGCTTCGTACTTATTTTTAATGTAACAAATGGTATTTAAAAAAAACAGCGTTACTACCATCGGCACGTAAAATCGGCATTATCGACAGTTGATAAACTTTGCAAGACTGACCCGCTAAAGAGTCACTTTCTTCGTTACCGTCCACCAGGGTTAAAACTGTATAATCGGGACACGGTTAACTTTCAATTTCAACTACGAAATCCCTCTTACCAATTCGATAATCTTTTTTTTTACGATAGGACATGCAACGACGCAACACGAATTATTTTAGAATAATCGACCGTCCATTATACGAGATAAAAAATAATTAAGTTTGAAAATCGCAAAATATACGCAAAATATACTTTGAGATATTTCACAAAGTTTTTTTTTCTTTTTTCGTCACAGAAAGCTGCTTAAATTCGGTCATTTTCGGTGAAAAATCGTCATTTATTGATATTTCGTCATGTTCTTACGGGAATTTAATTTGTCTGATTGCACATTTTTCATCAGCGGGCGATTTCTAACAAATATGATACTTGATATTTCGATAAAGTCGCGAATAGACAAATAAATTTCTTTTTCCCATCATCCAGGGGTTGATAGGGAGGGTCTAGAATAGGAAATTGCTTGGGGAAAACAAATATGCTATTTGTCTTATCATTTAATTGAAATTTTAAATTGACAAAACAGTTGATAAAGAAATTCTATTCAATTGAAAAATCGCTCATCTCTGATTATAAGATTATAAGGTATTTGAAAAAATGTGTAAAAAAAAATTGCACTGCCCTACGATAACGACATATCGTTGTAAACTTTTACCCTTTTTCAATGATCCCCGGAACTTGGAAAAATCGATCGTACTTCACGTGACCGGTAGTTTTGAAAATGTACCAACGACTCAAGAGTAATACGAATTGTGATCGATGTAATAGCTGGGATATGCACTTTATCTGCCGAACGAGCATGAAAATGGAGAAAATAATTCAAGTTGGAAAAAGTCTAACAGGGTCCAAAGTTTCTCATTCGTTTCGAGTAAATTGGCGTTGGAAGAGTTATCCGTATGGTGCATCGTCCCTTTTTTCCCACCAACAATAATAATGAAGAGAAAGAAGCGCCTCATGCAGTCTTGTGCCAACCATGGATGAGTCGAGAACGAGTAGTTCGTCCTGGAACCATGATACGCTTTATGCTCTCGGTTTGTATCGAAAAATTGGTCGTTATTTGGGGATATGGCCACTCGAGTGCAAAGACATTGGTTCAAATATTAGATTCCTCTTTTCGACTATTTTACAAGTGAGTAATCACGATTTCGAGCTCACTTTCTTTCTCCAATTTATCCACGAATCAACGCTCATATTTCCGCTTGAATTCAGATAAACGTTGCTCTTCACTTTATTTACATTATAAAATTTATAATGTAAATAAATTTCATCTATCGGAATTATTCCATAAATTGAAAAAATATTACAAATAGTATATATTATTTGAATAAATTTTCCAGCTCATAATGAACTACAATCTGATAAATGAATTTCTAAGTGGTTGCACCTCGTTATTCGAGGCTGTCGATTACGTCGGTCTTTTTGCCGCGAATACCGTTGGTCTTCTTAAAATAACGCTGATACGATTGAATCGAAAGAAAATGTATCGCGTTTTGGATTCGGCGGTGAACGATTGGTCAAGAATTCGTGATCCTGAATCGCTCGAAATAATGCGGAAACACGCGTTTTACGGAAGATTCGTGTCGATTTTTCAGTTGTGCACAGCTTACGTGTCAGCCGTGCCAATTGTGCTCGGTGCACCGCCGGTACTTTCATTGAACAGCAGCGTAATTTTGTCCGTCCAAAATTCGACGATTCCATTGCGAAATCTTCCCATGGGCAGCGGATGTTTAATCGGAAGTTGGTCCACTTATTTGTATCTGACTTTTTACGTTTTTCAAATGATACAACTCTTGAACATGTGCAATTGCACGATCGGCAGTGATGCTCTGTTTTTCGGTATCGTGATGCATCTTTGCGCTCAGATTGAATTGCTCAAATTGAATATGGCTCGATTGGGCCAATATCCGAATGAAAAAAGTGTGAAGAATGATCTAGCGGTATTGATCGTTGAGCATAATCATCTCGCGGAACTTGTTAATTTGGTCGAGGATGTTTTTCATGCCATTATACTGGGACTTCTGACCGGCACTTACTTTCACATGACGATCACGGGTGTGTTAAAAACTATTTTTATTTTTATATTTCAGTCCGATAGCTGCGGAATTACCAGAGTCAGAGCTCTTTCGGGCCTTTTTCTTCGCGTTTTTTTAATTGTGATTTTTTTTCAGGAGTTCAGATGCTTTATGGATTACAAGAGGGAGATCACATGTTACTGCTGCATTCGATTATCGTATTGAGTATCCTCTGTCTTCAATTATATTTGTACACTTACGCGGGTGATTATTTGGCGACGCAGATAAACGAATTGCGCGACTCAGCATTTGCCTGTTCGTGGTACAACTTTCCATCGAATCTCATCAAAGACGTGACGTTCGTGATAATGAGAAGCAACGACAGATTTCATCTAACAGCTGGAAAGGTTTATCGCATGAATGTTAAAAATTTCACGGGTATTATAAAAACAATGGCGTCGTTTTTCACTGTCATCAAATTAATGATTGAAAAATAGTAATAATAATAATAATAATAATAATAATAATAATAATAATAATAATAATATTTGATTCTTTCTCGACATCGTCGGTAGTGTTGTCGTCGAGCGAAACGAGACGAGACGTACAAGTTGCTCGTTTTTTAAGAAAATTCGTGATCTCCCAATCTTAAGGTTTATGAGGAAAATCGTTCGTAGATTTGTGCTCAGAAAGAAAAAAAACATCGGTATGAATTTCTAAAAAAATAAGTCAAGAACTTTTTTTTTCCATTTTCGTTAAAAATAAATCAGTTTACCAAAGTGACTGCAATTTATTTTCTATATTGAATTGCGGCTTGGGCATGAGCTCATTCTCTTCGTAATCGTTCAAGCTTCAAAATCCCGCTTGGTTCATTCGGTACCGATCGTTTTTCGATTTTTGAAAATTTTTCAATTGTACCCTTTCCATTTTTTTTCGGCGATTTTTAATGTACTCTCATTTCTACAACGCTTTTGAGCTAAAAGTGAAAATTGAGAAATAGAAATTGCGATATAATCGACTTACTCGGAACAGCTGAAATTGCAATGTTTCGGGGCGCGAAGTTCGAGCCACTGTTCTTGATTCGGAACGTACATCTCGGCCGGCATTCTTTCCAATCCCAAAGACTCCGGTGAACCATTTTCATTGGTTTTATTCACTGAAATATCAGAAGACTCATTTGCGTCAAAAGTTTTTTATTCGAGTTAATTTTTTCATTAAGTTGTTTATGACACTTACGCGGCGCTTTGTGCATGTTAATGGCTTCCCCGGGATGTCGTAGCAGAAGACGTCCGACGCCCTCGCATCGTCGCAAAACTTCGTTCTTCGACAAATGATTTCTCACATTTTGCGATATTATCGAGCAGTCGGTGACCCACGTAGTCACGAATGCAAAATCGGTTAGTAATTGAAGTGCTCCCAATTCACTGGAAATTGTTCATAAAATTGAAAACCTATCGCATTGATTGATCAATCAATTAATTGAACATCCATAAACGAAATTTCAAGAGCGATTAGGATCCTCAATTGACCAGAAGCACTAAAAAAAAAGGAATTTGTTTCTTGAAATTGAGAAAAATATTGAGTTTTTGCCCTAACCTGAATTTTATTCGATGAAGGTATATGTAATCGAGCCAGGCATCGCACATTATTTTCAATATCATGTTCGAAATCTCGTTGTCATCGACGACTTCCAAAACCGGAAGCAACACTTTTTCTAAAATGCGAATACAATGATTGAAAAATAATTCTCTGGTAAATTGAGGAAAAGCCTAATATCGGAAAATTGGTGCTTGAAATGTTGTCAAAATTTACCAAAATATATTTTCACGTATGTACTCGGTGCGACACGCGCAACTGTGCTGTTTTTTCTCCAATAATTCGGTTGTGGAAAACACATATGCAAATTCGCCAAACTGACGACACGACAAATCGTCGCCAAAGTTTTGATGCATCTAGCCGGTGAGCCCTGAAATATATTTTTGATATATTGGAAAAAAATAAAATGAAATGAAATAAAAAAATAAACAAGTATTATTGTCAAATACCTTCAATAGCATAATGTTCGTGTTCACTTCGGAGACAATTTTCGCTCGCATTTTTGCGCAAACGTAAACTTGAACGTTGCTAGTGTCTTTCGTCAGTAAATTCGTGTGATCTGCAAGCTGGAATGCATTAATTTCAACGATTTAATATTTCGATAATTCTTACGTGATTTTGAAACGTATTGAAAAAGATGAACCTTCAGATACGACAATTCTTCGAGACAATTAGTGACGTCATTTTTAACGAGGAGAAAGAAGTTCTCAAGTTCCCAGGTATGAGCTATCAGACGTGATTCTTGCATGGCCCACAAACGCATCGTATGAACCGAGTGATCGAGTCTGTGGAGTACGATTAATTGTTCGGATAGCGGAAGCTCGAGCAACGGTGCCCCGATAACCCATTCACCGCCGGTCTCGCATTCGTTGCTGAGGGTAACCAGAAGCTGAAATACTTCCGCAAACATTTGTCCGGTGTCGGTTCCCTGAAAAATTTTGATGGCCATTTTCCCGATTTTTAAGAAATTCGTCGTTCGAGGGATAATCTGTTTCATTTATCTCACAGAGATTGCGATCAAAATTAGGATTTATCAACTCGGAAAGAAATTATTACAAATAAAGGAATAATTAAATTGTTCATGCATGCGAAAAACTGAACGCGAAGGAACATTTTTCAATTATCGAACTGATTTATTTGATTATTGAACTGAAAAGAATTGATTCTTACCTCGAGCGACGACGATTTTGATTGACAGGCGAAAGAGGATACGTAGGCCAGTCTGAAAAGCTGATCCCAGGCAGTAATCGTGACGTGACAGCCCAATGCGTCGCATAAATTTTGCAATGCAGGTCTAACGGTAGGCGAAACTAAAAAAGAAAACGAAATTTGTCTTTGATACAAATTTTATTTTAATAGTATATTACCGAAAGAAATGCAATTTGATGTTTATCGATGATGTTTTCGAACCGTCACAGTTATTTTTTTCAATATTCACCGTTCATTCGTTGTATAAATTGATGCAACCAATCTTTAAGATGATGAGCACCTTGGCTGTGACGAGCTGCAAGGGCCTCCGAGGACCACCATAAAACAACATGATCCAAGATGCTCGATACAGCGCCCCAAGCTTCCTCCTGATAGTAATCTGATATTTTTCTCAGCGCACTTTTTCTTATTCTTGGTTGACCTGAAAAAAAAAAAACTTTATTTCAGATCAATGTTTGTCGAGATCAAGATGAAGGAAGATAGATACCACAATCCCTGCAAAGAATTTTAATTAAAAGGATACTCGGTATACCCGATTGCCTCAGCCGATCAGGGTTGCCAGTGAGTCACTATTGTCACTATTGGTCATTATTTTAAAATCGTGTGACTTTTCTCACTATTTTTTAAATTCGGTCACTATTATCGCTATTACAGAGCTCAGACGTGGTTAGAATAGAGGTGCCGGTTAGAATAGGGGCAAATTTCGAAAAATCAACAGAATCGGATGAACAAAGCGGAGTTTTGAACCTTCAACGATTACGAAGAGAATTGGCGCAGCCTAGACCCAACATTTTGAGTATGCTTTAAAAAATCGAAAAAATTCACGAAGAAACGGCGCGAGACGCGTCATCTCTCTTGTCCCCACTGTGTAAACAAAATTTTCGGAAAGACGCAACGCTTATTGTTGTGATATTCGATGACTGGTACGTTCTATGTCACATAGTTAATAAGAGCACTGAAAAACAGTACTATCGGAAAACAATGTGTCGAAAAACACGTTCAAACTTGTCGAACATGGCCCCGTGAACTGACACTACGACACGACCGCATCGACCGCTGTCAGCTGTGGTCACTGGTCAGCTGTTCATTCACTGTTAACTGCAGTTCAGTGGACAGTGTCGCAGTGAGAGCAGCGCGCGCGCACGATCGAGTCGATGGGTGGATCGAGTGGGTCGTGGCGCGCTCTGTCGGATTGAGACCTAATTTTCATTATATAGGTCAATGGGGCAGCACTCAGCAGCTGTTGTGACGCGAGTGGACGTGCTCGAGACTAGGTCACATTCTCGGAAAAAATTCCTCCGTATATCCCAAGAAGCTTCCAAGAAATTCTACGTAGGTATTGACGTCACGGGGGAATTCCCTCATAGGGGAGCGACAATTGCGGTAAAAAATAATGAGATAATGAATATCCATAAGTCCCGTGTTTTTCATCGTGCAGAATTCTTTCCGGCGTCATTTTCTTCGCTTTCAAATTCTAAGCCCGTTTTTTTAGTTTTATTTTTTCCGAAATCCTTAAGGGGGTACGCAGAGAATAAATTTTGGAACAGCCATAACTACCGTGTTTTTGATCGTACAGACCTCTTTCGGGCGTCGTTTTCTTCGTTTAAAAATTCTCAAGTTACTTTTTTCTAGTTTTATTTTTTTCAAAATCCTTAAGGGGGTATGCAGAGAATAAATTTTGGAACAGCCATAACTCCCGTGTTTTTGGTCATACAGACTTCTTTCAGACGTCATTTTCTTCCTTTTACAAATTCTGAAGTTACTTCTTTTTAGTTTTATTTTTTTTCGAATTCCTTAAGGGGGTACGCAGAGAATAAATTTTGGAACAGCCCATAACTCCCGTGTTTTTGATCATACAGACTTCTTTCAGGCGACATTATCTTCGTTATCAAATTTACAAGTTACTTTTTTTAGTTTCATTTTTTTTTAAATTCTTAAGTGGGTGTGCAGAGAATAAATTTTGGAACGGCCATAACTCCCGTGTTTTTGATCATAGATTTTCTTCACCCACCATTTTCTTCGTTTTAAAATGCTCTGAGTGAGCTTTTTTAAAAAATGGAAAGAGGTCACTGTCATTTGGACCCACTGGCCGAATCGCAGCCGATTCTTCCTTCACTAATGGAAAGAGGTATGCCTTAGAAAACTTGCAAAAATTGATGGTTGACCTTTGAAAATCTGCCAAAAATCGAAAAATCACTAGAAACGGATGAACAAAGCGGCATTTTGAAGCTTCAACGTTTACGAAGAGAATGAGCACAGGTTTTGAGTATAAAAAAAATTACACCTATTTTAGAGGCCAAATTCTATTTTTGTCAAAATGCAAAATAAAAAATAAAACAAATTTTTTCGATATACCTGAAAGAAAATCCTTACCTTTGTTCACCTTGAGACTATCGCATCCTAAAAGCTGACTCGAAATTTCAATGACGATATTCAGTAGATTGATCACTTGGTTCGTTTGCGTATCAACGAGAGCTTGAATACTCTCGACATTCGACGTTTCAATTTCCGTTGTCGCGTAATTGGCAGTGGGTGGTGTCATGTGTTTTGTTAATGCCCTTTGAACAATAATGAAACGAGTATTACCGAGTATATTTGGAATTACCGATGCTCATTTTATCGGTCTTTTATCGAGTAGAAATGCAGGATAGATCGATTTTTTTTACCGATAAATTTCAATGCTCGAATTTTCCGAATTTTCAACATCCGCCGATTCCGGGGATCGGATATTTGCCTCGTCATTTGGCTCGTAATTCACCAATAAACAATCGATTAGAATGTGACAGTATTCTTCAGCCCGATTTTTAGCTAATACCTATTGAAATCGAGACAGCACGTGCTTAGGGCTGTGTAGAAAATTCATTTGACTTCAGAATGTCGGGGAAAAAATTGTAAGCGTACCTGCAAAATTCGCTTTACCGATATTTTGCTCAAACGTTCCAGCATCGGTGGGCAATCGTTTGAAAATAAATTTATCGCTGAATCCGCGACATCGTGTTCCAAATCCAACACGGCGTTATACTTGTTCACTAATCTGTAAAAAAAATGTCCGTTTTTTTTTGTTTTTTTGACAAAGTGTTATTCCATAGATGCAGACATTTTTTATTTTTATTTTTGCCGACAGTTTATGATGTACCTGAAGATAATTCGTAAGAATTCATCGGACTCACAATTGACGATTTCGAAGATAAGATTGCGTATGAATTTTACAATGACGTTCAAACTAAATTTCAGACTCAACGACAAGTGTTCGACTTTGTATTTGAAAACCGTATGCGACGATTCCGCGTCGTGAGACACAGCTTTAAAACTATTTATCAACTCGTCCAAATCGTCAATCAGTACACGCAAGACCTGTAATTTAATTTGCAAGAACAAATATTTGAAAGTAAATTTTTACAGCACCGATATTACATTGATTGATAATTTCATTTCTTAGAATAGTTAAAAAAAAATAAGACTCGGTCTATTTTTTATTTTATTACTTGAGAAAAGAAAATTTTAAACCTTCTTATCGCAGTTTTTGCTATTTTCCACATCCTTAACAAGTATAACTATATCCTGCATTTGTTTGTCCATCGTTTCTGTTAATTTTAGAGAATCACTCAACCAAGTTTCCAGCATCGGGGTTGGAAATGGCAGCCATTTCGCTATGTTGGTTCTATAATTGGTCTCCATTTGGGCAATTGTCTAATAGATATTTAGCCACGTAGTATCTGGCATGCTCGTAGTCTTTGAGGGCCTGTAAAAGTAAACCTTGACACTGGAACGTTGAAATAGTTTATCACAATTAAATACACAAGACGTTGTTCGTACGACAAAAAATACGTACTCCGATTGTACTGGTCCTTTCGAGGAAAATCAAATTTTTTCCAGACAACAAATGTGCATCATGAATTTTCACGCGAGTAGAAATCTCACTGTAACCAAATGCGAGCTCATTGCAGTGGTATAATGAAAATGTTTTGTTGCCACGACAACTCGGGATGCATTGAGTATTTCAATACCCCACGGAAGACTGAAACGCTATATAAAAATAACAGAGGACTGAAATTCTAGAGGATTTTACATTTGAATATACATGAAAAAAAAATTAAACATCAATATTTTTATTTGAACATTAAAAAGGCAATTTATACGATTGAATAATAATTATTTTTATTTCCTGTATGCAACACGCGCGTCTCAATCATAAATTTAACTCGTTTACTCAAAAACTGGTCTCCGGCTTAAGCATTAATGATAGCGATACAGAAATTATGTATTTTCCAAATTTTCACACATTTTCTCGTTTTATTATTAAAATAGTTCGATTTTTTGAAAAATGACCACTCCGGCACTGTCCGAGTCGTAAATCGACCCCGGGAAAGTGTTCTCATTTGCGCAATGTCTTAATATACAAGATTTACAACGATCATTGCCGTAATCAACGGCGACTTAATAATAAATCGAGCCTCGATCGATGAATCGATGCGACTCGTTATTCTTAAGCAAAGAAACTCATTTTTAATACGAAAGATGGCGTTTCTTATTAAAAATGAATTTCAGAAGAATCACGTCTCAAAAAATTCTCAAGTTTACTATCAAAGTAATTTTAAACTGACTTTCAACGTGACTCCCACGGATGACTCGAAAGTTAACACTTTACTCGGACTCAGACGCAGAGCTGGCATCGGATTCGTATTCCCCAACGTTAATCGTGAATTTGTATTCCTGATCGCAGCCGAGATAAGCGTCGCTCATGAAGTACAATGTGTAAGAATGTTGTCCAGGTGCGGGTGCCACGAAATCGAGCTTAACTTTGGCCTTTTGCTGTAACGTGAGTCTCTTTATCGACAGTAGCGAATTAGTTCGCGAATCACCGATCACGACCCACCAGCCTTCCTCGCGTTTTTGCGGGAAAAATGGTGCAACGACGGGACCCGTGACCTCGTCCTCTCTCTCGAGCTGTACAATGACATTGACAGTGCCACCACTGTGCAATTTGTCCTTGTCCTGTACCTCGTAGGACATCTCGATGTTCGGATAACGATTGCAAAATTTCGCTACATCGGCCATCTGCGAATCGTTCAACTGCAAAAGACGATTTCTGTCGTCGTCCTCCAGTTCCATAACGTCGAAAACCGTTTCGACGCCCTTTTCCGTGCATCGTTTTATCGTATCGACGGTAAAATGTGGCAACTGCTTGAGATAAGAATCCTTGGACCACATAGCTTGGGTGACCATTTGGGCGAGTTCCATGGCGGCAACTGCGGGCGCCAGCCAACCCGACGAGCTCAGCACATCGACGCAGGCCTGAATCAGTCTCACGGCTTTGCCGAGTACCAATTCCGTGTCTTTTTGCAATTCGGGGCCCAATTGTATTCGCGATAGATGAGCCTGTAGGAGAAGTTGAGCCTTGACATGAGGATCCGCCATTCTCGCTACTTGTGGAGCATGCTGCAATCTCGCTGCCAAACTTCTTAGCAAATTTTCCTCACGCTGTCGCACCGGGACACTCTCGTATTCCGCGGCGGCTGAAATAATCTCCAAAAGTCCGCGTATCTTAGTTTTGCTGTTCAGCGATAGACTAAAGAGTTCGATAGTGGCGTAATTGATGTAATAGTAAGCCGCGATCATTCCCAAATTGAGTGGAAGCGTGTCCATCTCATCCTCAACGGCAACGCACTTTGCTTGCTCCAAATCGCTGAGCGTACTCTCGACCAATTCCGACAAATGATCGGACAAGTGCCGATGCGTGACACCCTGGAGACCGTAATAATTTGGATTTTGCGTCAATCTTCGATAGAGGAAAGTCCAGGTTAGATAATCAACCGCGTCCTGCTTGTTCTCGATCGTTTTTGTGACGATTTCAGCGTTGAAATGATCGTGCAAGCGATGATCCAGATGACTCTCAACGGGCAGCGGTTCGTTCAAAAATTTCTTGAAGAAATCCTTCTTGGAGGTCTGACAGAGTAAAATGCATTTTGAGTCGTCGTCCTCGAGCGGACGATTCGCACGTGCGACCATCTGAAGAACGTCGGTTATCGGATAATCCTCGTAAGCGTGAGTCTTGCCGTTGTAACATTGCGTATCCATGATAACGACGAGATGACAATTTATGGAGAGACCCCAGGAAAGATCGCGTGTCGCAACGGCGATTTGTATTGCACCGCTGTCGAACAGTTGCTCGACGAGATGACGATCATCGACGGAGAGTCCTTCGTGAAGATAAGCGACACCCTGTGAAAGTGTCTCCTTGAGAGTTTTGTCACTCATGCGGTCCAAGAATGGCTTTATGTCGGATTCCTCGGCGTGAAAGAATCTCGATGGTTGTCCCTCGGCTGCGGTGAAGGTCAGAAGATCGATAGCGGTCAATCTCGCTTGTCGTCTCGTTGGAACGAAAATAATAGCCGGTTTATGCGGAGCGTGTCGCAAAATGGCATTGTAAACGGGCTTCGCCATAGCCGCGAGTCTCGAAGCATTGTGAGTTATGTTGATGCCCTGTACGTGAAGTTCCATCGGCACGGGACGTACCGAGGGATGAAAATTGAAGGTCGCGGCTGCGGGTGCTCCCAGCCATTGCGCGGCATCTTTCGCATCGGCCAATGATGCTGAGAGTGCGATTATTCTAGTTGGTTTTTCCAACTGTGAGGATATGTAACGTGCCCTTGAGCAGGCGACCTCCAATACGGGACCTTCCTCACCTCCGATAAGCTGCAACTCGTCAACGATGAATAGTTGAATATTCTGAACGTTTTTTCTCTGTTTCCAACGACGCGAAAGAACGTCCCATTTGTCAGCTGTCGTTATTATAATCTGTCCTTTGGCGAGTAATTTCAAATCCGTGCCAGTCTCACCGGTCAATTGAACGACCTTGCGACCCAATTGCTGATTAAATTTTCCGTACCAATCAGCGTACACCAAATCAGCGAGAGCTTCCTTGCTCACCATGTAAACGCAACGACCGTCTGGATTTTGCGTCAATAATCGCAGAACAGCGAATTCCGCGATTGTTGTTTTTCCCGAGCCAGTCGGTGAGCCGATGAACACATTGTCGTCGGAATTATAAACGGAATTGAATACTTGTGTCTGAATAGGATTGAATTGTGGAAAACGATCATTGTACAGAGACTCGAATTTTGCATTGCGCAACGCCGTTATCGGTAACGGCTGAAGATCCAACAATTCCGTAGGTGGTAAATTTTTTTCCGGCAATATCAAGTGACGGAATGAAACGGGCAATTGCGTCTCGGCGCCGATCCAACGATCGGAAACAACGCGAAGAAAATATTGCGGTGGCAGTGGCTCGAATACGGGAACGAAAAATTTGATGAGATGCTCGTCGTTCGCGTATTTTGATTTTAACAAAAAATACTCGTGATGAAGAACAACCTCGCTGTCAACGTCCTCGACCAATATCCAAAAAGCTTCGGATGCACCGTGAACCTTTTCGTCCCAATGAAAGTCCGGCGTGATCGTTAATTCGACGCGCAGTGTCGATCTCGTTATCGGTTGTATGTGAGTCGATAACTCTAATTTTGGAAATTGATGAATATACTTGTGTATAGTTTTTCCTAATTTTGGGACTCTTATCAGCTCGCCGATTTCATTCGGTCCAAGATCGTAGAGACGCTCCCACGGGAAATTCTTCTTCTCGATCTTCTTCACAATTTCCTCGGGCATCTTGCGAAATTGTCGGAGCGGCGACATCGATTGCCACATACGACGATCGATCATTTTGCAGAGTGAGAGACACTTGTCGGCGAGCTGTGCCCAGCCGCGAAATAGGACGATCTCGAATATAGCGCGCATGAGTCTCGATGCCGATTGCGTGACGAATACCATGTCGGACATAAGAGCAAAACCATCGAGTTTAAGCTGCGATATGTAAGCCTGAAGAAGAACATTTACCTTTGCACTGGGTTCCTCGATACTCTCCTTTATCGGTATCGGCACGCGTTCCATCAATTTTTGCAACTCCAATTTTTCCTCCTCGCGAACATTGATATTACGGAATTCACCGGATAACGAGAATACTCGAAACAATTCAATCTCGCTGAGTGTTCTTTTGAGCAGCTGATTGTACGTCGACATTGTCTCGTGAGTGCAATAATAGTGAGACGCTATACGGCCTAATTCGGTAGCTTGAAAATTTCCGGATTTACGATCGTATTTGACGAGTCCACTGCGATCGAGACAAACACCAGCGGAATGTATCAAATCGGCCCGATGAAGCTCCAACAATGGATCTTCCTTCAATTTATCGTGCGAGATACCATAGAGATTCGGGCATCTCAACATTCTAATGTAGAGATAGGTGTAACCTAGCCAGGTAACGGCGTCGCGAATATTCTGAATTGTTCCCAGAACGATCTCGGCGTTTAGCATATCCGGCATTTTCGTGACGAGCTGTGACTCGATTGGTAATTGTTGATTCAGAAGTGACAGATAATACTGAAGCTCACTGTGATTAGTGATGAGAATTCCTTCGCCCTTGGTGTCGTATTGAGGACGCCCGGCACGTCCCAACATCTGCAAAACATCGAGAGCACCGAGCTCGACCCATCGTCCTTTTTCCGGATTGTAAACTTGCGTTCCCTTGATTATGACAGTGTGAGCCGGAAGATTAACACCCCAGGCTAGCGTGGCGGTTGAAATGAGAACCTGGATGTGACGATCGGCGAAGAGATCCTCGACGAGAGTACGATCGACTCTCGTCATACCGGCGTGATGTATGGCAAAACCGTATGGCAACAGATCCTTCAATTCTTGATTCTTGACCTGTTCAGCCTCCGTTCTCAGTACCTCCATCGATGCCGAGCCTTCTCGTAAAAATTGCCCGAGAGTGTCCTTCTCCAAACACATGTCGCGTATCGCGCGTGCCGTTTTTCCCGTTTCCTTCCGCGAATGGACGAACACAAGAATTTGATTTCTGCCGGCGTGTTCCATTGTTTTTTCGTAGACAATTTCATTCATGACTTGAAAACGTTTGAGGGCTTTTTTCTCCGTTACACCGATGTACTGTTGCTCGAGGGCAACGGGACGGAAGCTATTGTCGAAATAGAAGAGTCCGGTTTCCGGTTTGATACGTAGAAACGCCGCGACGTCCTGATAATTCGGCAGTGTCGCTGACAAACCAACGATTCTAACGTCCTCCTGTGTCGTTTCGATGTTTCTTATAGTTCGGGCTACAAGAGCCTCGAGAACGGGTCCGCGCTCGTCGTGAAGAAGATGAATCTCGTCGATGATTATCAAACGTACGAGAGACGTGAAAGTTTTTTCGCCACCTTTGCGCGTTATTATGTCCCATTTTTCCGGCGTACAGACGATTATTTGCGTTGCTGCTATCTGCTCGCGCGTCAATTGATGATCGCCCGTTAATTCTGATACGGTTAGATTGTAACCGGCTAAACGTTTCCCAAAATTACCGACCATCTCCTGGACGAGAGAGCGCATCGGTGCCACGTAGATTATCTTGAATTCGTCGGAATTAATCGTACCGTCGGCGTTTATGTGCTTGCCAATTTCTCGCATCATACACAATAGCGCGACATTCGTTTTTCCGGCTCCGGTTGGCGCACAGAGCAAAAGATTTTCGTCACTCTCGAGAGCAGTCTGATGTAGACGACTCTGAATACGATTGAGGGTCTTGAAACCCTCGAATGCCGGCTGAACGTATTTCGATAGCTGATCAATAGGATAAAGCTTCTCGTTGTCCGCGAAAGGTTTTGGCTTCAAAGCCGGAACGTGAACTTCTTCGTAACTGGAAATTAATTTATAGACTCATTTTAGTCGATAATTTTGTAATAGTTTACAAAAATCGCTAATCAGGACCGCATTTAAAAAAAAAAAATTTTACAAACATGCTTCTGAAAAGCTTTTGTATTTGTTACTCACCCTTTGCGTTGTTTTCTGAAACTTCCGTGGGGCAAATTACAATGTTTGTTCGCCATAAAATGGCTGCCCTGAGCGAAAACCAAATCCTCGAGATCGATCAAATTTCTCGTGCCTTGTACTTGACCTCCGGGACCTCCGGTATCCTCGTTTTCCTCTCTTCTCTTTCTCTGTGCTCTCGCCTCCATCGTTTCGTCGGCATCGTCCTCGCCCTTTCCGGTGTCCAATTGTCGCAATATTTTTGCCAATGCCGGATCGTCGTTCATTTTATTGCGAATCTTTTGTCGATCCGATTCGGACTGTGACGAAGCCAACATCGTGCAATAAGCGATCATGTGACGATATTTTTTCAACTGTTTAATAAAATCGAAACAATCGTAGCCGAGAAGTATGACCAATTGATTTTCACAGTCACGATCGTCACCGGCGTCTTTTAGAATGGCCAAAACTTCAGCGGCACGAGCCTGTGAGCATGAATTAATAGAACAAACAATTAATAAAAATTCGAATCTACCCTACTAATATTTTTAAAAATAGAACCCGCTATAATTGACGTTTGATAGAAAGAAAAAAACTTTGTTCAATAATCTTGAGCTTTGCTTTTACGTTATTCGTTTTGTGGTGGTTGAGAGGCGGAAATGTTTGATAAAATACATTTTCCCTCCATTTCAATATTGCCGATCTAATTAAATACCTGAGAAACCATGGCATCGTCGTAAAATCTACTGAGCCGTCTTTGCAGCCAATATGCATCGATTTCTAGCGCATGAAGAGCCTTTTCTTTCTTCATTTCCTCTACGCCACCCAAATTTTCGGCATGAATGGCGCGATCGTCATTCGCCTCTTCTCCCTCATCGGCCTCGTCCTCGTTATCGCGAACTTCGCCGTAGGCATCCTCGTCATCCTCCTCGCTGCTTTCTTCAAATTGAACGTTTATCCCATATGTTTCGTCAATATTTTCCTCATTGGTTGTACTTTTTTCCTCGCTACCAAAATCCGTGATTTTCTTGCCAAGATTAAGAAGCAGAGCAAATCTTTCCTCGGCCAAATTTCCCAACAATGTTTCGGTCTCTCGTTTCTTCTCCTTCTCCTTGAGTCTATCGTTTTTCAATACAGCGAGAACCTCGTCGGCCGCGCCGCACAATATATCACGAGGCTGATCGCCCAGAGCCTCCTGTATGAAACTCAACAGGACCTCGTACGTCTGACGTGTTTCTTGCGTCTTTGGACGATATACTATTCCGACCATTTCGTCAACACCCTCGGACAAAAGTGTCGCACCCTTCATCCTTGCAAAATCATACTGAGCCTCGTCTCTCTTTTGTCGTCTGTAAAAAAAGTTTTTAAACTCGGTCGGTATCGAAAGAAATTTTAAATCACATTGTTGGCAGTTTTATTTTTAGATTCATAAAAAAAACTTACTTGACTTTGCACTCTTCCGCCTTTGCTGGTTTCGTTCGCTGAGATCTGTCGCCCATTCTCGTGCCGTCGAGTTTTCCCACGAGGGACATAACTTCGCCGGTAGCTTCATCGCGACTTCTTCTCTCGATTAATCTTACGTCAGCTTGCAGAACGAGATTAGAATTCTGAAAATTAACAAGAATAAATCATGTTTACTCACTTCTATCGCGAAGTTTCTCGCGACGTTGTCACAACGTTTACAACATAACCACAACAAATACGCGCAAGTAAACTCAAACGATCGCAAATATTGCTATAAATTGCCGTGCGATTAATAGTGATGGCACAAATTATCAAAATTCTTTTTCCAACGACTTACCGCTTTGTATTCGTATTGCAATTGTCGTGCTGCGGCGTCCGCCATTATTATTTATTAATTCGACGTATTAAAATCGTATAGCGTCAAAAAAAACACGCCACACTCTGCAACAGCATGCCCGGCCGGCGCACAACACAACTGCTTACTGCAGTGTCTAAATTATACCGATCGAATAACAAAATATCTCGTGCAACGTCTCGGCAAAGTAGATCGCTTTCTTGCCTTCCGAGCATCACTCGTGTTTAACGCGGCGTGATTATAACCTCGAAGTGAGTCCTTTGGTGTGCACGGTCGTGTGCGTCGTGCTAATAGCTGTAGCGATTCGGATAACGCTCGTCAGATGTCGAGATAAAAAAAGCATTTTTTTATTTATTATTTAGAACTGTCGTAGTAAAAAAAGGTTTTTTCTTTTGTCATGTTATTGTTGTACATATGTATTGTAAATAATAAACATTAACGTGCGTGTTTTACGATAATGGGAGGAACATGGAAAAAAGTCGAGAAACATCTAGCCGTGGGTGAGTTCTACATACAAACGCTTATGTATTCAAAAAACTACGTGCTTAACTATAGATATAGGCCTGGGTCATAGCGGATTGTATTTATTATTATTACTTCGGTAGTATATTATAATGCACATAGATGTACATAACCACAAGAGATTTCTACATCCTGGGTGGTGCCCCTCCGTTATTTCACGGTGATTTGTCCCACCGTCGAATGATAAATAATGCTTCCCCTCCCATGTAAAATGTCACTCTCGTAATTGTTTATCATCTACACCAATATAAATCAATCAATCCTCCTATCGTCCTCCATTTATTCAATACACTCGGAAATAATTTTTTTTTAAATCGTGAATTTTTTTTTCGAAATGCCAACGAATTTTCAACGATCCCGACAATAACCTAAAATTATTATATTTTTATTATGATTCATTATAATCCTTGGACCAAAATGTATGATTTTATTCATGCCTCAAAATTCGAATCGGAGTACCGATATTTCAAATATTGCATCGTTTTTTAAAAAATGCAATTAATGACTTTTTTAATCTTTCAAAAAAATGCATTGCTTTTTAATTTTTCGGTAACAGCTATCCACAATTTTGGAGAGGAAGGTCCCTATCGATTGCACCTCATGGTAGGAGATGTCGTACAAATATTGGAAGAACACGAAGATTGGTATTACGGATGTAGCAAGTACAAGGGGACATGGGGAATATTCCCCAAGTCCTACGTATACAGAATGATCCAATCGATGAACATGGAGACCCTCATGCACGAAATTACCAGTGTATTGAGAGAATGGGGTCATCATTGGAAACATCTATTCGTCGTATGTATTTCTATTATGATTATTATTGTTATTATTATTATTATTATTATTATTATTATTATTATTTAAACAGACTTGGAAACTTGAGAAAATTTGTTAATACTTGAATATGACTAAAAAAATTCAAGAATGTCCAAAATACTGGAAAATATTTTAGATCGAACGACAAAACTAACGCGTCTAATGAAACTAACAAAATTTAAAATAGTCGCTGCAATTGTGTTTATATTGCAGACTAATTCGGAGCACTTTGCAACGATCCAACAGCAGATATTTGAGCTCATATGCTACAGGAGTAAAATCCTAAGTGGCACACTGACGGTTGATGAATTGAAGGACATGAAACGTTTGGCGACAGCGAGAATTGACACGGGGAATCAATTATTGGGTCTCGACATGGTCGTTCGCGACGAGCACGGTAACGTTTTGAATCCCCTTAAGACGAGCACGATGCAATTGTACTATCATCATGAGATAGCCGCAGAAATGATAAGAAAAGCGACAATGGAAACAAAGAAGAAACCATCGAAGCCTCAAGTGCCCGTTTATTCGCACATTTTTTTCGTAAGCGTGAGAAACTTCGTCTGTAAAATGGCAGAGGACGTTGAATTATTGTTGACCCTCTATGACGGACGTGAGATGAAAGCTATTACGGAAAATTACGTCGTTTCGTGGAACAAAGAGGGTTTGGCGCGTGACATCGATCAGCTTCACAATTTACGAGTTTTGTTCACCGATTTAGGCTCTCGTGATTTATCGCGAGACAAGGTTTATCTTGTATGTTATGTTATACGAGTCGGTGGAATGGAAGCAAAGGAAATCGATCATCGAAGATCGAGTATCGTGCAGAATAATCAGAAGGCAAAGAGTTTCGACAATATGAGACGACCTTTCGGTGTTGCGGCGATGGATATAACGTTATATATAACTGGAAAACTCGAGGGTGATGTTGAACATCATCATTTCATTCCATTTTTACAGTAAGCATCGATTCTTCCCATTTTGAGAAAACTTTTACCCTACAAGCTTGTTCTTGGCGATTTTCCTTTTCCTCACATTAAACGATTGTTCTCGCGAATGATCAAGGTGTTTGTATCGAGGACACGTTTTGTTTGTTAATTTTTACTTGGATCCAGATGCTGTGAGAAAGAGAGTTTAGATGGAACACTGAGAAGGATTCTTGCGCAAAAAGAAGCGAGTATACAAAAGAATAGCTCTGCGAATAGTGGAAGTATCGGCGGAAGTCAAGGATTATGGACAAGTTTGAAACTACTCCGTGGAGATATTAAACAAGTAAATATTTCACATCCTTTTACATCATTATAAAAAAAAGTCTTCACAAAGATCGTATATTATATAATTTCAAGAATATGAATAATGGAAATCTTCGATTAAACTTGTTGCTGTATTTCGAAAAAATAATTTCAGGTGCGCGAAGAAAATCCTCATTTGGTATTGGGAAACGTCGCTATAGCACGAAAAATGGGCTTCCCCGAAGTAATATTACCAGGCGACGTGAGAAACGATTTATATCTCACGCTGATGTGGGGAGAGTTTAGTAAGGGTTCCAAATCGACTGACAAAAATGTTGAAGTTACAGTAAGATTCTTTTGATTTCATCTTATCGAAATATTTGTTCGACTAATTAGAACAGTGAAAAAAATTGAACGGAAGTCTTCCCGATGTCCAAAATAATTGAAATAAAATGAATTCTGCGAATAGATATTTGAATAATTTAAATTTCAGGTAAGAGTTTGCAACGAAGCTGGAATACAAATTCCAGGCGTGATGACACTAGGCGGTGGCGCTCCGTTGATCGACGAATATCGCAGTGTCATTTATTATCACGAGGACAAACCTCGATGGTGTGAAACATTTAAAATTGCCGTGCCAATCGAGGAGTTTAAACAGGCACATTTAAAATTCACTTTCAAGCATCGAAGCTCCAACGAGGCTAAGGATAAATCAGAAAAACCATTCGCCCTTAGCTACGTTAGATTGATGCAACGTAACGGCACGACGCTTCAAGATACGCAACACGAATTATTAGTTTACAAATTGGATCACAAAAAGTACGAGGAACATGAGATTTCATATTTGAAACTCCCATCGACGAGAAGCGAATTAGTGAGCAATTAATATTTTTTGAACATCCTACCTAACTAAAAGTCCTCATTGAATATATCAATGGTTCATTTGAGTCAAATATGCCGTTCAAATTTGATAGATTAATTTTTTTCCATAATGAATAGTTGAGTTATTGCATTGTAATATTTTATTTAGGCTGAATTGAACGTGGAAAAAAAACCAACGTTGGGCCCATTAAGTTTAACCACGAAAGACAGTTTTTCAATCGCGACGAACGTTTGCTCGACGAAATTGACGCAAAACGTTGATTTGTTGGGTCTTTTAAATTGGGCGTCAAGTCCGACCGATTTGCAAAAATCTTTGATCGCTCTGATGAAAGTTGACGGTGAGGAAGTGGTGAAATTTTTACAGGTAAGATAATTTTTAGAGATTTTATCAATGATATTTGGAATTGAAATCCTGAGCCTGAAATAACATGAAATTAGCATAAAATATTTGTCGTTGAGACTTATTTTAGTGTGAATGAATGTATATTTTGAGAATTATTCCAGCACATAAAATGTATAACATTACGAATTTTTAATTTAAAAGTTTCTACACTTTTTTTTTCATTCGCAGGACGTTTTGGACGCGTTGTTCAATATTCTTATAAGCAATTCCGATAGCGATGATTACGATGATATGGTCTTCGAGTGTATACTCTACATAATAGGTCTCGTGTCAGATAGAAAATATCAGCACTTTCAACCGGTTCTCGATCTCTACATATCCGAAAGTTTTTCTGCGACTCTCGCGTACAAAAAGCTCATTGCAGTTTTGCGAAAAAGAATCGACAGTGCGAGCACCAACGATGGACCGGAGCGTGATTTATTGCTGAAAACTATGAAGAGCTTGCAGTATTGTATGCGTTTTGTTGTAGAATCGAGATTATTGTTTACGGAGTGAGTATAGAAAATCCCCGTATTTTGTAGGCATATTGATTTTCTTATTTCCTGAAAAAATCGACGTACTCATTCACAAATTTCAGAGCAGGTCTAACTGATCTAGTTAACTTTATAGTTTTCAATTTTCGTTGACTCCAAATTGTACTTTTTTAAATTCCTTTTTTGTTCACTCTACTCTGACACATAAAAGCCTCTACGTTTCTGGAAGAAAAAAAACGACTTATGTGTGTTTTTTCAAGGCTTGATCAAGACGAAAAAGAATTTTCGCAGACGCTCACGGAATTGTTGAAATCCATCGTGAAACTAATGAGCCACGAAACGGACGGAACGTTACTCGTTCAAGGCGCTTGTTTAAAGTATTTGCCAACGACAATACCTCATCTTATTCGTGTGTACAGTGGAAAGCAATTGAGCACGATATTGACGGATTTATTGGTAACGTTACCAACCGGAAGATTAACGAAACAAAAGATGATGACGGTCAATGATATCGTGCATAGTCCATTGTTTCTAAATCCCGAATACCGGGCTATTTTATTACCAAGAATCACGATTCTCGTGCGGGATCTGCTGGAAGCCAAAGAAGAGGTAAGCTGTTAAAAAAACGAAACGTAAAATTCAAGGTAATTGTTTCTGGTAAGAAAACGACGAAAACTACGAATCACGAGAAATTGAAAATAATTTTCAGCCTTGATTTTGATTTTTGCAGTTCATGAAAGAAAGAATCGAAAATTTCACTATAGTTATAAGATCATTTAAAAATAATATTGTCATCTAAGTTATCAGCTTTAATCATGCGTCTGATATTTTTTTTTCCAAAAAATACTAGGCTATGACGATACGAAAAGGTTTGATAAAATTTCGTCGGCAATAACGTCAGCTAATTGTAATAATAAACAAATTATCATTCGCATCTAAATAAAAAATCGACGTTGAACGTTAATATTATCCGCTTGCCGTGCAGCCTAGCATACTGTCGCCACGAATCTTCATTGGAACGTTTTGTTTTTTTTTCCTCTTGTCTTGTGCCGTTCGCATTTTTCTCTTCAATGTATGCATAGGGCTTTGTTGAAATTCCTACGAGAGGGAAAGACTTTTCGAATGACGGAGAACCTATTTTCACCCACTTTACGAATGAAATCGTTTTCTTTTTGGTTTGGTTTTCGGAATATTCGTGTTTGTCAAGTTTGGTACCTTATTTTATATTTTTTTTCTTTTTAAGACATCTCTGTAATAGCATGTGCGCATCCCTTTACGAGTAATTTCGATCTCAAACTTTTTAATTCCTCTTATTTAAATATAATCAACATAGCATGTAAATTGACGCATTATGCAGTGTGGACACTAATAAAGCAAAATTTCATCTACACAATTTGACAAAATGTGATCGATAATCAACAATAATATTCTGTGCTCCGGTAGGTCTGGAAAAATTTGCAATATTCAGCGGGAAGAAATTATAATTTTTGACTGGACGAAGGTTTACAGTAGTGAATTAGTGAAAGTAGATGGAAATTAATAATTTTAGAAATGCCAGAATTTTCGTTGTCCTAATGTTTTTTTCAACTAACGAAGGTATCATTTGACACCCTTTTTTTATCGGTTTTGGTTTTGGTTTGTGGCGTTATAAAGGGACTGTCGAGTACGCCTGGAAAGAGTGTGGCAAAGGTAGCCAGGCTGCTCGGTGAAAATCGGCATCGACTCAATCAGCATCGTGGATATTCGGAGGAGGTAATAATATCCAACGTGTTGTAATGTGCAAGAATTCATCAGCGAGATTTCAATGATCGTTCATCCTAGTACTTTTTGGCTGGCTTCATTTTTTATTTCTTTTAGTTTCAAATAAATTTGCGAACAATCGAAGGAGGCAACGAAGGAGCGTTGAAACTTGGAATAATGTGTTTAAAAAAATGTTTTCTTTTTTTTCATTGATATTATAGGTAGAACTGTGTGTCAAGATTTTGTCAGATATTCTTGAATTAACGTTCAGGGATGATATCGGATCGACAACGTCGGATGTCAAAGAAATAATGCTGACGGCTTTGCGAACGGTTATACAAACCGTTATCTCGATGGATCGTGAAAATCCTCTTGTTGGAAATTTGGTATCAGTTATGCTGTCGATATTCAGGTATAGATATAATATAATTATTCAGGTAGATATTCAGATACATGTAAATGAATTTCAAAGTATTAAAACAAATTTTCAGACAAATGGAACAGTATCATTACGAAATCTACATAAATCATTTTGGCACGCGTTTCGATCTGCTGGACTTTCTCATGGAAATTCTCCTGGTCTTCAAAGATCTCGTCTCGAGAAGTGTATTCCCAGCCGATTGGAGTGAAATGATAATGCTTCGAAACAGCGTTATACTGAAGAGTCTGCGATTTTTTTCCGGCACGATACGTGATTATTACTTCACGGATTTTGAACAGCAAGCTTGGTCGAATTTTTTCCACTGTGCTATCGCGTTTCTCACGCAGCCGGCTCTGCAGTTGGAAACGTTTAGTCCAGCGAAAAGAAACAGAATTGTTTCACGATACAAAGATATGCGGAGGTAATATTTGTTATTTTTTTCAAATTAGACTTTTCTTTTTTAAATTTCAATAAACGAGGTGAAATCGACCTTTCTTCTTTGGCAGGGAAACCGCTTTTGAGATTCGATCGATGTGGTTCAATCTGGGTCAGCACAAGATTGTCTTCGTGCCATCTTTGGTTGGTCCGATTCTCGAAATGACGCTCATTCCGGAAATCGAACTGAGAAAAGCCACGATTCCCATTTTTTTCGACATGATGCAGTGCGAATTTTACAGCTCGAGAATCGTCGAGGGTTACGGTGACACTAAACGTGATCCTGCTCATGTAAAAGCCAATTTCATAGAGTGCGAAAATGAAATGATCGCCCAACTGGATATATTGGTAAGTACATTAATTTTCATTCGAACTTTAAGTGTCAACGTCATCGAAAACTAACAATGATGATAGCATTACTACTTAAATGAATACTTAAAATTGTCTTTCTGACGCAACAGGTGGAGGGCGGACGAGGTGACGAACAATTTCGATCTCTCTGGGTTCAAGTAATGGGGGTTCTTTGCGAAAATCACTCGACTATGCGAGAACAAGGTTTACGATTCGTTGACACGGTTGCCAAGCTCATGGAGAGATTGTTGCAGTATCGCGATATTATTCATTCCGAATCACAGGAGCACCGAATGCTTTGCACGGTCAATCTTCTCGAATTTTATTCTGAAATTAATCGAAAGGAAATGTATATTAGGTGAGTTCAAGCTGCCGAGATTAATTCCTTGAAAACAAATAATATATTTTTTCAAATAAAATAAATCTTTACTAAAGAATATTTTTTTCACTGTAATAATTGTAAAATAATATTATATTTGCAGATACGTCAATAAACTCTGTGAATTGCATCTCGAGTGCGACAATTACACGGAAGCCGCATATTCCTTAAAATTACATAGCCAATTACTAGCGTGGAGCGACCAACCCTTGCCACCATTATTACGATCAAATAGGTAAAACTAAAAAAAAATCGGAAACGATTTAAATCCCCTAAAATAGCAACTGGTCATATTTCAGAATAGGAGTAATAGAATTTTTTTTACGTTTTTTTCTTATTAATTCTTCACTTTTTCATTGGATTTTCAGATATCCATTGTGCCAAACTCACCGAGAATTGAAAGAAGCCCTTTACAATGACATGATCGAGTACTTTGACAAGGGTAAAATGTGGGAATGCGCTCTCGGGGTTTGCAGAGAATTGGCAGGACAGTACGAGGAAGAAACATTCGATTATTCACAATTGTCAGTTCTACTTCGTCGGATGGCAAAATTTTACGATTCCATTGTAAAACAGCTTAGACCCGAGCCCGAATATTTCCGTGTTGCCTATTACGGTCGAGGTCATCCGCCATTTCTACAAAATAAGGTAGGAGGATTCTAGAAGGCAAATTCTCATGCTATCATGTGAAAAAAAAACAAATTAAAAACACACTTTTGTAATTTTTTTTATCGCCAAATGGCTGTTCAAACTTGAATCAACAATATTTTTTTTTAAATGTACCTAAAAGATCGTTCTTTTGCAGGTTTTCGTCTATCGAGGAAAGGAATATGAGCGACTAAGTGATTTTTGCTCAAGAACATTGAATCAATTACCAAATGCGGAACAGATGAACAAATTGTCACCGCCGAGTGACGAGATTTTGGAATCCAATTGTCAATACGTTCAGATTAATAAAGTTGAGCCACTGATGGACGAAAGGAGAAATCGTTTGAGTGGAAAACCGGTCACAGCTGAAGCGGTTTTGAGGTTTTTGTTAATACATTTTTTCGTTCAGCTACAAAGAAAATGTTTCGCTAGATTTTTTCTTTTAATTTATTATATTGAACGTTATCCAAATTGAAAAGAACAATTTTTATGTTTTTGATCAGGTATCATCGTGTGAATGACGTTCAGCGTTTTCGTTTCTCGCGGCCCGCTCCGAGAAAGGATTCGGTGCTGATATCTGCCGTGAGTAGCGAAAAAGACAAGGAAAATACGATAAGCAGCGTCAGTAGTAACGAATTTGCTTCGCTGTGGCTCGAAAGAACGGTCCTAGTGACGAGTTACCCGTTGCCCGGGATATTAAGATGGTTTCCCGTTACTTCGAGCGAGACTTATTTCATCAGTCCGCTAAAAAATGCGATTGAAACCATGGAAGCGACAAACACGGCACTCAGAGATCTTATTATTGCCAACAGGTATGTCGAGATCATACGATATTGAAAAAAATTGCACGAAAACAATGACTCTGTAAAAGAAAGCAAAAAAATACGAACATGTAAAATTTTATTCCAATTCAGAGCGGATTCCAGTCTGCCGGTAAATCCTCTGAGCATGAAATTGAACGGCGTTTTGGACCCTGCAGTTATGGGTGGGGTGGACAATTACGAAAAAGCTTTTCTAAATCAGGAATATCGGGAGGCATATCCGGAAGAAAGTTCCGATCTTTTGAAGCTGGAAAGTTTGATTGCCGAGCAAATACCACTTTTGGGTGTCGGTGTTCAATTACACAAAGCTCGGGCGCCGCCGGAACTTGGACCGTTTCATCGAAAATTGGAGCAATGTTTTCAAACGATGAAAGCTCAAGTAGAGGCTAAATATGGCAAAAGGGTAAGTTGAAATGTACCTGCGAAAAACATTTTTCAAATCACACTTTGAAAAATTTTGTAACAATGATATTCGTCGCAAAGACCTGTGATCTTCAAATCGAGAGTCTGACTCAAACAGTCACGATGAGGAAACATCATGCCCAAAGAATGGAAAATCAACGTTTGTCCGAATCCGGCACTAATAGTACAGAGTGAGTTATTATTTTTTGTTTACAGCAATTCGTTTGAATTACTTTTTTTTCTACGGTACTAAAATGTTACCTAATTTTTGGAAAGACGTATTAACAAGGGCGGAGAAATAATAACACGGAACTTGGGGGAAAACGCGGCCATAAAACGACCTTTCACTCTTTATATTTTTTCCATTTTGTTTCCTCGTTTCTGATGAGATTTTTCATGTTTAAAATCTCTTGTGTTCCATACGTATTTTTTATATATAACAAAAAAAATCGAAATTAGAAACTATCCGACACATTGCACGAATTCGTTTGGAAGGATTTTTTGCACATCAAAGGAGATATAGATATAGATAGAGTTAGTTGCAAAAAAAAACAATATTGCAATTCTTCCGTTATATAGTTGCGGAACTCGTTCAAGAGTGTCGTCGCTGACAAGATCCCAAGTTACGACACTCAAGTCACTTGCATCCTTCAATTTTAACAACAGTTCATCAATCATTGGCGTAACGAACGTGAATTTGACAAGGTAAAAGAAAACCATTCACAGACCTTCGCGAATGCGGACATTGTTCGATGAAACTTGAAAATAACTCGTAAAAATCTAGGTATTGGAACGAAACCGCACTGTACGAATGCATGAGCTCTGAAAAAAAACTATTCGTATTGAACAAATGTTTCAATTAACAATGAATATATGGAGGTCCATATATGTGGCCATTTGTTTCGTGAACCTTTTGGAAATGTTCTAATTGAAAAATAAAAAATAATTAGAGAAAAGTTATTTCACTGTAACCTAGATGATGTTACAGAAAATTTCATGAAACGGTCACGAAAGGAATGTATGTGAAATACTGGAGATTACACAATATTCGCTTGATGATCGAGATCAACGATTTTACGGTGACTCATTTTTCGAAACTGTTTCATAATAAATGTTTTATTAATTCAACAGCATGGTGTCTGAGGATATGCTACTAACAAATTTTTCCATTCCTATGTAACGGGCAATAAACAAATAGAATTAACGCCCTAATCAGCATATTTGCCTATTTTTTTCTGTCTGTCTGTCTATCTGTAAGTCTTCATTTTCAGCTCGACAATTAAATTTTTTCTGCAAGTCCTCAATTTATATTTCGCTTTATTTGTTCACCGGAAAATTGAAAATTAACAGAAAAATAAATGACGTTCTGAAGAACGAGAATATTTGAGATGCGAATAAAAATTAGCACGAATAAAAATTTAAACTTTACCCATGTGTGTTACTCGGCACAGGCACAGCTCGGTACGTTCGCACATTTTGTCCACCGCGTCACTGCACAAAGCACTTGGAAGTCCCAATCCAGGAACGAACAAGAAGAAGGATTCAAAGCGAAGAAGTTCGCGCAAGAGCGATTCTGCGAATCTTTCGAAGAACGAACAGCCTACGAGTCAATGGTATACGACACCCGAAATTCCAATGACGTCAGTAAGCACCACGAATTTGGTAATCGTATCGCCAACTTCGAGTTTCCCAACGTCGCCGGTTTTTGAGCTGAGACAAGAGGTAACATTTTTATTCACTCTTATTGAAATTAAACAAAAAATCAAAGTACCGCTTGTACTTGAAATAAAATAAGAAATATTCCTAAATATTTTCATCAAAGATTTTTTTGGTGATGAATTTACTTTCTTTTTTCTGAAGCTAACACCATCTCGTCCGCTGAGATCGGAGGCAGAAAAGGAAAAGAGAATAAGCAATCGTTGGTCCGGTCAGTCTCAGCACGTATTGCGAAATGTCAATAATGGCGTTGATTCACCGGAATTCGTTAAAGGAAATCGTGACAGTGTTGGTACAACAGATAGCACCGCTTCCGAGGACGATCCACCGCCTCCGCTTCCGGTTAAAACCCGCGAGGCTGATTATTGCAATTTGCCATCTGACGATGCGTTGGATAATTGTCAATCGAGCCACACAAGTAGCATTATCAATTCTTCAAGTCCAAAATCAAAGAGCAAATTACCAACCCCAATGGACAGCGGTGAAGATATTGTGAAACCTCCACCACCACCGCCAAAACCGAAGAGACCACCTCCGCACACTTTAACGAAGATTCATATTCCCCTCAAGGATTTTGAAGGTGCCGAGCCAGATTCCTCCGTCGCGTAAGTCATATTTCCATTAAATTATTTAACATTTCCGTTGCTCGTTTCGATTATATCGATTTAGAACGATAACAGGGTACAAAAAAAAACAATGTTTATAGTTTTTTTCTCTTCCGTTTGATCGAACTAATCCGAGCTCTGGAGAATATAATATTTCCAAAAAATAATTTAAGCGTCAGTTCTAAACGTTGAAATTGTGATAAATTGCACGTATCCATTTTTCAACTAGTCATTGTGATTAGCGTTCTTGAAACTTCATGATTCGACGAAGCAATTTTATGAGAATGAAATGTGGTTAAATTTATGCTCGCAGAATATTTTTTCCTTCAAGGTTTTCCTAAGTAAAGTGCAACAAATTTCATATCCATGGCTTTTTAAATATGTAAGTTGAGATTTTTTTTTCTCCACCCGATAGAATTCTCAATTAATCGGGAATACGTAGTACCTGCTATATTTAACACACTGCTCGATATCTGCACTCATAATAATAATTGGACGTTAAAAAATAAAAATAAAATCTATTTCAAATTTTACAATGCAATGAATTACGAATAATCACATTATTGGAATTGTCGGATACGAGTTTTTAATTTATACTTTGAATTTTGCTTTATTTGTCTGCGAGCCATTCTACGATAGTAAATATCTACGTAAGTAAAATAAAAATCGGCGTGTGTGGAGCATGATTATTTGCATATAAAAAAAAAATTTGTACTCGTCTTGATATTGCTTCCAACAGGCTTGTTATTAACAGCTATCATTGGTATCTTGATGGTACAATTTCAACATGTACATAATTCGATTAAAACGAAAAAAATCGATTCCGCAATCAAACGTAGTGACTCACAGAAGAAGATCGCAGCTTTCATAAAATGCCTGCAAAATTTCGTTCCTCAAGGGGGCCTTGCAAATGAATTTCGTATACGGAAAAGAAAGTCGAATGAAAAATGGTAAATGGGGAATGTTTTTACGGGCTTCGGTGGGCAGAGAAGAACTGTGTGCTTCTAACCGTGCCATTGTACCTTAATCTATAACCATAGCTCCTTTTTTTACTAATAAACTAATGAAAATGAGCGTAACGATACAATTTATAAAGACAATTTACAATATACATTTTTTCTAACGATATTTATAAAAAAAATATTTGTACGTTATACCGAGGGAAAAAATTAAAGCTTGATAAATGTAGCTGATAGTGAATTTTAAATCCTTTAGGTATGCGGCATAAAAATTTCTATTCATTTTTCATTGCCCATTGATTGAAATATACGGAGAAATTCATCAATATTTAGGTGTCCAGCCGATACCTGAAGGATTGAGGAAATTTTTCAAATCCCGAGAAATATCTTCCATTTTCTTGCTACAGAACTTCGAAATTCTTTGTTAAGTGCCTGAAGTTCAATCGTAATACTCGGCGGCGATTTTTGTTCTCAAATTCTAAACTGATATTACGACTCGGATTTCCAGTACCCGTTGACGTTGGTTGAATTCACGAGTGTTTAAAAACTTTATCCTTATTTGTGTAAAACACTCGTGAATAATGTATAGGACAAACGTTTTTATTAAAGTAAAATTTAGTTGTGTGAAGTTGCGTATATTGAATAACGATTTATGATGAGAGACTTATAGTGCGGAAGATTTAAGTTTACGAAAAATTGTATTTGGATTATTGTCAATTTCTTTATTTCCGTAAAAAAAAAGAAACGTAGTCATAATACACGAAAGCATACGTATGATATAGTAGAATTTATTTTCAGCCATATAGTAATATTTGTTCATAAGTCATATTTTTTGAAAATAATTTTTTCAATTATCGCAAGGTCTTTCGAGCAATCTATTGGAATTTTTCAAAAATTTCTATTCCCCTGTAAAATGTTGAAAATGCTGAAGTGACTTTTTTCATGTCAATATCATGGTAGCAATATTTTGATCATGACTTCTTTTATATAAAATAAAAAATTTCGTATAAAAAGAAAAGGGGTCACAATACTGCTACCCTACTCTGATTATTTCGATGGATATATTTGCTGAGGTGCTAAAATATAAAGATGCACCGTAAATATTTCAATTTTTCACAAGATTTTTGTTCTAATATATTGGCTCTTTATTAGGCTATTTTTAAGACAATAAACTAATTCAAAGTCGCACCATTAGTGGAATGAAAAAGTATTGATGCCACTTAATAGAACATGCAATCTTCGGGCTAATAGTTCTCTTCAACGATCTTTCAAAACTTAATTATCCTTTTGCAAATATCCGCCCTTGTGAGTTTGAATTTCTTGCAAAAATTGATAAGCTTTATTATAGTGATGTAAAAGTGGATTGCCTTTGAATGACCAATAATTAATATTTTTTTACTAAATGGACATTAGAGTTACTAAATTACATTTTACTAAATGGACATTTCATCGTTCATCGATGGATTTAAATGTAAAGTGGAAACCAAAGTGCCTGCTTGTTTAAGCAATTCCTCCATTGCTCTTTGTAGACCCTTTTTTCGTCTCGAAAAGAAAGATAGAAGACAAATGCACAAACCTAACACCGAATGAAAGATCAAAGTTTCCACTTTATAGAATTTTCTTATCCGTTGTTCTACTATTATTATTTCATTATTCACGCCAAAGAAATTGTTAATTACAAGGTAGTTTCGATTGTACCTCGAATATTTGACGTCCTCTGTAACGTGACTCCATAAATTATTTATATATATATATATATATATATATATACAGTATATACACATATATATACCCTATTCCATATCGTTATCAATGAGACACAAAATATGACAAATACGAGTGCATATAATGGCAGGTTTAAATAAATAAGGTATTTAACTGCTAGTCCAACCTTGTATAATGTAAAGATGTAATAAAAAAATCTTGTAGTATTTTTTAATCGTATGCTATGTAATTGTACATGCGACGAAATTCTTTAAATATTTAATAAGGAAATATGTTCATTCGTCGTATCTGTTGGTAATGAATTTTCTAGAGATTCAAATAGGAATCTCAACTTGTGATTCAAGTAAAAAATATAAATTTTGAAAAAAACATCGAAGTAAAAAATAATTTGGGACAAATTACGAAATTGGTTTGTTCATCGTTTTTTACGCATTTTCGAATCTCATTTTAAACATGAAGAAAAACAGATTATGTATCGAATTAATTAATATATACTCAATTAAAACCGAAAGTTTTGCAACAATTTGTAAATTACGTGTAGAGAGTGAAATAATATACGAAAATTTTCAATTTATTATATTAAACATAAAATATTTTACATAAAATAACATTGAACATTTGAATTTTTTTTACAAAGAATACATTTAGCTAAAAATCAACGAATTATTAAGTATTTTCTACGAAACGCCTTACCCCTGACGAGTTTTCAAAGTTGAGCCAAAAATCAGTCAGGTCGCTCAGTGTGATTTTCATTTCTCGCGTAAAAGAGATACCGCTTAGAGCATCAATAAAGCGCTTCCACCTTATCCATCTTTCAGATCATACCCGCACCAAAAATTTAATCGAGGCCCTCGAAAAAAATGCAATGAAAATAGCTCTTTATTCGGGGTCTCTTGTAAATTTCGAGACCCGAAATAGCGTCTCATTTATTTTCGGAGCTTCTCACTTCAGCCAATTCATCTCGTCAACAATAAAATAATCGTTTTTGTCCAGGCAATATTCAGCCTCTCCGTTTCACGATATCGATATCACGCTAAATAGCAATCGAATCTAAAAAAAATCTAAATTCGATATTTCGATTTAATTTCAAATATCGTTTCGGTTATTTATTTATTTATAAAATCGTTCTTCGGTCCATTTATTAGAAAACGAGCTTTAACGAAAGCTTGAAATGCGAAAATAGGTGAAATATTGATCATCGATCGTTGAAAAACTGCAATGAAAACTTCCACAATGTTTTCTTGTTTTTTCTCTATGAACCAGATAACGGTGCAAAAATTTTGAAAATGAAAAACAGACTCTTTTCATTAGCAAGGCTTCAGCTCGAGTCTCAATGACGAAAAAAAAATGTGCAAGATTTAATTTACATTTTTTATTCTCGTTTCTTCTAGCTCTTGCCTGTTTTTTTTTTTTAAATTAAGAGTTTGCATAACTCTAGCCCGATAACAATCGAAATTCTGATATTTTTTTCTTACAAACGGCTCCAACCATTCATATTTATTGTTAACTCAAGTAACCCGCTCGGTTCTTTTTTTTTGTTTTTCATTACTTTCGGATAAATAATTTTTCTAGGCTTTGAATAAATTTATTAATAACAAAAAAATCGTTTATCTTTTACCAATAATTTTAAAGAAAATTCCGTATCTTGACCTTATTCAAGCCTCCAAGCGATTTTACCCCCTTAACGCAGTATCTTGAACGTCGGATACCATTTTTTTTTAAACTTTGATAGTCATCGGGCACGTATTGCACGCGCCGGCACGTGTGGAATTCGGGTATTTCACAATTCTACCCCCCTTTTCGTAATTTTTCATTTTCCCTATGATCATCGTCTTCATAATTTCCCTCTTTCTCATCTTCCTCGATCCTTTTCGTCTCCAGTTAGTGATATTTTTGAGTACCAGTTCAAAAAAATCTAATTTCATCGATCGTTACAATTCCGAGCCTTTTTGTGTTTTAAATGTAGAATTTCTTCAGCCTCGGATTTTCTACGAATATTTACGTTTACTGCTGTCATCAGCGTAATCGTCTGATAAAATAAATAATAAAATAAATACTCCATCCATAGACTTCCGAGATTTTTTGCCAAATTTTTCTTACCTCGCTCTTTAGTCGTCTAACACGTGAAATACGAGTTCGAGAACCGTGTTTGTATCTTGACTGCTCTGGGCAGCTTTGTGTAAAACTTGTATGAGTTCGTTGTCCAAACTATTCATATAAATCGGCGGTAATCGCGTTCCCTCGCTTCCTGCTTCGTATCCTACCTGTAATTAAAAAATCGTGAACCACAAAATTACAATTAAAAAAATCACTTGATTCTCAATTTTTTTAATTCTGACTACGTATTGCTTTGGATTTTTCGATTGTTACATTCAAAGAATTTCAAAGAAGCTTTATTGTTGTCTTTTATTAGTATTGAAGATTCGGGTTCGAAATTTCGAAAAAAGTAATTTTTCCTGCCAAGATACTTAATGAAAATTTCTCATTTGTAACGACGTATTCGAATCTCGATGAGCAACGAATTATGAGAATAAAGCCCCCTTTTTAACTGGCTTAAAAAAATACTTACATTGTCCGCATAAATTGTTGTTCTAACAGCAAGTTTCGTTAGACCCGCCGTCGCTAAAAGATCTAATAATTTTACAAATGCCGCGCACGTGGCTCTTGCTATACTTTCTGATAATTTGTTTATGTCCACCGGATCGTGAACTCCAGCCGGATGATCGTCAGCCTGAAATGGAATCGAACGAAAAAATTCCTTGTTTAAGAAATCCATGCCTGAAATTCTCGCAAATTCTATACTCTATCGTTGTCATTCTACTCCTTTTTCTAATTCCATACCTTGATGATGAATACTTCGGTCCATCGAATAAACCTGCTTGTTCCCATATAATCCGTGCCATTGTGAACTCTTATTGACGGTATGCCGTCCATTGCTTTGCCGTCAATTGGGCTTTTAACTCTGAAGAAACACGAAGAAGGAAAGTGTGAAAGTTTTCCGCTCGATGTTTGTAATTAGATTTTTAATTTGCAAATCAGTTTATTACGGTTTTTTCTGCACGCAAATTTCTTTTCTACTACTTTCTTAGAAAGGCAATTGTTTTACTAGGAGAGATTTTTAACGAACCCTAAATTGAATTGTACATCGTTGTCGACCCATTTGATGTTGACAGTCTCGTCGGGTTCTGGTGCGCCTTGAAGACCGCAACCGATGGAAAAGTCTTGCATATTTTTTAGCGACGCTTTTAGCGCCTCCATTTTCTCCGGCATTATTTGCACCATGAGACCGTCTTCGACGATACTTGATTTTGCTGATAGCCCCATCGATGTTTTCAATGCCCCGTTTATGACAACAAAACTCGCGCCAGTGACTTGAAAAAAAAGGTGAGAAATCGCAAGGGGCAATTAAAAAATTAAAATTAGGGGATTATTACAAATTAATAAAATTAAAAATTTAGGAAATCGTTCTTTTTCCAATACAAAAACTTTTTTGATCATCAAAAAAATAGTAACTGGTCTTTCTATAGGAATAGTAATTTTCGTTATAAATATCATTAAAAAAAAATCTTTTTCAATTGCCAGAAAATTAATTTCTTTGTTTTATTATTAAAAAAAATACTCACCCTTTCGGGGTTTATTGTGAATATTGATTGCTTGAGTCTGATAACTACTCTCGTCGCCGGTGTTTGTCTGGATGCAGACCAAATGTGAATCCGCTAGAACGCTGAAATTCGAGGCGAAAGCGAGAACATGATCGTTGGAATTGTTCAATCCTTTGATAACTTGATCGTAACGATTTTTCGGTAACAAAACATCCGTCGTTCGATCTTGCATGTGAATCTTCATGCCTCGTACGCCCGGAAGCGTGTATGCGAAATTCCGAAAATCTGCCAATACTTTCATAATCGTGTGTCCAATCTCAAAGTAAACAGCGTCACGAAGACGAACCGACACGAGGGGACAAGGATAATAACGATATTCAGCACCGAGACGCAGCATCAGACGAAGTGGAAATACTTTGGCCCATGGTGTTTCCCATCTGCGAAACAAATAATGGTTTTTGAATATCACAAAAATTTTGTTCTAAAATTGTATATAATCCTCGAGAATAAATTTTACCTATGAACGAGAAGACCAACGAGAAAAGGCGCTGGAGGAAGAATAATTTTTTGCAAACATTGAAAAGTTTGTCGAATAAATATAAATCCTGCGTGCTCCCTCGAACCCAGAAAATGTCCGCCTTGATGTATCGAAACACCCAATTCCGTGATGGTGTTGCCTGTAAAATAGAAGAGTAAAATACAGTTAGACGATAATGGAGGGTAAAAAAAAGTGTAAATCTACAAAATTTAGATTACTTAAACTTCGAGCTATTATTCAAGGCGCTTTGTTAGTGAAATAGTGAGAATAAAAACCTCACGATCACGCTTAAAATCGGATCTTCCGAAATGTTTTAAATGATTAATTATATTATCATTATAATCACCCTTGATCGCTTCGATATATATTTGATTAATATGAACGAGAAGATCCTTTGGAATTTGCGTTTCATCGGGCAATGCTTCGACCAACAATATAATTTCGTCTTGACCAACACAGGCCAATCCTCTCGACGTAACGTTCCAACAGATTCTGTTGACGCAGCAATTGACTGTAAAAAAAGGTTTTTGAATCGCAATTCTATATATTTGTATAAAATTAAAATTGTCCTCGTATCGTGATGAAAAATTTAACTCTTCAAATATAATCTTCTCGTTACACAAATAATTTTTTTTCTGAAGAAAAAAAACTCACGATTTGTAATTTTTACGTAGGCGTACAGATTGCGATTGATGGCGAACATAATCGGTGGTTCGCATTCATTTTTCAGGGATTGGTACAGTGCTGCTGGACTGACGGTCTCGTGGTATGAAATCTCTATTAATTTTTTTTTCAATCAATTAAAATTAATTTCTGAACAAATTTTGAGAAAAATCAATATTTTTTCGGATCAATTGACAATATCTTACGTCCTTTGTGTATCGTTACAGTTGGCGGCAGCTTGTCAGAATCGTGAGGTATATAACAATTCGTGTTTGGATCCAGAGGCGGTATATTTTGTCGTTTCGTCGTTCCCGAGGTCGTTATTTGTCCGGTCGACGTTGTTCTCTTGCCGATCTTTCGATAGGGCGGTTTCAGATCCCAGGATGTGTCGAGCTCTGTCAGGTCACAGCCAGGCCTTATTCCTGTGTTTTATACGTAGAGGTGGGTGAAAACAAAACAGACGGGATATCGTTGCAGGGTGGCGATGCACTGTATAAACTGTGCACGCCAAGGCGATTAGGTGAAAAAATAAATAATAACTTTTTTTCTGATCTTTCCAAAGGATTCACGAAATTCCTAACGACTAAGGTCAAATTTACGAAAAATTATGTGCAAATTTTGCATCTGTTGAATTTTACGAAAGCTAGAGCTATCAAAGTGTTCTTTAGAGATATGCAAAATTTTATTAAATCCGTCTTAAGGAAAAGAGAATGAGATGGTATATCGGACTAAAAAATTTGAATTTAATTGAAATAGACATTTTTTATAATTTTTAAGATAACATTTTTTAAATTGTTTATATAAAGCAAGTTCGACAAAAAATTACATGCTTCCTTTATTAAAAAGTCTCGAATTTCGCGAATTCATGGAAAACGGGCCACTTTAATCGTATTAAAACGCAGGATAGGAATACACTAGGCGACAATTTTGGTAAAATCGAGAGAAAAAAATGAGCAAAAATTGTTTGCGACTCACCGTCACTGAACATGACAGATTTTTGTCCCTCCGGTCGTTGTTTCGAACTGCCCTCGCGTTTCAGTACGCCAACGGGTACCATGACTGTGGGTGGCGGTGGTAAACCTCCGGCTAACTGTTGCAAAGGCGGTATTGTTGAACAATACTCCATCGGATTATTTGGATTAGGCTGTCTTCCCTATAAATATTTTTTCGAATACTTTCGAAATACTGAGGGAATTTTGTTTTCTTCTCGTCTCAAAGATACTTCAATTACGAGAAAAAAAGATGACGAATGGATCTCGATGCAATTTTAAATATTTATCACAACCATAAATTAAGGAATTGAGGATCAAGAGATTGCATTATTTGTGAAATAAAATGAATGTAATATTTTACATTATTTGTATATCGTTGCAAATATTTTGTCTTGTCTATCTTATTTATGGCCGACAATATACGTATTTTCCTTATAGTTTTACACAGTGCGTATTTATTGAAAAAAAATTTTACCTGAGAGCAATTAATATTGTTAGGCGAATTATTGGGACATTTGTGAGAACGATCGCCACTTCCGTGCTCTTCTTCGGCTGAAAATAAAAATAACCCATTATTATTATTTTCCTAAGTAAACGCAAACGTAACTACGTACGAAAAAAATAAATACCTTTCACAAGTAATTGATAACAGGGCGAACACACGCGAGAATCAATGTTTCCTTGATACTGAAGTTTGTACTTCATGCTGCAGCATTTGTTGCACAATACCTGCAGAAAAATTGATCTAATCATTGATTATTCATGATAATGAATTCAGCAATTTTTCTTTTATCTTATTCCCCAATTGGCGGACAATACCTTGCCACATGCTCGACAATGATGACGACGTTTTATCACGGTAAATTTAACGTCACAGAGCATGCAATTCGGCGCTTCATTATCGGGAATCCAGAATGGCGGTTGTTTTCCCAATATCGTGTCAGTTTCCAATGATGAATTGTGAGATACATCCTGAGCAGAATCTTGAAGTTGCTGTGGTGGATCATTGTCGGCTTCTAATTGTTCTTCGCTTTCCAACGTTGCACCTACAGATCCTGAAAAAGAAAAATATTCTCATGAAATCGCTCAAGGCGTTGAGATTTTATGAAATCATGAAATTTTCAAAATCCTTGTTAACGTTTGTTCATAACTCCGCAGCTATAGAGTTAAAACTTTTTACACAAAAGTACTATGTCGCAAGTACGATTGCTAAAATAAAATATATATTCTCGAAAAGCTGAATAATAAAAAACAATCGTTAATCAATTTTCACCCATCGTTTCAGTATCGTCCATGCTGAGAGTCGAAACAATGTCAAGAGTTTGCGGACGAGAAGGTTTATCATCGACCTCAATTTCGTAATTTTTATTCGTCGCTTCGTCATCATCGATACTATTCTCCACGGAATTCGGTAATTCTGATCTACTTTCGCCGTTGGAATTATCTTCCAAATTCGATTCTACATTTTTTCCCTCGAAATTCGAAGCACTCGAATCGCCACTTCCGGTCGTGCCCTCCTTCGATCGCGCATTATTTTTCGTTTCGTTTAAATTGGCCATTCTTTCGGTCTTCAAATTTCCCTTTAATTCCTTATTACCTTCATCCTCATCGAAAGATTCGAATTTTCGTTGTTCTAAAATTCGTAAATTCTCAACCCGCGAATCATCAATCCGATTGTGATTCGTCTCTGCGATCGATCCTTCATTTTCAAGATTCTTCTCAACGAGCCTCGTTCCAGATTCAATATCATCCAAATTTTCTGCTCTGGATCCCTCATTCTTGATTTCAAAATTATCGCTTTTTTCTTCGACAATTTTCGCATCGTTCTCCGCGTTTCTCACGGGCGCGAAATCCCCGATTTTCGTGTCTAAAAAATCGTTCGATGAGGCCTCAAAGCTCGCTGAACTACCTGCCTGAACTACCTGTTGGCCGTAATCAATGACGGGAAATTTCTTCGCTTTCTCCTGCAATTTTTCGTCGGAAACGTTAGGCAATACGCCGATCGTTACGGTCTCGAAAATCGGCGCCTCGTTAGCGTCCTCGTCGTCGGCCGTTCGTTTTCGCAAAACTTCGTGCCGCTTTAAATCGTCTCTGGGAGTCTCGTAATTCCCAACATTTGCATACATTGATTTTCGCTCGTTCGCCATTTCCTCAGCCTCAAGATCTGCTAAATATTTGTTCAATTCGTCCTCGGAAAGATCATCGATCGTCGTGCTGAATCCGGTCGCTATTTCACGCTGACTCTTCACGCTCTTTGATCTCAAATTCGTCGATAAGATGTTCGTTTCCTCGCTCGGATAGATACGCTCCTTATTGATGGTCTTTCGGTCATTCTCCGCAAGTTTTTCCTCAAAATCAACATTCTCATAAACATGCTTTGATCCTCGATTAATGGGACTTTCAAATTCACAAGTTGCCATGGGAATTTCATTGAAATTTCCAATTTCCACGTCGACATTTTCGTACATTTTGATGACCGAATTTTCCGAATTCTTTTTCATACTTTCGGGGATCTTTCGAATCTGCAAATGTGATTTCGGCTCTGCGAGCGCCAATTTCTTTTCATCCTCGTGGATTCCGGAACTCGCGATCGTTTCATAATTCGTTGAGATTGAAACTTCCGAAGAATCGACGCTCGAATCCAATTTAACGGGTAAAATGATATTTTCATATTTCGGGGTACTAGAAGTAAATTTATTCACGCCGTAAGCTTCTTCGTTCTTGAGGATTGATCCTTCGTGCATAATTTCCTCCTCGAGGATTTGCGTTTTGTGATTTTCTTCTAGATTATCTTGAAGATTTCGAGAATCTCGATTCATCGAATGATCATCGATATTTCCACTCGGCGCGTTTATGTAATCGTTCAAACTGCTGAAAACGTTACTGACACTTGGCTTGACCTTTGGTTGGTTTAATTTTTTGTCGTAACTATTGTGATTTTTCGCGATCGATGAACTTTCGTTTTGTCGCTTCTGAACTAATTTTTGCGATATATCGTTTCTAATAGTCAGAGAAACTGACTCAGGGTCATGAAAATCGGCGTATAGTTTTTCCTGAATTTTGTCGTCGGTCGTTCTGCCGCGATTATAAAAATCATTTATCGAATCCACATTTTCGGGTCTTGCCAAGTTTTTCCTTATATTTGTTGTTTTTTCGATCCTCCGATGAGCATGATTCCCCGTTGTATCGTCGAATTTTTCCACCGCTGTTTGGAGAGAGGAAATTTCGCCCTCGTGCTGCACGCGTGACATCGACGTTGATTGTGAAAAATTCGGCAATGTCGCGATATTCTGATTTCTTAAGGGTGGATCGACATTCGTGGCAACTTGCTCGGCGCAATCTGAAATCCAAGGATAATGACACCATGCCATTAGTGGAATTTCTATGGCCGGGACAATAATATGTTCATTCGGAAGAAAATGGAGTGGACATTTTACCCTAAAAATAATGAAAAATTGATTGAAATTTATTTAGAAGAAAATAAACTGGAAAATACATTTTGAATGAAGCAAATTAAAATATTCAAAAAAAAAATGATCAAAGCCAATATATTTAAAAAAAATTCTTTTAAATATAATTTGCTGACTAAAAAAAAAAACAACGGGCATTTCGTATAGAAGTTATAATAAAGTAATTAATGCGAATAGCGTGCGTTACTCCAAAATTGGAAAACAAAATTAAATGGTTCGAGAATTGAAAAAAAATCAAGAACAATGGAATTGGTACTAGGAAAATATGTCACCTTCGTTAAATTCGAATTCATCCAGGACTCTGTCCAGATCAACGGCGAATTTCTCCATTTTTCTTGTTGCAAAGGCGAAAAAATCAATTTAACAAAATGAAAAAAACGTTATTATCGATATTCATGAACATCGAAAATGTCAAATAGTTTCACAACATAGCGCTATGCTATGTTCAAACGATAACCGAACGATTGTTGCACGACGAGGCATGATTTTTTATCGTTCAACATTCACGAAACGTCATTTCGTTAGACGTTTTTTTTCGTCCAAAATTTCGACGATTCAAGACGAGAATTGATGACAACAAATTAATTATAAAAATCCACGATTTTTCTCTTACATCGTAATATTATTGATAGTCGCGGGGATAACGTTCGAATAGAAGAAACAAGTGTTTTCCTTTCTTTTTTTTTAAGATCGACTATATATCTCGCTGACTTTTGCAGTCATTTAGGTTGGGATTTGGGATAATATGAACACTACGGGCTCCGATACGTCAGCGTAATAATTGTGCGCAACGAGTTGTAACCGACACGCTTAAATTCCATCTATAATCGCGTAAAAATGCATCAACGATGATTATACTTTTCGTAAAACGTTCAACGTTGCACATGGCACAACTTTCCAGAGCACGATTTTTCTTTTTTCCAATTTTCCGACAAACGTTAAGTCGAAAATTCGATATGGAGCTGTTGCTCGCTTGACCATATCAGACTATACTGAATCATACTGAATTTGAGAATCTTACTTGGTAATTTGTAAGCTTACATGACCGAGGTTATTTTTCAAGCCATGACAGTGCTGCCAGTGCGGCAGAAGATAAAAGCCCTTGTTGAATTTAAAATAATAAGCTGCTGTCGGTAAGTTAGAAATCGTTTGCGTCTAAGTGGCTATCAGTAAGGTAGAAATTGTTTGTATCGATTTCGTTACTCCAGTTTGTTTATTTACCGGTTATTTAACAAAAACAAGTGATTCGAGGTTGCATTATCACAAAATGCATTCGCACATAATTAATGATAATTAATGAGAAATCTATGATTTAGTGACAAAGCCGCGCAAAGTGTAAAATGCCATTTTTATTCTTTACTTGACATTGTTATTATTCGTGGTCAAAGACACGCGACCAAGATGGCAGCGGCGAGAAACACAATTTTCTGCTAATCTGACAGTTTGTTGTCGTCGCATACACGAATGCGTTTTTCCTCATAAATATTTGATTAAAAACTCGCGATTTTACGACGATAAAGTGACAAGCAGATAGGTAATTTGGCAAAAAAATAATAATAATGACCGCAAAGCGCCGAAAAGTGTAAGAGCAATAACGCCAACAAACAATATGGTGTTTGCTTTTGTTCTCCACGCAATTAAAGTTCATAACGGACACGAATTGAATGTCACGTTTTAATTTCATTAATTGTATATAATCGTCTCCAGTGCTTTAATAAAAAGTGAAAAAAATCATCGTAATCTCCGATTGTGAAGCGTTTTACAATTGTCAATCACGGGATGTCAAAAAATTCGTTATTTCGTTGGACGCCGCCGAAAGATGTCTTGAAAAACGTCAAGTTGGTATGTAAATGCAAACAATAATGTACGTGAAAATCACGATAAATTCAATTGAAATTTATCTTCGAAATTTTGAATTTTCTATACCCATGAATATCGAATGTTTTTTAACTTTGCGACCTCGAAATATTACATATCTCGAAACACGTGCTACATAACCTCAACTTCCCAACAAACAAACGATTGGCGATCTCGTGATATTCAGTCTAATCTCATGCATATTGCATGCAATTGCATGTTTTCCCAGCAGATAATAAAAAAACCCAGCTTTTTTACCATATATTTGTTTTGATGACATATTTAAAATATAAAAATTGAAATATATATTTTAAATAATTATCATTATATTCATTATTATTATTTATCAATTATCAACTAATAATAACTATTAAAATTCAGATGGAAAACAAAAAAGGATACTTTTCATTCAAAGATTGATATTTTTTCAGTAATATGACATCAAAGAGTTCAATGCTTACGAATGATTTCTCATGTAAATACTTACAGACCCAAATAAGGATAAAAGCTTGTGAGAGCTATGCGAGAGACGTGTAAATTACGAAGGGTCATGCGAAAAATCAAGTTTCGATCGTTGAAAATCTGGCGATAGCCGAGGCATTTTGTTCAAACAATGGTGTTGATGAGAAAAAAGAAGGGAAGGACGAACGGTGTCTGATCGGCATCGATATCCAATGAAAATCTTACACGGAATGATCGCAACGGCATAATTTGCACTGTGATAGAGTTATTTTTTTTCAAAACAAGTTTACAAATATGGCGGAGAACACACCGAGTGCGGAATATCCGCTTCACAGATGTATATTTCGGGGAGATCTCAAGACTCTTACTTCGCTAATAAGAACTCAGGATATTTCTGAGAAAGACAAGCAAGGTATGTACCGCAAAATTCGATTCTATTCCGTTCTTCGATTTTACCGAACGATCGTTGTCATCAAAGAAAATAATTTTCTGCAAATGAGTTATCTATAATTAAACTGTTGCAGGAAATACACCTTTACATCTAGCAGTGATGTTGGGGCAAAAAGGTACATTTTCAAATTAAATTAATCAACGATGAAGTTTGAAATTATTTCCATCATTGTTTCTTTATTTTTTAACTTCTTTAATAATATGTTTTTACTTACAGAATGCATTCAATTACTGCTCGCGCATGGAGCACCTGTAAAGGTAAAGAATCTCGCTGGTTGGAGCCCTTTGGCCGAAGCAATAAGTTACGGAGATAGGCAAACTAGTAAGTGAAGATTATTCATAGAAATTCGCAATTGAAAAAACCGTCGTGATTTTGCATTGTACATTTTACACTTCCCCACAGGGTTGTCAGTGATTCACTATTGTCACTATTGGTCACTGTCTTGAAATCGTATTACTTTTTTCACTATTTTTGAAATTTGGTCACTATTGTTACTATTTCAGAGCTTAAAAGTGGTTAGAATAGGGGTGCCGGTTAGAATAGGGGGCAAATCTCGTAAAATCAACAGAATCGGATCACAGATGAACAAAGGGGGATTTTGAACCGTCAACGATTACGAAGAAAATGAGCCACAATTTTCAGTATACCTTAAAAAATTTGCAAAAATCGACGGTTGATTTTTAAAAATCTGCCAACAATCGAAAAAATTCACGAAGTAAAGGCGCGAGACGCGTCACTCTGTTGTCCACACTGTGCAGGGAAAATTTTCGGAAAGACGCGAATCTTATTGTCGCGATATTCGATTACTGATTTGTTCTATGTCACATAGTAAAATAGAGCACTGAAAAACAGGTAATATCGGAGAACAATGAGTCGAAAAACACGTTTAAGCTTGTTGAACACGAGCCCGTGAACTGAGACAGTCTACGACGCTGTTCACTGTTCAGTGAGAGCTGGAGAGCAGCGCGCGCGTACGATCGAGTCGATGGGTGAATCGAAGTACATTGTAGAGATCGTACGGAACAACGGAACGCCACAACATCCTGCATCGTGGCGCGCTCTGTCGGACTTAGACCTAACTTTCATTACATAGGTCAGTGGGTCAGCAGCTGTTGTGAAGCGAGACGTGCTCGAGACTAGGTCACGATTATTCTCGGAAAAAAATCCTCTCCATATTCCACGAATAGCTTCCAAGAAATTCTATGTACTACTGACGTTACGGGGGAATTCCCTCATAGGGGAGCGACAATTGCGGTAAAAAAGAATGAGATAATGAAGAGCCATAACTCCCGTGTTTTTGATCATACAGACTTCTTTCATGCGTCATTGTCTTCGCTCTCAAATTCTCAAGTTACCTTTTTGTAGTTTTATTTTTTTCGAAATTCTTAAGGGGGTGCGCAGAGAATAAATTTTGGAACAGCCGTAACTCCCGTGTTTTTGATCATTCAGACTTCTTGCTGGCGTCATTTTCTTCGTTTTCAAATTCTCAACTTACTTTTTGTTAGTTTTATTTTGTTTCGAAATCCTTAAGGAGGCACGCGGAGAATAAATTTTGGAACAGCCATAACTCCCGTATTCTTGATCATACAAACCACTTTCAGGCGTCATTGTCTTTGCTCTCAAATTCTCAAGTTACTTTTTTTTAGATTTATTTTTTTCGAAATTCTTAAGGGGGTGCGCAGAGAATAAATTTTGGAACAGCCATAACTCCCGTGTTTTTGATCATACGGACTTCTTTCCGGCGTCATTTTCTTCGTTTTCAAATTCTCCAAGTGTCCTTTTATAGTTTTATTTTTCGCAATCCTTAAGGGGGTACGCAGAAAATAAATTTTTGAACAGTCATAACTCCCGTGTTTTTGATCGTAGACTTCTTTCAGGCGTCATTTTCTTCGTTCTCAAATTCTCGAAGTGTGCTTTTTTAAAAAATGCAAAAGGGTATGCCTTCGAAAACTTACAAAAATCGATGGTTGAACTTTAAAAATCTGCAAAACATTGAAAAATCGTCAGAATCGGATTACCAAAGCGGCGTTTTGAAACTTCTACGATTACGAAGAGAATAAGCGCACTCTAGAGCATAGGTTTTGAGTAGAAAAAAAAAATACACCTATTTTAGTACTCAGATTTAATTTTTGCCAAAGTACAAAAAACAAATTGGAACAAATTTTTTTAAAAAACCTTATATCGATGTATTTTATCCCCCTGAAGTCTAATCTATCAATAGATTTCTCAAAAAATCAAAATTTTTATGAATTTCCATCAAAAACATTTTTGCTCAATTTGAGCCCCATTCTGGAAAACCTCAAAATCGCGAAATTTCAAACGTCTATAACTTATTTAGACGAAAAAGTCAGTATTATGTCACTATTTCTGTGAAGGATAAGTCACTATTCTACTATTTTCGTTGGCCCTCTGAAACGCTGGCAATCCTCCTTCCCCATTATGTTGTTTAACCCGATTCCGTTATCGTGGGTCGCTGGAGACCCGAGCGATTTTTCTTTTCTCTCATTTCTCTTGAGAGGTACATGTTTTTATGACGAAAAATAAAATATTTCTTTAAATTTGTACGCAATCTTCATCACGTGTCTCCTTAAATAATCATTTTCATTGCAGTTTTATCATTAGTGAAAAAATTAAAGCACCAAGCAAGAGAGCAAATGGAAGAAAGACGACCAAATTTAGTATCCGCATTGCGCCAGATGGGCGATTTTTACATGGAACTAAAGTGGGACTTTCAGAGTTGGGGTAAATTGTGCGAAAATTTCATTCAAGCACCGTAAAAAAGAATGCGGGTATTCATTGTGCTTTTTTCTTTCAAGTTCCTCTCGTATCCAGAATATTGCCCTCGGATATATGTAAAATACACAAAAGCGGCGCATCGATAAGAATGGACACGACGCTCGTGGATTTTAATGATATGCGATGGGAGAGGGGTGACATATCCTTTATTTTCAACGGAGACCAAAAGCCTAGCAAATCTTTAACCGTCCTGGACAATAAGGCCAAACTTTTTCAGAGGGTTCGATACGAAGTGAGCATTTCTGCATTATCTATCATATGATATTTAATTAACTAATATTATAATCATAATAATTACACGATGGCCCTTAATTATTGTTTTTATGCAATTATCAATCAACAAATTGCAGGAGACTGAACTGGAGATTGAAGACGAGGTCGACATTCTCATGTCCAGTGATATTATGGCTGCACAAATGTCGACAAAGGGCATTACTTTTTCTCGAGCGCAAAGTGGTTGGATATTCAGGGAAGACAGGAAGGTACTCTTGAATTTTCCGTAATTCACAAAGGATTACCATCAACGAATTTCGCATTAATAAATAATTGTCTCATCAAGGGGATGGTTCTATTAACGCTCCCACGTGGTTTTCCGCGATTGTGAGATATTGAGCTAAAATTTGAAAAACAACAATCTCGAAAACGTACCGATAGAATGAAATCATTTTGATGTTACGTTTATCTTTATCTATTCTTTAAGGAAATGGTTGGTCCCTTCAACGCCGACATTTATCAAATAAACGGTATGGTATTGGAGAGCCGAAAGAGACGCGAGCATCTGAGCGAGGAGGATCTTCAAAAAAACAAAGCCATCATGGAATCTTTGACAAAAGGAAGCTCGCAGGGATTCGCGAATGGCGAGGTTCGACGATAAATTTAGACCCTACTGGTCGAACATTGTTTCACGAAAATAAATTAATAAATTAATCAAAATTAATTGCTCTTTTCAATTGATTCGATTTTGATTTATTTTTTCGCAGCCTCCAGTGAGAAGAGCTTCCTTGAGCCCTCCGCCAAATTCTCACATATCATGGGAGGAATATCTCGAAGCTCCGGCTGGACAATGTCCACTTTTGGGTAGAAGTCTTGTGTACAAAGAGAGCAGCAAATCGTTCAGAGCGACCGTCGCGATGAGTCCCGATTTTCCATTAACGGTTGACATGCTATTGAACGTTTTGGAGGTGACTGCGCCGTTCAAGCACTTCAGTAAACTCCGGCAGTTCGTTCTCATGAAACTTCCGCCGGGATTTCCCGTCAAGATTGACATACCGATTTTGCCAACGGTCACCGCCAAAATAACGTTTCAAGAATTCGCTTTCAGAAATGACATTGACGCGGATCTGTTTCAAGTACCCTTGAATTATTTCGAGGACCCCATGAGGTGAGCTAGGATCTCGTGCAGTTTCATATAGATATTTATGCGCATATGTATAATTTTTTTTCGTTGATAGAAAAAATACAAAATTTTATATATCGAAAAACGAATGTCGAGAAAGAGTAAAATTTCTAGTGGGTACCCTGAAATTTCTAAATTGTCGTAATCGTTGTCGCATTTGCAGATTTCCCGATTTATGACGCCTTGACATCCTAATATTAAACGAGGTCAATTATCGGAGTGTTTCGGGACTGTTCGCGACACTCGCGAATCGACTGGTGCTGGAATTCTATCTTGACGGTTAGCCTTTTTCGATGAATTTTATTTAGTCACTGTGTCTTATTCGAGGAATAAGTCATCGATACGATAAAAGGTCGCTAAGATTAGCGATGAAAAATTGCTGGAAAAGAAAAATAAGACAAGCGAAAAATTGACGAAAAACGGAGAAAAAAAAATCAAGCAAATTTCAGTAATGAAAGACGCGCATGAGTATTTCGAATGACGATGCGTTTGCATTCATCGTGCGAAATCAATAGATAATCAAATGAAATTGAAGATGAAGAAATATGTATGATTTTCGCTGTTTTTAATATTAACGGAAGTGTACAATCTCAACAATAAAGATCATGAAAGCATTGTCGAAAAAAAACAACCGATGCTGATCAAATCTTCATTCATTGAGAAGTGAAGGGAAAAACAACGCCCGAATTAATAGTTCAGTGGCGCCGAAAAAAAAGTTACAGTTATTAATATTTCAGAAATTAAAACGAAAATGGAGTTCACATAAGTGTGCTGCAGCATTTGCTCGGTACTAAAATTCAAAATTAAGGGGGGAAATGAATCTTGGAAGATTTTTCTTCTATTCAATTTTAATACTTGGCGTCAAGACCCTGTCGCTACTTGATATTTAATCCATCAGTATTCAATCTCGATTCTCACTGGAGAAAATCTGAAAATTCTAAAAAATATACTTTAGTTTTTCCCAAGTATCGTTTCTGTTTCAGTACGTTGCTTCAAGGATACTTGACATCATTGGTTTTAAAAATGTCACTCTTCATGCGAATGCCAATGTAAATTCATGTAATTCATAAATTCATATATATATATGTGCGTGTGTGTGTGTGTGTCTTCGATGCAACGATTAATTAGCTTCCCTGTTATTCGCGTCGTAGAGCATCGTGGCATATATCAAGCGCAATTCTCCCCCATGACAGCACATCTGTTTGAAAAATACGATACCGATATCTCATTCGATAACAAAACCAGCTGATAAAACATCACATTTTTCCTTGTCCAGAGCAAAATCGCCTTGTCGGTGAAAAATTAGCCGTCTCACTTTTGGATGGTTTTTTTTTCTTCCATAAAAGGGAAAAAACCAATAACAACCTTAATTTATGAATTCACCAATTTTACTTTGAAATAAAAGTAACAAGTTGTCAAAAAAATAGATCGAATATTCTTTTTTTTCTACGACTCAAGAAATCGAACTTTTATCACAACTATATCTGTGCGAGATTTTTACGAATGGTTGGGTGAAATAAAATTTATTCCAATCGATAAAAAAACATTTCACACCGATTCGATTGTCGATATTTTTTGCGACGATTTACAGTTTAAAAAAGTGGGATTCTTTTGTGAATAAAAAACACCATTGCCAATACTAAAAGTACTTTTGTCATTCCACGAGGAGATGAATCCTTGCGATTTAGGCGTGTGAATTTTTTTTTTCTTCACTACACTTCAGCGTGGTTGGATGCAACGCAGGCCTCAGTAAGATCGTCGAGCGATGCAACGTGAATATAAAAATTCGTACGATTCCAATCGAGCTCCGAATACTGGAAGACCGGTAGATCATCAGTGAGAAGATAAAACTTTTTTGCCTTAAGATCGATGGCTAGATCGTTGGGGAAAATCATTGTCTCGTTGTCCTGCGCGATCATTCCTGAATAAGAAGAATCAGTTCAGATTTTTGTTAATTAATTAATTTACGGACGAACAAAATTATTAATAACGATTAATGTTTATTTTTGTCGAAAAAAATGTATTCATGAGAACAAACAAGGAAAAAACAAAAAACAATGTTTTTATTGACAATTCATAAAAATTTCGAGTTTCCGAGGGAATCATTATTGAATTCGTGTTCAGTGGAAAAAAATACATCGCCATAAAGCCCGAAGAAAAATTTTTTTTTTTTTTGCAATTTGACAAAATTTGAATCGGTTCACTAAAATGCCTCTAATTTATTTTATAGATAGAATTGTGGCTTGGACATGAGCTCATTCTCTTCGTAATCGCTTAAGCTTCAAAATCCCGTTTGATTCTTTCGAATCCGATCGGTTTTCAATTTTCGGCGGATTTTAAAAGTTGGATCATCGATTTTTGCAAATTTTTTAAGGTTTGTGCAAAATTGGCCAAAAATAGAGTTGAATTGTCTTTTTTCAAATCGTTTAAAAACCATATTTAGGTGGAGAATACACCGCTCATTACGAATCGCATAGAGATTTTGCCGGAAAAAAAATTATTCATCAGATAAAGCGGATAGGAATATTAAAATAATGTGTTTGTTGCTATTCATAAAAATATTAATTTTTATAGTGTAGTGTAGATTAGTGTTTAGTGGCAGAAGAGAGGTCAGCTTCATCGTACAAAGCTCTTAAGGGCCTTATCTATACGGTGAAGCTGACCTTATCGATTCCATTCTTGTATTAATCTCTACAATCAGTGTAACATCACTAATTATATTTATTTAATATTATATCAGCGTTCATTAAGCGCAATCGCAAAGTGTTTACTACAATAAAAAATATTTTCGAAAAGAAAATAAAGTTTACTCACGGAATGTGCTGGAATTAAGGTCCGAATGAGTGTCCCAGCATGCAACGGCGTTTCTATTGACCTGAGTGAAGTAAATAATTTTCGTTCTCGAATCCAACACCATCGCGGTTCCCTGAGTGTTTTCACCCTTGTTTCCCAATATCCGGAAATGTTTGAAGTAATCACGATCCTCGATGCCCTCTTTTTTCTTGAGGCGTTTTGTCGATACGGCGAATTCGGTTGTGCTCGAAAATGGATGAAAATAGAGAGTTCTGTGCGTGTCATCGAGTACCGGACTCAGGGTCAGACCAAAAAGACCATCGTTCCATTGGAACTCAAGTCCATGTACATTGTAATCTCCTGTTTGAAAAGATAATGGAAAAAAAACACAATTTTTGAAATTTGAATGCTTTTGTCGTGAAAACTGCGGGTTTGTATTTATTTTTAGCCTGATTTCTTTAAAACTGTGTACCTTTCAATGGATCATTGTGGAAATAGTTGTGGTTTATTCTCCAGGAATCATTTTTTCCCAGGCTGTAAACTACCAGGCCGTAACCACCGAGATCGGAATTGTAAACGTAGGCGTCGTCGCAATTGAGCGGATCGACATCGACAGCGCTATCGGCGAAGAAGCTGTTGGGCGTTAGATCACTTTCCTTAAACGTGTATCGGTGAATAATCTGAAAGATACCAACAAAAATCCTTATTGCCTGATAATTTTTCCAAACGTTTCGATCGAATGAGTCATTGCGTTATCAATTTGTCGAAAAGTTTGCTCATTCCGGAGCTGATCCAGCAATTTTTAAAAAATGCCCTCTTCCGAGGACAATCGACGATAACGTTGAATAACTTTATAATCGATTTTTAGTGACCTTCAAACTTTTCTAGCGCTGCCAAAAATTAAGATATCGGGAGGAATCCTGCGCCATTCTCTGAATCATCGCGCGTTCCCACGATAGCGGATTACCTCACGGATTTATAAGTCGATTGTTTGCAATGAAATCCAACTTTTCCGACAGTTGAAAAAAAAAATCTACTGGGATCCTTCTGAGGGACCTTCTCGATCAATTTAATGTTATCGATACACTATAGACACATACATTTATTTTTGATGATTTATTTTTCGTATCGAAGCTCAGATGAAGTTTCTTATTACCTTGTCTGTCTTCAGATCGATGGCAATCAATGTCGGAGGTCTGACAGATTTGAACTCGCCCAAAATATCATTGACTCCACTGTCAACAGCCCACATACGATCACACGCGTCTATTCTTACCCTCAGAATATTGATAATTGCGTCGTCATTGTGGATGTTGTTTGCCTCCCAGTCGGGATAAGGGTTGAGAAGGGGTGAAGTTTCGTCTTGAAAAAAATTAATTTAAATTAAATGTTGGAATGGTAAACCAACAACTGCATGAATAAAAAATCATAAAATAATTCTTATATTATAAGTTTATTGTAACTGGGAAAATACTTTAAACACCGGCGAAAATGTATCACACGATTGAAACTCACTTTTGGCAATTGCTTCGCTGAGATTTATGTAATTCAGATTTGCAGGTACGCCTTTTTTCCATCTTGGCACCGTTACAAATAATTTGTCGCTGTAAGCATTAACGCCAAGCGGAAGATTGTTGGTCGGTACAAAATCACCCGATTCAATGTAATCCTTTCGCATCGAGTCATTCGGAAAATTCCAATCGAGCTGTTTCCACGAGAATAGGGGATGAAGAGGATTTTCACGACCACTGACAATGGTCAGACTGACCAATAACAGTAGATACCACATCCTGCTCTTTGCAACCTGCAATCAATTCATAAATTGTAAAAAAAAAAAATAATAAAATAAAAACATTGTTCGCTTCTCGATCTCTATATCTATAATTCTGGCTGTCTAACGCTTCCTCATTGTTCGACGATAACTTTTGTTGCGTTTAATTTATTTCTCATTCATGCCACACCCTCGATGGACGCGCCTTGAATAAATCTCACGTGGTTTATTGTTTTTTTTTGTGCCTGTGTGAGGAGAACGGGATCAACAATCGAGCTATTCGTGCGATGCAACGACGAATACCCTTTTTCGATGAAGAAATTCGGCATTATATAAAGATTGAACCGTTGTTTCCTATAAAAAAAATTACTTAAGAATCGAGAAGACTGAGAGGAATTTGAAAAAAAAATATTAATTTTTATTTAGAACTGAAGATCTGAATAATCGTGACTAAAAATGAATCTTTCGGAAATAGATTCATTACTGTTTTTTTCAAATTTAAATTGAACTGGCAATATTTTTCATTGAAACCTAAGAATGTCGAACAAGTTAGTATAATTGTCGTCTTTTTTTAAACAGTTTTTGGCAACGGTAAAAAAATGATTTTAGGAAATATTTGCAAAAGAGCGAGGGAGATCGGTAAGTCCAAAGGCATTCGGAAAAGAACGTTGCGAGTCAATTTGAGGCCCCGGAAAATTCAGAGTTACACCGATATTTGAAGGAATATGCTATATTTGAATGTTTGAGTGTGTGAGAAAAAAAGTATGTGAAAAAGGTGCGGGCATCGTGCGAGCTGTGTCAACGAATTTCGACATAATCGTCGCCTCTGAGATACATCACGAAACGCACACTTTCTCCCCTGAAAAATCGTTTGTCACTTTGTCAGTCCGAGGACTCCGTCGCGATTCTTGGAGTTGTTTAAGTCACGAAAGTTAATTTTTCATTTTTTTTTTTGTTTTGTTTAAGAATGACACCGTTCAAGGCAATGGAGATCAACGATACGCCTCGCCCGTCCGTATAATTTACCCGGAACTAATTCAAGGACTTATTAGTCACGAAGGCCCATCGTTGCTCTCGTTTCAATTAGCAATTATAATGGAAATTAATTATCCGGTCGATCCAAGTGCATCTAATTTTCACAGGAAAACTCTCAAACAAAATTTAGATCGTTTACGAAAAAATTAATAATCAAAATAATGATGAATAATAATACAAAAATTATTCGTAAAAAAAAAGTTTCATATCATTTCAATCATGAACTCAAAAATTCCATTTTGCTTCTCTGCGAAAATAGAATTGAAAAATTTGGAAAACTATTCGGTCACAGAAGTATTTTTTAAAATAGAAAGATAATATATCTGCAATGTTGATCATTTTTAATGACATTTTTAAATTGTCTAAATAGACAAATGAAATAAATATGTGAGTAATATAGAAAATCAAATATAAAGAATATGGTTTTTTTTCAAGGGGATAAAAAAAAATGACAATAGTATTGGATAATGACATTATCATCCTGTGCTTGTGTTATTAACATGATGAAAGGATCATTGTCCTTTCTCACAGTTTTTCATCGCGCCGCAAATAATAACGTGCGCACCGCCCGTGACTGGCAATTTATAATGGCCTCGGGACAAATGGAAAATTAAATGATTCGGCCATTCTCTTAGATCGTTAGATCGACGCTGCTTAAATTTCGTATATATATCTCACGCACGGAAACATGAAACTGCTTCCGATTAGAGAGAAACAGCGAAAATGCAGAAAATCATTAAATAATATTCGAGAAAAAAAATAATTATTAAAAAAAAAATAGATTATTAAAATACGATTCAAGCTCACAAAGACGATTTATTAATGTTGATTGTCCTGATGATTAATTAAAATTCTATTGGTTAAATTTTTCTGAGCCCTAATAAAATAAAATCAAAATAAATATGTTAATCAACAGGAAAGTGAATTAATTAAAATTTCGAGCAATGATAGCAATTTGTTTTGTGGGAATGTTAATAAAAACATCAAAATATTTGAATCTACTAGTTTTTTAATTAATTTGAATGCATTAATTGACGAATACTTGAATGTCATTTTCATAATTTAATTGCTTTTTTTTCTCTGTCAGGTGTTGAAATTGATTCTTGAAATACGAGATCTTATCGTGATTCTTGAAGATGCACGTATCGCTAATTGCACATAGAAAATTCAAATGAAACACTCGAGATGCTATTAGATTGTTTTTTTTCTCTGACTGCTGGATAAACGCCGAGATTTTTTTTCACTCACCTTAATGACAAGTCGAGAACCGTACACTCTGGAGAACGGTACAGTCGTGAATGACTCTATGGTGAGTCCACTTCCCTTTTTATAGGCGGTACGAGACTAGTCTCTGGTATATATTGGATATTCCAAGTGCGATAAAAAAAATCATCAAACCCCCTTCTTTCCCCACCTTCTCGGATTTGGTTCGAGATTTTTTCCACGATTGTACGAAGTCTGAAAATCATTACAAAATTTATTTCAGGTTTTTGTCATGAGCTGTTATTTTTTTTTTTAATTTTCGTTTAATCAAATAAAAACGTTGCAATAAAGAAAAGTGGGAAAAGTTCTAAAAAATTCACAATTTTATTTTACACTCCTCAAGCCATGAAACATGATCTTGATTCTTCATCCACAATTTATGAATCAATTGTTTGGATTCAATTTACGACCATTAAGCAATAAAACAGGATTATAAAAAAGTAATTAAATTAAATTTCGCTCCGAAATTAATTTTTTTTCTTCCAACTATCCTCCTACAAAACACAATATTCCTGCAATGTTGCTGAAATGTTGCACGACAACATTGTAATATTGCAAAAAACATTGCTGCAATGTTGCCATGTCCGACGATTGAAATATTGCTGCAATGTTCCCCAATATTCCAGAAATATTGCATCCAATCAATATGCAATATTCCAACAATATAACTCGTATTGCACATTCAATATTTCAGAAATATTACCTGCAATGGAAACTTTATCATTTGAATTATTGCATAAAATAAAAATATGTAGTTTTAAGTCCATAGGATTGTGCGACCACAGAGCGCGGGTAAATATTCCAACAATTGATTGTTAATTGAGGACCCCGATGCTGGTAATACACCGGACTTTTATCGGTGTTCGGTGGCTCTCTCGCCAGCGCGAGAGCGCTCACCGACCGCCGCCACCTAACGGATCTCAGGCGAAGTGCCGAGATCGTGGCAGGCCCCAGGTCATCCCATTACAGTATACACTGCGACCTCGATAATCGGTACCTCGATCGTTGCAATTGCTGCGTAGTGGGAGAAGCGCCAAGCCAATCGCGTCAGGCGGCCGTCAGCCACCTTGGCTTATTTAAAAAAATCTAAAAAAATTTTGGCTTCTCGTAGACTTGCATACTTACTGTCTGCCTCTGGTTATGCATGATATTTTCACATTAGAATATCACCTCCGTCAGGTTCCCCGGATTTTACATTTGAAAATTTCGTGTAATATCCCGAGTGTTAGAGTCCAAACCGAAAAAATCTTCAACACTTCCTTGGCACGTTTGTTAATTATTCAAAGGCGGACTCTCTTGGTCAAACAATCCACGAATTATCTCGAAATAATAATTTCGACGGTACGTAAAGATATTACAAGTCTGCGTGTCTTATGAGAGAAAGACAATCAGCGTGAACAATTTTACATAAAATTATTCAGTGAATATTTGTCGAGGTTTTTTTTCTAGTATTGATTTGCATAAATTATTCATGAACAGCGTGTTTCTTGTATTTTGAAACTAATTCGCGTGTCGCCCTGAGGAGGCTTTACTCCGAGATCAATGGATTACGAAAAATTCTCAATATTTCATTTTTTCGTGTCGCCAGAAATTATTTTTCGTGAAAGATTTACTTTTTTTCTTACAATTATAATTGGTTATATTTGAATGTAACATGAAACATTATGCCGAGAGAACTATGCAACAAACGATGTTAATTATTTAAATAAAAAAATGATTAATGTTTTTCTAACTCTAATATAAGTTGCGGAAGCAAAAAAAAAATATCTAAAAAAATAATTTGTGTCGTAGAATGTCAATGAGTGTTGAATTTAAAAAATGAGACGAACCACCAAAAAGTGCGTCGTAAATATTTCTCACGGTACTCGACATTCGGACTCGATTAGATCGGCGGGGATTTAAATATTTTCATCCGGTGTGCGGTCTATTCACAAACTTTTTATTTTCGTCGTTGTCGTTTTATAAAAAATTTCCTGATGTTTATACGATTTTGCTACCATTATTTCCATACATCGTCATCAGCGTCTGAAAAAAAATACTGATGTAGCGAAATTATCGGCGATTTCAGTTTTACCGGAAATTCATTCATCGATTTAATTTTGCTTTCTTATGGAGGAACCTTTTTTGCTGTGATAAATTGTTTTTCGAGATTTTCATGTTGGTACATTCAGAATATTTTAGTAATATACTCTTGAAGTCATTTGGATTTCGCTGAAAATGAAAGATTTTTTTTGTTATCAGTGCGAATGGAAAAAAATATCCAACAAGTTTCCTCGATTCGTGCAGCACAAAAAAGTTACGAGAACATCACACTTATCGCCAAGTTCGGCTGATAAATTTCACTGACGTTGGAAAGTAGAATCACAATTACTTTTCTCGTGACGTGCAGCTCGTAAAAATTAGGACAGTGATTGATCAGCCACCAGGTCAGTCTAACAAGTTAGACCAATCATTTGTAGAATTGAAAAATAATTGTCAGCCCATCGATAAGAATATCGCTACTTGGCTTAGAATTATCAGAACTTTTGAAAAATTCATTATCCAATTTTAATTATAATTTTTTTGCATAAAGGCATAATTAGGGCATCAGCGAATCCTGAAAAAGACTTTCGAAAATGTTTAAAAATCCAATTTGTTGTCGCAGATCGAAGTTTTTGAATCAAAGTATCGCATAGAATCACGAGTAACCAACGTGCATTTCTTATTTGACGGTGCTGAAACTAATTTTGGTTTTTCCAAAAAAAAAACTTGTTTTTAATCGCCGAGGATATTTGCGGTTATTCAATGATAAAACAATCCCCTGCAATTTATACTTTGTGCGCGATTACTCTGTTATTAAAAGCAGCTAATTTAATGGGCTTGGATAATTGCCTTAAGGCGATTTTTTCTAAGAAATGCTCATCCGGATAGAGTCGAGAAGCGAAATAATAAATTTTTGCATGAACACAAAACTTGCTGGCACAACGAGAGATGCGAAAACCGGTTGAGGATATTTTCGAAGCATCTTGCTCCACTTAACATTCTTGCTGCACGGTTTATTAATGTTCAAGGACTGTTGTGGTCAAACAAAAAAAATCTTAATTTTCAAATGAAACAAATTTGAATCGAATTTTCAAAAATTTGGGACGATTTTTTAAAAGTTGGTTTGAAATTTTGGATCGCCAAATTCGCTACTAATGTCTTTTCTTCCCGGATAAGTTTACGTTTCTGAAATAATTAATTTCCTTAGAAAATTAACTTTCGCGCGCCCAAACATCTCCAACAAATAATTCGCCCGACTCCCTTCCGATGGATTCGCATCGTGATTTAGAATTTTTGCGAATAATAAAAACGCTAAACAGCCGACCATGTGAATCTAAAATAATTTACACAGGGTTGGTTCAATTGATGAATCCTCCTTCCATGAAAAATGATAAGAGCAGAACGTGTTCCTCGTATGAGATAAGAATCTGTCTCTGGTGTAACACCTGCGGTGGGATTTTCGACGGTATAGTATTTCGGATCGTTGGAACTTTCGTGGAGCCAAGCACCAAGGAGAATGATGCCAAAGACCACGATCATTACTTGTCTCATTTTTCACATCTCCGTAAGTAGATCCAATCATCAAGATCTGTAATAAATCGCTCATGTGCAATAAAACAACTGGTGGAATAAAAAAATTATCAATTTAGTCAGAAGAATTCTGCCGATTTGAATTTGCGTATTTTTTTTCAACAAAAAATAATTAACAATTCAACTGTGTATTATTGGCGTCATGACAATTAACCGTGCATTATCTCAGATGAAGAAAATTGATTTCGTAATTTATAGTCAGCGGATGCATTCGGCGAGTCTGTGCCCTCGGTTTATCGCTTTCAGGCCAGGGACACGATCCTTGTATCGCACAAAAATCTATTGTCGTTGTATGAGACAAATAAAGAGTACGGTAAAAAGTTGTACGGAAAAATAAAGAGAGACACAGTTCAGTATCGTAATTTTACGATGGAAAACGTATCATACCAATCGGACAAGGTAACGTAATTAAAATTGTTAAATTAAAAAGAATGTACAAAATTAAAATTAAATTTTAATCAAAAAGAATATCAAGAATATGAAAAATCAAAAATCACATCTCCACTGAACAACAAACCTCGCTCCGAACAACTTTACCGAATTATATGCTAGCTTTTTTTGTTTTTTTGCCAATGAAGTAAGAAATTCAAATGCAGGTTCAGAATGCCTTGCTGAGGTTATTATCATCCTTCGATTATGGCAACGTGAACCATTGCACGAGAGTGCTGACCAACAAACTGAAGAAACAGGAGGCCTTGGTGAGAGTGATCGCAATTGAAATTGCCGATGCCTATCTTGACAGAGCCGAAATGTATATCGAAACGATGGCTCACACGATGTACAGGGTCAATCGAAAATATTCCTCGTTCAAACGCGAAGAACAAAGATGCATCAGCAAGCTCGAGGGTTTGGAAAAGCTCGATTACGTGATCCGCGATCCTCACGTTGTCTCGTGTGTCAATAATGTGAGTATAAATCTGTAATTGCAAATGGTATATATCGGTTGGTTTTTGACGTTTTTCTTATTTTTCACTATCAGATAATAAAAGAAGTAGCGGCCACATACGCCACCGGTTTAGATCACATTTTTCGAACTTCTCTGCACTTTGAACATTTTCAAAAAACATATCAGCGTACCCTCGCCTCGCGGTTCATCGAAAAAGTGATTGATCCTCACAAAATCGCGACATCGCGTATCTTAGAGATGGCTAGAAAGTGCTTGGAATCGACTGTCATTGACGAATTTCAGTTGTTTAACACATTTAGAAAAACCAAGGAGGAGAATACTACTATACTAATAAAAAAAAAAACGAAAAAAATAGCCGATTATCGGCGATATATAAAAATAAGATTCTAAAAATATAAAAATAGAAATTTGAATGTGAACTGCGAAAATTTTATGTGGGATATTCCCTAACGATTAGCACATAAATAAAAGCGACTTTTAAATTTAAAAAATACGATAAACTTTGTATTTATTTAAAAACGAAGTTTCGAAGTTGAGAAAGGAATTAATGAACAAATTATCAGCCTTTTGAAGATTCGGAAGTCGATAAGAATATTTTAATTCGTTTTAATCAACTTCCATTCGAATCAATTGATCATTGATTATTTTTATTTTATTCAATTTTATTGAACCTTATTTAATTTAATTTATTTTATCTAATCTCATTTTATTTAAATTATTTTACGTGATCTTATTTAATTCTATTTTTTTTCAATTTCATTGTACATTCATCAATGATTTAAAAAATCTTTACCGATGATTTTTTCGTTAAAAAAAATACAACTTCTATTTACACGATCGACCACGAGCTATTTTGTTTGTACAATATAAAAAAAAATGCATGTAAATGCATCGCGCCGGGGCAGTTGAATTTTTGTTGGAAGAAAAATACGTTTTTGGTATTAAAAAATAGATTTTCTATTGATTGGAAAAAGTCAACCTGAGCGACAACGAGAATCTATAACGCCAGTCAAGATTATTTAATTACAAAATTAATCGATCGATCAATTGCAAATTAAAATAACAATCGATCGAACTTGCAATGTCTGATCGTTCACGAATTTTTCTACTCGCAGTCCATAATCGACGATCATTTTAATCGGTGTTGGCGCTCACGTTTTTTATACTGAAAATCTCCAATCGTGGTTTTACGAAATCATCGTAATAATCGTCTAATTATTCTTGGCTATAAGACATGCTCTAAACTTAAAAAAATGCATAATAGATAGAAAAAAATGCACACACTGCACAGACCATCGCGGAATGCTTGCGGTACTTTGTCTATCTGTGATAGTTATTATTGATATTAATTTTTTTTTTTTCGTCATTCACGATCGATCTTTCCAAGATCGAATCGTTCGATTTTTGCTCTTTCGTAGTATTTTTTTTCTTGCACAACGTTCGTAATCTCAGAGAGCAACTTCGGCTTCGATTTCTTTCGGCTTTCTTGATTTTTTCGTCTTTCTGCAATGAAACGTTAAAATTGGTTACATATATTTTCAATTTATAGACGTTCATAAAAATGTTGTACTTACTTTCCAAAATCTTCACCATCCTGAAGCGTTTCGGGCAGTGCGCAGCCGGTTGTTTCCGGAAGTAGAAAACACAATGAAGCACCGATGAGGGGGAAAATTCCAAAAATCAATGGCGGAAGCCAGACCTTGATCAGTGCCTGCAAAAAAAATTATAATATCCATTCGAGTGAAAATATAATATACGTGATCAAGGGATCATGGGACGCACGAAAAAGACTATTTTTAGATATTTTCAGGGAAAAATGTAAAAAAAAAAATCGATTTTTCTCAAAATGATCAAACTCCCATTATCCCTTAAATATATTTTACGATTATTTTTCATAGACACACATTCCACATGTATCACACTGTACTTACACGCGAATTTTCGAGCTCAAATCTTCAATATTATTCTGTGAATGTACTATATTATTCTGTGAAATATGTTTTATCGATTATATATATTATCTATATAAAAATTTAAAAAAAAAATTCATAAAAGTTTATTACCAGTGATACGACGAACGGGGCTACCATAGAGCCCATCCTGGCGCACATGCTACTGGTACCGACTCCAATATTTCTCACGACAGTTGGAAAAAGCTCGCCGGAGAATAAATAGGCAGTCGTGAACGACACGGACATCCCAACGATACCGAAACATGCCAAAATTAATCTCAGCCATGCCGTGCCTGTTACGTGGGAAGAGAAAACATTTTTGTTAAAACAAAAAAATAAATAAAACGACGATGAGATCAATGTTTATAGTTTTCGTACTTTGCGGAACAACGATGAGCAAAAGGGCTGCGATTCCGGCAACGCTGTTGCTGAGTATAAGAGTGATCCTTCGGCCGAGGGTGTTCATCGCCCACCAGGAAACAAAGTTACCCGGTATCTGTATCGCACCGGAAATGGCAAAGTTGACGAATATATTGCCACCGACTTGACCAACGTACTGGGTCATGCCAAAGAGACCCATACCGCATACGATCCAATTGAAGAATATCGCCAATGACTTTGTTCTCATGTTTGGCGTTCTAACGAGATCGAGAAACGACGCCTTGTGATCGGACGGTGTGCGTTTTGAATTCTGCAAAATGAGGGTAGATCAATTTCTAGAAAAATTTTATTGAAATTTTCTTTCAAAAATAAAAAAGGTTGAGACTATTATAGTACCTGATGAAGACAGTGCTTTCTGACCATATCCGGTATATCTTTGCCCTCGATTTTGTTGCACTTTGCGGCTCTCTGAAGTATTTTACACGCTGTTCTCTGACTACCGACTGCGAGCAGCCATCTCGGTGATTCTGGGACGATCCACCAGTAACTGAGGAGAATTATCGACGGCAAAGTTATCGCCAGTTGAAGATGTTGCCAGTGAGGAAACAAGTAAGCGAGTCCTGCCAGTGACATGTGTCCCAGACTGTATGGAATCTGATATAATACCGTAATGGCAGCTCGCCATTTAGTTCCAACGATTTCCATACCTAAAATTCAATAAAACTCAATTCATCAAAAAAATTTAATAAGCAACGAATTAATTGTATTTGGATTTAATGATTTTTCTAAACGATAAATGATAAATGATAAATAATGAATCAAAAAATCTTTAAAAGTTTGATTAAAATTAAATTGTGAGTAACTTACAGATTACGTAACTAGTGACCATTGTACCGCCGGTCGCGAGTGCACTGACTAATTTCAATCCGAGCAATGCTGTGTACCATGGGACAATGGCACAACCGATTCCCGATACCAGCTGCAGTATCACGGAAACCATCAATGGAATCTTTCTCCCGTACCTTCGCCATAAATGTAAATAAATGAATGAACAAATGAATAATTCAATATATAAATGAATCAAAGAAATTTTTTAAATTGCACACAAAAAAAACACACCTGTCAGCCAAACTGCCAAATATAACGTTACCCAAGAGAATACCAAACATCAATATTGATTGTTGAATATTTGCATAATGCGATCGACTGCATACCAAGTTCCACTGTAATCCAAATATTTAAATAATCATGCGTGCTCAAAGTTTTTTTTTTTTAATTGATAGTTTGAAAATAACTGACAAACAAATTTTGTACACGAGTGACAATTAATTTAGATAATAATTGTACAGTTGGAAACATTATTTTCATATTATGAATTCAATTATAATTATCATCTCAATTTTTTACTGTGATTTGAAAATTGAAATTTCTATAATTTTTTTCCGGCAAAATCGTTGATAAAGTTTACCTGGGAAATCGTGGTTTCTGGAAAAATGCTTCTGTCGAATTCCCATTCCGTACATTCCGTGTGTGTGCCGTTAATGCTGACGATGCACTGATCCTTCGTCAAAGTTCTCGCGGGACCTGTGCAATTGTATTGTTGTCCGAGCGGAGCGGCGAATACGATTGCCAATTGATGCCACGCGACTGGAAACTTGATGAGGGAAATAGCGAGACAAACGAGAATCTGCCATCTACCGAGTGCACCCATCGCCTCCTGGACGGCGTCGACCTCACTGTACTCTCCGCATTCAGGATCTTTCTCCTTTGTAACATTTTTGCCGTTGAGTTCAGCTAAAAAAATAAATAAATAAATAATCAATTGCAAAAATATGCAAATTGATAAACTCTCTAAATTTGCATGATAATTGCACGGCAATGAAAACCACTGCATTTTTCTAGACAAAAAATTAATGAGGTTGTGCTCTCTGAAATAACAATTATCGTAAAAAATACTGATCAGGTCACGAAGTGACCCAATCAGAAAATTTTATCGCCAGTGTACAAAGTTCGTTCTTTGACTACCAAGAAAAAAAAACATTTTTCGCACCAATTAATTTCCAATGAAAACGTATTTCTTTTTCGTAAATCGATAATAGAGCGCGTCACTCGGCGAGACAAACACAGAAATGCAAATCCTTCCATTGCGTATTTGTATAAAATTAATGAATCTTTCATCGAGGGGACTCTGTCGATGTCCCATCGAAGTGAATCGGTAAATTCTCATTGAGCGACTTTTCGATAAAAAGTGTATGATTGTTAGGATCTTAATTACAGTCAATAATTGTATGATCGATTTTTTTGGAATCGTACTTTTTTTTTTAATCCGATGGGATGCATAAGCGCGTATGTCCATGGAGACGCGTCCGGTGCAATTGATAAAAGATTATCGTCAACTTCCCCAATGAAATGGCATGTAACTACAGTGATCATGAAAGAAGGTCGGGCTAATCTACCAATTAAAAATGATGCGTCAAGATGCTACCAACAGCATCCACCCATGTTCCCTCGTTAATCTCGCAAGTGGATACATTTTTTTGATAGCACGCGAGGGCATTGTCAACTCTGATAGATGAGACACTACTGACGAGAAACTAGAAAGAAATAGGCCTAAAGAAAACAACTCTACCAGGCGAGAACTCTCTTGGGGAGGTCAACATGTTTATTGGATAACAACTCTACCGGCAAACAAGCTCTGTGAGTTCAACTCTGACAGAAATACATCTGATATATTTTCCAGTTTTATCTTTCAAAATTGCGAATGACGTTTTAAAATTGTGATTTTTTTTGGGGTCTGAAATCAAACTTGCATTAAAAATGAATGGCATCGTGTACCATCGAATATAAATCGTACTTCATTTTAATTATCGCGCAATTCATCAATTATTCGACTCTCGCGTGTCAAATATATTGGGGGTATGGACTTTGGTCCCCCGACGTAAAGAGGGAGGGTTTGACGACACAGATTTTTCCTCGGCAGGCCAGACGGTTCAAGGACCGTGCTTATGCGCGATTCTTCATAATCAATCTTTAATTAATTAACCATATCGATGACTCTACACTGCTTACAACCGTCGCGAATATCGAAGTTATTTTTTAACCGTATTTACTACCGATTCAACCCGAAATTATTTCATCAATGAACCGTCAAGAAAGTATTGACTCAAACTATATTTTAGAAAGTTTTGAAATAAATAAATTTGACAATACAATCAATTATAATCTATTCCAAATAAATTGAAAAAAAATTAATCCGATAACTTTCTAATAAAGTATTGTCTTGAAATTGATTCCTCAAATTTTCCAATAAAACGAAGCTTTTATTAACTATTTTCAATGTTCAATTTTTTTCGGGCCTCATTTAATAAAAAACCAAACTGTTTAAATTTCTTTAGCCCACCAAAATTTTTGTGTTATTTTTTTTATTCCTCAAGTATCTGAAAAATAAGAGGCGAGAGAGGAAATTTTCGTAATCTCGTGTCTGAAGTCTACGATATTGCAATCAAATTGCGAAATAATTGTAATAATGTGGCGAATGAGCGAAGTTTTGAGCGGAAAAAGTGGATTACCACACGCTCTTTCTCTCTTATTCTCTCGGTTAATTTGGGAATGAAGATAGAGAGAGGAATGAGAAATGTAATCGAGTCAAATTAATCTGTTTACTATCAGAATCCGTTGGCCAGTTCTCCGTCACGCACGAATGGGATGATAAATCCGCGTTAACAGGGAGGAGTGTCGCGATGTTGTAACTCGGGGATTCTTGATCGAGTTTACATTGTAACGAGTCACTATTTCACGATGAATTATATATAGGATACAAAGTGGGTGTGAGACTCGTTCGAGCGTTTTGATTCGTTCGTCGAAAACGCGATATGCAGAATATATACGATACATACAGGCTATTCCTTGCTAACTTGACCAACATTTGACCCTATGTTCTCGAGTTTTATTCCTGATTTTTCCTACGATTTTACGAAGTCTGATGAGCATTTTTATTTTTCTCCTTCAGCCCTCGAATAAGAAATGAATTAACCAGGAAGAATTGATTGAAATGAGGGAACTTTCCATTATCCAGAAATCACATGCTTTTTTTAATAGAATAATTTTTTTTTATTTTGAAATGTTGCAATATTTTTTACAGATTCTTCAAATTATTTTACCATCATTGCTTTCCAAATGGAAAAGGAAATCTCCAAATTGATGTGCATCATTTGGTATCACTGTGCGAGATCACAGAGGAAAGAAAAAGGAATGCTTAGGATCACAGAGTCGATTTATCATGAAATGCCCGACAATTTGTGTTTGGATATATATGCGTGCTCGATGCATGACGTTTTATGCGGGCGATCGTGACGAAGAACGAGCAATGACCCGTTAAGTGCCCCCTCGCGTGGTTCGTGCTGTCATCGTGATCGTCTTACCGTATTATTTCCTAAAATTTTATCTACAAATCGTCACGATGCCGATTTCGCACGATAGGAGAGAATTCAATTTGTCAATCGTGGAGAATTAAATGTCGTCGACTTTGTTCAGTTTCTCAGTGTATTTTAAATGATGAATTCTAGGCTGAAATTCTCATTGAAAACAAGAGAAAATGAAGAAAAAAATGTTTTTAATAAAAATTTTAAAAAATTTTGAATTTTTGCGGAAATGGTTGATGGATGATGTTCAGCAGGAAAAAAATACATCGAAATAAGCTCTTGAAAAAATTAAATAAATTTTTTTTTTGCAGATTTTTAAAGTTCGACCATCGATTTTTGAACATTTTTTGCGATTTTCAAAGTGCTCTTATTTCTACATGAATTGTGTTATCGAAATGAATCAAACACCATTCTTCGAGTTTAGTGACACCCTTGAAGTACGAAAAAGAAATTTTGGAATCAGTCAAACCGAAGTAAAGTTACGAACACTTGAAATTTCGCTATTTTGAGGTTTCTGAAAATTGGCAAAAAATTAGGACAAACATTTTTTTTTCGTTTTTAAAGCGTATTTTCGTGGAAACTACACCGCTGATTACGAATCACGCCGAGTTTTTGTCGAAAAAAAATTATTCACGATATAAAGCATAAAAAACACACATCCACTTTGGAATTCTTTTTGATGATATTTACAAAAATATTTCGAGGAACCCGTTGGTAGATTAGATTTCAGTAGCGAAAGCTTCACCGTATGGGTAAAGAATATCAGAAGTTTTTCGATTGATTAAAAATTTTGTAACGTATTCGATAAATTCGTTTATCGAGCGATTTCACGGATAGCAAGGTCGAGGTCGCGCACGTAGATTAATCGTGTCAAAAAGATCTTTCTGATATACTTTATAAATAGAAGCTTTATGATTCGATTAATCTCATTCTCGTCACTCTAGAGTCCAGAGACGCGGTCGCGCGCGTTTCTCATTCTCGCGAAATCATTCGATCAAGCACGGAAAAGAAGTATCAAAAGAACACGAGCATTGCGAAAATTTTATGAAATATTACTTAAAAAAAATAATAAATAACCGATAAAAATACGATTATTGACAAAACATTAAATTCACATTTTCATTACGTCGTGAAACTGTTTATCAGGGACAAGGTTTGTGGGCTGTTTTGCGCTGACGAATGACGCATTCCCTTATAATTCATTTCTTTATAATTCATTTGCTCGAAATTATATTGAGAGAGGGGATTATGTCGTCAATACGCGATCATCAAGATCGAGATTTCAGCGTTCTTTCTTCGTCACATTTTCGACGTATTATTTTACAAAAACAAAATAAACGTTACGCCGAACACCAGAATGAAAAGTCAATTGGTTTCTTTGATCGGTATCGATCGTTCATAATTAAAAATCGCGATCTACGATAATTAAATACTGTTCGATCAAAAAATATAAATCTGTTTGTTGAAAGTCACACGACGTGAGAGGGCGCCGGTCGTTCATGAATCTCGCATTCTCTCGCGTAATTATCCGTTTCATTCCAGTTTGCAACAGAAAATACTGAGATATTGAAATAATCGACGATCGATCGCCGCTTGATCATGAATTCGACTTTTAATCGTAATACTATACGTTTTCGACGATAGTTTCAATTACAAAAAAAAAATCATTCAATCGACAATTTTCTAAATGAAATAATTATTTGAACATTAAAGAAAAAAATGTATAAATAAGGAAGAAGGTATTGTTGAGAGTTAAAAAAATCAAGATTGCGAAAAATGCGAAACTGCTTGATTCGTTCGAAAAAAATCGTATATATTTCGGGTTTAACCAATGCCTACCGTATGTACGATGCTTACCACGGGCCTTTCGATACTTTTTATGGCAAGGGGCGTACGTCGACGGAGAAAGAAATTATCTTTATATATATAAATGCACGTCGCAGCTTGATCGATGCACGAAACGAGAATATGAACCTTGGGACGCTCGAGAACACCACAACCTTCGCCAAACAACTGCATTTTCCATCTTGGGAAAAACGGCGTGTCTAAAGGTCATCCTGTATTTCGTCACCCTCGTGAGACAATAAAAAAAATTATACATGTACTTCAGGAATCGATTTCGACGATCAATATCCCTTTGAAAAATCGGACAAACGATACGAGCTATTAAATTACTGTTTCATTTTTTTTTAGTATCCGTCAGTCTTTTAATTATTATTAATTTTATTATTATCAATTGATAAGATTTGTTCAATGGCGTTTGAATAATTTTTGATTCAATCACATTTGGCATAATTTTGTGACAACATAAATGGCACTGAGAGATGGAACCGTATGGTAATGAATGATTATCGATTTTTTTTCCTTTTAAATTTAAGGTCAACGTACCACATCCGTTGGTTTGTGAATCCTTCATATCACCGTCCCGGTAACTCCGCGGGTCAATTGTAATCCTCTTGAATCAACGAAAAATCAAATGGTTCGCTTATCCAAAATCGACGTTTTTATTTTTCCAAACTTTTTCTCCCTCGAATCAACCTTACGTCGTCGACTGGGCGATCCAATTGCTGGAATACACGAACAAGAGACGAGAAATATCAGTTACGAAATATATTAGAATGTAAATTGTTATGATAAGGGGGAACAATTTTTCCAATGCTATTTCACACAAGCCTTCATCCACAAATGTACATATAGAAATATGAGTGTGTGATAGTAAAAAAAATTGAGAGCATTGAATATAACCATTTGTATGGTATCTCTCCTCATCGATAAGATCAATTATTCAGGTGTTTTCTTGGATCGTTTGAGAAAAAAAATTCCTCAAAAACGTATATGACTGATTTTTTTGGAACCACAGTTTTCTACAGAAAACGAAACTTATTTACGTTCAGAAATTTTATTAGACGAGGAAAAATGAAATGAATTTGAATCGACAATTGACGACAAAACAAAAATGTTTCGTAGAGTTGAAAATATAATGTAAAATTTCCCGATTTAATTCTGAAGACTCGGCCGTATAATTTGTGGTACACGCGCTTATTTATGTAGATTAGTGAATACTATTTTAACAAACGGGCGACCAACGTTATTGACATCCATTGAGAACTTCGTTGTCGCAGAGATAAATTGAAATTGAAGAAAAAATTCCGATAGAACGAGGTATCGATTAGTAATCTTTGCGAATTGATCGATTATTTTGTAGTCGTTTCTGTTGGTCTTCCGTTGATCCGTTGATGGAACTCTAGTGAAATTGAGTCGGAGAGGAAGGAAGAAGCATAAAATCTTTGGACATCGATGTAAACGTGTCGTTATTATAAGATCGACTCGTACTGCGAAATAAATATTTAAAAATTTGTGCCCACCGCATTCAATTCGCTATAAAAACAAATGCGCGAATGGTTTTTTCATCGAACAAACATTGAATGAGGAAAGCCGATGGCAGAATTAACGTCACTCTTGCGATGTCCGTACATTTCGAAAGCAAGTGGCGCCATTATTTCGAAATATTGTTATCTCTTTTGTTCCGGCATGGTGACCGTTTTGATTTCTATTGAAAAACGGATTAATGACAGATCAAATTGGTCCTGAGAATCGTGTGACCTGATCAGAACGTACGATGAGTCAGGAGAGTTATCATTCATCGCGACGTCGTTTAAGGGTTGCTTAAATGGCTAAGTGATGAATAATTATAATTAATATAACTCACTAGAAATGGTGAATTATAAGTTATGGCTCATCAGAACTTTTCGGCTCTGTTGAAACTTAAAAAAATCATGAAAGAAAAAAACTTTTTTTCGTTTCTTCTCATGAAAATTTTTCTCGACAAAAATTCTGCGTAATTCATAATTGGCGGTGCATTTACCATTGAAATTTTATTTGAAAACATTTAAAAAAAAATTTTGACCTCATTTCTGGCCGATATTAAAAAACCTCAAAATAGCGAAATTTAAAGTGCTCACAACTTTACTGCGGTCTGACCGATTCTAAAATTTTGTTTTCGTACGTAAAGTTTATCACTGAACTTGGAGAATGTTTATTCCGAAGACTAATTTTTTGTAGAAACAAGAGCTTTTTGAAAAGCGCCGAAGAAAATGGAAAGTATGTGTTTAAAAAAATTTGCAAAAATCGAAAAATCATCAGAATCGGGTGAACCATGCGGGGTTTCGGAGCTCAAGCGATTATGAAGAGAATAAGCTCATGTTCAAGCCACAATTCCATCTAGAAAATAAATTACAGCTATTTTTGTGAATCAATTCAATTTTGTCCAAAATGCAAAAAAAAAATTTTAATTATTTTTTTTTTAGAATCTATCGATAGTTTTCTAAAAAGATTAAATTTTTTATGACTATTCATTAAAAACAACCTTTTTCTTATTTCATTGCGCTTTCTCATGAATATATCGCAATATTTCTGAGATTTATCTCCTCGGATACAAATATAGAATTTATTGTCGCTATATATACGCATATATATGTATATATCGAACATACCTAAAATATATCCAGATATATAATTTTACCATGTGAGGGGGGAGGGGGCGAGATCATAGTTTTTCTTTTATAGTAAAACCAGAAACCCGCAAATGGCTCGCGGGACGCAGCAAGAAAATTTCATGCTCCCGTTCGGAGTCTATCCATTGCCTCACACGAACCTTTTCTTCCCGTCTCTCAGCGCACATAAGCATACATTAACGCACGCTTACATGCATTTTTGTGCGGTCGCGCGCTGCAATCATTATTATCTCTCGGATTCTGTCTTTCTCCGCTTACGGATCACTGTTATCAGCGTACCACCTAATCACGCGGAGTAATTGGTAGGTCCAGCCGAGGCGTATACGAACCGCAGGCGCCAACGGTATATTTATATGTACTCGCACCAAGTTCATGTGCAGTGATATATATTTTTATGTACCAAATGGGTGAAGGGAGAAGAAAAATCCAAGTCTGCGATCGACTCTGATGAGAACCATGACGGCCGATAGCCCGGGTTCGAGACACTTTTTGCAGACACTTGGGGCATTTATGATTAATGAGGGAAAGAAAACTGAACGCGGTGGAGGGTCGAAGGTTGATAAGGAGCTCGTCGAGGGTATTTGGCACATCTGCGCGTTTATGCGCAACGATTACAGGTAAAATCACATTGGGAAACAAAATGACGCAAGCCACATTATTTTACACTTCAATTCGTGTTTATCGCGCCCTTAAGGTTGTTACGGACTGGCTCGTGTTTTTTTTTAAATACGAGGCATGGAAATCAATGATTCAAGGCCAGGAGGGCCTTGGCTTTTTTATGCTTTCGCTCAACAAACACTCTTTTAACGGTAAGGAGTTATAAAAAACTGCCCCACAGTATTTTTCACCTCAGATGTACTTTAGAATTGCAGTCACGCTGATACATTGACCTCGAGCTGCTTGGCAAAATTAACCCTTGCATTTTGTTCAGCGAAATTTTCAGTATTATTGTTAAATATTGTTATCGTCATCGATAAACCATTTGCATTCTACGAGATGCATTTTTTTTTTAATCGTTCCTTCGAATAAGATATTTCGACCTCGAGCGCTCTTAATTTGCAAAATATTCTCTCTCTTTATCCTCAATTATTTCTGCAGACTCTCGTGTTTCACTATATTTCGGCTAAATATACAATTACGCGCGAAATTTTCACGATAAATCGTTCACCGTACGATATAACAAAGTTCATCGTAATTACGAACTGTTGAAATGAGAAAAAAAAATGAATCGGTTTCAATGTACTGTAAAGAGAAACAAGTAAAGCCAATTATATGTTCGAGCGATCCGTTGACACTTTGATGAACATTATTTGAGCGTGAAATTTAATTTAAGAGCTATTATTTCACATTCATCGTTTCATCAAGTGTACTTCAACGGATTAATCCTAACGAAAGAAAATAATAAGCCCAATAAAAATAAATAAACTCGCTGAAAGATGATTAGACGAAATTCATCGTTCATTCATCAATTACGGATCGTTTGAATTCGTTCAACGTGACGAAATGTGATGTAAAAAGAACATATCGTGAATAAATTAAGACCGTTGAATTTTTGGGCTATAAATTTACGGGTCTAATAATGTATACAGATTGATTATACGTCGAGACGTTGAATGTAATTCAGCCACATTTTAACGAGTGTGTCTACGGTAGTTTTTTTTCCAGCACGTGTTGATAAGGTTTTTTTTAACATAGAGTCGAACACGCGTGCGGTGTTGAGCTTTTCTATCCAACGGTTCGACATAGGAGAGTCAAAGTAGGTGAAAAAAGTGATACGGAGAATGTAGAAGACACGTTAATTGATAGAAATACGTTTTTACTACCGTAATTTTTCCAATATAGGGTCGCGGCGTTCGGGGGCATCGAGATGCGCAATGAATTCGGTTCAACGATAAGCTTGACCCGGGACAGTCGTAAATGAAAGGCTGACTGCGACATGGAAATCGCTGAAATTACGATTATGAAAAAGGCCCGTATCACAGTGAATAATTTGGAACGGTCGTGTAAGAATTATAGGAAAAATATGAGAGAGCCGATGATGATGATCAGCTTCGGTTCGACCAAGGATCCGGATGTGATCGATCATTTATATACTTTGTCTTCAGTTTTCACGTTTCCAGGCCCCATTGGGATCATCTTTGGAATTTTTTTTTACTTCAATCTGCGTGAGTTGAAATAAAAATTAGTCGGTGAAGTAGAAAAATATGAAAAATCATTAGAAGCCAATTCATTTTCATTGTCGCGAATAAATGAAATATCACAGAGAAGAAAAAAAATCACAAGATAGAGACGGATATTTTATGATTCATTGAGCCGCTCTTGACACTCTCTTTCTCTGGCGTAATAAGAGCAAACATTATCGGAATTAACGTTATCTCGTTTCGACGATTATGACGAGTCTGCTGCCAATTATTGCGCGATCTCCGCTATAAAAGAGCCCGTGTTTTTGAAAGGTTTGTCATTTTTTTTTCGAGACTTAATTGAAAAAATCAGATGTATCGTTCATTTCGTTCGGAAATAAGTCCATAAGCATGCAGCTCGGTATTTACAAAAGAGTGTGATCATTGCAACGGCGTCAAGGTTTCCCCGCGCGCCCGTGACACAGAGAACGCGATCTTGTCTTTGCGTGGGCGAAAGTATCGCGGAACAACGTCACGTGTCCGAGCGACAGGTAGAATAAGTAAAAAAAAAAAGAGGATCGCGAGGTTATAAAAAAAAAAAAAGAATTTGAGCAAGTAATCTGCAATTCCTAATCTAAAAAGCGTCTTTGGAGAAACGCGCGCCTGCGCTATCGCGTCATCACGTGATCTCGCACGTTTGAAAAATGACCGCCGCATTGATTTCACTCTCGATCGACATAAAACTACGACGTTAACTCGTGATAATAACCGCAACGATGCGCTTTGAGAGAAAAAAACGCAATTTTCGACTTTGAACTCGATCGAAGAGAAACGAGGTGAATCGCTCCGGTATTCCGGACATTGGTTTTCGAATAATCAATAAATGGGTTAAGGAAAAAACGTTTGACTATCACGAGAGGGGCAAGGGATTCTTTTTTGCTTTAGAATTGCAAATACGACATTGAGTTTTATGTGCGCAAACGTATTAAATGCGCTCGCCGCAAGAGACACTGTCCACGAATATGGGATTGATGAGATTATTTTATATTCGAGGCCTTCCCGATGACGAATCAAAGTCAGAGGAAGAGAGAAAGAGTGGAGAAAGAGTAACAAAGATCGCGGTGTGACCGACTGAATGACAGGCAATTGTTTTGTTAAATGAGAAATAATTGACATTTAAAATTGAATAATTGACAAATGATGAATAATTGCTCGCAATTAGAACTAGTTGCGAGTTACTATTTTTGTTTACCCTACGGACCAATCATCGTTCGAATAATTCGTAACGTGCCATCGAAAAATTAATTAATTGGGGTCAATATCAATTTATCGAGCGAGCTCACTTTTATTTTTATTTTTTGGAAGTTTTCACTGCAACGTCAACTTTTCCTACCATAAATTAATCGTGGTAACTGCAATTCCGTTTAAATATAATAATTCAACGTTTTCTTCAATTTCGGGATATTATCCCAAAGAATTCACGAATGGCTTGAATAAGTTGAATTTAAGAAAACAGGAGATTTAAAAAAATTAATAAATCATTGTTGAATGCTTTTCTTTATATTATTGTCTTCAATTTTTTTTCCCCAAGTCTTCTTTGTTAAAATTAATTTAAGTTAATATTTAAATTTATTGAGAAATGTGAAATTTTTGATATCGGTAAACTTTTAAGCTTGTTTATATTTAGTAAGGTGTAACGTCTTGCAGTTAAGTTTCGCAAGCGTAGCGCGATATTTATATTTGCTTACTTTTGATCGCTGTTTTTGTTTATTTTTTTTTCTTGACGTAATAATTCCGATTTGGCCGGAAGGGAATTTTGTTCGGGCGGAATTCCACAGCCTCGCGATGGTGACTCGAAACTCGTGCTTCGCGCGTGCTTTTCGGTTCCTCGTTGAAGCTTAACCCTTCGCTCTTATTTTCCATCCAATGGGTGACCAAAATGAGAAATGGCTCGAGAATCTTTCCCTCGAAGGCCAGAGCTCGAAACAGCGTTCAGGAGCACTTTTCACTCCGTTTGACCATCTTCGATTCTCGCATACAATCCGTTATGATGTATGGCTGGGGTTTTGATGATTTAAGAATTAACAATTTCCTTCACTTTGTGGAAAAATAAAAACTGACGCACCAAATATCGCAGAACAATAATGAAAGTGCAGATACATTAATCAAATAAAAAGTCACTCTCCGATTAAATTATACTAACTTTTTCAATAAACTTTATCTAGCTTCCTCTTGATTACTCATCAGTCCTATGATTATATTTATTTTTCATTTATCTTTTTCGAGCACCGAGGGATGATTTTACATCGATGGATATTTAGTCATCATTGGTCAATCACTCGAGGGATTTTATTTTTTCAAAATTTAGATTTCCCTGTTTCTTAGTGTAAAATTGAGCTTTTCCAAGATATATATATTTTTTTAAATTTTGTTTTAAGGAAACGGGGTTAGGAGAGGCGGTTTTTCTCAGGTCGTGAGAGCTCCGCGGCGTTTTGTTACACTGGCGATGGTTTTCTTTCTAGTGCTGGTGACCGTTCGGCTACGACAGACATAAAACCTCGTCTTGAAATGCGTTCTCCGTTCGAGCGACAGGCGTTAAAGAGGAGAAGGCAAATGTTGTTAGTGGTGGTGGCGTAGAAGGAGGACCTTACGCAATCTCAAACGTGCTGGTGGTGGTGGAATTTCGTTAAAAGAATTAATGAAGTTAATCAAGAAACGGAGATTATGACAATGACGTTGGTGATAATGATGGTGATGGACTTATTGATATCGTTGATTTGTTTACGAATAACGAAGTTTTGTCACACGATTTTCGAAAAATAATAATTTTTCTTTCATTGTATAGTATTTTATTTTTTATTTCACTCCGTGCGTAAAGTGACAACTTTACGCACTCGTGCAATAAAATTTTGTACCAAACTCGGGCGAAAAACTTTTTCTCAACTCGTGTGATTGCAACATTCGCCTTCGGCACATGCTGCAAACTCACACTCGTCAGAAAAAATTTCATCGCACTCGTATCGTAATGTACCTACTATTATTTACTGTTGTGTTTATTTTTATCTATTTTACGTTATATTGTTTTTAACTTTATTTTCATAAAAAATCCACTGAGCTTCCACAAAGCGAGATAGAGAGAAGGCGCCAAGGCGGACTCCTCGATAACAATTTATTTAAATGTATTGCTTACTTTTACCGCCGCGACCATTAACTTGTTTCATATTTTTCATGCAAATTGTGCCGACTGTAAAATGCATGATATAATAACGAGCAACAAATCGCATAATCGCAATCGTGTTGTACGACGAGAGAATCAAAGGGATTTATCAAGATTCAAATGAGCTCGTTACCCGATTGAAAAATCATGGAAAACGATTATAAACAATATATCGATAATTATTCATTAATTCCCGATAAAATGGATAGGTGAGAAAATATCGGCATTCGACATTTAGAAGAAAAATATAAATAAAACGACTACTCCGGATTGTTTACATTCATTTGAATGTTATCACAATAATTTTCGCAATGATTATAATTATTTCGTCATCAAAATGAGAACGAATCGTCATTTTTTTCAATTAACCGCAATGCAGATCATTAAAACTAAATTTTCTCGTGATTGAATTTTTTTTCTCTTCAAATAACCAATAAGCACATTGAAGTGCGTTCAAGGCGTTTGGTGAATTGTTTACACGATTTGTTGAATAATTATTCCACGTGTGTGTTGTGTACTCGTGCGATACTCATCTCGCTAAGTGGCTTGATTGTTACAATTTGTCGAGAGAGAAGGAGAGAGAGAGAGAGACAGAGAGGACATGTTATCTTTTTTTCTAAACGAAAAATTCCGCACGCGTTCAGCAAACGGCACATTAATTGTGCACAAACTGGACATCAAAGTGGCGTATAAGTACAATGGAAAATTACAAATTAATGGAAATAATTGTATAGTTAATTTAAAAAAAAATACAACTATTTGTGGTAATGGTAATTTTGGAGAAAGAAACAAATTCAATTCCCAGTAAATCTCGTCGAAATTCGAAGACAAAAATCGAACTTCTTCTATTACAATTAAAATATTTATCAATCGCATGAATAATATTCGCTGCCCCAATTTGGGGGGACAACATTTTCTATAAACATGAAAAACGTCCCGTTAAATTTTCCATAGCGTTCAATTTATCGTAATCTCTCCTCGGGGTCCGATGTGCGAGAAATTGAAGATAAAAGTGATGAAAAAAAGATAAGTAAATAAATACCAGCTGCCTGTGCGCTTCGTAATAAGGAAATTTACCAAAAGAGAACGATAAGCTCAAACGTGTATGGCTTTGCTATCGCCCGCCGGAAGAAGTCATCCGTATGGGGCAAAGAACGTATTAAATGATCCACTAGCGTCGTCAAGAAACATGGAAGACATTCATAATTGAACAAAGTTAGCAAATTCCAGAATAACAATAATTCGGAGACAAAATTTTCGCCCTGAGAAATAGAAGAAAAAAAATTCAACACTGTACGCGGGGCTAACTTTGTGTTCTTTTTTTTTTATATTTCACGAGGATATTGTTTATTGGGAAAGCATCGAGACGAAAAGATACCTGATTGACCCAGCAGAGAATTTTTGATCACTGATAAGGCTTATCGTCGAATTTAAAGGATAAATATTATCACAAATCTTTATTAATACATAATATATGTTCATAGATTGATATCGGTTGCTGTTTTAGAAACAGGAAATCGCAACCGTCCAATTTCATTGTTATGATGTGAAAAGTGGAATTTTTATTTTCCCGTGCGTTTTAACTTCAAAAGAAATCAACCGCGGAGTCATCGCTCATTGCGTCAATTTTGTGACAAACGTTTAATGACAACGAACAATTTTTTTTCTTCAGCTTCCACAAAATGTCATTCGGCTAAAGAGGATATGCCCTTTAACGAAATAATTTTCCGCTCATGCTACGATATTGCGGTAGATTTCGAACGGAAATATCTAACTTTCGTGTAGGAAGAGAAAAAGTCATAAAGTTGGTACATTTAATTGAATAAATTTAATTGAAGGAAGCCTTCGATGAAAAGACTCCCCGTTTTTCGAATTGTGCGGTTATTAAGAACTACATTAGAAGAATTTAATAATAAGATCTATTTAAAAAAGTAATCATCCTTTGAAAAAAAAAACCCCACTAGAGAATCTCGGAATATCCTCAAACAAAAATCTCTTTCAGTAGATTAATAATTTCTGATTATATTCCTCATATCGAAGTTTCATGGGTTATTTCATGAGTCGTAATAAAAGTATTATTGCTACAGACAAAAAAAAGTATTAAAAAAACCCCTCCTCAAGATAACCCGAAAGATTCATTGATGCTCGAAGGCGATATAGTCTTGGGGAGGGCAAGTCACTGGTGATAGGCAGACGAAGAATGGTGGAAAGCTTACTTCGAGTAGATATTCCAATTTGTGGACGTCTCCTCAAATCTCTCTCTCCAACTCTATGTACATATATAATGTGATTGTTTCTTATCTACCCCAGAGTGGAATATTTCTCGTCGTTTCCGAACGATCGATCAATCGAACATACCCGTGCATTGTTCTACCCCTCCACACAAGTGTTATAGAATAAATCAGGCAATAAAAAAAGCACGAATCGAATGCTCGAGGAATTACTTCGTGAATTTGCGACAGTTGAAATATCGTTACAGTGGAGAGAGTAACTCTGGCAAGATGAACTTGAAAAAGTCGAATGACCTGACTTGGTCTCGATTCGGGAGATCACTTGTAATTCGTTTTGGTATCTTTATTTTTTGATGATTTTGTGTCTGCTCGGACTTTCGTGACTGTTTAATGAGAAAAGCATCATGGCGGTATAGAAATCGTAATGGGGGCGTGGCTTATACGATATGGCCGTGCAACTATCAGCTGGCCCGCATCGACTCACATACTTCTTTTTTTTAACTATGAGTTTCTTCAAGTATTTAGATGATCAGGATTAGAGGAATAATCTGTTAATGAGATTTCAGCATTTTTGCCATGTGCCGAGGTTAATGGAATGTTTGTGTATACTTCAAAAAGATGTACTGGAGAAATAAGATCCCAATCACCAACAAGAGGAATAACAGAATTCATTTGGCAGTCGATAACAAAGTTACCAGTTGCCGATAACTTTTCATTCGGTCAAATAACGACTGCTGAAAAGAACAAATATTGTTCGAAAACGTTGATAAGGGAGAAATTGATATTTCTGATAAGTGCAATGCAAATGAGAAAATATTGACACAAAATATGCGTCAGTTGTCGTAATTTTCGATAAAATTCTGGCGACGAATTTAAACGCAATAATAATAATAATAATAATAATAATAATAATAATAATAATAATAATAATAATAATAATAATAATAATAATAATGATGATGATGATGATGGCCAAAAATTCGGCACGTGTAAAATACATAAATCATGATTTTGACAAAACGATAATAAGGAACAAATAATTCACCATTAATTCTCTCGCCCGGGTACGCTTTGCAATGATATACATTATCAGAAAAAACAAGTTTGTTTTTACTTAATAATCCATGCGTCAGCATCTGCATTCATTGTCGTATTATCGAGCAGAGACAGGTGTAATAATAAGGGAACATTTTTGTTCCCTCTAAGAATATCCGATTCAATCATCGCGCATGCAGAAATAATAATAAATTTTCAATTATGTTTACGAACGATCTCCGAGGCAATTTTTTTGTTTCCGAGGTTTCGAAAAACGATCTGTTTTCTTCCATTCACCAAGAAGTTATGGTAAAATGCAACAAACATTGCTACGTTAGTTAAATATTATTAAAATATTATTTTACCAATGCTTTGAAATTCAAAATTATCGAATACATAACAAAAATCATGTTCCTAGTTATTATGAACATAAGGACCCTTGTACGTACCCGAATCGTTGAAGTTGATGAAAAAATTGCAGAAAATAATGTTCTGCAACCGATCGACAGAATGCACTGAAAGAAAAAATGTATTAGCAAAAAAATTGATAAAATAGTGAATTCAATTGAAAATGATGAAAGTAAACTTAACTTTAAATATTGCCTAGTTAACGGTTGCAAAAAAAAACGTTTGAACATTTTGTCGACGAAAGCTGTGAAATTTTTTTCCATCTCTTTTCGAGCATTTGTCACCATTATTCTATTCCGAATGCAAAATGCAGTGTCCATCTCGCTGCCTGAGAAAGGATTATCTGTAAAGAAAAATTCTTAAGAAGTAGGATTTTTATAAAATGATTTGGTCCTTGAACCAAGAATTATCAACATATTGATTTAGAAAAAGATTTCACGGAACAAAGCGCTCTATTATCGTTAGTAAAACAAATCTGTTTATCGTGAATGAATGATCCTTCATTCAACAAGTACTCTTTTATCGGAAAAAACTTAAAAAATTTGTAGTATATTGGTTGTGCGTCGGTATATCTGAAAAGGTAATTAAACATTCATCAAAATTACCTTCAATGCCACAATGCCAAGTCGAGATTTATTTGTATCTCATTTACGTCACGCATCATGTTCACATCCTGCCGATTGTAAAAACAAAAACAAATCTAACAACGTCAATTGTAGCCAAAAATTGTTTGTTTGAATATTGTTAATCGACTCGCGAGTTACGCACATGATTATGAGTTGGGAATTGTTTAGATCTTTTTCGTTGATTAATGAAAAAGAATAATGTTCTTGTGTTCGAAAAATTCTGCGTCATTCGCATGTGGGGATGGAAACTTTTGGTATATGGGTGGAATATACCTTGATTCGCTTCCTTGCATTAAATTGTGAATATTTAAATGTACGCATATATATATTGCGTATACTTATGTTTATTATATACTATATATGAAATATGAAAAACGAAATTCTGTAAATATATCACATATTATCCATTACTAAAGGATAATGGTCGGTTGCCTTAACCATCGACAATACCATCGATAAAGGCAACGGCGACCAATCGTGCTTGTCAAAATAAAGCGTCGATAAATATTTTAATTTATCAATACTAATACCTAAGTGTAAAAGATATCGTTGCGTCTTTGCAGCCTGAGCGATACAATAATAGCGATAAATTTAACCGCACGCTCGGCGTCGCCCGGAGCTCGATATAAAAGTGAGAAGGAGATATAAAGACAATAATGAAGTTGACTATATATAAAAAGGAGCTGAGAATTTTTTTTGGATAACAGTGCGCCGTGCTCACACGTCGTGGACGTGATAAAAATTCAAATTCGCGTTTGATACGATCGCTACAATGACAGGTATACGAATGTTAAATGAAAATTCATAATAATAAAAATATATATATAAAAAAATAATTTCTTGATGTTGCATGAAGAAAGAAAACAATAATAATGGTGTCTATTGAACAATATACTTAAAATTTTTATTATTATTTTCAGTGTTGAAGTTTCTCATACTTGCTTCGGCAGTTGCATTCGTGCTCGGTGTACCGACACGGCATAAATTGTCGTCTGGCGATAAAGATGTAACTTCCAGTCAATTGGCAAAGCCCGATCCTCCGAGTGCCGATGAATCCTCTGAGGAAGAGGGTGACGAGCCGAGTGATGAAGCGGGATCGGTATCGGAAGCAAAATCTAATGCAAGTTCCTCAGCAAGCGCGGCCTCGGGGGCATCTGGAGCCGAAGCTAAGTCTGCGGCAAGTTCGAGCGCACATTCTAAGACGGTATCTAAGGGAAAAGGATCTGGAAGTGCAGCAAAGTCTGCAGCAAGTTCCTCAGCAAACGCAGCCTCGGGGGTATCTGGAGCCGGAGCTACAGCAGAGTCTGCGGCAAGTTCGAGCGCACATTCGAAGGGCAAAGAATCTGCCGCTTCCGCAGAGTCTTCGGCAAGTTCAAGCGCACATTCTAAGGGAAAAGCATCCGGAAGTGCAGCAAAGTCTGCAGCTAGTTCCTCAGCAGGCGCGGCCTCGGCGGCATCTGGAGCCGGAACTGTAGCAGAGTCTGCGGCAAGTTCGAGCGCACAATCTAAAGCGGTTTCTAAAAGCAAAGGATCCACAAGCACAGCAAAGTCTGCGGCAAGTTCAAGCGCACATTCCAAGGGCAAAGGATCTACAACTGCAGCAGGATCTGCAGCAAGTTCGAGCGCACATTCTAAGGCGACTTCTAAGGGAAAAAAATCCGGAAGTGCAGCAAAGTCTGCAGCTAGTTCATCAGCACGCGCGGCCTCGAGCGGATCGGGAGCTGGAGCTGCGGCAAAGTCTGTGGCAAGTTCCTCAGCAAGTGCGAGCTCGGGGGCATCTGGAGCCGGAACTTCAGCAGAGTCTGCGGCCAGTTCGAGCGCACAATCTAAAGCGGTTTCTAAGGGCAAAGGATCCAAAGGTGCACATTCTAAGCACAAAATCGCACATTCGAAGTCTGCTTCCAATGGAAAAGGATCTAAATCCGCAGCAGAGTCTGAGGCGCGTTCAAGCGCGAATTCCAAGGCCACTTCCGAAGGATCCAAATCTGCAGCAGAGTCTGAGGCAAGTTCGAGCGCATATTCCAAGGCCGTTTCCAAGGGAAAAGGATCCAAATCCGCAACAAAGTCTAAGGCAAGTTCGAACGCAAATTCCAAGGCCGTTTCCAAAGGAAAGGGATCTAAATCTGCAGCAGAGTCTGAGGCAAGTTCAAGCGCAAATTCCGAGGCCATTTCTAAAGGAAAAGGATCCGTAACTGCAGCAGAGTCTGCAGCAAGTTCGAGCGCACGTTCCAAGTCCAACGCACATTCTAAAGGATTGAAAAGATTGAAAGGATCAAAAGGATTGAAAGGATCGAAGAGGTCGAAAGAACGGAAAGAATCTGAATCCGAATCAGAAGCAGAATCTTCGGCACATTCCGAGGCCCTTTCAGAAGGAAAAGGATCCCTAACTGGAGCAAAGTCTGCGGCAAGTTCGAAAGCACGTTCCAAGTCCAACGCACATTTTAAAGGGTTGAAGGGATCGAAAGGATCGAAGAGGTCGAAAGGATTGAAAGGATCGAAGAGGTCGAAAGGATGGAAAGAATCTGAATCCGAATCAGAAGCAGATGCAGAATCTTCGGCACATTCCGAGGCCCTTTCAGAAGGAAAAGGATCCCTAACTGGAGCAAAGTCTGCGGCAAGTTCGAAAGCACGTTCCAAGTCCAACGCACATTCTAAAGGGTTGAAGGGGTTGAAAGGATCGAATAGGTCGAAAGGATTGAAAGGATCGAAGAGGTCGAAAGGATGGAAAGAATCTGAATCCGAATCAGAAGCAGATGCAGAATCTTCGGCACATTCCGAGGCCCTTTCAGAAGGAAAAGGATCCCTAACTGGAGCAAAGTCTGCGGCAAGTTCGAAAGCACGTTCCAAGTCCAACGCACATTCTAAAGGGTTGAAGGGATTGAAAGGATCGAAGAGGTCGAAAGGATTGAAAGGATCGAAGAGGTCGAAAGGACGGCAAGAATCTGAATCCGAATCAGAAGCAGAATCTTCGGCACATTCCGAGGCCCTTTCAGAAGGAAAAGGATCCCTAACTGGAGCAAAGTCTGCGGCAAGTTCGAAAGCACGTTCCAAGTCCAACGCACATTCTAAAGGGTTGAAGGGATTGATAGGATCGAAGAGGTCGAAAGGATTGAAAGGATCGAAGAGGTCGAAAGAACGGAAAGAATCTGAATCCGAATCAGAAGCAGAATCTTCGGCACATTCCGAGGCCCTTTCAGAAGGAAAAGGATCCCTAACTGAAGCAGAGTCTGCGGCAAGTTCGAAAGCACGTTCCAAGTCCAACGCACATTCTAAAGGGTTGAAGGGATTGAAAAGTTTCGAAAGAGTGAAAGGACTGAGAGGATCGAAGGGATGGGAAGAAACTGAATCCGAATCAGAAGCGGAGTCTTCGGCCAATTCCGAAGCTTCCTCTAACTCGAAGGGATCCGAATCTAAATCCAAGTCTGCTGCAAGTTCAAGAGCGTCCTCGAAGGGATCGCGCTCTAAATCTGAATCAGTCGCAAATGCGTTTTCGAAGACTTCCTCTAAGAGATCTCACTCAAGATCTAAATCTGCTGCAAGTTCATCAGCATCTGGACGTTCTAAAGGATACAAAAAACATGAATGGGATTCTGACGAAGACTGCGACGAAGATGAAGCAGAATGGATTGAACACCATAAAAGACATAAAGGCCGCAGAACGAAACGCGGAAAAGGTTCTAGACGACGCCACCATCATGAATGTGAATCCGATGAAGACGGGGATGAAGATGAGTCAGAATGGAATCAAAAGCGCTCCAAGGGACGTCACCATCATGAACCAGAATCCGGCGAAGATTGTGATGAAAATGAAACGGAATCGGACGAGAGCTCTGAATGGCAAAGAGGTGATGATCACGAATCGGATGACAGCTCCCAGGAAGATCAATGGAGTTGGAAGGAAAGCTCAAAACCACATAAAGGTCATAAATTAGAGAAGGTTGGACCAAAAAACTGGAAAGGAACGAAAAAACTGCATGGTCATAAAATCAAAGGACCATTTTCGGGCGGTTATGAAGATGAAGACGGTGACGACTGTTAATGTAAAAAACTGAATGACGAGAAGTTTTCTTCAACACCACATCCTTTTCTGAAAAATCAATCCTTCAATGATACAATTGTATTAATTTTATAAAAAATTTGAAATATTTATAATATCGCAAATGTAATATACTTTTGTTAAAATTGATCGTTGTGGTGGATCGCATCATTTCTGTCAAAGTATTTGCAGCGGCATACAAAAATTATTTATCGACAAAAACCATCTTGAATTTGATGGATTCAATCGAAAGTATGGTGATAGTGGTCCGAAAGTGTGAAAACTTTGGGGTTAGTAATTAATTCAATCATCAACATGTTAGTAGAAAAAAATACAATGAAAATAGTGAAAGAATCATTCATGGCATCCAATCAACAAAATATACGAAGTCATAGTTGAAAGTTGCAAAAGAAATTTGCAGCTTCATAATTTATAAGCCCTAAAATATGCAGCTTGAATAGGTGAAATTGTAACATGTAAAATAACTACACTTATTTTTAGAAAATGGTACCAGCAGATTAACATAGAATAATAACCTATATCCGTAAAGAGTTGCATAAAATAATACTTTGTTATTTTTGATTTAGCCGTGTATCACTGGACTCTATCGAAAATAGATAAATCTCCAAAAAATGTCTTCATATATTTTGTATACCCATTTTCCATAATTTCCAATGATTCCGTTGAATTTAATATAGAAATTAATAAAATTCAAAGTAATACAAGATTAGAATTTTTTTTAAATTGGCTTCGAAAAAAGAGGAATGGATAAGACGAAGAATCGAAAGAAAAAACTATGTTAATCGCATACGAGTTTTACCCAAAGAACGCAAAAAACTACATCTTCTACGAACTACTTGTTTACAATGATTTGAATACGGAATTACCATGATTGAATCGTAAAATTTTCACTAATACCGAAAAGCACAATGTCTCGTTCTGTATAGCAATTTTTTTGTAAATTTGTACTATCCAGATTTTATTATATTTTCATCATACGGACAATAAAAATGAGTTATTTCTTCATTCGAAATGCCAATCGGTGTCGTCAATAAAAATTGTCATTTACATTTTTCTTTTTCTTCGAAATAAATAATAAACATCGATACATTTGGGAACTGAATTTAAAAAATGAGCAATTCAAGGAAATGACTATTTTTTTTAAAATATGTGATTGTTTTCAACGAACAACAGGTTGCTTCATGATTTATAATTCATTAATAATTCAGTCGAAAATTGTAATACTTTCCAAACAGCCGCAACGGAAATAAATTATATTCAGAAGTATATTATTCGATAGATTAAGGAGGTTCTATCGCCATAATCATAATAGTATTTCCCAGTAACGGCAAAATCATCAGATACAATTTTTCCAAGATAGTTTTTGAAATTTTGCGTGAATCTTCTTGAGCGTCGTATTATAATGTGTAAAAAATTTGAGAAGGTTTCATCGTCTGGTAATCGAGATATTCAGTGTTTAAAAGCGCAATTTCAACACAAGGTCTTATGGGAAGTTACGAAAAAAGACGATATTTTACAACAAATAACTCGATTTCTAGACGTTCAAACTTTCTCAAATTTTACCCACAGTTGAGTATGATTGTTAAAAAGGTTCATACGAACTTTAAACAATTAAACTTGGAATTTTTCTAAAACATAAGTAACGATAGAACCTCCTTAAGGATATATAATTCATTTATGCGGTGTATGAATAATAGATTATTTATATATCAAATTTAGATATGGTATCTGCAGTAGTCAGTCGATATATTGGTTATATGGATATCCAATATATTATTCTTATACGATTTGAAAAAAATACTTGTAAGTAAAGTGGGTTACCGTATACCTTAGACCATGTGTATGGTCTAAGAGTGTAGTACGAAGTATTATAATTATGATTTTTAAACTGTAGAGATACTTTTTCTTGCATAGATAATTTTTAGCGATCAAACTATAATAATTGAACTTCAATAATTACATTGGAAAATTTCAATGCCGTTTATGGTGTTTTTACCACCTTCAAAATATTCTAGAAGGCAGTTTAAAGATTCTTTAGAATAGAAACACTGCCATCTTAAGTTGCTATTTTTTTAACCACCAAAAACTTCTTACTATAACGTTTGGTTCGATCATGAAGTTTATGCCACACCTTATTTATATTGTTATATTAAGTATATTTCCTATAAATATATATACAAGTTCGTGCTAAAGTAAAATTTTAATCAGTGAATGAAAAAATATCATGTACATTGAACAAAAATGAAAATATTGGTATGAAATTTCAAAGTTTGAAAATCGATGAAACAAAATTAACCACAAAAATAAAAAGTACTTGGCGAGTTTTTTCATCTGAAAAAACAGATTTATTTTTCAGAAACACATTTATTTTTTATTTTTAAACGTATAGATGTTTTCATTTCTTTTGAATTTCGCTTCTATACTTTAAAAATCACTGTATGCTTGTAAATAACAGTCGAACTAGGATACTACATGTGCTTGGCGGCCATACGTATTCAGGGTGTAATGTCTATTGATTTCACAATTTTTTGTAGATAGACTAAACTAGGGATATTCTTGGAAATGTATTTGTCTCCAGTTTTTGTACACCATTTTTGGTGTATTTTGGGGTTCAAATATATGACGACTAGACGTTTTTTTTTCATGGGAGAGATTACAGCTTTTAGGGTTTGAATTTGTAATCATTGCAGAATAATTGCAAATTCCACCTGCAACATGTAATTCATATTCACCGCCATACTCTGTTTTTAAATGAGGTTTCCTCTCCGATGATGAAATATGACAGTTGCATGGTGAAAAACATGTTTACAGCTGACAGGAAAATTTTGGTTTAATAAAACTCGTATTTTTTTCACATCGACTAACGTGATCAATATTTGGTATCACACGATAAAGTGAAAACATGTCAATAAATTGACTTGACAATCTCTTGAAGGAAACTTATATTTTATAATATTGCGGAACAAAGATACGGAAAAACAAGGTTATTTTCATAAGTGCATCCTGCTCATGAGCAAAATTATTATTGCGACAAGTGAAGAGTATCGAAATGATATGATTAATCTAACTTATTCAATTTATTAGCGTTTATTTCATCAAATTGAAACAACATTATTACCAGTATGCAAAAAAAGTTTGCGAGTCACAATTAAAAAAAAACTGTATTAAGCCAAATCAGATTTATTATACCGTCCAAAAATGAATTTCATGGATTTGTTTTTATTTGTTGACGAAATTTACTTTCATTTGCCATTGACTTTATAAAAATCGCTTTATGAGAATGTACAACCAATTTTTAGTGATATCAAAAAAGGGATAGTCTTCATATACTAATGGGGAAATTTGGCCTTCGATTCCTTTCTGCTTACTTAAAAAATGTTGATCTGAAAAATCGATGCAATGTGCAGATTTGTATTGCTGAAAATGCAGTTAATTTTGCAAAAATGCAAAAATGTGTAAATCAACTATGCAATAAACGAACTACTCGAGTTCGTTTTTTCAACGAAAGAATTTGAGTACCCAATAAAATTCTGGACTGCGAGGCGGCGCTAACAATACGAGTGTGCCGAATAAGGGTTGATTATCATTAGTGCGGTAAGCCGTTCGGAAAATAGTACTTTCGAGGAAGTATCAACGAGTCTTTCTTATCACAAGCAATCGCGCGAAAAAGAAAGCCGTCAATCGACCGCGCTTGTCAAAATATGGACTCAACAAATATTTTAATTAACGAACTAAAATATCAGCGCGTTGAATGCATCGCTGCGCTGTTACGGTCCGAGACTATATGACAATAGTAATAAATTTAATCAATGCAGTACCCATTCCGGATAAGATAAGACGCAAAGACAATAGTGACTGGTTACCAGGTATAAAACAAGATGAAAATTAATTTTGAGTAGCAGTGCGCCGCAATTGCGCCGTACCGGTTTCGTTAGAACGCCAAATCAAGGAGTGACCATGAGAGGTATGCTGAAAAAAAACTAATCAGAATTACTATAATTTATAGATTGAATCATTATGAGAGAGGTAATGCGTTTTTTTAATTTTCAGGTCTAAGGTATATAATTCTCGCTTCGGCGATTGCATGCGCGCTTGACGCATCGGAAGACCTGGACGAGGAGGTATATAGAACATCTAATTCGTATCCAGAGAACAGGATCACAGATGAATCAGGAACACACACGCAATCTTCGAGAAATTGGCAAAGTAAATGGAAAGACGGATCTTCCCAGGATGACGGCCGGCACCCTGAGAGCGGAAGTTGGAACGAAAATGACGGAAAAACGTGGCCGGAAACATCGCAGAATGATGATGATGAGGGAGAACGCTGGTCGGAAACATCGTGGAATAATCATGATGATGTTAATGATATTGATGATGATGATGATGAGTGGGATGATTTCACGCGGAAATCTGAAGATGAAAACTCTGATAAATGGATGAAAAATTGTGAAGATTCCGACGAGTCGGATGAGTGGTCAGCTAGTGAGGAATCTGACGATTATTCAAAGAGTTTCAGTAAGGCGCAATTAGCATCAAAATCATCAGCCCGATCCAAGGCGTATACGATTGACCCGAAATCAAGAGGATCTAATTCTGAAAAAAACTCGTGGTACTATGGTCCAGAAGACAGCGAAGAATCTGAAGAATCGGATAAATCTGGTGAACCGGATTCATTTTATGAATCCGACGAATCCGATGAATCATTAAAAAAAAAAAAATGGACACGTAAAGATGACATCAAATATGTATTGAGCGGATGGCAAAAATCAACGAGAACCCGCCTAGATCTTTTGAACATTGAAATCCATGCTGTCGGTCTGAAATACCAACCAAGGAAAGGATACCATGGCTATTGGTTCCGTGATAGCTATGTAGGGCGAAAATCAATAATCGATAAGGCGCATGCTGATCTAAGAAGGCATGCGAGAGGTTTAACTACCAGCTGGAGAAGAGCTCTACCAAAATGCAACAATGATTTGACAATACTGGCAAGCGGTCTGCATGAAAATATCAATACCCTGGAAAAATCTATTAAGGCTTCGCTAAAGAGGAAATCATCGTCGCTCGGTGATATCATCAGATACCTGCATCGCAATGTGAATTTACTTATTGAGTCAATAGGAAGTGAGTTGTGGACAATCGTGTGGAGAATCTATGAAAGTTCTGAATATTCAGGTGCCTCCAGTGCTTCCAGTGCTTCTGAGAGTTCGGCGACAACATATGGAAAATCCCATGGAACAACGAAGTCGAGTACCGGAGGTTATTCGCGAGCATCATCCGCTGCTTTATCGTCCGCCAATTCATCATTTGGAACAAAGTCAGGTGGTGATTCCGAAGCTTCAGGAAGATCTTCCGCACAAGCTCAATCAAGCTCGATAGCTAAAGGTCGTAGCGGTGGTTCTACTGCGTATTCGAACTCTGCTGCCAACGCGGTCTCAGGTGCCTACTCTAGACGAGGAAGAGGCTCAAAAACTTCGTCCAATGCTGCCACAAAGTCTTCTTCGAATGCATACACAGACAGTAATAGTGGAAGCCGCTCGTCTGCAAGATCTTCCTCAAAGGCAAAATCAAAGTCTGATTCGGATAATGATTCTGGTTCATCATCGAATGCTTATTCCGCTGCTTGGTCGAAAGCGAATTCCGCTTCTGGATCCAAATCAGGCAGTAATTCTCGCGCGTCATCAAGAGTTTCTGGAAAAGCAGGATCAAATTCAATTGCAAAATCAGAAGGGCGCAGTGGTTCTCGTGCGTGGTCGAGCTCTGCGACAAATGCGGCTTCAAGCACACATTCAGGACAAGGAAAAGATTCTGGATCTACATCGAGTGGTACTTCCAATGCATCATCTAAAAGTTCTGCAGACGCTCGAACAGGCTGGATAGCTAAGGGTCATGGTGGTGGCTCTCGTGCGTCGTCAAAATCATCGGCCAATGCAGCATCAAGGGGTTATTCAGGACATGGAAAACGCTCACATGCTCGGTCAGGTGCCAGATCTTCATCGCAAGCAAGATTACATTCTAATTCCGACGACGACGATGATTCTGGTTCATCATCAAATGCTTATTCAGATGCATCATCGAACGCACATTCTGCGTCTGGATCTAAATGGAAGCGCAAATCCAAAGCCTCATCCAGAGCACATGCACAATCAAGTGCTAAATCAAATGGCCGTGGTGGTTCCCATGCATCATCACGTTCAGCTTCAAATGCCAAATCGTCCGCACGTGCAAGCTCAAAAGTAGTAAGGAAATCAGGTTCAAACAGTGGTTCACGAGATAGATCTGGTGTTTCATCACATGCAAATTCTGGTTCTGGATCTAAATCAGGCAGTAATTCCAATGCATCATCCAAAAGTTCATCATACGCTCGATCAGGTTGGATAGCTAAAGGTCATGGCGATGATTTTCGTGCTTCGCCACATGCTGCTGCAGAGTCAGTTTCGAATGCATACTCGGGCAGTGGTAGTGTAGATCGTTCTTCGGCCGATTCGTCAGCGAGTGCGGAGTCAAGTGCAGTAACCCATGCAAGTCAGAAAAGTGGATCACAAGCTTCATCTTCTGCCTCATCGAATGCCCATTCAGCGTCCGGGACAAGGTCAAGTAGTAATTCCGTGGCCTCGGCAAGATCTTCCGCGCATGCTCAATCAGGATCGATAGCTAGAGGTCATGGCGGTGGTCCTCGAGCATCGTCAAGCTCCGCAGCAAATGCAGCATCGGGTGCATCATATTCAGGACATAGAAGAGGCTCACACGGTTCTTCCGATGCTTCTGCCAAATCGGAGTCAAATGCATACTCGGGTAGTGATAGTGGAGGTCGTTCTTCGGCTGGTTCGTCAGCGAGTGCGGAATCAAGTGCAGTAACCCATGCAGGTCAGAAAAGTGGGTCACGAGCTTCATCTTCTGCCTCATCGAAAGCCCATTCAGCGTCCGGGACAAAGTCAGGTAGTAATTCCGTGGCCTCGGCAAAATCTTCCGCGCATGCTGAATCAGGATTGATAGCTAGAGGTCATGGCGGCGGTCCTCGAGCATCGTCAAGCTCCGCAGCAAATGCAGCATCGGGTGCATCATATTCAGGACATAGAAGAGGCTCACACGGTTCTTCCGGTGCTTCTGCCAAATCGAAGTCAAATGCACACTCGGGTAGTGATAGTGGAGGTCGTTCTTCGGCTGGTTCGTCAGCGAGTGCGGAATCAAGTGCAGTAACCCATGCAGGTCAGAAAAGTGGATCACGAGCTTCATCTTCTGCCTCATCGAAAGCCCATTCAGCGTCCGGGACAAAGTCAGGTAGTAATTCCGTGGCCTCAGCAAGATCTTCCGCGCATGCTGAATCAGGATCGATAGCTAGAGGTCATGGCGATGGTCCTCGAACATCGTCAAGCTCCGCAGCAAATGCAGCATCGGATGCATCATATTCGGGACATAGAAGAGGCTCACACGGTTCTTCCGGTGCTTCTGCCAAATCGCAGTCGAATGCACACTCGGGTAGTGATAGTGGAGGTCGTTCTTCAGCTGGTTCGTCAGCGAGTGCGGAATCAAGTGCAGTAACCCATGCAGGTCAGAAAAGTGGATCACGAGCTTCATCTTCTGCCTCATCGAAAGCCCATTCAGCGTCCGGGACAAAGTCAGGTAGTAATTCCGTGACCTCGGCAAAATCTTCCGCGCATGCTGAATCAGGATCGATAGCTAGAGGTCATGGCGATGGCCCTCGAACATCGTCAAGCTCCGCAGCAAATGCAACATCGGATGCATCATATTCGGGACATAGAAGAGGCTCACACGGTTCTTCCGGTGCTTCTGCCAAATCGCAGTCGAATGCACACTCGGGTAGTGATAGTGGAGGTCGTTCTTCGGCTGGTTCGTCAGCGAGTGCGGAATCAAGTGCAGTTACTCATGCAGGTCAGAAAAGTGGATCACAAGCTTCATCTTCTGCCTCATCGAATGCCCATTCAGCGTCCGGGACTAAGTCAGGTAGTAATTCCGTGGCCTCGGCAAGATCTTCCGCGCATGCTCAATCAGTATCGATAGCTAGAGGTCATGGCGGTGGTCCTCGAGCATCGTCAAGCTCCGCAGCAAATGCAGCATCGGGTGCATCATATTCAGGACATAGAAGAGGCTCACACGGTTCTTCCGATGCTTCTGCCAAATCGGGGTCAAATGCATACTCGGGTAGTGATAGTGGAGGTCGTTCTTCGGCTGGTTCGTCAGCGAGTGCGGAATCAAGTGCAGTAACCCGTGCAGGTCAGAAAAGTGGATCACGAGCTTCATCTTCTGCCTCATCGAAAGCCCATTCAGCGTCCGGGACAAAGTCAGGTAGTAATTCCGTGGCCTCGGCAAAATCTTCCGCGCATGCTGAATCAGGATCGATAGCTAGAGGTCATGGCGATGGTCCTCGAACATCGTCAAGCTCCGCAGCAAATGCAGCATCGGATGCATCATATTCGGGACATAGAAGAGGCTCACACGGTTCTTCCGGTGCTTCTGCCAAATCGCAGTCGAATGCACACTCGGGTAGTGATAGTGGAGGTCGTTCTTCGGCTGGTTCGTCAGCGAGTGCGGAATCAAGTGCAGTAACTCATGCAGATCAGAAAAGTGGATCACAAGCTTCATCTTCTGCCTCATCGAATGCCCATTCAGCGTCCGGGACTAAGTCAGGTAGTAATTCCGTGGCCTCGGCAAGATCTTCCGCGCATGCTCAATCAGTATCGATAGCTAGAGGTCATGGCGGTGGTCCTCGAGCATCGTCAAGCTCCGCAGCAAATGCAGCATCGGGTGCATCATATTCAGGACATAGAAGAGGCTCACACGGTTCTTCCGATGCTTCTGCCAAATCGGAGTCAAATGCATACTCGGGTAGTGATAGTGGAGGTCGTTCTTCGGCTGGTTCGTCAGCGAGTGCGGAATCAAGTGCAGTAACCCATGCAGGTCAGAAAAGTGGATCACGAGCTTCATCTTCTGCCTCATCGAAAGCCCATTCAGCGTCCGGGACAAAGTCAGGTAGTAATTCCGTGGCCTCGGCAAAATCTTCCGCGCATGCTGAATCAGGATTGATAGCTAGAGGTCATGGCGGTGGTCCTCGAGCATCGTCAAGCTCCGCAGCAAATGCAGCATCGGGTGCATCATATTCAGAACATAGAAGAGGCTCACACGGTTCTTCCGGTGCTTCTGCCAAATCGGAGTCGAATGCACACTCGGGTAGTGATAGTGGAGGTCGTTCTTCGGCTGGTTCGTCAGCGAGTGCGGAATCAAGTGCAGTAACTCATGCAGGTCAGAAAAGTGGATCACAAGCTTCATCTTCTGCCTCATCGAATGCCCATTCAGCGTCTGGGACTAAGTCAGGTAGTAATTCCGTGGCCTCGGCAAGATCTTCCGCGCATGCTCAATCAGTATCGATAGCTAGAGGTCATGGCGGTGGTCCTCGAGCATCGTCAAGCTCCGCAGCAAATGCAGCATCGGGTGCATCATATTCAGGACATAGAAGAGGCTCACACGGTTCTTCCGATGCTTCTGCCAAATCGCAGTCGAATGCACACTCGGGTAGTGATAGTGGAGGTCGTTCTTCGGCTGGTTCGTCAGCGAGTGCGGAATCAAGTTCAGTAACCCATGCAGGTCAGAAAAGTGGATCACGAGCTTCATCTTCTGCCTCATCGAAAGCCCATTCAGCGTCCGGGACAAAGTCAGGTAGTAATTCCGTGGCCTCAGCAAGATCTTCCGCGCATGCTGAATCAGGATCGATAGCTAGAGGTCATGGCGATGGTCCTCGAACATCGTCAAGCTCCGCAGCAAATGCAGCATCGGATGCATCATATTCGGGACATAGAAGAGGCTCACACGGTTCTTCCGGTGCTTCTGCCAAATCGCAGTCGAATGCACACTCAGGTAGTGATAGTGGAGGTCGTTCTTCGGCTGGTTCGTCAGCGAGTGCGGAATCAAGTGCAGTAACCCATGCAGGTCAGAAAAGTGGATCACGAGCTTCATCTTCTGCCTCATCGAAAGCCCATTCAGCGTCCGGGACAAAGTCAGGTAGTAATTCCGTGGCCTCAGCAAGATCTTCCGCGCATGCTGAATCAGGATCGATAGCTAGAGGTCATGGTGGTGGTCCTAGAGCATCGTCAAGCTCCGCAGCAAATGCAGCATCGGGTGCATCATATTCAGGACATAGAAGAGGCTCACACGGTTCTTCCGGTGCTTCTGCCAAATCGGAGTCGAATGCACACTCGGGTACTGATAGTGGAGGTCGTTCTTCGGCTGGTTCGTCAGCGAGTGCGGAATCGAGTGCAGTAACTCATGCAGGTCAGAAAAGTGGATCACAAGCTTTATCTTCTGCCTCATCGAATGCCCATTCAGCGTCCGGGACTAAGTCAGGTAGTAATTCCGTGGCCTCGGCAAGATCTTCCGCGCATGCTCAATCAGTACCGATAGCTAGAGGTCATGGTGGTGGTCCTAGAGCATCGTCAAGCTCCGCAGCAAATGCAGCATCGGGTGCATCATATTCAGGACATAGAAGAGGCTCACACGGTTCTTCCGATGCTTCTGCCAAATCGGAGTCAAATGCACACTCGGGTAGTGATAGTGGAGGTCGTTCTTCGGCTGGTTCGTCAGCTAGTGCGGAATCAAGTGCAGTAACTCATGCAGGTCAGAAAAGTGGATCACAAGCTTCATCTTCTGCCTCATCAAATGCCCATTCAGCGTCCGGGACTAAGTCAGGTAGTAATTCCGTGGCCTCGGCAAGATCTTCCGCGCATGCTCAATCAGTATCGATAGCTAGAGGTCATGGCGGTGGTCCTCGAGCATCGTCAAGCTCCGCAGCAAATGCAGCATCGGGTGCATCATATTCAGGACATAGAAGAGGCTCACACGGTTCTTCCGATGCTTCTGCCAAATCGGAGTCAAATGCATACTCGGGTAGTGATAGTGGAGGTCGTTCTTCGGCTGGTTCGTCAGCGAGTGCAGAATCAAGTGCAGTAACCCATAGAGGTCAGAAAAGTGGATCACAAGCTTCATCTTCTGCCTCATCGAAAGCCCATTCAGCGTCCGGGACAAAGTCAGGTAGTAATTCCGTGGCCTCGGCAAAATCTTCCGCGCATGCTGAATCACGATTGATAGCTAGAGGTCATGGCGGTGGTCCTCGAGCATCGTCAAGCTCCGCAGCAAATTCAGCATCGGGTGCATCATATTCAGGACACAGAAGAGGCTCACACGGTTCTTCCGGTGCTTCTGCCAAATCGAAGTCGAATGCACACTCGGGTAGTGATAGTGGAGGTCGTTCTTCGGCTGGTTCGTCAGCGAGTGCGGAATCAAGTGCAGTAACCCATGCAGGTCAGAAAAGTGGATCACGAGCTTCATCTTCTGCCTCATCGAAAGCCCATTCAGCGTCCGGGACAAAGTCAGGTAGTAATTCCGTGGCCTCAGCAAGATCTTCCGCGCATGCTGAAACAGGATCGATAGCTAGAGGTCATGGCGATGGTCCTCGAACATCCTCAAGCTCTGCAGCAAATGCAGCATCGGATGCATCATATTCGGGACATAGAAGAGGCTCACACGGTTCTTCCGGTGCTTCTGCCAAATCGCAGTCGAATGCACACTCAGGTAGTGATAGTGGAGGTCGTTCTTCGGCTGGTTCGTCAGCGAGTGTGGAATCAAGTGCAGTAACCCATGCAGGTCAGAAAAGTGGATCACAAGCTTCATCTTCTGCCTCATCGAATGCCCATTCAGCGTCCGGGACTAAGTCAGGTAGTAATTCCGTGGCCTCGGCAAGATCTTCCGCGCATGCTCAATCAGTATCGATAGCTAGAGGTCATGGTGGTGGTCCTAGAGCATCGTCAAGCTCCGCAGCAAATGCAGCATCGGGTGCATCATATTCAGGACATAGAAGAGGCTCACACGGTTCTTCCGGTGCTTCTGCCAAATCGGAGTCGAATGCACACTCGGGTACTGATAGTGGAGGTCGTTCTTCGGCTGGTTCGTCAGCGAGTGCGGAATCGAGTGCAGTAACTCATGCAGGTCAGAAAAGTGGATCACAAGCTTTATCTTCTGCCTCATCGAATGCCCATTCAGCGTCCGGGACTAAGTCAGGTAGTAATTCCGTGGCCTCGGCAAGATCTTCCGCGCATGCTCAATCAGTACCGATAGCTAGAGGTCATGGCGGTGGTCCTCGAGCATCGTCAAGCTCCGCAGCAAATGCAGCATCGGGTGCATCATATTCAGGACATAGAAGAGGCTCACACGGTTCTCCCGATGCTTCTGCCAAATCGGAGTCAAATGCATACTCGGGTAGTGATAGTGGAGGTCGTTCTTCGGCTGGTTCGTCAGCGAGTGCGGAATCAAGTGCAGTAACCCATGCAGGTCAGAAAAGTGGATCACAAGCTTCATCTTCTGCCTCATCGAATGCCCATTCAGCGTCCGGGACTAAGTCAGGTAGTAATTCCGTGGCCTCGGCAAGATCTTCCGCGCATGCTCAATCAGTATCGATAGCTAGAGGTCATGGTGGTGGTCCTAGAGCATCGTCAAGCTCCGCAGCAAATGCAGCATCGGGTGCATCATATTCAGGACATAGAAGAGGCTCACACGGTTCTTCCGGTGCTTCTGCCAAATCGGAGTCGAATGCACACTCGGGTACTGATAGTGGAGGTCGTTCTTCGGCTGGTTCGTCAGCGAGTGCGGAATCGAGTGCAGTAACTCATGCAGGTCAGAAAAGTGGATCACAAGCTTTATCTTCTGCCTCATCGAATGCCCATTCAGCGTCCGGGACTAAGTCAGGTAGTAATTCCGTGGCCTCGGCAAGATCTTCCGCGCATGCTCAATCAGTACCGATAGCTAGAGGTCATGGCGGTGGTCCTCGAGCATCGTCAAGCTCCGCAGCAAATGCAGCATCGGGTGCATCATATTCAGGACATAGAAGAGGCTCACACGGTTCTTCCGATGCTTCTGCCAAATCGGAGTCAAATGCATACTCGGGTAGTGATAGTGGAGGTCGTTCTTCGGCTGGTTCGTCAGCGAGTGCGGAATCAAGTGCAGTAACCCATGCAGGTCAGAAAAGTGGATCACAAGCTTCATCTTCTGCCTCATCGAATGCCCATTCAGCGTCCGGGACTAAGTCAGGTAGTAATTCCGTGGCCTCGGCAAAATCTTCCGCGCATGCTGAATCAGGATCAATAGCTAGAGGTCATGGCGGTGGTCCTCGAGCATCATCAAGCTCCGCAGCAAATGCAGCATCGGGTGCATCATATTCAGGACATAGAAGTGGCTCACACGGTTCTTCCAGTGCTTCTGCCAAATCGGAGTCAAATGCATACTCGGGCATTGGTAGTGAAGATCGTTCTTCGGCCGGTTCGTCAGCAAATGCGAAATCGAGTGCATTAACCCATGCAGGTCAGAAAAGTGGATCTCAAGCTTCATCTTCTGCCTCATCGAATGCCCATTCAGCGTCCGAATCAAAGTCAGGTAGTAATTCCCTGGCCTCAGCAGGATCTTCCACACATGCTCAATCAGAATCGCTAGCTAGAGGCCATGACAGCGATTCTCATGCATCAGCGAGCTCTGCGGCCAATTCCGCATCAAGTGTCAATTCAGGGCAAGGAAAAGGCTCGAAAGCTTCGTCAAATGCTGCTGCAAAGTCTTCTTCGGATGCATACTCAGGCACTAATAGTAGGAGCCGTTCGTCCGCAAGTTCTTCTTCGCAGGCAAAATCAGAATCTGATTCCGATGACAACGATGATTCGTACGATGAGTCTGGTTCATCGGCAAATGCTTATTCCTCTGCTTCATCGAACGCAAATTCCGCATCAAGTGTGTATTCAGGGCAAGGAAAAGGCTCGAAAGCTTCGTCAAATGCTGCTGCAAAGTCTTTTTCGGACGCATACCCAGACACTAATAGTAGGAGCCGTTCATCCGCAAGTTCTTCTTTGCAGGCAAAATCAGGATCTGATTCCGATGACAACGATGATTCGTACGATGAGTCTGGGTCATCGGCGAATGCTTATTCCTCAGCTTCATCGAACGCAAATTCCGCATCAAGTGGGTATTCAGGGCAAGGAAAAGGCTTGAAAGCTTCGTCAAATGCTGCTGCAAAGTCTTCTTCGGACGCATACTCAGGCACCAATAGTAGGAGCCGTTCGTCCGCAAGTTCTTCTTCGCAGGCAAAATCAGAATCTGATTTCGATGACAACGAGGATTCGTATGATGAGTTTGGTTCATCGGCAAATGCTTATTCCTTTGCTTCATCGAACGCAAATTCCGCATCAAGTGTATATTCAGGGCAAGGCAAAGGCTCGAAAGCTTCATCAAACGCTGCTGCAAAGTCTTCTTCGGATGCATACTCAGGGACTAATAGTAGGAGCCGTTCGTCCGCAAGTTTTTCTTCGCAGGCAAAATCAGAATCTGATTCCGATGACAACGATGATTCGTACGATGAGTCTGATTCGTCGGCAAATGCTTATTCCTCTGCTTCATCAAACGCAAATTCCGCTTCTGGTTCTAAACCAGGCAGTAACTCTGGTGCTTCATCATGGGCTGATGATCAGTTGAACTCAAATGCTAAATACGGTCAATACGATGGTTCTGATGAATCATCGAGTGCCACAACATATGCAACCTCAAATGCATATTCCGAAGATGAAGATCGGTCATATTCTTCATCAGGCGCAACGGCTAAGTCTTTTTCAAACGCAAACTCAGTCAGTGATTCTAGAGGCTATTTCTCGGCCGGTTCTTTCGCTCGTGCTTCAAGCAGTTCATCTGCACGAGCTGAATCGGAGTCTGTTGCTGGATCGGATGCAGACAGTGGGTCTGCTGCATCCTCGGGTTCCTCTGCGAACGCGGCCTCAAAGACGTATTCTAGTGGGAGAGGAGGATCCAGATCCGGCGCTTCCGCCCGAGCGGCTTCCAATGCATATTCAGACAATGGCAGTGACGCCAGTTCGTCCGCGAATTCTTACTCGAAGGCATTATCACGATCTGATTCCGACAACGACCCTGAATTCGATGATGATTCCGTCTACAGTTCAAGTGCTTCGTCACAATCAGAATCCTACTCCTCTGCTGATTCAGAGTCACATTCGAAATTAGCCAAAGTCGTGAAAGTGCGAAGTCACTAGATTGAATAACAATTACGTTTCTACTAGTTATCATATATTTCAAACGAATTGTCACCTTTCTCAGCATCATTATTACACATTTAATTACGAATATTCAGATGTTAAAAAACGACTCGATAAGACAAAAATGCTATGAATCTTTTTTGTTATTTCATGCAAAAAAGTCGAATCAACGAGGGAGCATTAAATCGTCATAAATAGCGTTAGTTCAAGAATTGTGGATGATACAGTTAATATAATAATGCGATGTTATCTGTTTGTTATCGGCATATTTTAGTGTATTAATTAGTATAGTACGATCTATCTTGTATCGATATTATTGTATAGGCAAAATTGAAAAAATAAATATGTCCCTGTATAAAATTCGTCTGTCAATTAATTGCACAACGATAAATTGCAATGTTTTTGACTTGGTCAGCTAATAGAGAATTCATTATGTACAAAGTCTATTTCCACTTCTCGGCTGTGATACTTATCTTTCCACACGACCACCCGTTTGGTTCAATCTAACTACGCGATAACGCGCCTGCTACTGAAAAAGACGGCTCTTTGCTTCAGTACCTTAACTCGTCGTGCAGTCTCGTTTATGTTTCTCTCCAGTGTCTGACCATCAGTCGAACGATATACACGAAAAACATCGCGCATCTTAAATCTTCCATCATAAATGTTGTCTCATTCGCGCGTTTGAGATCAATTCGAAATACGAAAACATGTGGAAATATTGTCTCTTATCATTGGTTTTCTCAACATGGGCATTGGAGACCGTTAATCATCTTCCAACTTACGTATGTAACAGAATATATATAATATTTTTGTTTAAGACTATTTCCACATTTGTCTCAAGTAGCGAATCATAATTTGCTGCAATTTTTTATTCTATTACTTTGAGAACTTTATCAGTTTCGAATAATTGCAATTTTTTTGGATTCGAGCTTTCAGCACCACAACTTATTTCCCTACAAGTACGATAAAAAATATAACATAAATTTAATAATAGAAATCAATCACGCAACAATCAATTACTACGCAAAAAGATTATTAAAATGCCCCTAGAATCGATATACGGAATGAAACTTACGCTGGCTATCTTGTTATCAATGTCCGATCTTACTTCCAATCGTGTTTTTTTCTCCTCATTATCCACGTTTTAAAAATAACATCGCTTTCTGAACAGATAATTTATCAATTACCGACAATTATGTAACTCTCTTGTCTTCAAGATTTTAGAAAAAATGTCGAGTTTGCAATTTGTAGACATGATATAATGTTCATGATAAATATTGATAATATCGAAATAGAATTTCGATACTTTTTTGTTTCGATAAATTTGTTAGATTGAAAAAAGGTCGCATTTTTGACGTTTTCATGATTAATATGTCACTGGTCTTGCGTAAAATGTTCAGTTTTTGTGTATTATCAGTGGTGTTATTGCACGTTGCGACAAGATATTTCAAGAAAGGTGGGGGAATGAACAAATTTCGTGCCTCAAAGATGAAGAGGTAAAAGAGCGAGTTGAGTGACTTTTACCGAGTGGACAGTGATGATTAATTGTAGTTTTAAATTGCAGGATAACCGACAAACTTATGGTTTCGAGGTTGATCATGAGAATAACCAATTTTTACTCGATGGACAACCGTTCAGATACGTTTCCGGAAGTTTTCATTACTTCCGGACACCACGACAGTATTGGCGTGACAGACTCAGGAAAATGAGAGCCGCTGGCCTCAACGCCGTGTCAACGTGAGTTTTCGATCGACGACAATCTTATTCAATTATTAATATATTATCGAAATTCTTATCTAAGAATTCAATATCTCAAGTATCTTGGAAATTCGATTAAATATTGTCCTTGTTATAATCGTTTTCCAATTCGAACATGTAAGGGGGCGAATGTAGCAGTTTAGCCATATTAAATATATTAAATTTATTATTATTATTAAATTCTTTAACCTTTAATTTCTTTTTGCAGTTACGTCGAGTGGAGTCTCCATCAGCCTGACGTCGCTACGTGGCATTGGACCGGTGAGGCGGATGTTGTAGAATTTATTAATATCGCGCATGAAGAAGATTTGCTGGTACTCCTAAGACCAGGTCCTTACATATGTGCCGAAAGAAATTTGGTAAAAAAGAGAACTCATCGATAATCGAACACTGTTCTGTCTATTAATCCATCATTAATTAAATATACATCTATTCAATTTCGCATTCAAGGGTGGTTTGCCGCCTTGGCTCATGAATCTCGTTCCGGATATAAAAATGCGAACCAACGATACACGTGAGTATTTTAGCCATTCTGTGGCAGATTTTCAAATCAAATTATTAGAAAAAAAAAATTTCCACCATTTTCAATTGTGCGAGATATTTATTCTGTTTTTGGAAAAATGAGCTCTTCTACAAAGCTGGATTGAACGAACAATGTCTCATTAATAATTGTTTCAATTACTATTTTATAACGGCAGGCTACATGCATTACGTTGAGGAATATTTAAACGAGATATTAACGAGAGTGAAGCCTTTGCTGAGGGGGAACGGCGGTCCGATAATTATGGTCCAGGTTCGCATAATTTTAAGTCACATTCACACTCGATTATTTCCGCAAGTTTTTTCAGGTAGAGATGTAAATTTACCAATTTTAGGGTTAAAATTGAAAAAAAATCGACAATCGTAAAGAATGTATCGTAAACCTTGATCGTTCCTTCAGGTTGAAAACGAATACGGAAGTTTTCACGCTTGTGACAAGGCTTACAGAGAGGGTCTTTATAATCTAATGAAACGGCACATTGGCACAAAAGCTCTGCTATACACGACAGACGGTTCGTCAGCGTCGATGTTGCGCTGTGGAATTGTTCGCGGTGCTTACGCGACCATTGATTTTGGAACCAGCGGCAATGTGTCCGAGAACTTTTCAATAATGCGTCAATTTCAACCGACCGTAAAAACTGAATATTATTTTTTTAAGATTTATCGAAATTATTTTCAACCACAAAGCTGATTAATCAAATCGTCCAGAAGAAAAAAATAGATCGAATCATCCGTTGGATTTGGACGATAATGGAATCGATTGAGATTTCATTTTTAGTAAATTTTGGAAATTTTCTGCAAGGACAATGATTCGCGTTGCAGGGACCCTTGGTTAATTCGGAGTTTTATCCAGGATGGTTGACTCACTGGGAGGAGCCATTTCAGAGAGTCAAGACCGCCAAGGTAGCGAGAGTTCTCGATGAAATGCTCGCTCTAGGATCTTCCGTAAACATTTACATGTTTTACGGCGGTACAAATTTTGGATTCACGTCAGGTACGAAATTAAAAGAATATATATATAAAGTTATTCGTCAACAAATAAAATTATCTCAATATCTTTCAAATCTATTTTAAAGAGAAGTATGCTAGTAAATATTAAAGAAATTAAAATGCATTTAAGAGCTTTCATTTTTCGACAGGTGCAAATGGCCCTAAAAATTACAGTCCACAATTGACATCATACGATTACGATGCACCTCTAACGGAGGCCGGTGATCCGACTGACAAATATTTTGAGATTCGTAACGTCATAGCCAAGGTATAGTTTTTTAGGAATTAAAACAAATAATTTGCAATTCCGAAAATGGTGATATTTTGTCATTTAACTATTTGATTTCCCATCATCACTCAACATTCTCATCAATTTTTAAATACGACATTCCAAACATTGTAATCAAAACCATGGATATTTTTTGAAATATGTTAAAGGTCGTAACTTACCATTTTCTTTATTCCCAGTATCTTCCATTGACGAATCTATCGTTGCCGAGTATCACGCCAAAGGGAAATTACGGTTCGGTTATCCTTCGACCGATCGTGAGACTCTTTGATCCCGTTGCGAGACGGGCGCTCACATCGGTCAGTGGAAATTTCATAGAACCACCGACATTCGAGAAACTCGGTATCGCTCATCATCTCGTTCTTTACGAAACTGTTTTACCGATTGCACGACAAGATCCATCGATCCTTCGTGCGCACGCCGCTGATCGTGCTCTCGTTTACGTCGACTCAATCCTCGCCGGCACGATATCGCGAACACATCGAATTTACACGATACCAATCGTGGAAACTTACGGTGAACGTCTTCAGATTCTCGTTGAGAATCAAGGTCATCTTAATTTCGGTAACGTCGTCGAGGACTGGAAGGTACAACATGTTCCGTTTATAATAAGCAATTTCAATTCAAAAAATTATCCTAAATTATATCAAATTCTACAATATACCATAATTTATAGTAGACTTTAGTGAATTCTACAATAACTTATTATTTTAGAATTTACTATAATTTTGACGAATTAGATAGCATTTCCAACGAAACATTTTTCTTTTTCAACCCCTTGTGCACGGATCATTGTAAAAATTAAAAAATCCTCCCTAAATCTTACGAATAATCGGAATAATTGCCAAGATGAATTTATCAGCATAGATGGCTCATCAAAGAGTCATAGATCATGGGAAAGCGGCCAGGTTTTTCGACAGCGTGATAGTTGCTGAAAAAAATATTTTAAATAAAAAAAATTCTACTTACCATTTTTATTTTACAGGGTTTACTGTACGCAACATTCAACAATGTAACTCTAACGTCGTGGACCGTTACGGGCTTCAAGCTCGACAATCCAGAGGCTCTGAACTCTCTGCATACGAGTCCTCCCGAGACAGGGACTCTTCGTCAGAGTCCGATATTTCTTCGTGGTATTTTCAACATCGATGGAAAACCCTTGGACACGTATCTCGATACAACAGGATGGGGCAAAGGCGTTGCGTACATAAACGGTCACAATCTCGGCAGATATTGGCCCCTCGTTGGTCCGCAAATGACCCTCTACGTACCCTCGGCGTACTTGAAAACCGGATATAATGAACTGATCATCTTTGAACTCGAATACGTGCCATCGGAACGAACGATTAATTTTCGGGACACGGCGAGTCTCGGATGAACCTTCAACGAATGAGACCCAATTAGTTTTGAAATAATTTTTTGTTTGCAGGGGACGAGGGTTTTATTGTAAATGTTCATTGCGGTGATCGTTGCAGATTGCTGCATAATTAAGGCTCGGAGGTTTCCGGAAACCTTATCAAAAATCCCAAACAATAGAATTTTTTTTCGTATCACAAAAACGTTAAGTTGAATAAAAAATGTTCAGCGTGTAATTACTCAGATAATTTTACCAATATTCGATGTTTTTTTTCTTCAAATAATTTTTTTTCGATTCGAGAAATTTTGATTTTTTCTTTCTACGCATTTTTACTTGCGTAATTTTTTTTCATGTTGATTATACAAATAGTAAAGACGATAAAAAATAAATATCCGTAGATGCAAGCGAAACGAGCCATTATTTTTTTTTCTTCGCGCAGCAACTTCGTCACAGAAATGGGAACATTATTCGACGTTTATATTCCAAGGGGCAAATTGATCGAGGATGATTATGCCATATAATCCTTCGCGATGCCGGACAATATCTTTCGTTAAACCGCATGATGAAAACGGGGGGGGGGGGGGGGGAGCTGGGTGGCAGAGTGACGTTTTGTAAAGATACGGAGGACTCGATGTAGGCGTTAATATCCCCTCGACGATGACAAATGAGGTGCGCGCCACGTGCTGTCCGGTATATATCCCTATACCGTACACGACGATCATCTTACTTCCGGTTTTGTTGTATTTTGAAAAATCACCCCTCCAGTGACTCACACGCGATCGACACCGTTTTTTTTCATACTTCGATCCTCATTCATGTGCAGAAGAAAAAAAAGGAACATTTGAGTGAGTATAGAGGAACGTTCCTGATGACGGTTCAAAAAAATTCAAGTTTTTGGAGGAATCGTTGGCATATTTGTGTTCAGGAGGGGAAAATACATCGATATTAGGCCCGAAAACAAAACAAATTTCTTTTTTTGCATTTTGGCAAAAAAATAATCGGTTTAATAAAATGGCTATGATTTAATTTCTAGAAAAAGAACTCATTTTCTTCGTAATCGTTCAAGCTTCAAAACTGCGCTTGGTTCATCCAATTCCGATCATTTTTCGATTTTTGGCAGATTTTTAAAGTTCGACCATCGATTTTTGCAAATTTTTTACCCCTTTCCATTTTTTTCGGCGATTTTTAAAGTGCTCTCGTTTCTACAAAAATTAAGTTATCGGAATGAACCAAACGCCACTCTCTGAGTTTAATGACAGCCATTAGGGACGAAAAAGAAATTTTCAAATTGGTCCAACCGAAGTAAAGTTACGAGCACTTGCAATTTCGCTACTGTGCGGTTTCTGAAAAAAGGGTCAAAAAAATTTCTACGATCTAAAATCATATTTCGATGGGAAATTGATCGCCGAAATAAATGGAAAGGGATGCTTTCCATTTTTTTCAGCGGTTTTCAAAGCGCTCTCATTTCTACAAAAATTTTAGAATTGGTCAAGCAGAGAAAAAATGAGCATTATGAGCACTTGAAATTTTGTTATTTTGATGTTTCTAAAAATCGGGCCATATAGAGACAGAATCATTTTTAACTTTCAAGGTGCATATTTTTATGTGAAATTTACCGGTGATTTCAAATTACGTGGAGTTTTCGTGGGGAAAAAATGTATTCGTGAGAAAAAATATATATATATATTTTCCATAAAAATTGAGCTTCTCTGTATTACCGCTATAACAGCTATCGACGATCAGAGGACTCTATTGGTCTGTAAAAATACCTTTTGTAGGGGATGAACAGAAAACTCCGCCCTCCGCATCTTTTAAACCGCCCTCGGCATGCGCGAAAGAACTGAAACTTTGTGCGAGACTTTTTCACCTGCGAATTCACCTTTTCATAATCATCTTCATTCTTTTCCTAACGGCGTGTCGAAGAAATTTTTATCTCTCAGTCCGAATCGCTCAGTCGTGGAAGACTTCTCGACGACCTAAAATTATCAGCATAATCGCAATGTCCAGTAAGTAAAATATAAATTTAGGTGTCCTGAATTAGAAGCTCCGAAAAATTATTTTTTTTACCTTCTTATTCAAGACACTCCAATAAAGAAGAACATTGTCATCGATTATTTATTTTTATTGATTTTTTAATTATCAATCATTAATTGCATTTTTATTTTTTACTTTACTTCATTCTATTTATCAAGATTTATCGTAAATTTTCGAAGGATCTTTTCATCGACGAGCTTCCTGCCATTTTTATTCATCATATTATTTATTTACTTTTGAATTATCATTATAGTCATTTATCGTATTATTTTTACTTTATTTCATTTTAATTATCAAGGTTTATCGCGAATTTTCAGATCTTTTTATCGAAGAGCAAAAAGCACCGCTCGATCTTAGCTGTCGCTTGATGAAACCGGCAGTTGCGAACCGCGTATCCTTGAAGGGACAGAAAAAACTGCCGTGTGGTATGTGCGCCAAACATTTCGACAGACCGTCACTCCTCAAGAGGCACATGAGAACCCACACGGGTGAGAAGAATGAATTTTGAAGAGTATCTAAAATAAAATAAATAATATTCAATACAATAGAACCGATGAATTTCAATCAAAATTTATGCATAGCTCATTTCGATGATTTTTCCTCTGTCAATGAAGAAACTTTTTTTTTCGTTCAATTCAAGGTGAAAAACCTCACGGCTGTTTCGTTTGCGGAAAAATGTTCAACACGAGCAGTTCGTTGAATACACACGCGAGGATTCACACGGGTGAACGTCCCCACGAATGTGCAGTCTGTGGCAAGCGTTTTACCGCCTCGTCGAATCTTTACTATCATCGTATGATCCACTACAAGGTGAAACAAAAAAACCGATTATTTTTCAATGTAATTAGTCTTAATTAAGACAGAATCCTTTGGCAATGGCAATCATTTGGTAGCACAGTTTTTTTCGGAACATTGAAAGCAGAATGGAAAATAATCGAAACAATAGTGGAAATTGAAACCTGTTTTTTGCACGGAAATCCTGAAAAATTTTCATTCCCTCGGAGCGAGAAAAATATAAAACAAAAGCTCTCTGAATTTATATAAAAATTATTATTTTTCCCCTCATTTGTAGGAAAAACCTCACAAGTGCAACAAATGCGAACGTTCATTTCCGACTCCGGGGGATCTCCGAGCTCACGATTATTCTCACACGGGTAATTGGCCGCTCCGTTGTCTCATCTGCGATCGTGGATTTTGCAAACCCAGTGAGCTCCGCCATCACGTTCAATTGCACAATGGTATGTATTCCAAATCTCGAATCGACGCAATGATACAATGAAAATGAAAAAAAAAAATGGTCAGTGAAATAAGAAAAAAAAATACAGTTCGCAAATCGTACGAATGTTTGTTTCTTTCCAAGGCACGCGATCCAACAAACGAACGAATTGTAACGAAAAATTTGATTTCGCGAGTGAATCAGGGATGCGGAAGAAAATTCACGCCAAAGAAACGACCATTTCCGGCTCATCATCGATCGATAAATCACAAGGATTCGTCGATGGATCGTCGTACGACGTTCACCGGATTCCCTGGCTGCCGAAAATGAGAGCCGAGAATTAAATAAACTCAACTCGATAAGCTCGCACACACTGAAAATTGTAATATTTATTGAGGATAGAAAGATAAGCATCGTTTTACGAATATTATGCTAACGCTATAAAGAGAGGGGCGGGATCTTCTTTTTTTATGCAACGTTCTAGACTTTTTGCGTAAGATCAGATACGGCCGTTACGACTTCCATATTTTGTGCCTCCTCGTTTTTCTCCGGAATGTTCACCGAGTCCTCGACAATTTCCATCTCGCTCGTTTTCACCTCCATATTTTCATCCTCCGATCCCGAATTCTCCTTTTTCTTTTCGACACTCTCAATTTTCTCATTGTTCGTTATTTCGTCAATTTCTTTATCGATATCTACCTCGACAGCAGTTTCCTCGTCCGGCTCACCATTTTTTTCCATTTTTTTCGCCTCGTCCTGGCTATCCTGAGCCTGATTAGCCGCCGATTGAGCGGCCTGCGTGTAAGCCGATGTGTCGTGCTCCAAAATTTCACGCAGTGCCATTGTCGCGTACGTCGAAGACTTTAGCGAAAATTCAAGAATCAACGCTTTGTATTTACCTTCTGCAAAAAAAAAAAAAATGTTATGAAATTTTTCGCCAATTTTTCTGAGTTTTGGTTGTTACAAAACTTTGAATTTCAATTGATAGCCCCAGGTTCCTAATTTCCTTGCGAATTGATGACAATTGTAATTGACGAACAGAAAAAATAATAAATGATAATCTTACCGGGCTCTTCCTTTGGGGATTCCACTCCGCGCATCTCGTCGATGTCGCACAATATAAGATCGTCGTGATAACCATTGTAACGAACGATCTTCCAGCTCAAATCACCAGGCGTCTCCAAAATTTTCCGATATGCACCGCCAAGACTGTATTTTCTTGAAAAATATATAAAAATATACAAAGATATAATATAGAGATATATTATAAGATATTATTATTATTATATATTATATATATATATAAGATATATAATCGTTGAAAAAAATGCGAATTGAATATGATTTTTTTGAAATTCGAAATTAACAGATTTTTTTTTTCTTTTGCCCAGTTGGCTCGTTCTCTAGCGAGGAAACGTGTCACTCTCTTCAAATTAACAGAGTTGCGGGTGATTATGATGGAATATCATAATTTAAATATTCCAAATACTTACGATAAGAAAAAGTATATATAATTTTTCTTTAAAAAGTACAATTGAACTTGTTTAATCGTCATTTTTAATAAATTTGAAATAAAAAGCTAAATCAATGGATAAAATTATCTTAAAAAACAATCAATTCACAAACGTCAGTGAAAAAAGGAATTAAAAAAAAAACCAATGGAATCTTTACAAATATTACAAGTTTTTTTTAGTACAAACTTGTTTTTTTGTCGGAGATCCGTCGTGAGATCGTCCTTGGCGAGGAATTCATCGAACCACGGCTTTGCGTAACTCGGATAAACGACCCGCCACCCCGGTTTTGGCATCACGACATCGGCGAGGCTATAATTCTCAAGATCATCCTCGGTGAGTGCTTTGACAGCGGGTAAATTCGAAAGATCTTTCGTATCGTCGATTATCTCGTCGTTCTCGTTTCTCGTTTCTGTTTTAGGGTTCTTAGAAACAGTCATTTCGGATATTTTATCAGTCGTAACTTCAGTTTGCTGATTAATCTTCTCTTCAACAATTTCCGGCGTCTTTTCACGTTCCTCAACTTCCATCTTTGAATCTTCTATTTTACTCTTCTCAGATTCCACAATGTTCGTCGTCGATTCCTCAATATCAGTCTCAACGGATTCCTTAATTTCTATCGTCGGTTTCTCAATTTCCTCCGTTGATTCCTGAACCTCGATCCTCTCATCTTTATTCGCGGACTCCGATTTCATAAATTTCGAATCTTTCTCATCGTCTTGCTGAATCCTGTAATCCATTGTCTCGCTGAGATCCTTGGAATCGGGTGTAACGTAAACGAGATCACCGACAATCGGTTTAGCGCCAAATTCACGAATGCGTTTTGAAACTATATTATTCCATACGAAGCTCTGATAAGCGTGAATGTACATCAACCTCGCGTTTCTCGGTATAAAATCGAGGGCACCTTGAGGATTTGAATCACCGCTGTTCACGATACCGCGCAACAACTTGGCCTCGATTTTTCCGGTCCTGGCGATCGGTCGCAATGCCGCAGCGGCATTTTTCGTTTTTTCATAAATTTCACGAGCTGCGATCATATCGGAATGCTGTTCACCGATTCGGGGTTTGAGTATGAGATCGATCGCTTCGTTCCACCGACCGCGAAGCAATGCTTTGCCAATTTCGTGAGTCGGTATAGCGGCGATAGTGCCGAATCTCTGAAGACCGTAATAATTTATAAAACCATTGTCCCGCAATGATTTCACAGCCGCCTCTATCTCCTCGTCGGTTCCGTCGACGCTGCGAAGAGCGATGCGAAAGCGGTTACCAGCGAGCATACCGAGCCTCAGTGGATCCTTGGAAAATTTGAAATTTCCAACATGAGCACCGCGAACTTGTTTCGCCGCATCGTGAATGTTCGTCGGACTGATTTTCTTTAAGCTTATCCACTGCGTAGTTCGTGCCCGACGATCCTTTGTTCCCGCATAGTGAAATATATCGGATTTAATGCGCAATTTGATGGCCATTTGATTCAACGCTTCCATTGTATCGAGATTGACTTTGTGAAGAAGAAAGTGACAATAATTGCCATCGCGACTCGACCAATCGACGCGAGGATCGCTGCGAAATTTGTGGCGAAACTGTTTGTTTCGTTTGGCCAGTACAATGATTTTCTTATCGTCCCTCTCCACAGTCTCGCTGTTCACCGAAGGTATCTTCTTCGCTATCACGTGAATATTACGACGAGTTTCCTTGTCCATATCCGTGACGTCGATCTCTACTACCGCCGAGTCGTCCTCGATCGTTGTGAAATTTTCAATCTTCTCGCGAATCTCAGAAGGAACGGAAGATTTCAATTTTTCCATGTCCTCGAGGTCCTGTGGCTCGGGCGGTATATCCTGATTCGTTAATTTGCATATCTCGCCGTCACAGCTTATTTCGTGAACATTGAAATCGCCGAAACGCTCTTTTATTATACCGCCGAAGCGTTTGTGCGAACCGATAAACTCGGTCACGCCGATGTCATCTTCCTTCAGGCGTTTGCCAATTCCATACTTTACGCGTTTACCGTCGTAAGCATGATTTGCCTGAGTACGTTTGTAGGGTCGAGGCCGATAACCGCCGCTGCCACCGCGATATCCTGAAAATTAAAGCATCCCGAAACCAAATGCCGAAACCCGGTTTAAAAGATAATTTCAAAATACATAATATATAATTCCATAACGCACAAAATCATTGCAAACTTTCAATAACGAACAAAGATGCGGAAAACATCTATGCAGAATTTAAAATCCGAGCCTTGCACGCATATACTTTTAACTGTAGAAATTCCAAACAGATAATTTTGTGAATAAAAAATCTCACCGGAATGGTGTCTGTGAGGTGCGTCCTCCGATGGATTTTCGGCCGAGCCATAACGAGAATTTCCACCACCGCGATTTTGACGATAACCTCGACCGCTGCCGCGTGAATAACCTCCACCACGTTTTTTGTTGTCGCGCCAAGACATTTTTTCGAAGAAACTGTGATCTCTTTTACGTAGAATTTCAAAAAAAATCTCACAATTCTCGTGTCGATAATAATTCTACGTTATTTTTTCAATTTGACAATTGAATGTTTATTTGATTGTGATGAATTAATAATAACCATGAATATGAGGTTATGTTTGTTACATTACCGGTTACATATAGTTACATACCGGTACTGACAATGAATGAATGAACGTGTGCGGCGTTATTTATATTCATATACATATGCGTGTACATGCGTATATATATATATGTCGCTCTCGATAAGCTTGGAATTGATAGAGCCAACTGTGAGTATTCGGCCAAAAAAACTACCCTACCGACGCGTTATTTGTATCGGCGTGTTTCATGCAAAATGTCCCGCGAAATAAAGTTTTCTGATTTATTAAAAAATATCGTCGTCTGTCAATTTTTTTCTCACTGCGTTCATCACTGCGCGAATAGTTGATCGCGATTTTCACTGTTATTGCACAGCCATTGAAAAAAAATACTCGAAAGAAACTGCACTAGCCGTCGCGTAACATTTTGCCGTTCATTTGTTTACGAAAGACGAGGCACCAATTTAACCGTCACAATTATCGCACGAAAATGTATTATAATATATGTATAAGACACAATGAAAATGTTTAATACACAAAAATATTAGAGAAAAACCGGAGATCAATAACATGGTCGCATCCACTCGAGTGCCGGCGGCGAACTAGCAGTAAAAGCGTGGAGAACGGAAGTCCGAGCTTGGTACAGAGTTCCGGCAGGACTGCAGGTCGCAGGAGAACTCGAGAACTGCAGTTCATGAGGAGAACCCGTCGGCGCCCCTCTTTTCCCACTTCCGGTGGGCATCAGTGGGAAAGGGTTTATACTCGTGACGCGTTAGCGCCAAATATTTGCCCCAACTAGAAAATTCGAAACTCAATGCTTTTGAATTGTTCGTTAATCATCCAAATAAATATCGATAAACAAAAATTATTAATTTATTCATTAATATATAGTGAAATCAATAAAAACACTGCGATCTCGATAAATTTTTATAAATAATTTTCGTGATACTAATTAGAAATTTCTTTTCAAATATTTATTAATATTCCAGAACCTTTAATCGTAAAAAAATATTGAAAATGAATTTTTAAAGTAACACGATTATTCTTTACATTAAACTGTATGCTGTACATTAAACTAAAAACTTTGGTAAAATATTGATCAATAATAAGTTGTGAAAATTTGCAAAATTAGTTTTTTAAGGCTTAGGAAAATAAACATAAACTTAGATGAAAGTTCTTTTGACTCGTCAATCGAGTCAGAAAAAATGCAAAACAATGAAATAGATAGAAGAAGAATAAAATGAAAATAACGCGTGCTTAATTCACATGCAATTCATTGATTAAATTTTCACAATCATTCTAAAGATTTTTATTAAACTTATGTGTATAATCTCTTATCACGCTAAATCGTTATAATCACACGGTTAAACAGCCTGGAACAACTTAATGATAATGCACTTCTATTTATGTATAAGTATTCATAAAAGAGTTGCAGAAACTCCAAAGCTTCCGGGGTTTTTCGTTCGGCTTTGGTCCCGATCGCAATAATTCTTACATTTTTATATTTTATAAAAAAAACTATGACGAGCCGTATTATCGTTGACTGTCCTAGTTTTTCTCGATCAGAGGATGCTGCACGTTTTCGACTGTAAATTAATTCATAATCGATTATTAATGATTAGTTTATAATAATTATAAAAAATTGTTCAATATTTTGATAATATAAAATTAATAATAAAATGAACTTGAACGTATATTATTCACATAAATAAAATTACGTACTTTTGCTTTTGTACTTATCGTACTAATCTCTTTGATACCATTTTCCACTTCTTGTTTCTTAGTCTTGAATAATTTTGCCATTTTTCCTGAGTCAAACATTCATGGATTATTTATCATTTTTTAAATTGTTTTCCTAACATAAAAAAATATTATTTGCATTATACGATTGCGATTGCAGATCGGTAATACGAATTGTAATTGATTTTTTGCCCTGGGAGAAAAATAAAACTATAAAAAGATTACCGGTTCTCGGAGCTGGGGATTGAACAACGTCCGCGTCGTCGGGAACGATTTTTGGCTCTTCCTCGATCGGAACATTGTCCTCGACATCGTCGAGGCTGTTTTGTGCATCGGCCTCGGCAGTTTCGTCGGTGCCGGCTTTCGATTTAGCCGATCGGCTCTTTTCGCTGCTCACGGATTTTGCCGATTTCGCCGAATCAACCGATTTCGCTGATTCGATCGATTTAGCCGATGCAACCGATTTGGTCGATTTTCTCGCGGACCCCGTGTCCTCGTTCTTCGTTTTATTCGTCTCTTCGTCATCTTCGTCGTTCGCACCTTCATCGCCGATCGGTACTTCCGAAACTTGATCGATTTTCTCGTCTCTCTCGTCATCATTTTTGTTCCGACTTCCGGCCGATCCCAATCTCGATGAGGAAGAACCTTGCCTGCTGGACTGCGATGTATCGGCGCTACCGATTTTTTGTCGCGGTGGTTTTGGCGGTGGTACCGGAAGTGGCGGTGAATCGTCCTTCTCCGTCGTCTCGAGGACGCCATTGTCATTCGCCGATTTTTCATTTTCCTCGTTCGTAATTTCGCCGCTGAGCGAACCGGAAGACTCGCGACTATCCCTCACTTTCTCCTCTTCCGTCTGTCCGTCGGCCATGTTGTTTTTCACATCGACGCTTGTTTCTGATTCGTCGCCATTATTGTTTACCATTCTCTCGGTCTTAAGCTCGTTCTCGTCCGTGCTCGATGATACTTTGACGATCGAATCATCGTAATCGGCCAGTGATTTTGGACTCACTGGCTTTTCAATGCCGATCGATTCTCCTGCCTTCTCATGAATGTTTTCCGCTGAATTTTCCGTCTCCGTTGAACCAATCTCATTCGCGTTGCTCTCATCGGTCATTTTGAAGCGTTCGGGCTTCTCGCACGACGCGTTCCCGCTCGATATTCTCGCTACGGGCATTTTCAACGGTGGCAAAGGATTCATCTTTTGCGAAACACTTTGTTCGTGATTATCGATCACCTCGTTGCTCGTGGCGCGTCTTCGACCGACCAATATCGTGTGACAACCGCCGCACGAAACGTCGGTAACAACGAGCTCGTTGTACCTCGATGCTTGGGTCAATTCGTGAACGTTGTTTTCATTTTCCTCGAGACCCAATTTACCGTGTCTACCATCGCCGCAGGTAAATAATTTTCCCGATTCTGCAATAAACGATTGTAAAATAATTTTCAAGAAAAAAAAGATTTTTCAATTACTTCTTCAATCACTCCAATTCATTTCAGTTTTTTTGTAAAAGTAAAAAATGTTGAGTAAAAAATTTGAAGTGTAGATTGAAGATCGGTAAATTATTTTTTTAATCAAATATCAAGGCGGGCGGAAATAATTTTATAACCAATAAAAGGTTGTGGTTTGCATTAAAATATGGAATATTAAAAATCGAATTTTGTGCAGGGACGGATTTGAAAAAATAAAAATTCTATTAATATATATTTGTTACTAATTTTACCGGTTACAATCGCAATGTGGCTCTCGCCGCATCCAATTTTCTTGATCGATTCGTCCTGAAGAGCGCCACGTGGTAAAATCTTTGGAGTTGTAATTTCAGTAACGTCCAAGCCCATTCCCAACTGTCCACTGGAATTGCTACCGGTGCAATAAATATTTCCATCCTCTAGGGTGAAATAAACATTTCTTTTTACATTCCTGTCTCTATTGAACTGAATATAGAGTAAACAAATTTAATTAATATCCACTTCGTAAAATGTTTGTTTTTAATTTACCACCAAAAATAAGTGTATGATGTCCCCCGCAAGCGACGAGGATAGCTGGCCCGGGTAATTGCATCTGTTTCGGTGCAACTTGAGTTCTAAAATCCAATGCAATTCCTAGTTTGCCACTCTCGGCTTCGCCACAAACATAAACGTTTCCGGTTTCTGTGAAAAAATCACAAAATATCACAAATGCTTTTGGAAAAAGGTATCGCTTCCTTCTCTTCACTTTAAACGATTCCTTTTCAATAACACAATTCTTCAAAACGGAAGTTGTTTCATCTAACTATTTTAATTAATTAATTCGGTTAATTTTCTTATTCTTACTTTCATTTCTGCTATCTTCTTACCGGTTAAGAATGCCGAGTGATAATATCCGGCGCTGATTTGCTTGACGGTTTCGGGAATTTGAACTTTCGTGGGTTTGTCAACGAGACCGGAAGTCCCCGGAAGACCGAGCTGTCCCTCGAGATTGCTGCCCCAAGCGAGGATCGTCCCATCTTGCAGCAATGCCAACGAATGATGAGAACCAGCTGCGATCTGGCGAACCTTCGATCCCTCGTTTCCGAGATCGTGGATCAAAAATGGCGCGCTCGAGCTGTCGCCGATCGCTTGGCTCCCCCGACCGAGTTGCGACTCTTGATCGCTGCCACAGGCAAATATCCTTTGTTCTCCGGTGCAAATCAGCGTGTGAGCTCGTCCACAAGCCACGTGGGTCACTTTTTCCGGTTTCAGTACTGCGACAATCAAAAGGTAGCTTTGAAAACAATTACCAAAGATAATCTTGCACCTTTCGATCGTTACAATGCGATTCCCGCGTCCCCTTTCTCATTCTGATCGGTAAAACCTTTTTTTTTCAAGAGGAGAATGGAAGAAAAAAACTAAAGAAAAGAACGAAAAAAAAAAACGATGGATAGAATTGCGTGTCCGATCGGGGGTGCACGATTACGATACTTACCCTTAACGCACGAAGGTTTGCTGACGTGATTCTTGTGACCAAGACCCAGCTGACCCCAATCGTTGCTGCCAAAGACGAAGAGCCTTCCGCTCTCTTCGTGGAAAAGGATTGGAGCAAACGTCACGTGAAAACAGAAGGAGAATCGTTGAAATATATATCACGACGTAAGGAAAAATAACGGATATTATTTTTTCTGTACCGCGAACTTAAATTTTTCGGCAAATTGGTTAGCGATATACTTCCGGCAAATCTTTATTTCTGTGGAACGAAGCAGAATCACTCGCCGGTTCCAAATATGCTTACGAAAAAATTAGCGAGTCGATTGTTTTCTCGGAAACGCGACAAAACGACCGAAACACCAGACTTTTCATGAAATCGGAATTTATATCCTTTTTTTCACGATATAGATATTCAAATTGAAAGATTACACGAGACAATGAAATTATTTTTATTACTGAATAATTAAATTAAATTAATATATTTATTTATATTAATTTAATTATAGGCGGTCATTGATCAAGAATAATAAGTAAATTTTCCAATTGAATTTTTTAGCTGTTTCAAAATTGTTGGAAAATTCCACACGGTTTCGAGGCTCGCGCACAATACATTTATCGCGAAATGTATTGTGCGATTCTCGATGTATGCGAGTATGCCAATTATACCGTAGTGAGCATACGAGAAAATCGCATGTAAACGATGATTAATATTATCGTAGATGGGCTTGTCGCGTGTGTGCGTATCGATTGGTCGGACAATGGCTATCACGAGGTGTTGTTGGTGTGTTTGTGTTTTTTTTTCCAAGCTACATTGCACGGTAACCGTAAAAGTGAATGCGTCACAAATTTTTCGCAAGCTTTTCTTCCCTGAGGAAATTATTTTAAATAAAATTCGAGAATAATTTGCAAATAGAAAAAAAAATAACAATGACTCTATATAACCACGTTAATCCACATGTATTTTGGAGACTAGTTTGTCAGCCCATTGATCCATCGATCAGTTTTCAGCTCTCATCGATTCATTCATTGATCGAAAGCAAAAATGAGTCAAGAGCGAGGATGAGGTTATCGAGGGTTAAGTCTAAGGGAGAGATAGAACTTATTTTTTCGATCGATAGCAATAGAAGAAATGGAAAATCAAGCAAGTCTGATTTACAGATAAATAATAAATCGTGGGATGGATATCCGCTCTCGGTTTTATAGAGCCATGAAATACGAGCGAGTAATCGGGAAAATAATAATAATAAATGAAAGCACGTGTGTGCTTGTAAATGTATATATGCACTTGCAAGTGGAGGCTAAGTTGACCCTGGAGGCAAAATGGACATCATTCAAAATTATCCTAAAAAAATTGAAAAAAATTCGAAAATGAGGAAATAATCATCATATTTGGCCTTAATAAACTTAAATTGACTTCCTCGCTGAAAATCGGATCTCAATCAAGATATTTCCATGACAATTTCCTATGACGAGTTGGAAATTAAAAAAAATTGTAATTCAATAAAAATTTAAAATTTAGAAAAGTCATTCTCGTCGCACTAAAAAAACACCCCAAAATACTCCAATTGTATTTTGCTAACCCCTGTAACAAAAAGATTTTGATAATCCGAGGGCCAAAGTAAAATGAATCTCAATAATCGTAAAAGAAATATTGAACAATGCAACTACGATTAAAATTAAATTTTACTGAAAATGTTATTGGAAAATTTTCCACCTTTTATCTTGTTTACTTAAATTTAAAAAAAAATATTCGCGGTGATGTTTATTTTGCCCCCCTCCCCCAATATATATACAAACGTATAGTAACGCCAACGACGGATAGTTCATCAGGAAGTCGTTCACATATTGATTTTTACATAAATCATTCACGGCTCATGTGATGTCAGGAACAATGTATATATGCGAGAAACACATTTTCACATAAGATATATATACGTATGTCTATAAATTACACATACTGTATCCTCTCTAATGACTTTGAGCAAAATATGTACAGATCCGTGTCTTTAAATGTCTTTGAATCTTTAAATGAATCGTAATGGCGTCTCTAGTCCGAACAAGTCTTAATTGGCCGCCATTCTGGCCTGCTTTTAAACATCGTTTAGGATGTTCCAAGGGAATTTTCCCATTGATAATGGCATAATCGTGTTTCCCAGAACACTTCCGGTTCCGGACTCACCGACAAAACCCTGAAAAGTCGAAAAAACACAATTTCTAAAAGGTCCTAATTCAAAGGCGTTGTTTCTTTGTGAATTTAATGAATCTTTCGCAATAAGATCCCCTGAGAGTTCAAGACAATATTTCTAGGATCCTCCCGAGTGATCCTAGATTTTTTGCCTCAAGTAATCCATCGCGACAGCAATCTCAAGATAGCTAAGCTTATAAAGCTAATGTCGAGCTAATAAACCTTATAGTTGAGGAAAATAAGAATAAGCATCGAATGAGACATTATCGTATTATAGTTGATCGACGTAACCTCCAAAGGTACAGAGGCGTGACGATGATCTAAAAATGAGGGAGAGAGAGAAACAAAGAGAAAGAGAGTCATGGTAGTTCAGAGGGTTGAGCCACCGATTCGATCGATTTGCAGCACGCAAAAGGACGGATGAATGTACGTATGTATATAGAGGGTCGAGGACTTACGGCAGACAACGGCCGAGTGTTCGTCGCCGCAGGTCACGCTGACCACCGGATCCTTGCGTATAAAAAAATGCGATGCAACATTTTCCGCGAATCTGCTACGACCGATCGTAAAAACTGCACCGGTATCTGCAAAAAAAAAGATTACAAATAGAAAAACTCAAAATTGAATTATTCACACTTATAGAAGATTTTCCAATCGACGAATTCATCCCTATTTTTATTTTTTATTTATTACTTATGTCGACTCATAAAATGGATTCTTAAAATTGATTTATTTATTATAGTGAAACATTTTTTACAATCAATCTAATAATTAGTCTAGTTTATCCAATAGATAATTCGATTCGGCATTTTGATTCATTCAAACTAATTTCGTGGTTAAGATACGAGGAGATGGAATTATTTTTTTTTTTTTTTACACAGTGGAGAAAGAAATATCCGTGGAGAAAAGTGTGGAGTTTTTTTCGTTTCTTTCATATATCGATTAAACAGCCGAGCCAGAATTTTGTATGGTCATCGACAATAATTTGTACTTTATTCCCATTCATGTGAATTCATGTACAAAAGTTAACACGACGAAAAAATAGAAACCCTTTACACCCTTTCGAACTAATTTTGATTCCGATAATCCTGGATTACAATTTTTTTTAATTTTACCAATGCCGAGAGAGGTTTTTAAATTGTTCATATATTTGTTCCATATTCAGTAAATCTACTTGGTAGATTTACGGAATATCGAACATTTCTTACGATTAGTGAACTTTCTCGTTGGTAGATCATTTAATCGGTAGATTCTTTACTAGGAAGATTCTTCTTCCAATTAAACGGTCATCAGGTAGATCGGCCTCTGGAAGAGTCGCAAGTCCAAAAAAAAAACATCAGAAAATAATTAACGAAATTTGAGGTGATTACAATGGCGTCTTCGCCAAGTTGACACGCAATGTCGCGGGTATGGAAAGTTTAGGCTCTCGCGAGGAAGTTGATCTTTTTATAACCCCGAGTCTCTACCTGGTCTTTACCTCATCATAAATCGTCGTATATAGATTTTATGTTAAAACACGCGTGGATGGACGTGACCTCCGCAAGACGATGACGCTCTTTCGCACTTAGGTTAAGGGGTAGTTTCCGAGACGGAAAAAAACAAGCTTTTCTTTATTTTTCTTTTCTTTGCCCAAGTACCGTCGCAATATATCTGTGATATCGGGTACCAAGATCGGCCTCTATTTTCAACGTGACGTTTTGATGTCCGCGAGTGAAAAACAGAGAGCTTGTACAACGAGTGCACGGGCTTTTTTTCCGTTCCATCGTTTCATTTACGATTTTTTTTTCAACGCCGAGCGAGAGAGAGAGAGTAAGATCGAAACAAGCCGAGGGAATTTTTTTCACATTTTATTTTCCATTTATCGCCCCGAATAATCTACCCGCGAATTGGCACGAAAAAAGGGCATACACTCGAATCTAAAGCCACTCAAACTCGCGATAGAGAAAAAGAAGGAAAAAATTGCGAATAAAAATAAACATTGAAGAGGCAAAAAAATGTTCGCAGACGATGCGGGCGGTTGGGGCAAATTAATTCATATACAGCGTGAACGATTGTTTCACCCCTGACAAATTTGCGTGTGAATAAACGTCGGTGAAGAAGCGTCCAAAAGTTTGAGAATGCCACGAATTTTGTTACGCTTGTACCCGGAGAAATAATTTATTTAATTATTAATTAATTAATACAAAAATTAATTAATTAATTAATTAGACAGAATTAATTAATTAATACAAAAATTGTATTTATCTTGAATGAATTTCTTTAAACTAAACAAATTATTTCTCCGGGTACAAGTGTAAAAAATTTCGTGACATTCTCAAACTTTTGGACGCTTCTTCAAAATTTTACATTATTTTATAATATAATATAATGAATTATATTTATAATTTTTTATGAATTATGGAATTAATTATCGACCTATTCATCAAGCGCAAATTCAAGTAAATAAAAATAGTGATTTGCATAAAATAAATCTTCCTTTTGGCTTATATCGTGACACTTATTTCCAGATAAGAGTTTTGAAAGATTCTGAATCTTTCATTTTGATTTTGAAATTTTCCGGCCAGACATGTTCCTCGGGTTATTGGGCAAAAAACTTTTTTAAAATCAATTATTTTGAAATTTGTTTCAAAAATATTTAGAGGAAGAATCAAATTCATGATTCCGTGTTTCTGGTTACTCAACATTATTCAACGACAAAAATATGATCCCAATTGCGTAACCGACCCTTAAATATAGATGCAATATCGTTGCTCCCCTTGTAAGGAAAATAAAAATGCCTGGATGTTAATTTTAGTTTCTCCTCCCATTGTAAAACCTTGCTTTTCCAAGGGGCGGAGAGGAGGGAGGAAAAAAATTGAATCTTTGAACAAACGTGAATTACCTTTTCACGATAAGGGGACCAAGGTTATGGCGATTCTCGCGAGGGCTTAAAGAGGTGATTAATTGACATTTTTTTCTTCTTCGCTCTCTCGGCTCTCGGGCTATTCCTGCGTCGTGTTGCGCAAACACTGGTTGAGGATGGCGATGTAAATTTCGACCGTTCAGTGTCGTTCGACGATCATGAATCAAGCCGGTATTTCGAGTCGTGTTTGCATATATATATTTACAAATGTATGGGGTACGTCGAGTCAACTCGGCCAATTTTAACCCGTCTCCCGTCGCCCCGCCATCTCAGATTTGATATTTATTATTTTTTCCCTCTATCACCAGAGTCTGAGAAGCAATCTCTATTTTTTTTCAGTTTTTTTCCAGAGCCATTACGTTTTTTTTTTTAATTAAAAACCCCGCAAATGCAAAAAGGAAGAAAAAAACTCCAAAATTATTTATATACTTATAGAAAAACAATTATATCTGCGACATTTGTAATAATATTTTAATACAAAAAATATACACGATACTTGGGACACGCTGCTTTAAATTTGCAAAAGAATTTGTTTAAATTTTTTTTTTCATTTTCTGCAGATACATCCCGTTTTTGTTGCGTTGCATCTCTGTCTTTCGTTTCTGGTGCATCTCTATCCTAAGGTCAGTGATCTTTATTTTTCTTACATTCTCTACGACAAAGAGAGGATAAGTTCCGTGTATGTACAACAGAAACAGCCAAGAAGAAGCAGAAGTTACGCAAAACATTATAGATCCATTGCTCGTTTGTATTTTTCAAAGATACGAGTGTAAATTACCTCGATTTAATGAAAAAAATCGTTTCTACAAGTATTTGTTTATAAATCACCATTAAGGACAAATACTTTGACCTGTAATATGACTTTCAAAGAATATGATGAGTCCCGAATCATCGAATTGGAACGAAAATTGCGGTTTTTTAAAAGGCAAAACTAAATAATTAACACCTCATTGAGTTTTGCGATGAATAACTCGATATTAAAAAAATTGGTATTGCACCGCGTTTCGAGGTTATGGTTTTTCTCAAAAATCGCGTACAAAAATACTGTCAGCTTTCACTTTTATTTTTTCCTCTTACCATATTCACGGGGTCGATTGCGTATCTGGATAAACACTGTCGCTGCCCTGTGTTGATTGTTTAAGTATTTTATTCAGGAGAAATAAAAATTCACGAAGAAAAGTCGCGAGACGCGTCACTCTGTTGTCCCCACTGTGAAGGCAAAATTTTCGGAAAGACGCGACTCTCATTGTCGCGATATTCGATAACTGGTTTGTTCAACGTCACATAGTTAATTAGAGCACTGAAAAACAGGTAATATCGAAAAACAATGGGTCGATAAATACGTTTAAACTTGTCGAACATGGGCCCACATGGGCCCATGTGTAACTGTAAACTGTAAACTGTTCAGTTCAGTGAGAGGAGTAGAGGACTGTGAGGCGCGCGCGCGCACGATCGAGTCGATGGGTGAATCGAAATGTGTACTGCATCGTGGCGCGCTCTGTCGGTCTAAGACCGAACTTTCGTATATAGGTCAGTGGAGTGGGTCAACAGCTGTTATCGAACGCACGAGAGAGACCGTGCTTCAGCGTGGTCACGACACGAATCACGATTCTCGGAAAAAAATCCTCCGGATATTCGACGAAGCTTCCAAGAATTAATCCCTCCAAAGGGGAGCAACAATTGCGGTAAAAAAGAATGAGATAATAAAGAGCCGTAACTCCCGTGTTTTTGATCGTACGGGCTTCTTTCAGGCGTCATTTTCTTCGTTTTCAAATTCTTTGAGTGTCCTTGTTAATTTTTTTTTCCAAATGCTTAAGGGGGTACGCGGAAAAGAAACATTTGAACAGCCATAACTCCCGTGTTTTTTATCGTACGGACTTGTTTCAGGCGTCATTATTTTCGTTTTCAAATTCTCTAAATATTTTTTTTTATAGTTTTATTTTTTTCGAAATCCTTAAGGAGGTACGGGGAGATTAAATTTTTGAACAGCCATAACTTTGGTGTTTTTGACCGCACAGACTTCTTTCGGGCGTTCAATAAGCGGCGTTTCAAATGGGACATATTCAGTGTCATTTCGCTCTTTTCAAAAAATGTTTTGGATTTTTTTTAAACCCAGTACGCCCCTCGAAACAGGGTCGTCTTTCGCTGTTTCTTTTTTGGCGCTGAAATGTTGGCGCACGACTCATGAACGTTTTTTTAACTGTTTTTTGCGTGCAAAACTTGTGAGGGGGAGCATAAGTTTCAATGGCGTTTTTTAAAATCTTTCCTACGGTTTTTTTTCGGAAAAATATTCAATTTTTCGCAAAAAACGACCATATTTATAAAATGTAGTGTAACCCTAAAACTAATGGGTTTTCGTGAAATTACTAAGAAGGTAAAGAGTTGCATAGAATTATTCTGGATTTTTTCTGTCTTTTTTCACAATTTTTGTCAACAAAATTTTTTTCTGAAATTTTTCCTGTCAACAAGATTTTTTTAAATCTTAAGAATCGGGTCCCTCACCTCATCTACACGAGTTTTTCGATGGAAAACCGTGTAGATCAGGTTTTTCGGCGTAAAAGTTGCATACAATCATCCTGGTTTCGATGAAACTTTTTCAGAATTTTTTTTTTTAATTTTTCCTGATAACGAGATATTTTTTTTTATCTTTAACAATCTCCTTTGTGTCATCTCTCTTACCTCATCTACACGGCTTTTTTATCGAAAAATCCGTGTAGATGATGATTGATAGAAAAAATGTTCGAAAAAAAAATTTTGAAAAAAAATTCTGAAAAAATTCCATTGAATCCAGCATGATTGTATGCAACTGTATATCTTCTTAGTGATTTAACGAAAGCCCAGTAGTTTTAGAGTTACGCTACATTTTATAAATTTGCTCGTTTTTGCGAAAAATTGAATATTTTTGCGAAAAAAATCGTCTGAAACTAAAAAAAATGAAATTGAAGCTGATACTCCCCCCACAAGTTTTTCACGGGAAAACCAGTTGAAACAAAAATGTATGGGTCATGCGCAAAAATTTCAACGCCAAAAAAGCCGAAGAACGATAATGTTTCAAAGGGTGTATCGGGAAAAAAAAATCGATTTTTTTTTTTGGAAGAAGCAAAATGAAGCTGAATATGTCCCTTTTGAAATGCCGCTCGGTGAATTGAAATATCTTCATTTTTGAAAGAGCAGTGAAACTTTTTGTGCGGCGCCGAATCGGAGCGAGTGTTTCCAGACTTTTGGCCGGCAGTGTACAAAGGTCAGTGCGATGTATGTAATTCTCGGTGGGTGCGAGTCTCGGAATGGGATTATTTACGCCTTTGACCACGCCGGCTTATCAAAAGTTCAAACGTCCTTTTGCATAATTCATCGCACATTCATCCTTCGAGTCTCGCAAGAGAAAACGCATCGTATTATAAACGAGAGATGGAAATATTTATGCTCGTATGTGTTTACATGTGTAACGACATTCGAACGAGAAAGTTGGGAAAACTTATCGTTTTTCATTGAAATATTCCTACCTATTATTTTTAAATTAATAATTTTTGCAATTTTTATATTGTTCTTAGCACGTCCAATTGCACAGAAAAATGGGATTCAATTTGAATTGCATTTCACTGTGATAAACAAAAATGCAATGAATCAAAGACAAACATAATTATCAATATCCAATTGCCACGAGATTCGAATGAAAAAGCTGGAATTATGTGAATATTCAATTTCAGTATTATCATTGGCAATTTATCATTGCTATTATCAATTGATTTGTTAATCTAATCATTTTTTCCAATTTGTATTTCCATAGCTCTTGTATTTTTTTTTTAAATATGTTCATTGAGGTCAATGAGATATGAAATAAAATAATAAATGAGCAAAAATAAACAAAAATAATGATAAGTTTGAAAAAATGAAATATTTGCCTGGAGTCGTTGACCTACAAGAGGATCAGAAATCGATAGCTAACGCGTTAAGAAAAAAAAACAAATAAAAATAAAATTGATCACTTGGCTGGTCAGTCTGCGGCAATTGGGGTCAGGAAGAAAAAAACACGAAGGGGGACTCCAGAAGCTCGAGAACACGCATTAACGTAGTCTCGAACATCGATGAGTATTGAAAGTGCCCATTTTAATGAACTTGAGAAAAAATTATTGCATATTTTTTTCTGAATTGTCAATAGATCAACAAGCTGTGCTTGCCGCAAAAACTTTAACAGCCATTGAAAATTATATATCGTAAAAAAATATATATAGAACGCTGACGCATAATTCAACACTGAAGTAAAGAGTGCGATATAATGATATAATGACAAACAAATAATTGTTCTCGTGCATTTAAAAAAGATTCGTTTGTTTGTTATTCACAAACTATTTTACCAGGTATGTTTTCTATGTCGGGGAGACCCATGTTTACACCTTGCGCCGCGAAACGAACGAGCTTACTGCCGGCTCGGTAAGCTCATAGCGTGGTGGCAACTCGAGCCTCACGTTGCCAGGCAACTGGAAATCAATTCTAGAACGGTACTTTATTTACGTCCCCCCCCCCCCCCCCTCTCGTCGATAAAGAACTCAGGGGGTTCTTGAGAGACTGTTTAAAAAATAAAAATAAATAAACTGTGTAACCACAAATGGGACTGAGAAAAAAAATCGGCGATTTTTCATTAGTGATGAATTGGAAAAAAAAAAATTTTTTAATATTTTATTCATATATTTTTATTAAGTCGAAAGAAATTTTTATTTTATTAGATTATTTGATGTTTTGGCTACATCACAATTTTCAAAGGGTTAATTGCAATCTGCAATTATGATTTTTTTCTAAAATTCTGAGAACATATTGAAAATGCTAACACATCTTTATAGTTCGTTGTATCATAAGGATTATTTTTATTATTATTGTTAGTTTGTGCTTCCAAAGAGCTTTCACAATAAGTGATTTAGATTTTTTTATTCACACGAAATTAAATTTGATCTCTTGAAAATACGGCAAACTTAGTTCGCGATTTATCCGCCGTCGCGCTGTTGCTGGACGGAAATATCAATTAATTCATTATTTTTGAAATTATTATTGTGAATTATTTTGCATTTAATTTGGAACGATGTAAGCTGCCAGTGTATTTGACATTTTTTTTTTAATTCTACTTACGATTAAAATTAATTTTTTGAAACAGCGGTACCGATAGTCTCCAATTTATCGGCCGGGGCGCTGTTGCTCGGCGCGCGCACTCGCCGCACTCTCATTATCACCGCGTCGGCGCGTCGTTCAGTCGTTGGCTCGTTGGCGTCTCCCCACCCATCCCCACCGTGCTCACCGCTCCTTCCCGCTATTCCCCGTTCCGGCTCTCGTGAAACATTTCTGTTTTTTGTTATGGTTCGGTGCAAAGCAAACGCGGTAATATTCATCGACAACAATACAATCTTTGCCTCGTTCCACGTATCGACGAGTATTCAGCCGAGATAATAATTGTGTCAAATATCAGTTCTCGTAGACTACGAGTCGTAGTTTCGCGTCACGTTGAATGTTTGCCCGCTGTCCCTCGCGTCTCGTCGATACACCGCGACATAACCTTAAAAGTTCGTTTTCCCCATTGTTTTTTCGTTGAATATTGTTTGATATCGTAAAAAAAATGAATGCACCGAGTGATCAGCGGATTCCGCGACACGATGAGAGCGAGGAAGTCGAGGAAGACGACGATGACGAAGGATCGGAGAAATTGAACGCTTTGACGAAAGATCGAACGCCGAATTACGAATTCGACGGTGAGTCGTACATTTACACCGACCAAACGAACAACGTCACGTACAAATTCGACAGAACGAAAAACGAGTGGATCGTCAAAGACGAGGACACGAAAAATATCGAAAACAGAGGCCCGGTCTCTGCGGCGCCCGGCGCTGTTTATGGCTTTGAGAATGACACTCACACGTACACGGATCCCAGCGACGGAAGCGTCTACTTTTGGGACAAGGAAAAAAATGCGTGGTTTCCAAAGGTAAGAGAATTATACGAATAGAATTTTCAATAAACGCTGCAAGTTGCTTCGGGAGAGGCTTGATATGAAAAAAAATACAAATGGTCGTCAAAAAATTCAAACTAAGAGAAATTACAGTGGTGATTGAGATTTCCAGATAGACGATGATTTCATGGCCAGATATCAGATGAATTACGGTTTCGTCGATCCTAATGCAACGTCCGAAGATAAAAAACCGGTGGATAATTCATCCGGAGAGAAAAAGGTTGGAAAGGAAGAAAAGAAGGCCGAAGCGAAGAGAAAAGCCGCCGAGCCGGCGACTTGGTTCGAAATCGACGAGGCTCGCAACACGGCGATCTACATATCCGGTCTGCCGGCGGATATAACGATGGACGAGCTCACGGAGTTAGTGTCAAAGTGCGGATTAATAGCGCGAGACGAGAAAAACAAAAACAAGATCAAGCTCTACAGGGATACGAACGACGAACCAAAGGGCGACGCTCTCTGCACTTACATCAAAGTGAGTACATTTTTCCATTTTCTATTTGCCGGCCGTACGGATGTTTCTTCGCACGGTACACCTATTTTTATGCGGTCGCTCGATTTATCGGAATCGTAAATTTATTTTTTTTCAAACAATCTTCCGGCGTATCCTATAAAAATTTCTTTGCATCTCGGCTATAGCGATATAATTATTTTTGAAACTTTCGAGAAGGAATGTTGAAACATGTTATAGAACAAAGTTTAGAAAATATATATTCAGTTTTTTTCGCAATTCCTCTGCTTTGCGTATATTTAATTTTGCATCATCGGCACTAATTATTTATCGCAGACATTGTATATTAATCAAGCAAACTTATTTCATATCTATATTTATATATTTATATAATATTGAAGTCGGTGGTCGTGTCGATATATATTTACAGGCGAAAATTCAAGCTGTGTTCGTGAGAATTAATACGTCGACGCTTTCACGATAAATCGTGCGTTAAAATGATAAATTTTACATTTGCAAGATACATATAAAATCTACGATAACAAGATACTTATCTCGACAATTGTTTTATCTTTCATTTTACGTTTACAAGCAACGCATTCGTAATTACGAATAAATGCGGGAGTTTCGAAAAATGATAGAGAGAATTATGACATGGCACGGGGATCATTGTTCAAAAGTACGTAAAACAGTAACAAAAAAAAACATCTCCGGATTCTCTTTCGTCGTTCTACATTCGAGAAGAAAAATAAGATACTAAATAATCAGCGGTCGGCGTGGATCCCTCGCCAAGCGGGATTTTTTGACCGGAGCTTATGTATTTTTTTGTGAAATTTTTTTCACGTCTTAAGCAGTACTTCCTCGAGGGAAAGATCATTGATCTTCGCGTGGAATTGATCGATGGCCACATTGTCCTCGGAAAGTGCACGATGATGACTCCTGGCTGGACCATCGCCGAGGAACGAACCGTATTCCTGACCCTGCGGCGCAATCTGAGTAATCCGTGGTGAATTTCTCGATGGATGAAGCCTGTTTGAACGATGTCTCGTACGATTTATCGTTCTCGTTCCATTAACGTTTCGCATACTGCCAAAACAAAAAATCAAGGGAATCGATTGAATCTTCATTTTCGAAAGAATTTCAATTTTTTCGATTTTCAATGAAGATTGACTATTTTCTTGAATTCTCTTATATTCGTCGAATCTCATTTGTTTGATTCAACGTAAACGTACTTGGACGGTGGTCGTGATCCTAATTTGACACCGTGTGCCCATTGTTGATTCCTATTCTGCATTTCCCAATCTCTTCTCCATGCATTTTGCACTCGGTTGCGCCGACGATATTTTCCATCCCCTCTTCGATACTTTTTACCCTTACGGGGCTTTTGCCTTTGATTCTCAGGCGCCACGTTCTCGTCGATTCGCTTTCTGCGTCTTCGTCCTAGAGCAATAGTGGCAATCAGGAAGGACAAGAGTCTTGATTAACTACACAATTTCTTAGAAAATCTAAGCAAGTTTCAACATCGTCCCGGTAAATCAAATGCTAATTTCTCACAGTTCCATATATTAATTTTTCTCAAAATTAATTGATATTCATCAAATCATTGTAATTAAAAACCCGCCTCATAATCAAATGCTATGAAATTGTTCTTCATGAAAAATGTAATGAATATTTTGAAAATTCAACAGACTGATAATTTTTCGAGACAATTAACATTCATCGTTCTCTCAATTTTTCTCAAGAAGGGTAATAGTAAACTCACCTATTCTACCAGCTGGTACTTCGCATATATAATGTTTTTTTTCCACGCAACTTCTCGGTTGCCACATGTACTTGACGCTAGGATCCATTACGATGCAATGCCAGGCATACTGTTTAGGATCCCCGGGTAAGAGCTTCTCGAAATTTTTAAATATCATTTTATCTCCGGATACCCCCCACTCCCAGGCCATCTGTTGCCAGTTGTAAATTCCACCGATCCATCTCTCCAGTTTGGCTGTTTATAGATAGAAAAAAAAATTCGACAAAGGAAAGCTTTGAAATGATTTTCTGCGATTCTCGATGATTGACAAGTTGGGATTTAAAAAAAAAGACACGGTTGTAGTTCAGAGCAGAGTGGTTTAGATTTTTACTCACTGAACTGATCGCCCATCAGGTATTTCCTGAGAATTCGATCCTTTCCATTATTGTCGAGGGCGGCGAGGGTCGAATTTCTGTCTCTGCAGTGGAAATACGCTTCTCTCCAGGGTGCCATACCCGCGCTCAAGTAGTAGCAATTTTTTTTCAGACGAAAAAAACCAACGGGACAGGCGAATCGACGAATTCCACCCTCCCCATTTCTAACGCGATTGTTGGGGTGTCGATTCGCGCTGATGCTGTGTGGCTCGATCAACGCTGAGGATATTCCTTGAACGAAATCATACATTTTTAAAAAAATTATTTCGTCATTGATATTCTCAAGTTTGTGGTCAATATTTTTATCATTGATTTTTTCTTGTGGGATTTTTTCCAACATCCTTCGATTTCGAAATTGTTGGTATTAAATGTGATTAAATATTTACTCCACCTGAAAAGTGTTAAGAAGTCAATATCACATTTAGATAATATAATCAGAAATATTAATAATTCCGTAATAATGATTAATTATAAAAATTGATAACGAGGATTTCATTTAAAAAATATTGTATCTAATTAATATATAGTATATTAATATATTAATTATATAAAATATTAATATATATTATATGTTCATACGTAACAGATTATTATTATTTTGGTTATGAAACTCGAATCTTTGATGATATTCTCATTAAAGTTTCCATCGAGATCGTGTTGCTGTTGAATCTAATAGTTAGGGAGCTGGGTGCCATTTTGGTATATGATTCGTTCGTCTTTAATATCGATAGGGATGAAAGTTTGTATCAATACGAATCGATTTCGTTCGGTAAATGAAAGTCGTATGTCGCTGCTTTTTTGAGTTACGGCGGTTAAAAGTGTAAAAAAAAAATAAAGGTACTAGATCATGTGTTCGTGTCTGCCTCCGGGGCTGCTGTTCACAATTCTTCTGAAAACAAGGAAAATCGAAGTGGCAGACGTGCAGGGCTCTGTTTTATCACAGGGCGTAGTTTTAAAAATGTAAAAAAAAAAGCTATACCAAATCATTCGTTCGTCGTTCTCGTTGCGTCCATTCGATTCATTAGGACTCTCCGAATACAAAAAAAAAGTTGGCAGACCTCTGGGTCACTGATTTTGAGATGTACAATTTTTTAAAATTTTCGCAGAATCACGGGAAAGCGGGTATTACGCTGATTATTATCATTATTATCAATAGTTCAAGTATTATTATACTATTCAGTGTTTTTTTATTGAATAAAGTCAACTGTTGATTAATTAAAAAGTTAAAAGAAGCAAAAAACCACAACTTATTAATTTTCAAAGAATTTTTCGTAGAGTTTTTCAAAAAAAATATATTTAAATGGTCTACCTTTGAAAAATCAGAGGTCTGGATGTCTGCCTCTTCGATGTTCATCGTTCTGAGGCAGACACGAACAAATGATTTATCACACCGTTTTTTTTGTTTCCTTTATCAAAGTGCTGTCAATTGACAACGCAGGGCTGTCATGGTGGCAGACGCGGTCCTTAATGTTTCTTATGGTACAATCATCGATATTAATAATGTCCGCCAGACGAACAAATCATATAGAAATGTCGGCACCCAGCTCCGTAGCTATAACCCCCGGTCTTCCGGACTCTAAATAAAATGTTTACCCTCGGGGATAAATTTGATACACTCGATTTAAGTGAGAAAGTAGCACGTAGCACACCTCCCCCCCACCGATCGCTTCTCACGTTACGATCGAATGCGCTCTCGTTGAGCGCGTCCTTGGACGGAATTCTAAGTGAATTATGCAACGAAATTGAGATGAATATACTCGAACGTGTATAGGTCGGATCTGTATGTGCCTTTTCCAAAGCAAAATGCAATATATTTCATAATAGCGAGACAAGCATTTTCCTTTCGTTCGATTTTTGACTCCCACGCGAAAGAATTGCAATCATCGTTAGAATTTCCATCGCGAATAGAAATTTAAATTAATAAATCTCAAACGAATCATATTTTTCACTGCAATTAAGAATTAAATTTCCCTTTTGTTAATTTGGAGGACAGAACAATTTGTTTATTTTGATTTTTCAAATTTTGGTATCTCGTTGGTGTGGAATAATTTTTCGGACTCTGAATAATCGCGAAATTTCTGGATCCCAATTAATTCAGAAATCTCTAGCTAAAAAAAAATCGATGTAGGATGAGTAGAGGTTTTTTTCTACAATGGATCGAATAATAAAATCGACCCAAAAGAAAAGAATGGCCCTGACCATTCATAAAAAAGGGCTCTTAAGTCCCCCCCTCTCTGTGTTCGAATTTCTGATGTTAAATTCTTTTTGAACTATGACTATGGGCGTTGTTCGTCGACGGGAATGAGTAATGACCGAAACGTGACCCCCCCTTTGAAAGATGAAATTTCCTTTTCTTTTTCGGAGAACTATATTGTTCCTCTCACTTTATTCTTGTGCCTCAATCATTCTGGCAGACGAGCCACTAAATATCTCTGTTGAAAATGAGAAAACGACTATTTTGAATCAACAACTCTACCTGACGAAAATTTCAGTGTAGAGTTGGAACCGGTGGAATTACAAATGCAAAGAATTGTAAACTCATACGGACGTTATTCGCTTATTTATTAATTTATGGAGAGTTTGGTAGAGAATTTTTCAACTGTCGTATTGCAACTGGTAGAGTTGCAAAATATGCCGAATATACGTTTTCTCATAGAGAAAAATTGGCAAAGATTCAAAAATTGCCAGGAATTTATGAGCAAGTTAATAAGCGACGCTACTTCAACCCCCAATTCTTAGTATATCGTTGTAGTTAACTCACTCGCGGTTGTTTTTTTTTCGTTTCGGGATTCCTACGACCGAACTAACGATCGCCGATCTATCGTTTGCAGTAAATTTTGCACGATTGTGCGAACGTGACGAGATTGTTGAATCAGTGAAGAAGTCGTTGGGGAGCGAAATTGCCGGATAGAGAAAAGAGGCATTCCTCGGAATTATCAGTAGAATATATCGCTCACGCGTGTCTAAAAGTAGATGTTGGTTCTTGAGCTTTAACGTTTCTATGATATGTTGTTTTGTTGAAACGCGACGCAAAGGAGATGCCGCTTTGCGTCTAAGGTTAATGGTCTCTGGTATTTATCAGTAGCATTATAACACGACGACTCCACTATATAATAATATACATCTATGTCTCATACATCAATTTATAGCTCGATTGAACCCTGATATATATATATATATATATATATATATATATATATATATATGGGGTATTCCACGTCAAATCACGTGGTCATCGACCTGACCCCCTCGGATTTGGATGTCCAATGAATCGTGGGTTTCGATTGGCCCAAAATATGACCTCAAATTTTTAAAAAATTTTATTTCATTTTTTAATTATAATTACTAGTTTTAAATTTTTTAAAAAATTTATCTGGTTTTTCCAGGTTGTCGAGGCTAATAAATTTTCGAAAAAAGTTGTCGTTTCACTCTTGAACGAAGAAAAAAAATGAAGAAAATATTTTTATCGTTGTTAATCTCACTACAAGAAACAATTAAAATAAAAAATTATAAAAATAAATAAAGTAAAATACAAAAATGAATAGTAATTATTTTTGTCCCATTATCGAACTATAACGAAAATTTCTGTTTTGTGTCCTAGTTTCTGTGAAAAAAATTGCAATAATTTAAAAAAGGCCCCTCTTTGTGTTTTCCCTCAATTTAATGATTTTTCGTTCGGGCAACCCCTAAAAAATGAAATAGAATTTTCTAAAAATTTGGGGTCATATTTTGGGCCAAACGAAACCCACAATTAATTGGACATCAAAATCCGAGGGGGTCAGGCCGATGACCGCGTGATTTGACGTGGAATGCCCCATATATATAATATATATCTATATTAGTTGTAGCTGGGTGCCGTAAATGGGGCGAAGTCATTTTTTTCTTCAACGTTTTTGAACTAAATATCATGGGAAATTGTCCAATGATTGAAAATCGTGGAGTTTTTGTCTGAAAAAATGGATTTATGAAAAAAGCAGGAAAAAACTATACAAAATGTCTTTTTGACAAAAATTCTCCTAAATTTTGTGTTTTCGGCGCAATCGTCGATAGTTTCGTGATCAGCGGACAAAAATACATCGACATAAGGCCAAAGAAAAATTTATTCAGAGAATTTTTTTTTCCATTTTGGCGAAAATTGAATAGGTTTGCCAAAATGGCCGTAATTTATTTTTTAGATAGAATTGCAGCTTGGCCACGAGCTCATTTTCTTCGTAACCGTTCAAGCTTCAAAACCTCGCTTGGTTCATTCGATTTCGATCATTTTTCGTTTTTTGGCAGAATTTTAAAGTTCGACCATTGATTTTTGCAAATTTTTTAAGGCATACCCCTTTCCATTTTTTTCGACGATTTTCAAATTGCTCTCATTACTATAAAAATTGAGTTATCGGAATGAGCCAAACGGCATTGTCTAAGTTCAATGACAGGCTTTAAGTACGAAAAAGCAATTTTCGATTCGATCGAACCAAAAAAAAGTTATGAGCCCTTGAAATTTCGGTATTTCCAAGTTTTTTAAAAGCGGGTCAAAATATGAGCAAAAAGAATTTTTTTGTCTACAATTTGAAACCACGTACCGATCGGAAATTCATCGCTCATTTCAAGTCACACACAGATTTCTGGTCGAAAAAAAATTTCTTCGTGAGAAAAAGCGAAGAAAACACTTTATGAAATGTGTTTTGTAAAATTTACCGGTGACTTTCATGCTTAGATCTATAATATATGGTCGAATCCATAGGCTCTTTCATCTTCTCATAGACATCCCTACCCCATCGAAACATCAAATGCGCGGAATGAGAATCACAGCGAGCTCTGTCTTGCTCTTTTCATCTTCGTACATCGAGGCACTTTGAGATTTTTTTTCTTTTTTCAATATCGTTATCTACAAACGTTGAAGCGTTTGTGCAGTAAGTCCGCTCTACTTCTACGATTAATTATGACCAATTACGACCAACAGTAGGCCACAGGGCATGGAAGAAAAATATCAGGCACATTTATTCTTACAGTGGTACACTATTTCGCACGCATATGTGCACACATGTGCATTTGGATCAGTATGATAAGAGAGAAAAGTCATTTGTAATAATTTTCCAGAAAAAAATACTCGAGCAATTAATCCAAAACATTAATCTTCATTGTTCATTAACGACAGCGTAAAATTGCTCGTAATTATTTTTTTCACGAAGTCATTTATAATATTTTTCAAGAATTTTGAAAACAATCAATCGTCGCTGATTTTGTTTCTATTTCGAGCTTTACGACGTTACAGGGAAAATTCAGACCCTGGATAATATCGATGAGGGTGCATGCCACGACGACAATTGACGAATAAGACAGCCAGGAAATGAATATGTAAGCGTCAAAAGGGAGAGATTACATATAGACATGCTATTTGCGCGTGACGTTGAGTTGAAAAACCACAAGAGATCTATCGTCATTGGCGACGGTCTATGGATAATGCATGAAACTTCTGCTCGACCAATACCAACTCTACCGGATACAACTATTTGGTGGACTTGTTATTTCGTAGAGTATTCATTTACTGGAATTATTATTTGGTAGAGTCGTCAATTAGTAGAATTATTATTCGGTGGAATTGTTATTCGGTAGAGTTGTCATTTGATTGAGATATATTTAAGTAGAATATTAATTTGATAAATTTGTCATTTCATCCAGTTCAGTTCGGTAGAGTCGTGACTCGTAGAGTTTTACTCGTCGGTTTTCCTTTGTCCAGGATTTTTAAATTTTTCCTCTCGCAATCGCTCGCTCCTGGTAACAGTCCGTGTGCACATTCAATGCAAATTTGACTTGTTCAATACGAACGTTCGAACATGACCGTTATACACATGCCATGGAGCAATGGCGTTACGCAGGACCGGGGGATCGCAAAGATAGATTGTCGTTCAGTAGTTCATGGAAATATCGTGACAAATGACCGACAACCGCAAAAACACAAGTACGAGTCCTTTTCCCCTTTATCTCTTTTTCTTTTACCTCTCTGGCTCGGCGTTTCGCGATTTTATGCACATTATTGGCTTTCGCGAAACGCCGATTCTGATTCCCGTCGTGAATACCGATCCTTGCGGACATTGAATTTAATAACAGACAGAAAAATGTTGAGTTTCAAGAGTTACTCGATTAAAAATAAAATATTAAACGCGAAAACCCGTTCGCGCGGCATACAAATGTTTGAAATTTAACGACAAGGGGGAGGAATTGAAATACGATGAAATTATGCAAAAATTTATCGATTCTCAATTATACACGTGCAGCACTCGAGCGGAGAAACGTGAACTGGCAAAGCGCGTCGTGAACAGAGCACGAACGTTATAATTTTCATATTAATGTAATAACACGAATAACTACAATTTACAATTACAATGGATAGACATTTTTTGAATTCCACTTTGATGTAATCTCTAGGCACATTTACATCTCTACCATTTCATAACTTGACCAAATAATGCGTATTACATATTGAAAAAGCGACATCTTTCCCGAAAAACAAACCTTTGGAAACAGCTCCACCGAATAAGTTATTCGGTAGAGGTTTTCAATTTTTTGTCAGACTTGTATTTGGGCAGAGTTATGCGGCGGATCTGCATCGTGATTTATTTCAATTTCCGAATGAAATTTGCTCAGACGAATTTTCACATTAAAATTGAAATCGAAAACCGGAAATTTTATTGATTGAAAAACTAATTTGCGAAATTTAACAATTAAAAATGAAAGAGAAATTGACATCCTGACAAGTTTCATTAAATGCTCTTGTAATTTTTACGATTAACAAGGACTTGACTTTTTTTTTTGGGTAGTGATAAAAATTCACGATTGATAGTGATCGAACTCTCGCACTCGAGATTACATTTTCGATTATTACGATGTGACTTCACGATCGCAAAAATCAAGCATAAAAGTAGTCTCTCGACATTAACCACAGCCAAACGTTTCTCTTGCCGCTCCCTTCTCGTTTCCTTTTCGATAAATAATTTTTTTCAACGTCCATCAAGCTGCCATATTTTTTTACCCTTTCGATAAGCTCTCTTTGACGCTTTAATGAGATCATTTATTATTGGAATAAATAAAATAGGAAAAAGAAAAATCAAACGTTCGATAAACAACGACCGGAAATGGCTGTTTTTTTTTCTATCGCGAAGTTACATTCTCGTGTTTATTTTCGCAGATTCGCTTATTCCATGTTCCGTTTTGATCCATGAGATCGAAGAAAATTCTTATTCATAAACAAAAATTATTTATTCGAGACTCAATTTATGGAGCACGATGCCGAAAGATTACGGAGCAATTTATATAATCTTTTTTTTGATAAACGGAATTGATTATAATTTTTTGATTGAAACATTAAATTATTGATTAGAATCAATTGAATTTATTTTCCAATCGAACTAAAGTTTACAAAAATTCTACCAACACGATTTTAAAGAATACATTTATGAATTCATCCCCTATTTTTTTTTTTTTAAACGAACGTTTGAAAACGATTCAATGAAAGATTGTTTGGTACGATAAAAATAGTTTTTTTTTGGTTTTTCGAGGCCGCACACTTTAATGGAGGGAACCGGCTATTACGTCGACGTGAATTTATCGCGGCTACCTGACGCTTTTAGAACGGTGATAGCCCGACAAAGCATTGTGTCTATCTACATCTTCCAACTTAAAAAAACACTTACATCTATATGCACAAATAGTTTTCGCGTTGAGAGGGGGAATCCGATTTAGAATGCTAAAAAAGTGTAATTTTTGATATTATTTTTCTCCGCCCCGATGAAATGAATATCTTTTCAAAATTCACGGATCGTTCCATAACCTATTTGAACATTACAAAATTATTATTTTTTGACAAATATCAGGCAAAATTAAAAATTGCCGAATATTTTGTGTTCAAAGAAATTAATATTTTTATGTAGAAATAATTGTCTTTATTGGAGCCGAGAAGGAAAAAACGGCAAAAAATACACTTTTTGTAGCCAAGTCAAGTTTTTACCCTTAAGGATGCCCTAAAATAAATCTTCCTCTTTGGCTCTCGCGAAGGTGATCTTTCTCTTTCTCACGGGTGGTCCTCGTCGTACGTTTCACCAATTCGTGCCCATTAATTAAACAATTAACCAATCAATGCTCTCTTCTCTTTTGAAAAAAATGTTACGCACACTCATGTTTTTACCTGTTGCACAGAGCATCAAGATCCAACACTGTTGCATAATTCGTTTTTTCCCAAAAAACGTCATCTTACTTCTCATCGACGTTATTCGTTTCTTGCTTTTTCCTTCACTTCCTCATTTATGTACCGAAATCGTTGAATTTCGAGACCGATAATCCATGCGCCCTCATCACAAACACTCTCAATTCTTTTTTTTCAATATAACAAAGAAAAGCACTGGTTTTTTTTACATCCCCGAGATATTTTACGCGATCTATTAAATTTATTGAAAAGTTGTTGAATTAAGGGAATTTATTGGAAAGTCGTTGAAATTAGGGAATTTGTGGAAAATCGGTTGAACAATGGTGATGAAGGTTCGTTGAACTAAGGGAATTTGTTGAATAACTCTCGAATTGGGGGTAGCGGACGTTGCCAATTTTTTTTTCACTGTTTCCTTGTTATTACCATCTCCTGAAACTTGACATGGATACGTGAATTTGATATTACGCAAGGAACGTTCCACGGTGGAGGTTCGCGATAGACTGAAGCTGTTTTCGCTCCGGTTTACCGTGGCGGGCCCCCGTGGGGAAAAAGAGAGAGAGAGAGCTTTGAATCCCGGCAGCGAGTATCGAGAAGCCGCGCACTTCCCCTTTTTCTCTCCACCATAATATATATTCTCGAACCATCAGAGTTCCTCATCTTTCTTTACGGGATTTTCCAGAGCATTTGCCAGTCGTTCGTAAGTCTCAGGACCTCCCCTTTTCCCACCCTGTCCATTTATAGAGATATAAAAAAGTCCAAAATATAATGAAGAAAAATAGCAGATCTTCCTTTGAATTGGAAGAATTTAAAAATAATTTTTTATCGAAATAATCGCATCGACATTTTTTTTAAAATTCATGAAAAAAAAATATATGACAATCGTCACTAATCATTTGGATCCTTGACCGTTAATTTTTCCAAAATTAAAGGTTGACTCTTAACGAAGAGAAAAAAGGATTATTTGGCGCAATTTCATTGCATTTTTATTTTACATTTATTTTACACGAGAAGCAACAAAATTTGTAATTTACAAAAATCATTTCATCCGATGAAAAATCACCATTTGATATACCATCAAAATTGATGATATAAAAAATTACGGTAAATTTAAACTCGATAAGATTTAAACTCGCCCGGGGTCGTTTTTCACTTCAGGTTACCGTTCTAGAGTTAAACAGTCGCCAAACCGAAAGGATAAAAAATCTTTTAATTATTCATTCATTCTCGATACATAATAATGGCGCAATTATTTCCTTATGAGATAATCGACGTAATACCTTAAACATTCTCAATAATAATTCTTGCAAAATATATCGAACATAAAATGTCATCACTTGGCGCAAAAAAAGAACAAAAAAAATCGATGATGTCACGAAGACGGCAAAAAGTAACTTGAATGACGAAACGGGCAAGTGTGTGAAAAAAAAACGGCGAAAAATGAGAGGGAAAAGCGTCACGTTTTTGCGGAGCAAACTACCGGAGAGATTGTCCGTGATAAGGAGAGATTAACGTTCGAGTTTAATTTGTTTTTATTTCACGCGCACGTAACTGCGTATGATTCATGGGTCAGAGATTTCTTTCCTCCCCTGATCGTGGCGCATATTCGTCCTTACGTTCGCATGGATTTTGACGATTATTTTTATTTCTTTCAATTCCCATATCGGGGATTGTCCTTTGGATAAGATCTTCCTCGTAGTAGACATTATACATGTAGGGGAATGTGGGGCAAAGTGGACACTGGGGGCAAAGTGGACACGAGCTGAAACTGAAAATAATGTCAGGGTCATGAAATTATTACTTCGAATTCGGACTATATCTGCAAGATTCCTGTAACGTTTCATACACTGTTGAACAATATATTCAAAATAAAAAGCACAAAACACGGAAATCGTAAAATAAAAGTAATTTTTTTTTACAAATTTAAAAAACAATAATGAGAAATGAATTTCACGACTCGAAAGTCGATGAATATATGAAAATACCATGATTTATTCACTTGCAAAGTGAATTCATAGTATATTTTCCACATGGAAAAAATTGGAGCAAAGTGGATCTGAAGAATTACCTCGTTCTTTTTTTTAAATTTCATTCGGAGAACGATTCTATTGGCTTTATTTCTTTGTTTATATCGTTAAGTTAATATTTTATTCGGGCATGGTCGATTACAGTGTCTCTATTTTCGAGAATCACCGAGTATAGATATTTCTGCCCCTGAGGAGGCGTGACCATTTTGCCCCCAAATTTTTTTTTTCAAAATCAGGGAAATTAGGTTCGGGAATCAATTTTGGGACATAAAAGTAGTTAAAAGATCGCGTGGTTATCGACGAAAATCGTTAAATTCCTTAAATGTCCACTTTGCCCCACATTCCCCTATATATATTTTGCTTTAACATATATTGATTGTCTCTCACCCACGTCGATGCATCATCCTGCGGGAGCGGCGAGGTCGTCGAGTAAACCTCGAGCTCTGTTTCTAATGTTGAAAAAAATCGCCAACAAGTATTTTCCTGCGATATTTTCCTTCTATACAGGAAGTCAATTTTTGGTATGGTAAATTTTTATTTGGGGACAATCTTTCTTACAGTGTAATTTTGGGGTTTAACTTTTTGAATAATGATATTTTTATGTTGAAATTTTATTGTTGAATATCCGTCAATTTTCGTAGTTTTTGATACAGTGGAATTCAATTTTTGTGAATAAATTTTCTTCAAGTAAAATTCAATTTTGCGACTCAATACTCGTTGTAGAGAAGATTCATTTTGGCCCTCAATTTTGGCATAATGGAATTTAATTTTTGATCCCTGTCATTAATTGTTATCGTGAAATTTAATTTCGGCATTCGATACGTCCCAATAGAACTTAATTTTTCTTATGGTAAGATTTAATTTCTTCACTCCATTTTTCTTATAGAGAATAATAATTTCTCAATTGTTGTGATCATTAAATTTCATCTATTTTTTTCTTTTACCGTGAAGATTAATTTTGGGATTCAAATTTTCTATTACCAACGCATTTTTGCTAAAAAATGCGTTGGTAACAATTTGCTAAAAAATAAATTTCTACATTTGTATCAAAGCCAATGGAACAAAAGGGCCGAAGGGGTTCAATTTTCTTCCTGATTTTGCGCTATTTACGTCCTTCTGCCTCTCAGTGCTCATGATTTGAGTTTATCTTGTACAGACTTGCTTGCCCGGACCTTGATACGTATTTGTACACGTTGGCGTGTTCGAACTCTATGCTGAACAACAATCGTAAATACTCGTAAAGCATATTACCAACAACGGCGGTTTATAATATACGTTCGGTAATGCCGGTTGTCGAGCGTTCGAGCGAGGATCGATTATTTTTCATGAGAAAATAAGAATCCTTCTTCATTTGTCAATATAGAAAGTTCCATCGATAGCGATAATTTATTGCCAAACTAAACGTCCTCGTTGTATATGCACAGCTGACAATTTGCGGCGTTACTTTATCGACCTTAATAACATACGAATCGACTTTACGATGTATCGGTAAATATCGCGCAGTTATGAGAACGAGAATTGGAGAACGAAGGTAAAAAAAAATTAAAATACGTTCCTCAATCGATAGCTCCAAATTCAAATACATTTTTGCACCTTTAGCGACGGATTTGAGTCAAATTATAGTAATTCATGTTTTGTCATGGTAATTTAAATGTTTATATCTGATTAAAAATTAGAGGATTTATATTGGACAACGAAAATTTTATTTATCATCATTATTCAAAATTTTTGTTCCAAATCTTTGAATTCTCTCCGCACTTTTTCTGGAACTTCTATGAAGAATTTTCTCACAACATTTTTCAGAAACAGTTGCTGGGATTTTCGGTATTCCGAGAATTTTGTAGTTTTTTTTTAGGCTCCCAAACTTGATGTACACTTTCAACCGGCACTCAAATTTCTATTTTCGTAGATCGTTTGTGCGACCGGTGGAATCATGCTGAACGCGATTATACACGAACCTATTCTTGGATGATTGAATAATCAGAGTTAAAAGATGCGAATATCCTCGATTGAATTTCGAAGAACCGAAAATTTCGTGCAATTTGCAAATCGAAAAAAATTGCAGATACTAATTTTTCTCCAATATTTTTATTTTTCAATTTTCAGCGATAAAGTATCTAAAAAAACCATTTGAAATACAGTGATATCAGTAAAAACAATTTAAAAAAGTTAGTTTTCGTTCCAAATGATTAAAAAAAATTATTAATTACTTCTTCCACGATTTCACAAGTATTTTGTGGGAAATTTATTCAATTCACAATGTTTTTTTTTAGTAAACAAATTTTTCTGCTCATTTGAAATGATTATTCAATAAGAAAAGACAAGTAAAAAACACTTTTGAAATTAATTTGGTAAATCAACCCTTAAGCCTGACCCGTTTTCATTCTGGGAATAAAAAGGTCTAAAAAAATATAAATAATGGTAGAAGAAAAATAATATGAATCTACGATTCTCAAGAGGTCATCAAACCCTGAAGAGAAACTTGTCAATATTGAAGTGACAATTAGCAGGGTTAGAGGCGTGATTTTCACGAGAATTTAGTTTGGAGCGAGTGTTTGAAATTCGAGAGAAAATAATTTGGATATAATAGTAAAGATCGATGTTGAACCGTCCAATTGGCACTTGGCCATCCGCGACCTGTTTAACTATGTCGCCACAGTTATTTCTCATTTTAGCGGTTAATGTCGCATCACGAGAGTCAATTTACCCAAAAAGAGTCGCTTAAATTTCGGCAATTCATTTGCAAGGAGTTACACCACTCGTGAGGCTGGCCAATCGTTTCCAAGTTCGGCAATTATTCTTTCTCACTCGATCAAATTCCAATTTGATTGAAAAACTACCCAGTCAATAATCAATCAATAGCTAATAATTTGTTGGGAAGTAAAATATCGCAAAATCTAGTGAGAAAAATTTGTTTATGAATTGCCCGCCAATCTTAGAGTGCAGACGATCGTATTTCGCGTTCTATGCAAACTTGGTTGAAAAAAAAAGAAAACAAAGGATCTAATCTCGCGTAATCGAATCCGTTCGCCTTGGCTGGCCCTTCTAATAATCTTCGAGGAATTCTGCGATCACTCAGCCCGCGTCTTATAGTCGTGACTCGATTGATTGTTCAATAATGCGTTTGGTTATAAATATTCACGGGTACTTGATCGCAAACCTTTTCTCTCTCTCTCTCTCTCTCTTTCATCCCCGATTGCTCAAGGATGATTCACGCGGACATTCCTAGTGGCCTTTTGCATTTATATTGTTTATTATAATTATTTTTATTACTTGTTATTCATCGGAATGACATTACCGAGAAAAAGATGTTGCATTTTAAATATACACCGAGACGTCACTATATCAATCAATATCATTGACACATTCACGACTCTATCGGAGGAAAAGTATAGCCTACTCTACCGGATTGCACTTCCCCGCGGAGAACCCGATTGGATAATATCAACGTTTGTATTAACTCTACCAAACATTATACCTATTTCAGTGGCGCAGCTACTACGCTCGTTACGTCGGAGCTCAACACTTTAAACGCGTTTTTTTCAAAACTACTTTTCTTAGCACGGTTGACATGATATCTCAAGTTCTTCTCAACCGATTTTCTTGACATTTTTTTACCAATCTTCAATGTAAAACTTTTGTATAAAAAATTGTTGATGAATATGTTGTAAAAGAATCAATATCCAGTAGAGTGTAGTTAGATGGAGTTGTGAGGCAAAGTTGAGGCAACCGGTTGAGTTGAGTGTTGAGTCGGATGAACTTGCAGTTCGGTAGAATCGTAGTCGAATAAAGTTTTTTTGTAGACTTGTAGTCCGGTAGAGTTGCAAATGTGCCTCGTTGACGAGTCCTTCTCTCTTTGGTCAAGACTGGTCAAGGGTCACGGAATTGATTAATTGGTCGCAATAAACATTATCTTTCCGTGACTCTCGATTGCTCGTGACAAAAATGCAGAAAAAAATCGCCTGCACTTTAAATTCGATAATTATAACTCAGACTCGGATGCGTGATGTCTCGCAGGGAATCCCCGGGGCGGAATGTGATGCACGAAAATTTCTAATATTCGGCCAATGACAATTTTCAGGCATGACTGAATTAATCTACTTGTCACGATATTAATGTCATTTTCAATTTTTGGTAATTATTCTGACATGCAAATAATTTGTTATTGAAAATAATGGTCAATTTGTGGCGAGGGATAACTTTGCAATGACGCAGTTGTTTCGATCCATTTCGTCCCGATCTACCATACATGGAAATATTTCAGTCCCGTAATTTTAGTTATTATCGAGCCATCAAAAGGCTGTAAGGTCCATCGTGTTTGAGGGTCTTGAGAAATGCTTTTACGCTCTTCTCGTCGTTAGTCAATGATGTGTACGAGATTCCTGATTTACGAGCATCGAGAGCTCGTTAATTGATTCAATAATAATGAATTCAATGTTGCGGAATAACCGATAAGGTCTGTGCACGACTTATTAACCTAATCGTCGTATCACGTTCTTTTAATAACCAGAATAAGTGCGCCACGAATGGGGGTCAATACGCCATTGGTAAATTCGTTTTTTTGTGCATCGAATGCTCTCTTATAATCGTCGTGATACAAAATCCGGTATATTCACATCTCTACCCAAATTTACGTCGCCCTAAAATCTCCACCTGTTAAAAAAATAATTTCCAACTCGGCGAGAATTGAAATAAATTTTTAAACAAAAATTGCAATTTTAAACCCGAAGAAACGAGGTTATTTTTTCAATGAAATATTAAAAATAATTTGAACCTTTGAAAAAAATAAAATGAGCTTTAACCTCCCACGTTGATACTTTGTATCGGAATTATAAGTACTCATCGGTGTGTGAAATTAATTCACAGACGTTTGCTATAAATATTAAATTCTTTTACGTTTATTCCGCGATAAGATCTCCGCAAAGGCACTCAGAAGTCAAGGATATACATGACCGAAGAAACGATAAACCGCGTAACTTTTGCCAAGTCTTGTAATTTTTAACATTTTTTTCCTACTGCTCCATTTTTTAATTATCAATTGTTATTTTTTGTTATTTCGCTTCAGTTAGGATTGTTGTTTATTGTTATTTCAATTCCATTAGAATTGTTATTTATTGTCATTTCAATTCAATTGAAACACTGATTTTTTTTTTTAATATTTAAAAATTGACAGCTTTTCGTATCCCGATGATAAATGTGCAATTTTTTGAAACTCGCATCATCAACATCACGTTCAATTCGTAGTTGCGCCAATAAAAAGGGCGATAAACTATTTCGCGCTCGTTATTTTCGCATGCTGCCAGTTTTCCTAGAAACGATACGCGGTTGCAACGAAGTCTGGGCTGTAGCAGTAAAATAAGCGTTATCTTTTCGACCGACGCTCCCTCTGTGCTCGTAATAAATTTTGATGATCGCGGTCTCGTGAGGAGAGAGAGAAGAGAGAGAGAGCGAGAGAGAGGGGGTGAGAGAGTATTTGAAAATGATGTCGACTTTGCACGGTATCGTTCTATCCCTTCTAGGCCGTGAATCATCAAAAATCTTGGCTGGAATTGCTTTCAGAGAAATGCATTTAGCAGGTCTTTAATCGAAGGGATGATTTCTAGTTCAACGACGATTTTAGGTGATCCTTGACTGAGAAGATATATTCTTTTTCTACCAAATTTACCGAATTGTTCGTTGCATCAAATTTTACTGGAGAACACGAAAAAAAATCTTTATTTCCGTGAATAATGAATCTGTTTTTTGTGAATGAAAAGTTCGCGAAATAACACCGTTCACGTATTTCATTCACGAAAATTGCCTCCCCATTCAGCGATGCAGCCGAGACACTCCATCAATTTCTTGGATGTAAAAAACGACGAAAAACGTTTTTGCATCGTTCGGTAACAAAAGACTGTCTTGGCCCTCCAAGAAAAACTCATTCTCGTTCTTTCTACGCCCATTATTACGAACAACGACAACCGGCGAACTTGAAAGGGCAAACTGACCGGCGAGAGAGATTCGATCATCGAGTCACGTGCTTTTTGAGAGTTCTTCTGTCCGGCCGGAGCTGGCTTATAATTTTTTGGCCAACAAAATGGCGCCCGTCAGAGTGGTATATCGCGTAGTGATAAAAGACCCGAGAGTCGGGGCCAACCGGTTTCGAATTTTCGTTCAAGACTCTCCGCGTGCGATGACTCCTCGCATGTTGTGCACATCGCCGGCACGACCTCGCCGTGGCAATTTGGAACAGTCGTGCATTGCAAAATCCTCGACAAGTTCTGTTCGGGCCTGTTCCGCTGGGCTTTTCATCGTTCTTGCGGTACACGCGCCCGCAAAACGATTTGGCAATAAAAAGGTCCAATTTACGTTAATTTGAATTTCACGTGGCGCGGAATTAAGGGCCTCTCGCTTCTCAGAAAATGTTTGGTGCAAACGAGAGTTGGTGGAGGGTTGAAGACCATAGGGCACGTTCCATGGGAGAGTAAAAGAGTTTGGTTAATTTGCCTTGTGTGTATTTTGGGTTAGCCATTTGATCCTCGAGAGTCGTTTATGGATCATTCGAGAGTTTGGTATCGAAGAGGTATAACCTCAGATAACTGGACAGAAAAAGGGTTAACTCACCTCGTTCATAGTTTAGATCAGGCCCTTTTGAGAATCGATCTGGAGTTGGTTAATTATAGGACATAACCCAAACGACTGAACAGCAAAAGGGTTTAGTTAATTCACCTTGTATTTTTTCGAGTTGGGGCTTTTATTTCTTGACGGTCGTTTTATGGATTAGTCCAGAGTTGGTTAACGAAAAGAAATAATCTAAAATAACTAGACAGAAAAAAGGTGCCGTTACCTAATCTCCTTTATACTTTAACTCAGGCCCTTTTCGTTCTTGGCAGTCGTTCAGTGTATTAATTTAGAGTTCGTTAACGACACGGCAGCAAAGAGTTTAGGGCTGACATTGCGATCTCGCGAATTTACCGGCCGAATATCGTCACTGAAGCTCTTTTGCTTCTCAAGAGCCTTTCCGTGGATTTATCAAGACTCGGTTGACCCCTTGAATGGTGAGCCCGCCGTACGGCGGGCTGTCGGAAAAAATGCGTCATATACGAAATTTCTTAGACTTTCGGAACTAAAATCCGTACCCGGAGATTTTCGGGTTCGCTGATTACGAATCTGCACTCAAAATTGAGAAATTCAAGATGGCGGATCCAATATGGCGGACCGAAAATGCAAAAGGTCGTTTGATGTGAGTAAAAATTGGTGCTCGGGGGTTTTCTAGGTCCCTGATTGCGAATCTGCACTCCAAATTTAGAAATTGAATTCATATTTATTTCTCATTCGCTCTCGTCGAATGACTTTTTGCATTCTTCATCCGCCATCTTAAATTTCTAAATTTGGAGTGCAGATTCGTAATCATCGACCCCAAAAACCCCGGACTACCAAATTTCAAGTTGATAGTAAGACAAAAATTATCCATCAGTGAAGGGGTTAATAAAAGGACTTGATCATTGTTACTCGAACCTCAAAATAACGTGACTCGAGCCTAACTTTGGTCAGGCAAGTATCAACCACGTTTAAAAGAACTCTGGGACAGGTAATAACCAAGTCATTTGTTCTCATCGTCCTCGAGTCCTTTTACGACGACATACGCTCAGAAATTAAACCGCGAAGAATATAAAAATTCGCCCACGCGTGAAAGAGAGAAAGCCGAGGCGGATTGAATCACCATCGCATTTGTCGTTTCGTGCATTGTCGCCCGACGTCATGAATGAAACCTCAAAAGCCCAAAAATGTTGATACGACTCAAACGTTTCCGAGTCGATTCATCACTCCTTATCAGAGAACTTTTCAAAATCAATTTTTGGGAACACGAGAGGAAACCAATTTTCCAATTGGCCACCAAGTTTATAATTGCGATTTTCATTATTGAGAATTTTCACATCTAACTTCCAACATTTTACAAAAAAAAAATCATTGGTATTCGCTTCTTTATATTTGCTCCATGAATCCGTGATGGACGACTTAACGGTGGATGTTTTTTTTTCGCCTGCAACTTGGTGCGAGAAACGATGTTACTGTAAGGATTTCAGAACAGAATTACTTCTCTCCTCGACACTTTAGAACGTTCTCCGTGTCAACTGTCCCAAAGTTTGACCCGGTTAGATTGAAAAAAAAATTCTCAAACATTATATTTATTTTTCCTTTTTTGCAAACTTGCCTTTTTATGCATTTGTAAAATTTTTGTCTCTAAGTTACAATGGTTTATTTCTAGCTAAGAGGGGGTTGTTAGAGGGTTGAATTTTTTTTTTTTAATTTGAGATCTTTTTTTTTTGACTGGACAAAAATTTGCTTGCAGATGGTACTCAAAAATCTGGGGGGTCGAGAGTGAGAAATTGGTCAAATTGATTCGAAATATCCCGTACAAAAACACTCGCGAGACTTGCTTGTTCTTCTGCGACGCGATTGCCCGTAACTTCCTCGTACAGAAAGAAGAGTTACCGCTATTCCCTGGTCGGAATAACACCTGTGCATTTCGAGTTTTCTCTCATACGAGAAATACCGGGGCAAAATAGCTCACACGAGTTTTTTTTTTACCAAAAAAGGGCGATAAGGCTCCTTTTTGGATGCAAGATTTTTATACCTGCAAAAATATATTTTGGACATTTTTATCCGAAGAATTTTGTTCTGATAAAAAAAGACAAGATTGCGCAATGGGAAGATAAAACCGGAAGCCGAACAAGTCGATTATGAGGCTTCGGAAAGCAACATGAAAATAGTGGCGTGTGCGATCGACTCGAGAAGCTTCTCGTTCTGTTGTAACGAGGAAGATAACACGAGCATGGCCCGAATCTGGCTCTGCGCGAGTTCGACTATGTCTGCGTGTATTCCCGATTGAGGATGCAACGGGCATAACAAGCCACGAGTGCATACATGTGCACTTTGAGCTCGATAAATTTCCCCAAGTCACGAGGGCGTAACTCCCACGCAAGGAATCATCCTTCGAGGCCTTTTTTGCTCGATAGATGTGAAATTCTATGTATAGCTATTTCGGCCCAAATTTCGGCACTGTATCCGTGTTTAAAACTCGTAAACTAAAGCGGAAGTAAAATCGTCGATTAAATTTCCCAGCCGCCAAATAATCCCAGACTAGATTCTGGGTGGTTGGGATTTTTTTTTCTCGTTACGATTGTTTAGGGAAACAATTGTTTACTTATACAAAGAGCTGAAATTGGAGCTCAACATTTTTTTTCAAACCTTAGAATAACAAGAATTGGTGGAATTTTTGTAAGAAAAATTGGCTATTTTTTAATTCGCATAAATTTAATCAAAAAAAGATTTTTATCAGAATTTTATTCAAGTATATATTTACAGTTATTGGGAAATCGTTTTACATCCATTTGGAAAAATTTTCACGAGTAAAACTTGCTCGATTTTTAAATGTAATACTGACTAACGATTTTACTAAAACGCACGTGGAACACGATAATTGCCCGAAGAAAAAATAACGAGACTTGCTCGTAATTGCGTTTAACTCGAGTCATTGATTTTATTATTGGTTTTAATTAAATTATCGATAATTATCATGCAGTCGACGATATCGATTTACGTGGCTGTCCGCTTGTTTTGCATAATTTCTCGTCATATCGGTTTCGAGTCAGTGTTCCCGATAGTTTGCAGATAAATCTTAAGGATCGGTATTTGAAAGAAAATTAAAATATTCCGGTGACATAGTCGACGAATTTTTTCTATAAAATTCTATAAACTCGTATAACGATGACCGTCTGGTAACGAACTGGTTAGGAAAATCGTTAGTTCGCTCGGATTTACTAGAATGTCGTTTGAAAGTCTGTAAGTGAGGTAGGGAGGCATACATATTTCATTGATTTTATACTTTTAACGACGGTTCTCATGATATTAAGGTTCAAACCCGAATCGCGGCCCTCAGTTCCGCTGTGTACAAGAATCGATGTCATTAGTTTCATTACACAGAAAGGACCTCTCGGAGACCTCTGGAACGTGAAGCTAATTCCTATTGAACAATAATCTATCAATAATTTCCCCATAAACTCAATATTTTAATAGATATAGTCGAAAATGATTTTGAAATCATTTTTTATTATTTCTTCCCACGAATTTTTTTTTCCGACCATAAGATTGTATGGTTTGAAATCAGCGATCAATTTCCCATTGAAACATGATTTTAAATCGTAGAATTTTTTTTAAAACATATTTTAACCCACCTTTCAGAAACCTCAAAGTAGCGAAATTTGAAGTGCTCATAACTTTACTTCGGTTTGACCGATTGCAAAATTTCTTTTTCGTACTAGACTATTACTACTTGGAAAATGGCGTTTGGTTCATACCGATAACTTAATTTTTGTAGAAATGAGAGCACTTTGAAAATCATCGAAAAAAATGGAAAGGGGTATGCCTTAAAAAATTGGCCAAAATCGATGGTCGAACTTCAAAAATCTGTCAATAATCGAAAAATTATCCGAATTATTTTAACAAAGCGGCATTTTGAAGCGTGAACGATCCTGAAGAGATTGAGCGCATGTAGAACCCAAAATTCTATCTAGAAAATAAATTACAGTCATTTTAGTGAACCGATTCAATTTTGACCAAAATACGAAAAAAAATATTTTCAATTTTTTTTTCGGGCCCTATACCGATGTATTTTGTCCTCCTGAACACGAATCTACCAATAGTTTTCTCAAAAAATCAAAATTTTTATGAATTTTCATCAAAAACATTTTTCTTCAATTTTAGCCCCATTCTCAGAAACCTCGAAATCGCGAAATTTCAAGTGTTCATAACTTTACTTCGGTTTAACCGATTTAAAAATTTCTTCCTCGTACTTAAGGGTTATCACTAGACTTAGAGAATGGCGTTTGGTTCATTCGGATAACTCGATTTGTGCAGAAATGAGAGCACTTTGAAAATCGCAAAAAAAAATGGAAAGGGGTATGCCTTAAAAAATTTGCAAAAATCAATGGTCGAACTTGAAAAATCTGCCAAAAAACGAAAAATGATCGAAATCGAATGAACCAAGCGAGGTTTTAAAGCTTGAACGATTGCGAAGAGAATGAGCTCATGTCCAAGCCGCAATTCTATCTGGAAAAAAAATTACAGCCATTCCAGTGGACCGGCGATTGAGTTTTTGCCAAAATGCAAAAAAAAAAAAAATTTAATTTTTTTTTTGGGTCTTAGATCGATGTATTTTTTCCCCCTGAACACGAATCTACCAATAATTTAAAAAAAAATCAAAATTTTCATAAATTTCCCATTAAAAACATGTGCGTTATTGTTTTCTTGCTTTTTTCCCGGATAAATTTTGTTTGAAATCAGCTTAAGAACATTTCTAATCCATGAATATGCATATTTTGGTTAGTTGATAATAACCAACCGTGAAAATAACGAGGACGTATAAGTTCGTTTTCCAATCTGACGAATATACCTGAGCATTATGCATATCTGGAATTCGTAGTTGAAACAATGCTGATGAAACTCCCGAGGCGCTCGATAGGCTAATTAGACGAATTGTTTCGAATTATTCCGTATATCCTTGCGTTGACGAATTTCAGCTCCCACAAGGATTTGGATGGTCAATTATAAGCCGGATCGTTTTTAATTTATCTTCATTGAATTCATTACCTTATCTCTATTATTCTTGTGAATATTGTAAATTTATAATCTTTCTTTGTTTACATACATTTCCATTGATGAATTTCTCAATGAACAATATCTTTACCAATGAGAAATCAGATCAAAAATCGATTAAGGTCAAAATATTCCTATTTTCTTATTTAAAAAAAAATTCGATTTTAATTGAACTACATTTCGATAAAGATAAAAAGCTCGCTAATAAGGCTTTGTTGTACCTCTTTTTGGTGTCGGTTCAAATCAAATTAAGAGAGTGAGAATGAGAGGGAGGGAGGGAAGAGACGAAGGGAAGATCCATTGTGAATTAGACGAAGACGTATTTGGCAGTGTGCCATTTCGTTTCAACGATGATGGACACAGACCCACCGAGAAACTCGTATTCAAAGTCGACCAATACGTCAGTGTTGGTTCGCTGAGCTTCCCAGTTTCACGTTGAGCCATGTGGTTCATAGCGGGGGGTCGCAGTAAAGCCAAATGCACATAATTTTGTGCACAGAGTAATAACGCCAACGGCGGCTTCCGCATCCTCGTTACCCACCGCGTCTTTGGCACAATGATGACACGCCGAATTTCCCAACATTCGATTATACCAAAAATATATATCTCGCCCATCTTCATCTCTACCCAAAATGACTCTACTCCAATTTACATCTTCGCCACATCATCGAAATTCGCATTTCCACCGTTCGACGACTGTACCGAAAAACATACGCGAATTTACATCACCAAAATATTTTTAACAAATTAACTACACTGCAACGACTATAGCGAAATAACAATTTCAGCAAAAAAACCTCTACCAGATTTTATTGATTTCAATCGCGTGAGAGTTGTACCAAATTACTCTACCAAATTAAAATTCTATTACGCGCCAACTTCACCAAATTACAGCTCTATCGCGTCACAACTCTACCGAATTACAACTCTATCACGTGTCGACTGTACCAAATTACGACTCTATAATCTGACGACTCTATCAGAATTGTCGTTCGGTAAATTACGCGACGACTTTACTGCAATTGTCAAGTATACTGCGACAGTTGAAATATTTTGACCACGTACATTTAAGATGAGATATATTAATATTTTAGGTACAGAGTTGCGAGTGTGACAACGTTCACTTATGGCAACCTTCCACATCTTTAGGTTTGAAATTATTCGATGGTAGAGTTGCATAACGAATCGTCGAACGTGAGTCGATGAAACCATCGATTAGGAAAATATCGCTGATTATTCTTTATCGATTGAATAGTCAAAATCCGTATTGACTCGTCATTTATATCAAGATCAATTGGGCTCGTAAACCAAACCCCTGATTACGATGGTTCGTCGTGTCTTTTTTTATCCCTCACGAATGTCAATGTTTGAAATGATTTATAAATCGATCTTTCATTCGCGCAACTCGATTTATAATTCAGAGACGATGATTATCCGGCTCGTTGAAACGCGCTCGGCCTGACTGTCTGTAATTATCGCTATTAAAAAAATCAATTCGCGGTATTCTCCTCTACGCTCTTACACGGGATTATGAATGATCATTCTGTGAGTCACGGGAAAATTGGAGCAACAAAAAATATCTCCATGATCAATCAATGAGCAAAGGGTAATTTTCACTGGATAAATTTTTTGTTATTCGACCCAATAACTTTTCAACGTGAATAACAAAATATTTTCTTTTCTCTCGAATTTAGTGATGGAAACGGAATACATTGAATGAATTGTGTGCTTGAAAAAAATTTTAATTCGAAAGATTAAATTGCTAAAAATCAAATCGAAGATGTGCTGATTTTTTCTCGGGGAAATTCCCTTTTTTTTTAATTTTTTGCCTTCGTTGTTTTCAAATTTTTGTGCTCCAAGATCGTTGATAATGAAAATAGTCATTCGGGAGGGGAAATAGTGCGTGTTTTCATGAAACTCTCGAAGCCGGAGATTCTTGAAACTCGCGCAAAAAAAAGGTTCGCACTGTGCGTGGATTGCGTAATCGCGGAAATGTTTTGATGCATGTGGCAATGTGCATTATCCATCATGAGATAAGAGGAGAAAATTGTGCAACTCTCGTGAATCCGTGCTATTAAACTACTCAAAAATCGACGCGGTATGTAAAACGCGAGTACTGACAAACGGACATTTGTTTGAAGTCAAACGATTCATGAGATTCACGAGTCGTGAGATTGCCAAGAATTTTCACGATTATTCCATGTATCGGTGGGAATTAATTTGACACAAACACGAGGGACAATTATTATCCACGAGTCTTTTGAAATTATCTTGCAGCTATTTTTTGGTTCGACGACGAGATTTAACAAGAAAAACATTCGTCTCTGATTTATCCTAATTTTCGTTATCGTCGATTTTTATATTTTTCATTTACCTTTCCAATCGTTTTTTTTTAGCACGATCGACGAGTCATTCCCGCCCACTCGGGCAATGTGACAGAGAGATATGCCCGAATAAAAAAATACATCTCGATTTTAATTGCAAGATGCGAGGCGAGATTTTTCAAGATTCGTCGATTTATCTTCTCCCCGGTATGATGTATATTTTTCTACTCTCTACTCGCCATCGCTCTCTGTCTCTTTCTCTCTCGTTTTCTCACTAAGTTTGTGCTCCAATACTCGGCAGAGTAATTACCGCAATTTAAAATGCTCCGAGACAAAGATGACCATTGGCATTCTTATGCCCGGGTGGTCCGAATGATTTGTCTCACGAGTCCAAAAATTCAGCTCGATTCTCCATCCCTGAATCGCAAAAGAAATGCATTCTCTCGATTCGAATAGAAAAAAAAATATCACACCAAACGGAATGGCGCAAGATAAAAAAATGCCCCCACATGACCCCCATTAACCCGCAGGTGCTGGAAATGATATTCCCATGCATCGATTCCATAATTCTCAAATGGACGGGATTAATTTTAAACGATACTTTATTCGAATACGGAAAAATTTGCCGAACCTCCCGGGTCTTTGAACGAATTGTTTATTCAGAAAATATCGCAGTTTGTACAAATGAACATTTAAAACTAGATGGCTCGTAAATTTCGTCCAAATAATCGGCAAAGAATTTGTTCTCACTTCTTCGTACTGACGTGCCGATGTAACCTATTCGTTTTATTCCCCGAAACGTGAAATAACCGATAACAAACTTCAGATTTATTTATTCACGGCGCAAAGCCCGAAACTTCCGGTCTGAATGAAAGAATATAGCTGGAATGAAAGCGCGCCAAGTGAGAGAGCGAAGAGAAGAAAAAACCTGGGTATGCATCAACGTCGAGGTTTTACGATAATAAACAGAGAGTCGACGATATTAGAGAGATTATTATACGGTGCGTGTACTTTCCTCGATAACTGGCGAATAGAAGGGCTTGAGTCTCGCGCGATTCATGGGGAAATTTCCGTACCTTATGCTCCCTTTTGTCGGTCAATGCCCGACTTGCAGAGAAGTGCACGGATATTTTTTTCGGCTCGTCGTCGCCTCAACGTGCCGCAACGACGCTCGCGATCGTTAACCTATTAATGTTCTCGCTTTCCTGGACGCGAAATACGCAAACAGTTCGTTGGTCTGTTTGGTCTACGATAAAGTGAACTGGGGCGTTCAAAACCGGCATTAGCATCAAAAATCCTAGTTCAATTCTTCGAATACCTCCGAGCGTAAGATTCTTGATCCGATTTCCCATCAATTTCCATCAAATAATTGCCCCGCTGATTCAATACCATCGCTGATTATCGAAACACGAAACCAATCATTTAATCGGGAAATCAAAGATTCTCTCTGACCGCGTTTATTTCATTTTTATTAAAATTATTATCATCATCCAGGAATAGTCATAATGACCGATGCGAAACACTGGTCGATACACTTTCGCGATTCGCCCCGCGGGAATATAAAATCCCTGTTGCTACGGTGTATCAATGAATACGTGTAATGGCGAAACAAGACCCGTATTACGAGAGGCTCTCATCTGGCTTGGAGCAATTACCCTAATCTCAATAATGCTTCGGGCGGGGAGGAGGGGGGGGGGCTATTTGTACGCGGTAGAAACTCGGCTAATCCGGGTAAAACAGCGTCGGCGAGAGAACTTTGATTAATATACGAGTGATTTCGCGGACTCGATGGGAATCGTTGGACGCGTAATTGATTTAACATCCGCGACGTGGCGGTTGTTTTGAATTGCGACGCGGCAAATTAATATTGTGACAGGAGCATATTTCTCGAGGGTTTCACTGTTTGTCCGGTTGATTGCACGATTCTCCTTATGGCAATGACGTATCCAGGTTAAACGGCCCATGAACCTCTCTCCTAATCGTTGATCAAGCACAGAATCCAACATTTCTATCTCCGTGATATCCGCAAATAATACAGTGAATTGGCCACCCAAGAGACTCGCTGCTCAAGAGAAAAGTTCCTACTCATTCTCAGACCTGCCGATAACTGTGCGGCGTCACCTAACTTGAGCATACACACGCGGGCACTATGGCAATTTCTGTGCAAACATTCTAATTCTCAGCGTTCATTACGAAAATAGAAAAAATAAAACATGCCTCATTCAGTCCACGAGACTGGAATTTGTCATCGGCGCTAACCAGAATAATGCGAGGGAATATGGCTCACTCGATAACATCGATCAATGATTTTTCGCACCAATTTCATCCTGGATTAAAACCAAATTTGTCAAGCTCACCAAATCGTATAAAATACTTCGTCCTTTGCTAATCTCCAAAAAATAAACGGAATTCGTTTTGGAGTGAGAAAGAAAAATTCCGCAAATATTTCAAAGTAGCGAAAAAATGCTTAAAAAAGTCCTAAAAATATTTCAACCGTAGGGTTTTATGGAGAATCTTATTCCAGAGAAATTGCGCTTCAATTACTGGCAAATTGTAAGAAAAAAATTAGAATTTCTAATAGGACTAATTTCGGTGGTCCGTATTACCCCTCATTTTCTCTTATTCGCGTTTTTAATACGCCACTTGGCTGTAAAAAATATCTCTGCCATCGTCACCGCAAAATTCGCAATGCGCGTAATAATAATTTGCATTCTTTTCATTACAAATTTTTCTCGGTCATAGAGACTTGTAATTTTGTTTTGAACAAAAAAAGGATCACCTATTGTCATGGAACTTCAAGGACGATGATGGAATCGCTTATTTCACGAGCAATCGTGTTAAGTATGAATCATTTTTATGAGTTTATGCTAATCGCGGTGAATTATCACGACAACGTGACGGTCTTACATATCGTCGCACGTCGGGATAACGTCAAGCTCTATTTCTACGAGTTACGTCGTTCAAAATTTTATTAGTGTCGAGAAAAAAATTGCATTTACACTTATTTTCTAGCGTTTCAATTCTGCCCTTGAAATTTAATTATCCATTTACGTTTCTATTTCAATTATCTCACTTCAAATTTCAATTCGGCCACTTCTTTTCCATCGTTGTATTTTCCCCCTTGAAATAAAAATTTCTCACTTTTCTAATTTAATCCCTTCCCTCGTATATTGATTCCCCCGTTTCTTTTCACTTCTAGAGTTTGAGTCCGCCTCGAAAACTAAATTTTCCTACTTCTTTTCTACATGTTTCAATTCCCCCGCTACTTCAAATTTGACTTCCCCAACTTCTTTCCCAGTATTTTAACACCCCCGCAAGGTGTACTTTTAAAAGTGCATGTATATATGCTCTTTGCAGTGTCTCGGACATTGGTGGGCGTTTCGTTTCCCGTGCACAACACACTTTCAATTCTTGGCGGAAGAGTGCAATGAAGTCTCTCTTTCTTTCTTCTTTTCTTCGTCCTTCATGATCGCGTTGGCCCGCAGATTTCTCAGGCTGTTTCGCGAGAATCTCTGCAAGGAGTCCGGAGTTTCAAGGAAGAAGAGTCTGTAAAAAAAATTGAAGGAAAAAAAGCACCATGAGAGGTGCGCCCTCTTGGAGGCATCAATGAGAACATCCGGTTAGCGTGGGTTCATTCAAGCCCAGAGTGTCCAGTTCTCTCGCGAAGCCAACGACGAGCGATGTTAACACTTTTTTCCCATTTTTTTCTCTTACGACTCTTACATTTTCTTTTATCCCTCTTTTACTTCGACCCGTGCGATGGGTCAACGATGTTCTCTCTGTGACACACTTTAAGGGGGCTTAAACCGAATTTAATGATCTCGAGTTCTTTAGTTGTAGTTTTTGTTTAAATTTCTCTCTTCAGGGGAGGTTTGATCAAAATTATGAAACTTTGAAAAATAAAAAAATCGAGATAAATTTGCAAATAAATATTAACGAAATTAAATTCTTCTTTCCAAATTTTGAAGTCGATTTTTTTAAGAGCTTTTAGCCGTTGACTAAAAATTGCTCGATTGTTTAAATAAATGTATTTTGCAAAATATTTGCTCGGCGGACTCCAAGGGAAAATATTTATTTCTCGAAATTATTGTTTTTTTTTTAAACTTAATTTTCGTCCCCTTAAAAAGGATCGATTTGTCTACAGCAGGATCTTATTTCTCTGCTCACCTCTGCACACGTCTCGTGCGTGTCTCGAGAGTCGTGGCGTGGGTCGAGAAGACTAGACTTGGGCGGAGACTTGGGTCCCAACAATCGGACAAGTACTATAAATTTTCATGGCTTTTTTCCTCCCATCGAAATTGTTATAAAGACGCGCACAGTCGCCACACTCGTAAATCTTCCTTTTTTCTCAGTTTTCAAGTTCAGGTCAAGGGTGCATTTATTAATCATAAATTATTGTTACTTGCATCGGAATCGCATTCGAGTTGTCCCAGATTCTCGTTTCAAGTAATGCATTTTCAATATAGCAGAAAAAAGTAAGCGAGTGAGCATTTTATTTATTTATTAAAAATAAATAAAAATGTTCGCTCACCCCAAAATATTTTCTAATACAAAAACAACAAATATGATCCACGTTGTTTCTCTGATACAAAAAAAAATGATTTCAATATAAGAGTTTAAACTACAATTTTCAGTTCGCAATTAAAATTATATTTTCAAAACTTGAAAAATTAAAATTCTAAAAATGAGAAAATTATTATTTGCAATTTACTATTTATTATAAATATTAAATGATGTGATCTATTTTATTTTTTATTTCTCCAATTGATTATATTAACTGATAATAGATCATTAATATTAATTATCATTTTGAAAATACATCTCTGATAATATCATGTCAAAATGATGAAAATATATCCTTAATTTCCAAGTAATAATAACATTCAGTGCAGAAAAGTATTTCGACATCAATCCTCGATATGTCCCCTTAAAAAAATACTGCATTCCCGCCCTCTCGTGACTTTTGCTATTGCGAAATTTTACGCGCATTTTATTAAAAAATATTCTCGCAGAGAAGAATTCATCGAGATATTTTGCCGATGTGTTTATCCGGAGGAAAAAAACTAGCGTCTCGAAAGCATCGCGCTGGAGATAAATAATTGATGATTTCCGAGATCGTCGGTGCTTGCGGGTGCTCGTTAAGGGGTCTCGATTTCCACTCTCGACAAGATTTTCATCTTTGAACATTCCCCCCATTTAACATATTCAATGGTAAAAATGTTATAATTGAGAGGATTGTGAGTCGAAGAGGAATTGCACAGTCATCGATTCATCATGAAGGGACGGAATTTTCTTCGGGCCCGTTTAATCGGTTCTTATTTTACGCATGAATTCTCGTAGCATCGAAACGCGTGTAATTGCAATAGGATATGCTCAATATTAACGCGGATAAAGTTTCATTCGTCGCGCACAATGCCGACACCGGTGCCCCGGAATTATAGGCCATTGAGCGCGCCCGTGCAAATTTTTACGACAACGTTTAATCACAATCTTTGATATTTGTGCCACGAAACCCTTAATTAGTCGACCACACGAGGTGCAAAATTTACTATCGAGAATACGGATTCAAGGGTGGCCAAATATTAAACAAATAATGCATTGTTTTTTGCCATTATAATTAATTTCAATAATAATAATAATAATAATAATAATAATAATAATAATAATAATAATATAATGTTTTTTAATATACAAGATGAAGCAATAATTTTTTCAATTTCTGTTAAATTTGTGTTTTTATTTCACATTATAAATTTCAAACATTGAAAAATATGTCCTGTATTTTTTATTTCAGTGCATTCAATATCGACTTACTTGTTTACAGGACTAATAAATAAATACAAAAAAAATATATTAAAATGAAATATAGTATAATAGTGAATATATAAATATTTTGTTTCTGACTAAAAAAATTTGACCGAGTTCTAAAATTTCGAACATCATCCGACATAAAATTTTCTCTATTTTACAGGTTGAATCTGTCGATCTTGCGTTGAAGGTTCTCGATGGTTCTCAATTGCGCGGCAAGACACTCGCGATTCAGAGGGCGAAATTTCAAATGAAGGGACAGTACGATCCGGGATTGAAGCCAAAGCGCAAGAAAAACTTCAAGGAACGACAGAAGAAGATACAGGAAAAGTGAGTGATTTTTTTGATAAATAAATATATTATCGATATTCATGTAAATACAATATTGAACGATATTCTTTCCGTCAAATTACATGTTTATTGAAATTTAAGTGGTCCCAAATTTTTAAATTCTGTTTTATGTCGAATGTATTCAATTTTAATTAGTCAAAATTATCTTTAATCAATTTAAAAAATACCTGGTCGAAAATCGTTCTTGAATCACCGCTCGAATCCTCGAAAAATCCTTTTTTTTTTTGGGAATTCTGGGACTGATTTCAATGAAATCGCGCGGCAGATTGAGCCATCAAACGTTGCAAACTTTATGTTTCCTGTACTTGACAAGCATTTAGTGAAAGATTGGCGAGCGAGTAGACTGCCCGGCGTTCGTTCGTTTCCCTTCCACGGTTTTTCACGTTTCTCCACGATCTCACGCGCGATCGGTTTTGCCGACGAGACGTTCCGGCAAATGCCAGCTGTGCCTGCAAAACGATTAGTCGGTACGTTGCACTTGTTATACCGTAACAGCTGCACATTCGCTTCTCCCTCGTAATTTTCAACTGACAACTGAAATTGATGAAAACAGGGACGTATGCCCGTCGTGTGTTGCGTTAAAAGTGATCCGTAATGCCCGCCACTTATCGCAATCCGCTGATACACGTGCAAAACATTAATTTGACATCGGATTTGCATGGTCGCGATGCATCCTCGGCATCTTATGAATGAAAATAGTGTTTCGTCTCACTTGGGCGTCAATATATAATCTCGTCGAGAGACAAGCTCAATTATGTCCGCAACGAAAAATAAGAGAATTTGATTTTTCTCTGAATGTCATATCGATAAATAAGGTCCCTTCGCAGGATCCTCGATCATCGACGACTTCGTTTCAATAAAAAAGGAATCATCTTGAATACCGTTGGATTCAATGGACCACCTATGAAAATTCTCTTGCTCTCGATCCTCGGATCACATCTGGAAAGTTTCGTGTACCACTCGTACCCCAAAGGGCAACTTTAGTCAGTGTCAAAGAAACGCACACCCGAGTGCGTTTGATAAAAGGCTGATAATTCCCCGAAGTCGTTTCGTTCACTTTGCGTGGTTGCCCGTGCAATTTTAAGCACCGTTTCTATTCTCGGAGTACAGGGGAACTCCCAAAGTGTGCAACTTCTATTTTCGTATGTATTTTACTTCTCGTTTATCTGCGCTCCGCGAACGAACGAGAGGGAAAACTAGATGGCGAAATCTACACGAAGAAATGAGACTAACGAAAAAATTGTTTTTTTTTTTCCAATGTTCGCAGACTCTTCGACTGGAGACCCGAGCCGATGCGCGGTGAGCCGCTCAAATGCGAGAGAGTCGTTATAATCAAGAACTTGTTCAGTCCCGAGGATTTTGACAAGGAAGTCGCTCTCTTGCTCGAGTATCAGCAGGATCTCCGATCGGAATGCACCAAATGCGGCGATGTCAAGAAAGTTGTAGTATATGACGTAAGTCCTTGCTCAATCAAATGTCAAATTAAATACTAAATATCAAAGACAAAGTTCTTCAATATTAAAAAATATATTCAAATATTTATTTGTATCTTTAACAAACTAAATTTAACATTAAATATTAAAGACTTTAGTATTTTTCTTTTGCAGTATCGATCTGGCCAGTTAAATTTATTTTTTCTTGAATTTTGCTCAAATTGGAGTTGATGGAAATTTGATTGGATATTAAAACGGCAATAATTTCATCGTCTTAACTATACATTTTTCGTGAAATATCATGATAAGAAGGACGGAGGAAAATGTAAAATCTCCCTTTGATATCTTTGGCACTCTCGTAATTTGCAAAAGTCTTTGAGCTCTCAAAGTTTGGAGGGTTTTTGCTCATAATTAAGCGTATTATATGGAGAAAAAGGTCCGGTCGGGGGTCGGCAAGCTCGTAAAAGACGATCGCCCATTGAGAGTCGCGCGTCACACTTAAATTATTTCAAATGTATATATATGCTGTGAATATTACGAAACTGGCGCCAAACAAATCGAGGCATTGAGCTGTGAATTTTTCTCGCCGGATCATTTGAATTTGTCCGCTGGTACGCGTCAATTGTTCTAATTTTTATTTTATTTTTTACACCCTCTTAAATACGATGAAAGATTATTCATCATTTATCAATAACTTCTCATTACTGATTTTATTCTCTACAGCCGACATTTTTTTCCTCCCTCTTTGAAATCAATTTTTCATTAAAAAAATTAAATTTAATTAAAAAATTTTGAATGAATAAATTTTTGATGTATTAAAAATTATTACAAAAATAGTACATTTTTTGAGTCATCATTTTTCATTATTACACTCGGAGATCCGATAATTTTTTATCCGATCATAATAAAAATTCGTCGAGGTTGCCGAAAGAAATTAAATACACAACGAATGCTTCGTATCAGAATTTATGCGATTCCCTATTAATTTTCATAATTTCAGCATTGACCTTTAGCGTAGACAATTTTTTCTTACTCCCCAACTGACATTTTACTCGCTCTGTTATAATATTAATCATTTCGCTCTTTCTCCATGCAATAATTCTTTTTCGACTTCCCATAAATTAAATGGTAAACGTTGGAGAAAAAAACTTCTCAATTTTCGTTTTTCTCTTGGTATTTTTTTCAAGAAGGTATAAAGGAGATGAAAAAAAAAATCGAAAAAATGACTCGGTACCGAACGGGATGCAGAATGTACATCGAGTGGATTCACGATTGAGGCGCGACGCGAAAATGGGAGTGGTCCTGAGACGAATTTATCAGGCTGGGTCATACTCCCCTTTGATTTATTTGCATCGACCATTTTGTTCTTTTTTTCTCCTGCTTTTTCTCGCTCCCTCTTCAATCCTATTCTCGGTTGGTCTTTCTTCGTCATCGTCATCATCATCATCATCATTTTCCTTTGACATTACGGTTCCTCCCTTTGTTAAATTTTTGACGGTTCGAGGCCGAATTTTGAACGCGATCTTGTCACTCGTGCTAGATACATAATCTTTGTCGCGGAAGATAAAAAAAAATTACCCATCCTGCAGACCTTGACGAAATGTGTAAGATCACGTGGTCTCTTGTCACTTTCAAACGTCATTTCTACGACAAAATTCGATTTTTCAACCAAATAGTCATTATTTAACAAAAAAAAATTATATTTATCGATCATTTCCCTCTAAAAAATAATTAACTATTTTAAAAACAATACAAATAGAAATTGATTGAATCTCTTGCACTCGTGAGCCACATTTTTCAACCCTTTAACCAAGGTTTTTAAAGTAGCTTCTACCCTTACAGTTTCAAAAACCGTATCGCAAGAGTACAAAACTGTAATTGACCGTTGATAAAACACTCTTACGCGTTACTGCTTGCAGAGGCACCCCGATGGAGTCGCGCAGGTGACTTTTAGCGATCCTGCCGAGGCTCAAGCGTGCATACAATTGTTGAACGGCCGTTGGTTCGCTCAGAGAAAGCTCTCCGCCGAGATATGGGACGGCAAAACGAAGTACAAGTGAGTAACAGTTGAAAAAGTACCGGCAGCAACCTGCCTCGGCTTCGGACGATGAGTTACCATTGAATAATTTACAAAACGAGTCTCTCATTCCCAATTTTCTGCATTATCCACCGTCGGTAACGTATCGACCGCTGAGAAAACTGAGTTGCTCGAAGCCGGGCCAGAAATCTGCCTCGACCGAGCATCGATGAAGCTCGAAACTAAGTGCCATCGATGCTGAAACATTATTTTTCGTGTTGCAGAATTGCTGAGACCGATGCCGAGATCGAGGCTCGATTGGACAAATGGGACAAGTACCTGGAGGACGAAGACGAACGTAAAGACAAGGAGGAGGGTAAAGTCCCTAAGTAGACACGCTTAACTGTAACATCGTATCCGCCATTTTCTTTCCTTTAATTTTAAATGGAAAGTAAATTGAAAGACGCCAGCGAAGAAAGAATAGAGGTCTGTTTGGCTGTTGAATCGACGTTTCTCGGTCTTTGATCGATCGAGAGATCGAAACTACGAGAATCCTCGATAACGTAAGTTACGCCTGTAAAATTTTTAATAATCATTCATCGCTGCTACGTCAGTGAACATTGTTGAGAGATAATAATCAACGTGAATGAAAATTGTGAATAAAAAGTAATAATTTCGGATCACTATTATCACACGTTCCTGGATCCCAGTCTGCCTTTCAGAGTCGGATCAACCAACGAATCTCGACTCCGCATCATCAATTCATGAAAAAAACACCTTCGAGATCCGGTGACCCGTTTTGGGCCATTGGATCCAATACCAATAAGTAGATCGAGGGGGGCGGGGGGCGTAGAAGTGAAACGGGGTTGCGGACATTGAGGAGAAGTATGTGTGTGTGTGCGTGCGGTTTCAGTGCTTGAAGGAAGCGATGAGAGGACGAATGAAGGATCTTGTGGAATCTCCTAATTTGCTATTTCGACATTCCCAAGAAAGTCCGAGCGCGCGCGCGCGACCGTGCGTTTTGCCGGAGCAGCATCTTCCGGGCCCTCGTATCTCCCACTTTATCCTCGTGTGCTTCTTTCGCGGTTTCGTGAGACTCTCGTGAGACTCTCTTGAACCGCGAGTGATGCCGAACTGTCAAAAAACCGACGTCCTCCCCTGCGAGGCAAACTCTTACGCGGCGTCCCAGCACCGCGGAAATCTCTCCTTCTTCTTATGCTCTACCGAATAGCCGATGTACGAATCTCAAAACGATTTGATACGAGGGAAGGGAGAAAGAGACTCCGCGAAACGCTAAAGCGAATGCTCTCAGAAAACGGTCAAATTCTTGATAGCAATTTGCCGCTTAAATCCCCGGTCTCTCGAGATGTTATCCCAGGACACTGACCATTTCTTTCCTCCCAAATGCAATGAATAACAGGACAGAAAAAAAACGTTTTACCACGAAAATGTACTTTTCTTTGCGGACGATTAAAAAACTTTTATCTTCTTCCGTCGACATCAACCGCATGATCCTTAATAAGGTTAGTCCAACATTTGGCCAATTGTGAATCATTTTCTGGTATCGATATGGTTAATTATAATTTTTTGCAGCAATTTCGCACAGGAAAAAATTAACCATATCCCTGATCTACGAAACAACCATCAATTGTTTTTTTTTTTCATCTTCCACGCAGGTGGAAGATGAAAAAGTCGCTCCCTCTAGTCTGTGGCTTTTCGCAGCCCCCTTGGGCCGATAAATCATTCGTATGTGCCCATCAATAAGTTTCATCTTGTCTGTGCATTCAGGCGTTCCAAACCACCCCCGTGGAAAACCGTGCGTTTCACGTGTACGGGACAATGATTCTTGGCTCTTGAGGAAAGGTTTGGCACGTCGAGGACTAAAGTAGAGCCGTGCCGGCATATTTCGTTCATCTTTGTTCATCCATTCGCGTTCACGGGCGCGTGCTACCCCATTCGAATATAATATCACTGACTGATTTAATGCCTCGGCTATTAGCATTAGACTCGTCGCTAGACGTAAACCAGAGGGGTTGGGTCGGGGGGTGGAATCGTCGAGTGGAGCCACGTGCAAAGTTTGTCTCTCCGCGGGAATGAACCTGGATGACTGGAGAGAGGGTTCGAGGGGGTTGATTGACGCAACTGGATGTATCATCGAACCCCCGTCGTATCTTCGGCCCTTGTACGCGTGGAGAAAGAAGCAGGAGGGTGTGACTGCGAGATGCCCTTTTCCATTATTCGAAAGGGTGTCAACGATTCGCCGATATAGTTTTTACTCGAGATACAAGAAGGAAAGAACGAAAAGTGCACCCCGCGTCGCGCTTGTCCGAGGCTTATTGGATTCGCCACGGTAACCCCCAAAATCTTCCGTTCATATCGAACCCCCCCATAAAATCAGTTCTAGTTCTCGTTTCACGGAACCTGCTATGCGATTTACACGCGGAATCATGCACTGGCTTTATCGGGTGTCGCGTAATTCTCGTGATACTCTCTGGATAGCAATTCGATACGGTCAAGTGTTCGCGTCGTTCATTGTATCGAACGGGCTGTCTCACTGTGGGACCCCAGAATTTGTTCGCTCAAAGGGGATTAAGAATATCGAGGGGGTTGGATGTTTGTTCCTGCGGGTCTTTTGATCGTCCGATAGAGGATCGGATTTTTAAGCCGAATGAAAAGAGTTTGCATTAAAATTATCCTTGGATCACGAGGTTAATGCCGGACCAGCAACTTGTAGCTCAGTTTTTTGAATTCAAACACCGACACCCACAAAACTCTTTGCAGGTCCACGTGGGCCGGGGGTCATTGTAATTCAGCGGATAATTTTGTTGCACCTGGCTAATTATTTGCATAAAAATTGTCCTCAGCCGAAGAAATGATAACCGAACTTTGAAATTGGTGACCGATTTGGAAATTCGATTTTTCACGATTAACAATTCCATTCGCAGAATAAATCTGGAAGTAAATTTTATTGGAATCAATGGGAGTTGCTTCTAGCGAAACAACGGACCAAAAGAAATAACATAGACTCGGCAGTTTGTTTCAGCGTGTATACCGAGCAGCGGCGTTGTAGCTGAGGAAAATTAAGCTCAACCGAAACACCGCGAAACTGTTAATTAAGACTCATTATGCGTCTGCCTTGTGCCAGGGGTTGTGCCGGTGCCTCGGCAACCGCGCCACCCCATTTCGTTCTTCGTACTCTCTCATTCTCTCTTCGTTCTCTCACCCCTATCGCTGGTACCGTAACGACGGTTACTTTTGGTGATGGCGCTGCAAGCGCACAGACGCTATTAACCTGCAAATTTTTCTTTTCAGAGTCGATGGTTTATCAGTCAGAGAACCGAAGCATCAAGAGGAAAGGAATAGTGTAAAAACAGCTAGTAGAGTGAGGATTAACCGAACGGGAAGTCAATAGTCGAATAGCGAAGAGAATGGACTGTGTGACGGCGCTGGTTCGTCGTGGATTTTCATCTATCGGTCTCCCAGAACGTACAAATCGAAATTTGGCAGTGTCAACGTCGGTAATTAGCCAGCCCTCGAGACCTGTGAATATCATTCACAGTTATCTCAAAAAAACTGCGCATAATAGAATGATCGATGTTTAAATCGTGGGTCAACATTGCCCAAACCGGAGGCCGATAAAGTCACGCGTGGAGCTTTCTCGTTGAAGGTCGATGTGGATACGAGGAAGGACGAGAAGGGAAATGGAAGGTGGATGATGACAACGGCGAACGGAAACTTCTCAATACCCCGTTCCGTGTGCGTGTATGCGTGATCTGCACGGTGGTGGCGACCTCAGTGAGCGGTGGCATTGGGTAGGCAGTTGACGGGTGGTGGTAAGTCGGTGGTCCGGAGGGTTCATTGCGGGATCAATACCTACCCGAGGATGGATGGTAAACGTAGAAGCGCGAGGGCGTCGGAGTATGGCGAGACGATCGTTGATTGGACGTTCCCGAAGCTTTTGCCGATTGGCCAGAAAGTGGAACTGCCAGGAGGCGTGTTCCCTGCGTTCTCGTCCCATACTTTGAACAGTCATGCCTCTCTCTATATTTCTCTCCTTGTCTTTCCCTTGTTCGTTCTTCCATCTCTCCGGTTCTCACGCACAAAAACGTCTTTGTCCCTCTCGACCACTATTCGTTTCCTTCTCTCGCCAATGGATTTTGTCCCACTGTCCCGGCTTATCGCGCGCGCGGTTCGTTCCACCTTGGGTCGTGTCTCTCGACCCTCGATGACGCGACCGGGGGCAGCTCTCGCGAGTCAGCCAGTCAGCTAGCGCCGCAAGTATAGAAGGAAAGAGAGAGGAGACTCGAGACTCGAGTAAAAGAAGGAAGAAAAAACATGAATTCCCCCAACCCGGGAAAGGGGCCCCCCGGTACTAGAAAAAGATAGGGAGGGCAAGAATCGAGAACTACCGAGAGAGACGGATGTAGGTATGAGCGCACAGGTCGGTCGGAGAGGGTGACATCGAAAGCTCGTGGCGTTTCAGTCCGTGTTTGCCCATCAGAGATGCTATACCAGCTCTCTCTCTCTTTCTCTGTTTGGGACTGATTTTGTCCACGAAAAAGTATACCTAAACGGTGTGACGCGGTGTGTTTGTGTCGCTTATGTCTAGTACGATCGGTCAACGGTCGCTTCCCCAACTTTGGTTCTAATATTTTTCCGACGTGACCCAAGATCAACGTTTACGGATCAACGTTGGCTGATCCACGGTTTGTTTGTGTTCCGTCAAGGCAATTGTTTTTCAATCAAAAGGCTCTTCTCGTGGTCTAAGATTCCAAGTGCTCTGTCGTCAAGTGCAGACACTCCTGGACAACGGAATCTTGGCTCAGAATTCACGAGCATTTGTGATTGTCATTACCAATAATCTCTGGTACAACCAGTGTGTTTCGCGAAAAGTTTTAGCGAGAATTTTGGTCAAGTCGATGAAAAAGTTGGTTAGCATCTTTGGCATGTTGTAGGAAGATGGAATGAGTAAACGGTCTTTCACAGCGAAGGCCCGATGGTGCCAGGGACTGTCAGTGTCCTTCTCAAGAGTGATTGTTAATTTGTAACGAGTGTGTCAGTTTATTATTTGCCGACGAATGGATCTTTTGACAGCGACCGAGACAATTTTGGGTCTAGGCGCGAGTGGAAAATTTCTGTGATTGCTCCAACAAAAAGGAAGTGACTTTGGATGACGATAAAAAGTATTTCCCAGTCCGTAGTTTCATGAGGCGGCAATTGTCGGTTATCCGTGTTGTTTCCCTCGGAGAGTCTCGTTCGTTTGGATGAACAAATTGGCAACGATGATCGTTTGCCAACGTTCCGCTGAATTTACCGATCGTTGAAACGCACATCGAACAATCATCGTGATCACGGATTGATCGTGTTATCGGGGATTTTACGGAGTTTGAAGGGGAATTTTGAGTGAAAATCGGCGAGACTGATAAACGGTGTTACAACGGCGTGTGTTGATCCGCAGGACGAGATAAAGAGTGACGTTGGAGTTTACGGAGGTGGTGGTGCAACGTTCGGGTACGCCAGTCGTCAGGCCGGCTCTGGGGTGCCGGGCCCGGGGGGTGTGATGAGCTGCTCCGAGGTGATGTATCAATATTATCCTTACCTCTATCAGAGGCCACCACCGCCCCCGCACCCGACGCATCCCCATGCCGCCGGGCATTCTCATCCCCATGCGAATCCTCACACCGCGCATCACAGTCCTGCCAGGCCCGCGCCCTTTCAGCCCTTCTCATCGGCGACAGCGACACATCAGTACGACAGGGTGAGTTATTTTTTTATTTTCAATTATTTTTCACTGTATTCGGAATTATCGAGGCTTCCGGATTGATGAGAAGCAAAAAGCAGCTTAGAGATTATGGACGTGCGGACGTTGAAAAAAGACTACTTTTAGGAATTTGTTTTAAAGGTTGCTATGACAAATATTGATATTATGCTCTTGGGGTTTGGTAAACGTATTGAGGCGGTATTCTGGTCTGGAGACATAAATTTTGAGCGTTTCGTCGAGCTCGATAAAAAAAAACACAATATTTTCATCATTCATTTTTTTTCAACATATTTATTAATATTTTGATAATAAACAAGAAGATTTTTGAGAAAAAAAATTAAATAAGTTACAAGTTGGTAAAGCTGGGGCTAAAAAAAGGGACGTGCCGGCTGACACGATTGCAACCTTTCTAGTCATCCGACACAAAAATTTATAAAAAGATTATTAATTAGTAAGACCGTCGTTGTAGCGTCTACTTCAGAGAAAACGAAAATAAAAAAAATTTCGCAAAATGGCGACTGACTGAGCAAAAAAAAAGGTGTTATCGACTCTTTTCAGTTTTTAATCTTTTTACAATAGTGAGAAATTTTGTTTTTATATAAAAGTGGCAGGGTCGATAGGGAGTTGTACACTGAAGATTGGTAAAAAATTGAGAGTAAAATCGGTTGACTAGAACTTGAGATATCATGTCAGCCGTGTTGAGGAAAGTAGTTTTGAGAAAAACGTCTACAGTCCGATTTGCTCCGACGTGACGGGCGTAGTTGCTGCATCACTATAACTCCGTGAATTATGAGAATTTAAAAATTTTCTTCCGAGGATATATTCTTAAAGATCTAAACTTTAATAATATGAGAAAATTTTTTTTTTTTTCAAAATTCTACACTAGAATACCGCCTTAAAATGCGTACAAAAATGTTTAACATTTATTCCAATGATCTAATCTTCGATTAATTCATGATGAATCAAAATCTATCATTGAAAATTCGGTTAAAATTTCTGTCCGATTGGATTCTAATAATTGAAATTAATTTTTATAATTATAATTATAATTCAGATTAGAAATTAATTTGACAGAGGGACCGAACGATCTGTAATGACGAAAATTTGCAATCTAAAGGACGTTGAGGGGGTTAATCCAGCTAAAAAAGAATGTTGTCTAATTTAGAATTTTTTTTTTCGAATTTATCGTTGAAAATTCAGTTACGAATTTCCATGAACCGCAGTCAGTCCAATTTCCGACTGCACACGCGTGTCCCAACGTATCGTAATTATACTCGCAATCCGACGGCGGCGAATCTTCCCAAACTGGCTGTGGTGATAACCAAAATTTGCCTCAAAATCTTTTTGACAAAATTACAAAATTGTCCGGCAAGTTCGAGACGCCTGATATTTACATACTGTAATATAATGATCCCTGGAAGAGCTTGCAAGAATCGAAGAACAAAGCTCGGAGCAGACACGCGGATGTACATTGTAAAACGAGGCGTGGGTGACCCTCGTTAGCGATCCTCTTCCGGTTGCGTGTCACGGAGACTGTTAAAACGCTTTTACACGCCCAATCTCAGAGCAAAAAGAAGAAAAAAAGAAGGGGGATCAGTTGCAGTCTCAGTCCGTAAGATTTCTCCGGTCTCCGTCTCTCTCTCTCTTTCTCGTACACGTGTATGTGTATCTTGTTTCAACAGTTTAACACGCTCGTTCGAGCGTGAATAATTTATCGATCAATTGCATCGCGATGCCGTGTGTCATTAATTTTGAAATCTCGTGTACGATCGATTAAATTCGTCGATTTTGCGTTTATCTCTCGGAGTCACTTCTCATCGATGATAATTTTGATGAATCGATCGCTTCGGATTTTTACATTTTATTTAATATTTTTTTTGTACCCTCGTGTTGCGCAACATGTTGAGTCGGGAATGGCCAAGAGGATTAACACCTCGGGTGGAATATAATCGGGGCATAAAAGGAAGGATTCCCCGCGGTGGCCCTCTCGGGGATCCACCTGTCTTCCAGACAGGTATACGACCGGATTATGACGCGCCCCCCTCTCATAATTGTGTATATGATCGTATATTCTCGTCCGCTTCTTCCCTTCGCTCTCTCGTGTTTCCTGAACAAACAGAAGCGACGGGTCGTAATTTTTTTTCTTCCTTCTTTCTTTTCTTGGCTTCTTCCTCTTTCTCTCGACTCTCTCGATCTCGATCGAATATTAACTCCGGCATTCACGCCCTCGTAATCGAGACGAAGGAAAAAAAAATGAGGCGAAGAGAGAAAAAAATAAGAAGGGCGTTGACTCTTGGCCCTCGTAATTTACAGCCTTTACCGGAAGTAAATTAAAGTGGAAAAATTGAAATTTCGAGATCGAAAGAAACCAACGGATTTTCTTGCAACTTTTTTTTGAATGTTAAAATAGTCAATCAATGTAACAATAAATTCTTCTCGAATAATAAATTTGAATAACGGTTTTAGTAAAATTTAAATGAAATCCGATTCGATGAAAAATTGAAGAAAAAAATTACAACAAATACGTCAATTCTTTCTCCATTTCGCGTTGGAAATTTACGAGCAATGCATACGAGAAAAGAGAAACGGACAAAGAAACAGGAAGAACGATAGACACAATAATTCACGTTAAAATAGCCATTAATCTTTCTCAAATTCTAAATTCTATTATCCCTGCTAATGTGTTTACAAACAGTCGAGAATCTTGAAGACACACTCGCGCTTTCGGTCTTCATCGACGTTAACCGCGTACCAAAGTCTCGGGAGAATACATTGTTCGAGCAGAAAAAAAGGCTGAGAAAAGACCGTTCTTTTTTTCGCTGGTTTGTTTTTTTTCATTTGGGGGGCTTTTCTCGGGGCTTGCACCCCTTTGGTCCCCTCGGTCTCGTGAATTCCAATGTTTCGACGTATTTTCGGTATACATCCGAGATCCTGAAATAGTTTTTTCGAGCTCGAGGCCCTCCCGAACGATAGAATTTCGCTTGTTCGCGGGGGCAGAGAGCATCCTCGACTTTACGAAGGCATCATAGAAAGAGGCGAATGTACAACGACGCAGAGAGCGAAAGAGGAACTCACTCGTACCAATCTTCGTCGTTTTTTTGTTGTTGTTTTTAACCCCCTTCTTTCTTCGTTCTCATTCTTCCTGAATTTTCTCGGGGGCATGTACGTCTTTTTAATATGTCTGGCGCGAGGTCAGGCGTGCCCGCTCCGCTTCTCGTTACAGTCCGTGCGGCGCGCTCGTAACCCCCGTAGTGCTCGGGCCTCTCGCGGCTCCCTCTGCCGATCGTCGAATGTACTCGTCCCGTTTTACACCGATGTCCAAGTCTCGCTCTTGCTCTTTGATAGATTTTTTCCTTCTTTTTTCTCTTCGTTCTTCGTGCCTTACCGCGACGCTGAGCTCGTTCGAGCGGTGCACCATTAGCTCTCCGACACTCGAACGTCTCGAGATACTCGGAAATTTTCATTTATGCTCGCGAACGAACCGACGGAACCTCACTGCGTAAAAAAACGCGATGATCTTGTCGATTCGAGAGAAACAGATTTTGGAATTTGACCAAAAAGAATCATGCTTGAACTGAGAAAAAATGTATTATTCAAATACTATGAAGTAATGTTTTTTATGAATCCATACATTTTTCAAAATTGCACAATAATGTTGGATAGATATTTTTATTTCATCAATGTTATTCTTACCGCGATTCCTTTTTTCTTGTATTTTTTCCATCATTCTTCTTACGCTATAAAAAAAAGAACGAATGAAAAAATAAAATCGAATCTCTTTCTCTCGCTCGCTCTTATTATCTCATATATAAAATCGCGATTCTCGGCTCTCCGCTCGTTCGGCGTGTATCTGTATTACGATCGATGTAATAAAACTCGCACGCGAATCATCGAGCGTTCCTCCTCGTGCGCTACATCACTCTTTTACGTGAATCAACATTCTTCAGAGGCGATAATAATTTACTATACACTATTTACTATACAGTCGTAATAATAAATACAGAAACTGGCTTGTACTCGTAAAATGGATATTACGTGTCCGGCAACAAATCTCAATGGTATACGCGTATGATCGATATAGCGCAAAAACCTTTTGCACGCATCTTCCCAGAGTGGCTTTGAGAATTTATTACGTCTTCATTTTCGTATATCTACCGTAACATTTTGAAATTTCAATCTCGCGCGATGTTCAATGTTCTTTCAATATTTAATTTGCAGTCCCGGTTACCATTTTTCCAGTCGCAGTTATCATAATTTTAATTTCAAAGGAAAAAAATTAATTCCCCGTATAAAAAACCGCGGCAATCTCAATGAGTGTCGAGACGATAAGATCGAAGATTAAGTTTTTTTTTTTCAACACTCTAGTATGCGGAGAAAATTTATGCGCACGAGTGTATCGCGAGTGCAAAAGAAAAATTTTCAGATTAAACGTTAGGTCGCGAATTAATCGGTCCCGAGTTGTGACTAATTAATAACAGTTTCATAATTAATTTCGTTCCAGTATGCAAACATATTATATCTCTAAAAGTCTCCGACCGGGCACGGTTTTTCGAGTCTTTCTTTATACGCGCGTAGGCCATGTACGATATCAAGTATATATTTGTATATTTGTACATAGGTATATATGGATATATAATATACGAAGGGTGACCGAGAGACCCAAGACGTCGAGGAGAAGCAATAAAGCACGAGCTCAGAAAACTTTCATTCGCCCGGATAGTCGCTTATTTCTCCGTCTCTCATCTCGCGTTTGCTGCCGCGGATTCTGCAAAAGGTCCACGCGCGCGTACGCGTACAAACGCGGCAGGGACACTCTCCTTCTCGCCGTGAGAAAACGGGTTGATCGTACGACTTCTCTTTCCATCGAGAGAAAGAGAGAATTCGCGCGACTTTTTAACGTTCTCGTGTCGCATGCTCGTGTTTTCCAGTGTCCCTCTTTCGCGCTGATACGCGCGGATAAAATACGCGCACAAACGTTTAATTTCTGTCCTGCGCTCCGCCGATCGTTTTATTCTCATCCTCGGGAATGTTCGGTCATTGGCACCCAAAGAGTATTCGATAACGGGCAACAATTACAGCACAATTTTTGTGAAATAGATGCAGTTTTGCGTCCATTAATTTGGCCAATCGACCTTGAACAGTGATTCAAAAAATATCTCGAATTTCACAAGGAAGAGTGAAAAAATTATTAAAATAGTAAAACATGTGACTCGGACACAACGGTCATTCAAAGAGCATTCTCAAAAATTCTAATACCTCCGAAAACAACCCTGCGTCGCAAAAAAAAATTCCAATACCTTTAGAAAAATTCTTGCGCGTATGAAAAAATTCCATGTCGATGAAAATTTCAATTCTAAAATGAGTAAGGATGATGGAAAAAAGAAATCAGAGATCCCGGAAGAGCGAAGGAGAGTTTTCTCTTTCTTTCGGTTAATAATTGTACGCTTTTAGGGTTGATCGAGTAGTTGACTTGCCTTCTATAACTAATGCGACTGTATATTTTTTTCGTCTCTGAAAAATTAATGAATGCATATTGCGTGTATATACGTTAGGGTTATACTGTGAAAGCACACACGAGTCGTGAAATATTCTTCGCTATTAATTTGGCCGGTTGTACAGCGTGTCGGGGGTGGAGGTAAACGGGGAATCCCCGAGGCACCCTTTACGCGTATAACTGAGCATCGGGATGCATACGCGAGAGCGTCTCTCGGTTGGTCTCTGTCGCTCTCACGCTCGGACGGAGCGGGGAGAGAGATATATGACCGAGAAGCTGCGGCGTTGGGTCGGACCCTGAATAAGAGGAAGGAACGTTTAAATAAAAGTAAACTCGTGTCGTGGCGGCGATCCACTCGTTTTTCTGTGGTCGATATGGTGTCTCGCTGCTGGTTGGCGCGGCTCCCGCTAGCGCGCTGCTTAGCCACGAGAACGCCGATGTCTTTCCTCCCGCCAGGGTGTCCGTGAACTCTCACGATCTTTCTTCTTTTACTTTTGCACACTGAGAGAAAGAAAGAGAGACAGACAGAGAGGGAGAGAGAGAGAGAGAGAGAGAGATTGAGAGGGACAAGTATATGTTCGCCTCTTGCTCGTAAACGCGGGACGAAAAATCGTTGAATCGGTAAAATTCTTCGGTATAATATGAATACAAAGATACTAAAGAGATAGGCGAGGGGATCGAAGATCCAAGCTCGATTAGATCGATCGATCAATCTGTCCAGCCTATTTAGAGAGAAAAATAACTAGGTAGCTCTAACAGAAATTCAAGGTGTTTAAAGTATTTTGTCATTGGGCCAACGTTAATTATAGCTCCTGAAATGAAGTCAAGAATATATTCGGCAATGAAAAATTTCAGCATCGATCTGAATCGAAAATCGATCTGTATGATCGATTTTTTGGAAGATCGATAAAATTCTTTAACAGATTTTGTTCAAATTGTTGGGAGAAAATTCTTTTTCGGGGAAAAAATGCTCACCTTTTCGTTAAAAATATGGCCAAATCATTTAAAATTTCGAAAAGTGCTGAAAAAAATATTTTGGGTGTTGCATTGTTGTCTTGAGTGAAATAATGTTTTAAGGTTTTCGTCAATGAATATTCAATTTCTTAATTTACGGATGGTTATGAAATAATCATGCTACAAACGAAAAGGGTAGGAAAATCTACGGATTGTCCACGTGCTTACGAAACTACGCACGTGGAAAGAGAGAGAGAGAGGGGGGGGGGATGATAAAAAAGGAAGGAGATAGCTCTCGATTAACGCGCGAGCCAACAGTGGCGAGAGGTTTCAATTTTTTTTCCTCGCTCGTCCCGACCGACGACTCCCGTGACACGTGACGAATGTCTTGTCTTGCCGATCGGTGTCGACAGAACTCTCGTCACTTCTACTTCGGGAACGACTTGTCTGTGTGTGTGTGAGTCACGAAACTTAAGAGAGAAGAAAAAAACGAACCGCTCGAGCTGACAAAAAAGAATCGAAGAATAAATATATGAGGTTGAGGAGAGGGAAAAAGGTGGAATATTTGAAGAAAAAGAGTAAGAAGAAGAGAATGAGAGCAAAGAATTGAAAAAGTATCGTAAGCACGAAGAAACATAGAAAGCACGGAGAGCGAGAGGGAGAAGAACATCAGACGTCGGTCTGCTCGACGAAGAAATAGAGTTCTCCGTCAACGCTCTTCGAAAACTAAAGCCTAAAACTAAAGAATCGCGGCGTCGAGAACACTGAAACCGCTAAAAAAAAACGAAACGTCGGGGAATTTGCGCGTGTTGAGAGGAAATAAAATAAAGTCCCGATTTTTTTGACTTCTTAGAGGTTAAAGAGGCTTTTTTCCGGTAGAGTTGTCGAAAATATCTTTTTCTGGGGGAAATTTCTTAAATTACATACATTTCGCAGGGATATTATTGACCAAAGTTACAAAGTGGTGGACAGACTCCGTCCGTCTTCCGGTAGAGTTTGTTCGACGGTGAAGCTTTAACCGGTAGAGATGTGGATGTCGATGAGAATCAGTGCGAATCCGTCGTTTCTCTCGTCGCAAACGTTTCCCCCGTATATTCCAACTTTGCAATCGAGTTCACCGATCGTAAGAGAGAAACGGCAAAGTGGCTTGAGAAGAGAACGAGATTTAAAAAAAAGTAGCTATCCTTCATTAGCACTCTGGTCGAGAATCAATTTCTTACGTCGGCGTGACTGACTGACAAAACGGCCTACGCTTTGACACTTTTCTGATCGAAACTCATCGTCTCAACGACCTTTTGTTCGTCAGAAAATTGTGCCACATGTTAACCTCACACCGGTCTTCGAGGTACGAGAGGTTCTTCGTGAACCTTTTTCGCGGATCCTGCGAATCGCCGCTGAACACGATTTAAAAGTACGCGCCTTGTTTCTTCCACTTTGTCAGGCTATCTCGTTCCTTCCGGGTGCGGGAAAGTACACTTGATCGATTAGAGCAACTTCGTGACGTGAATTTTTTCTCCTTTTTTTTCCATTCCATTGAATTTGTCACGAAGAATTCGCTCGTAAAATCGTGTAATTTGATTTTAATGCCTTTTTACTTACTCTCCCACGAATGAAACTTTTTTTTCAATGAACAAAATTTTATATTTTTGAGCCATTTTCAGAACGGCAAAATATTCCAAATTTTTGTCGATATGTCTCCCAAGATGGCAGATCAATAATTTTTATGAATAAAATAAAATTAAATTAAAATTAAATTTAATTGAATCGAAAAGAATTGAATAAATAACATACCAACGACTGTTTTTGTTTATTAACAATTTAATTGACATTTTTTTTCTTCCATCTAAATTTTTATTTAATTTATTTGTCGAATCGTAATTATGCATCCATCAGTTTCGTGACTTCCGTTACTACGAACACCAGATAAATTACGTGATATCGTTAATTAGCGTTTCTTCGCGAGACATTGGATGAATTCGTCGAATTTGTTTTCTCGTGTCTTTTCCGAGATTCGCCGTTCTCGTTGCGCAATGAAAGAAGAAGAAAGAAAACTAAAAGTGTCGGCGCACGTTCGCACTTGGTTTTCCATCGTTTCACGTACGATGAATCTTTTCCGAGTTTTCCACTCGCCAAGTCGCGCCTTTCAGTGAGAAACTCGAGGTAAATAAAAACAAAACGTAACGATCGGTTACGAGAAAAGTGACTCTGGTTTCCGGAGTTCGCCGTTAACAAATGCGAGAGTTTTTCCACAAATTACTCTTCTGGGAAAAAAACTCTGAGAAATCAAAATAATGCGCCAAAAATGAAATCGCTTTGAATTTGCAATTGTAACACTTTTCCAATCGACCGAGTTTGAATTTGTCTCTTTCACGAATAGTTCTTTTCTTCTCGCGATGCGAACGGTCGATTGATTCTCAAAAATTGCGGTAAATCTACAACGTTGTCGAAAAATTAATTTACGGGTCTTGATGAAAAAAATGGCCTTTCAACAATGTAAACAAAAATCTGGTAAATTCGTGTTTCGCGACCGGAAAAAAGGACGAAAAAAAGCGCACGTAACCAGCGACTCATCGTCGCGATTTGTCTTGTTCGAGGTGTTTTTTTTTCTTTTATTTTCACAATTTTTTTTCCCTCATTCACTCGGCGCTGGTTTTCAGCCGGCAGGAGAAACTCGTCAGGCTCGTAAAGCGCATTTTTTCACCGCGGGTATGCCGCGAGGTTCTCAGAGCTAACGCGGTATCTTTCCCGATTAATGAACCGATGTCCCAGTCCGGACCACCCCAGAGTACACGAACACGCGTTAAAACGACTCCCCCTCCTGCCTAAAAAAATAATTTATAGACAAAAAAAGTAACGTTCATCCGTAAATTAGAGTTTTTCTTTTTTCACCTCTTTTCTATTCCAATAAACGTGAATTCGACACAAGTTTTTCCAAAACAAATTGAAAATCCACCGCGCAGTATTTTTAAAAGGGACGTACTCTCTTGAATTTTAATCGAATAAAGCTGGAAGCGAATAGAAAAATTAAATTAAATAAAAATGAAATAATAATTAAATGAAAATTAAATTGAAGCAAATCCAACTGAGGGTTGATCGACGTGAATGTGGAGGAAGATCAGGGTTGCCAGTGAGTAAATATTGTCACTATTTTTCACTATTTTAAAATCGTGTCACTTATCTCACTATTTTCGGTATTTGGCCGCTATTGTCACTATTTTAGAGCTCAGAAGCGATTAGAACAGAGTTGCTGGTTAGAATCGGGGACAAATTTGTACCTCGACTCGCTCACTACGATAAATTCACGTGGGGGACAAATTTGCCCCGCGCGGAATCACTTTAGATACACCGTGTTCTGTTTGATATACCTTTTTGATATGCCTTTTCTACCTGAAATTTTAGAATCGGCCAGTCGGAAGTAAAGTTATGAGCACTTGAAATTTCGCGGTTCTCAGGTGTTTGAAAATGGGGCAAAAATTGAACGAAAAAAGGTTTATGATGAAATTTCTTGGAAATTTTGATTTTTTGGGAAAACTATTGGTAAATTTGGGTTCAAGGGGAAAAAATACATCGATATAAGGTTTAAAAAAAAACATTGAACATTTTTTTTCTTCACATTTGGCCAAAACTAGATCTGTTCACTAAAATAGCTGTAGCTTTTTTTCTAGATGAAATTCCGGTTTCGACATGTACTCGTTCTTTTCGGGCTCGTTGAAGCTTCAAAATGCCGCTTGGTTCATCCAATTCGGATAATTTTTTAATTTTTGGCAGATTTTTAAAGTTTGCTCATCGATTTTTGCAATTTTTTTTCGGCGTTTTTCAAAGTGCCCTCATTTCTACAAAAATTAAATTATCGGAATGAATCAAACCCCATTCTCTAAGTTTAGCAACAGCCTTTAAGTACGAACAAGCAATTTTTGAATCGGTTGAACCGAAGTAAATTTATGAGCGCTTGAAATTTCCCGATTTTGAGGTTTCTGAAGCTGTTTCATACCAAATGTGATACCTACTCTATCCAAAATGTATGGAACAGCTGAAATTTTTTTGCACGATTTCATAGGAGTCCCCATAGAAAAAGTTGTTCCTATTGATGGGTAGAACCACTTCTTAAAAAAGGCATATAAAAAAGAACACGGTGTATATGGTGTGCGAGATCTAGTTTGGCCTTAGACCGTTATAAATCTATGGTGTAAGTGTATAATAAATTTTTCTTCATACGGTATCACTAAAATGACAAATTTAAAGGAAAAAGAAAAAATCCACTTTCAAGTTTGTCTTGTCTCGTCCTTCATTTACTTCCCATAGCCTACAAAAGTACGACTATAGGTTTCACAAAAGTTCCTAAATTGATAGGGAAAATATCACTATTTTATCTCTATTTAAACGCAATAGTCACTATTATGTCACTATTCTACTATTTTGGACCCTCTGAAGCGCTGGCAACTCTGAGGAAGATCGATGAAGAAGAGAGTCGTTGATAACAGGGTAAATTGTCAAGTTGTTCTGAAACTGTAAATGCCTGAGCAGCCGATGCAGCCGAGCTCCCGTTCCTTTATTTATTTATTTTTTATTTTTTTGAGGTAGGTGGAATCAGCGGGGGACGCAGACTCTTTGAGACAACTCCCTTCTCTCGATGCTTCTTCTCCCTATCCTCTCCCGTCTCTCACGCCGTGTACCCTCTTATTCTTATTTTCTTTTACCTTTTTCCTTTCGTTTTATACTCAAACGAACCGCATTTTACCTGACCAAGTTTTACGATCGTCGAGTCTACCGGCCGGAGGTGGCGATGTGTCCTCGGGTTATCATACTGCCGGGATCTTTTCCTCTTTTTCTCGCTCTACAACCCGCGACAGAAAAATATCTACGGGGTAGAAAAATAATGTATTTTACCGGATATTTCGCACACATGCGTAAAAACATTTTTATTCACTTTCCCGTCTCTCTTTCTCTCTGTGCCATCCCTTTTTTCGCTCCTCTGCGTCTCAATCCTGTAAACGAAAAAAAGGTCTATCAGGGCAGCTTTTTGGCCAAATTTTGGCTCAGTGGCCCGAAAATCGGTTTTTTAATCGATCAATTGAAAATCCGAAGATGCTAAAATTATTAAAATTAATTTTTGATAGATTTCCATTTGAATCGAAGAAATTCCTTTATTTTTCTTTTGTCTCCCCTTTTCCTGCGTTTGTTGTGTCTGCGTTGCCACGTGACACAAGCCCCGAGAAGGCTTTTTCAAATTGGACAAAAATAAAAAAATAAATTGCCAGAGAGGCAACTCCGAGCGGGGATGGGAGGCGTTTAGCGTATAAATTATAACGAGAGATCTCTCCGAGAGTCTCCACGTTGGAGTCTCTGTGCTTGGTATGGATCTTGTACTTTTTCTTTCTCTTTGGTTCCCTTCTTTTCGCGCCCACCGTCACACATGTCGTTCTCGCTCTCTCGCGCTCCGAGATTTTCTAAGTTCCTAAACATAAATTATACCAGCGAGATGCGTTCCACGACGTCGAGTCCCTTCGCGAGAGCTTCCTCCTTTATTCCCGAAAGTATTTGCAATCAAAAGGGCGCCCTTAATCCCGTTTAACGCCTTGAATCGCGTCGATAAGGCTTTTTTGTTCGCCAACAATCGATAAGAGAACGGAGAGACTCTATTTTTCCATTGGTTCACGAAGAGAAGCTCGAGGGCGATATTTTTCGAGACTTTTCACGAGACAACCCGTCGTTCTTACCCCCAACTTGAGGGCGTTCGGGAGGGTTGAAAATATAAGAAATAGGCGCATGCGCCCGATCGACAGCCGAGAACAGGGGTCGGGAGAACATAAGTCGATGTTCCAAAATTTAAACAAACATAAACGATAGTATAAAAATGCCAAAAGCATACAAAAAAACTTGTCTTTGATGAAATCCAATGCCCTGCGTCGATTGTCAAAATTTCATTGAAATTGATCTACGGATGGCGCCGAAAATGCCCACAATAATGAATAACTTCGTGTCGATAATGTAGGGATGTGTTGTCGGACTAGAGGCTTCTCTCAATCGAATCTAGATAAAAGGATGCCTTGATTAATCCCAAACTTTGTCCCAACGGTTTACAACGATATTTCGTGCTTGTGTCGTGGATCAAACCGGTATTTCGTGTCTCTGGATATCGTTAATCGATCGGCATTAAGTCTGCTTCTTACGCGTTTGACTGGTGTCGGTAAACGAAGCAGCCGGTCGGACTCGTGGAATTCCCGGCGGGCATCACATTTCGTATTAGGAGAGATCGACTATACGCAATCCCCTCTCTCTCGCGGAGAAACTAATTTGTTGTAGCCGGCATGGTGACGGAATGAATTTTCAACTCACGTCGACGTCGAGTTTTCCATCGTTGTTCGTATTTCTCTGCAACGCGAATTGCAAACTTCCTCGGCTTCACCGTCGATTGAATTCCTGCTCGAGACACACGCGAATTCTTTATGCATATCTTTTCGCTGACAAACAAAATGGCGTAAATGGCGCGTCTCTGGTTGACAAAATGATGGCGCCTCCAGCCCTTTTGTTCACGGCAAAATCGACATGTTTGTGCGATTCGCGATATCGACACGGTGAGTGGAACTTGGAGTATAAAAAAAAAAATTAAGAAAAAAAAACTCACAGCCACTGTATATTGATTCACCATCACTCGGGAGACTCAAAATTATTATTCTCAAGCAATTCTCGTATTCTTTTATTCATAGTGGCACGAGCCCCCCTTTCACTATGTGCCACTTTACACTTCTGTTTATCTGACACGATTTTTTTTTGCTCTTTTCCTCGTGACATTCTCGATCGTCGATCATTATTTTTATTGACGTTAACGTAATCGACGATGAATCGAGAGGAGTGGAATTTGTACTCCTTTTTAAGGTGGTATTCTGTTCTAGTATTTTGAAAAAAATCATTTTTTTGCATATTCTTAAAGTTTGGACTTTTAAGAATATGTCCTCGAAAGGAAATTTTTTAATTCCAATAATTTACGGAGTTATAGCTATTTTAGTGACGCAGCAACTACGTCCGTCACGTCGGAGCAAATCGGACTTTAGACGTTTTTCCCCAAACTGCTGTTCTCAACAGGGCTGGCAAGATATTTTAACCGATTTCTTAACATTTTTTACCAATCTATAAACCTACCAATGTATAACTCTCTATCGCCCCTACTACTTTGGTATCCAAATTATTTTTTTTTAGTATTGAAAAAAAATTTAAACTGTGAAAAAAAGACTCGGAAAACGTCTTTTTTGTTCAGACAGCCGCCATTTTGCGATTTTTTTTCGTTCTCTCTGAGATAGAGAGATTCTCACTGATTAAGCATCTTTCTTTAAATTATGTATCGGATGACTGGAGAGGTTGCAATCGTATCAGCCAGCACATTCCAGCAATTTTACCAGCTTATAACGTACTTAATTTTCTATTTTTTTCGATTTTTTTTTTGATAATCGGGAAAATATTGATAAATATGTTGAAAACAGAGAATTGTAAAAATATTTTTGGTTTTTTTTTATCGAGCTCGACAAAACGCTCAAAATGTTTATCTCTGGACCAGAATACTGTCTTAAATCCTCGATTTAGAGTGAACACGAAGAATAGTATCTTTGTCGGTGAAAAAAAAGAGTTCGCCATTAGGGTATCCCTTGAGGGGGGAAAAAATGTTGACATTATCGTCGTTCATTATCGCTAAAAATGATAATAAATCAGGCGTCAGAGTGGTATGTAATTACCTCTCGAAATCGCTGTTTCTCTGTCTGTCTTGCTCTCTCTCTCTCGCTCTCTCTCTCTCTCTCTCTCTCTCTCTCTCTCTCTCTCTCTCTCTCTCTCTCTCTCTCTCTCTCTCTCTCTCTCTCTCGGTCGTTCTTCCTCTCTTTGCCGAGGCTCTCGTGCCTCGCTTCATCACTCGTTCAAATTTTCTCGGAGCATACACGTCCCCATAAAGATGGGGAACACGTGTCGGACGATATATCAACCGGGAGACACTTATACACTCGCACATGTAAACCGCAGGAGAGACTTGCACTTTGTCAGCGTTAACCACGCCCGTATACAACCAAATTACATCGCCGAATATATCCGTACACACATATCGATATCTACCAACCGTAAGCGCTTGAATTTATTTTAAAAAATCACCAGGAATTGCTCATTTCACGCAATGTCGTTTCACAGCAGAAGTAGATCGATATCCTCAACCCTCTCTGTTCCCTCAAAATTAATTTCAAACTTGCAGTGGGATCGTGTGCAATTTCGGATCCGATTTCAATGAATTTTTCGAGGAAATTTATAAATTTTGTTCCAAGCGGAGTTTTCATAATTTTCATATCGCAATATAAATATTTTGTTAGGCCCAGATACGAATATTGAGGAATTTTTCATTTCAATTAGCCTCAGTATTTTTTTGCAAATAAATGAAATTTTTTTCATTTTTTTTGATACATAATTTTTTAATTTCAATATCGCTCGGTTAATTTTTTTTGCAAATAAATAGAATTTTCCTGATTATCTTGGTACATAATTTTTGTATTGCAATATTGCAATATTCAAAATATTTTTTTTTGCCCAATCAGTACTTTCGGGAATTTATCACTTCAAATATCCTCGGACTATTTATTTATTGCAAATGAATACTATTTATTTGATTAATTTGTGAATTTTCACTGCAGACGATGAGCCTCTTCGGCTCTTAGTCCATCAAAATAATTTTTCACTGGTTCAAATCGCCCAAACTTCTTTGATATCAGGTTATCTCTTCCTCGATGTTTCGCTTGAATTTCTATTTCTTCTTTTTGCGCTCTTTTTGCCCGTTTAATCGCAAAACAGTTCGATCAAAGTGCAGCGTATATAATAGAACGAAACGAGACAAGAGACCCGCGGCGATGGACGTGTCCATCTGTCCCTCTTCGTCGCGATTGAGAGGGCCCTCGCGCCCCCTCCCCCCTCCCCCCGCGCTCGGCGCTCGCCTCTTCCTCATCCGATTCAATATAATCTGCAATTCAATGAAACGTCACCGTCGCGGACATCGTCTCTCCGTCTCCCATTGTGTCACGAGTTGCACGGAACGATATTTAGATGGCCAACATATTTTTGGACATCTTGTGTCGGTACCCGACAGTTTCACGTTAATTTTCTCGCAAAATTCCGTATTTTTAATTTATTAATTTTTTTTCAAATATTCACTGTTTATTTTATTGAAACAAAAATTGAATCCAACCATTTCCACAAATCATAAATACTCTAATTGTGAAAAAAATTGCAAATTAAAAATAACCGAAGCCTCATGTTCGGAAAGTAAAAAAAAATGCTGGTCCCATTCACGATTTACAACGTCAAAACAGCGCCCCCCTTTGTCCCCATGGAATTTTTCGTCTCTATATTTTTTCCCCTCACGATTCTTCTTGCCTCACAACTTTTTTCGCCACATGATCGACACTCGGGCAAAAAAATAAATTGCGGAAGCGAAATTCGCTCGCGAAGGCTAAAAAAGGCTTCCGCAAGCGGATGGGAGACACGAAGGACTCGTCCTGCATTTCCAAGGTCCTTGTTCGTCGCATTTCTTTTTTTTCAACTAGCATCCATCGATGATCAATGATCGATTCCATTGCGAAATTTTTTTTCCCCATGATGTTACAAATGGTCTTTTGCAACGAGCATTATTATCGGCTCGGATCATCGTTATCCGAAGGTTGTTTTTATTAGCGAAAAGTTTCCTATTTCCATGAATCATATTTTCAAATTTAATGTTCAAATTAATTTTTTAATTCAATTTCCAAAATTTACTTTAAATTACCTGGAGTTAGCAAAAAAAAGTTTTTGAAAAAGGATAGACGTTTGAAGTTTCTGTGGTCCATTTAATCAGCCGATCCGTCAATTCGCTCCGTCCACTAAAATTTCTAGTTTATAAACAACGGAGGCACGATTTAAATTTTCCGCTGGTGATAACTTTCGCGAAAGAAGTAGCAAGAGTATGCGAAGTAAGTGGCGAATTAATAACGCTGGGATATATAAAATTGCAAGGTGCACATATCGATATATAAACATATACGACTAATAATATATACATATATTATTAGTCGGTTAATGCTTTTTCGCGATGCTACCTCGCGTATGTATCGCGTTCTCCGAGGGTTCCTCCGTGTTTCTGAAGTTTCTTCGGTAGCCGAAGATAAGCCTCCATTACTGGAATACCAAACTCCGCTCGTATATACATTACACACTGTGTGTGCATTCTCAACTTTGATTTTTTTCCCCCGTAACTCTGGATACGGGGTTTTTCAAGTCGAACAACGACATAAAATTGCAAGTTCTTCGAATGATTCTAGATTGTTGAGTTTCGGTTGAATTTTTGAATTAGTACTTAAAAATATGTTTAAAAAAGGCTGTCAAGGGAAGTTTTTCGTTCTGCATCATGGCTTGCAATATTTTTTTGTGTATTTTTTTGGATTCGCACATTCCAGGCATTTTATTTTGGAAAAAATGTCGATCGAAAAAAAAAATAAAACGTCACATGGAAAAAAATCTGAAAATCCGAGAAGAAGTTTATTCGGAATAGCCCATACGTTTATATTTGTATCTGTTTATATATATTATACAAGCACAGACGAAAGTTTCGAGTTGCAGAAAATTATATCCTATGCTTCGTCATCAATTTTCTTTCATTTTGGATTTTTCGTGCAAAAATCACGCCGTTTGCAAATTTGTCGAATTTTTGAAATTTATTTTTATTCTTCAATTTTTTTGTTCTCGATTCTTTAAAAAAAAATCTTGATTCGGGTTTCAGAACGTACAAACGCACCACTGAAATATCTATGAGTAAATAAAATAAATAAATAAATAAAAAATAAATAAATATTTTATAATAACGGTAATAATAAAATTGAGAGTAAACATTGAGCGAGGCTCGTTGGTTGTCAAGCTCGTATGATTTGTCGCAACATCGACCAGCTGCCACCCTCTCGTATCCCCGAACGATTTATAAATGCGCGTGTGTCTGTGCAAAAGGAGAAACGAGAAAGAAACTCGGTATCGGCCATATGCGAGAGATAGACGGAGAGAGAGAATCTTCTAACTGGGTTATCGCGTTCGTTTTGCCGGACCGCAAAGTTGGTTTTCCGTGCCGGACTCTCTTGAGCGCTGTCTCATGACGAGAACAGCTCGAAAGCTGGCCCAACGTTTCAACTGTATTATACGTTCTTTCTCACATATACATACATATATATAACGTCGATCAAACGAGCCCTTCCCCGCGTTGCACCAGAATGCAATATGCTCGGCGATTCTTTCGCAGATATGCGCGAGAGTTTCTACCGCGAAACCGTTGACTAAACGACAATGACGTATTACCTCTTCGATCCGACAGAATGAAAAATTGTCATACGGAAAATACTCGTCGTATACGCGATTTATAATAATTGGAAAACGTTTAAGAATTAACGAGAGAATTTCAATTAAAATTCAATTCAGTATGCTAAAGTAAAAAAAAATATAGTAAAATATTAAATAAATTATATAAATAAATATTCTAATATATATAATATATATTATTTATAAACAAAATATTCAGAGAGCCTAAAACATTCTGTACGTCCCCCAAAATATGAAAAATCGACCGAGCGAGAATTCGTGAAGTTTTTAAATTCTTCGAGGCTGCGAATCTTCACTTTTTTCGTAACCAAGAACTCAATCATGCTTTTCTTGACTCTAATAATTCGGTTTAAGGGTTAAAATAAAGTGCACCTAAAGTGATTTACACCGACGCGACTACTTGACTCCAAAGTTACGATGTTTACCGATTCAATTAGAGGCGAATGAAATTTTCAAGCCGAGGCTCGTCGTCCACGAGGACAATTTTATTGCACAGAGATTTTACCTATACGACGTTAAGCGCGCGTAAAATAGTGAAAATTAAAGGCTCACGACACGATGGGTCGGCATACATTTGTTTCGACATTAATTCACCGTAACGTCCCGCTGTCATAACAAAACTATAATAAACCGTAACGGTTTATTGGCGTTGCGCCAGAGGTCGTCGGATTTGTTTCCAAGCTGCTGAGAAAATCTGTGATCTATCTCTCTCTCTCTCTTTGAGACACATCCGGAGGATTCTGAGGGTTAAACGAGTGCAAGTCCCCGTGCGCCGGGGCAAACTCGATAAAATACTCGAAATGGCCGGCGACGACATTGTTTTTCACTCGAGTGGAGTTTTGGCTCGCCTTTGAGAGATCCTCGAATGATCTACAACGCCGGTGAATCTCGAGAGGACTCAATTGTGGAAAAAAGGAGTCTCCGCGAGTCCACGAACGTTAAAATTATTTATTCCCCTCCTCAAGCTTATCTTGGCTCACCATTTTTTCAATCAAAGCTCTCTCGCGAGCTCCATTAAATGGCCCAAAAAGCCCCTTGAGCCAAGCTTTCTGCGGATTTTTTCCAAATTCTTTGTCAGTCCGGGTTCGTCGGTTCCGGATCTTTCTTTCCCTAAAATCGTTTGTCGCAAAAGTTCACTTGTGCATTCCCGATGCCCATTAGACCGGTTGAACTCGATGGGAATAATAAAATCATGCCCTCTTCGCGTTTTGTTCCTCCGTGTCTCGCGTGTTTGAACGATTTTTATCACGAAGAAGAAGACTTTCCGCGGGTGCTTTAACGGGGCCTCTCGCGTTTCTTTCGACGCGTTTTAAACATGGAAACGCGTTGACCGCGGGGGCTGCATCTTCAACGGTCAATCCACGGGCCGTTGGCGCTTTTTCTTGAACAGGTGAGTCGTCGCGAATCGAGCGAAGGATCGCGAACTCTGCAACGTGGAATCGCGCGCGGGACGCGCGAGAAGGCAAACTGAAAGTATAAGTTATCACGACAAGGTACATATGAACAGGAGAGAGAGAGAGAGAGAAGTGTGTGTGTGTGTGTGATACCTTTTACGTGAGCGTGTACAAGATCGGGATACGAATAATTTATACAATGAAGAGCGTCGAGCAGCTAAAAACGACGGTAGGAGCCTCGTATCAAATGCCAATAAGGTTTCGAGAATTGTTCTACATACCAGTATTACACGAGACCGTACAATCTCATACATTCGTGATTCTTCTTTTTCGCCTCTCGACGAGAAATCGACGGATAGTTACACATTTTTTGTCACTTGTTCGTCGACACTTTTTCCGTTCAAGTCGAGAGAATCTCACAACGCGCGTGTGTTCTCTGATGAAAATATAAATTTATGCAAGCGATTCGTTGTGACAAGAAGAAATTGCTTGAGAGAAATAATCTCACAATAGCGTCGAGATTCTGATTTTTATATAGGAAAATCTTTGGGACAGTTTCTTCGAAAATTTATTCTTCGGTGAAAAATCTCGCGGAAAACTTTTTTGCGCGCAGAAAGGTCATTTGTGGTTTGGACTTGAGGTTGTTTAGAAGCTATGAAACCTTTGAATGTTAATTCTTCAATAAATTGCTTCTTAATCGTGGTGAAATTTTTACACGACCTCCTGAATACTTCACGTAAGAGCATACCAAATTTTCAGAATTCCATCATCATTACTTCAACCTCCATAAGGGTGAAAATAAAAAATGATGAAAAAATTCTGATAATTTGGTATGTTTTTGTATGAGGTATTTAAGAGGTCGTGTAAAAATTTCACGACGATTAAACAAATAAAAAAAAATATTTATCAATAAACTTCGTTTTCTTTCCGTTGTTTTCAGTATATAATTTTATTTCATTTGTTAATCTTAATTATTCGATTACGAGCTTCCAAATCGTCGTGAAATTTTTACACGACCTCTTAAATACTTCATTGAAAAACATACCAAATTTTAAGAATTTTCTCATTAAACGTGATTTGCTTCTAAACAACCTTAAATTTTCACGAGGGAACAAGCCGACTCCTAAAAAGTTGCCTCAGAGTAGTCTCAGGATCCTGATTTTATGAAAAAATCGCTGAGACAATTAGTTTCTTCAAAAATAGTTGATTATTCGGTAGCAGAAATATCTGGAAAGAAAAAACGTAATTGTTTGTCGTTTGGATTTAAATTTTGGAGAATGAACGAGCGGGCTCCTAAGAATAGCCTCGAAATAGCCTTATCGTGATATCCTGATTTCATGGAAAAATCATTGGGACTGTTACTTTCTTCAAAAAATCCTTGATAATTCACTCCGGGAGTCTCTGGGAAGACGTTTTTGTACTAACAAATGTAATCTTCTGTCGTTTGGATTTAAATTTTTGAGGAGGAACGAACAAGCTCCTCAAAATAGTCTACAAATAGCCTGATGTTTATAGAAAAATTCTTGAGGCAATTACTTTCTTCAAAAATCATTGATTATTCGGTGGAAAAAATCTTTCTAAAGATTTTTAGCACGAATAAATGTAATCGTTTGTAATTTGAGTTCCGGGTTTCAAGAAGGAACAAACAGGTTCCTGAAAATACTCAAAAAACTGCACTGAGAGAAAAAATTACTAGAACCAATGAATTAAAGTTTTGAAGGCAAAAAATCATTTTTTTCATTATTTGCCAAAACATATTAGATTGGTTGCCTTATATATTTACTTGGTTCATTTTTTTCAGTCAATTCCATAAATTTCCGTTTCAATAAACGAATTTACTTGAATCTAACAATATGTTATCAATTATATGTAATATGCTGTTTGAATCAAGAACACATTTAATCATTCAAAACATGCATGTCTTTTGATACAGGAAGCAATGAAAAAAGAATTTGTTGAATCAACAAATTAATAAGTCCAATCAACAGGAAAAAGGATTGATTCAATCAAATGCGTGTTCATTAATTGTTGCTAAACATTTTATAAAAAATATATAGCCCTTGCCAAATAATTTAATATGCATAGTTTAGTGACCCCAAAAAGAGATAAATAGAAAAAAAAGACAAATCTGCGCCAATTCTTCTATCTAATTTCTCTGTCCAATCGAGATTCGAACCCTCGACCCTACCTACCATCATACCTATCCTACCTAACTACCTAACACGCTACCTATTACGCTATCGACTACTACTATGCACTTGAAAAAAGTTAGGAGTTACGAAGATTCGAATATAAGAAAACATTTAAAAAACCAGTTTGTTAATTTTTAACAACTTACGTATACTATTAAAGTATACTCTAGAAATGATAGTTCTTTGCTCGGAGGAAATAAAAATTTCATAATTCCAAACAAATATTCTATTGGAATAAAATAATGTGTTATTTATTTTACTACAGAAATATTTTTAGAAGTAAAATAATGATGAATTTATTGCAAAGAAATAATTTTGTTCGAAAAAAATAATTTCGTATTGAAATCATTTTTTAGATCCAAATAATCTCATGTTTATGATGCGATCGATGTAATAAATCCAACGAATAGAAATTTAATCAAATCTATCATGGATTTAATTGTTACTATTAAATAAGAGTTTAATATAATGGAGTAATAGATTCGTGAAAATATTTTTTTAAATGAAGAGTGATTTTCTTGGTTCAACAAATAAATAATCGAATTAATACTTTCATTTAATAAATAAATTCACGTTCTCAAATTCAGTAATTTTTTCTCTCAGTGTGTTTGAATTGCCATTCAAAAACCAGACGATCTCTCGAACAATCGTGGAGATAATTATATTGCAAACGTCTCATTAATGAACTCTCGCAACGATCGAAACGTATCAAATCGTTTCGAGTTCACCAAGTGTCCTTCCGTCCGCTGACACTCGCCTTTAAAATCTCGGACCATCTTCGATAGTCGCTCCATCTCGTACACGAAGAAACGCCAACCTTGAGGAGTTTTCTTCTCAGTTTCATCGCGTCAGATGTCATTAACGACTTTCAAATATGACAGCTGATCCGTGCTCGGGCGTACGTTCTAATACAGTCGCATAAGTCATTAACTCGAAGGAACGCGAAAGAGACACGCGCCACAGTGTCATTCCCGCGGAGTCACAGCATGTATAATACGTTATCGCTGTCTCTTTCGCTCATTCGAGCGTCGTTTCACCAGACGAACGATGACAACTCTGCGTTTAATCACTTCGCGCCCGGTCCCGAATTCCTTAAATTGCTGACCACAAACAGACTCGCACGCACATTAGCTCGACAGAAAAGTCGATGATATATTAAACGTGTCTCGTTGTAATGGGCGAAGTAGCTCGCGAGTATTCAAAAGTCAAACTGAATGACGCTCCGAGCGAGTGCAATGACTCTTTTGACAGAAGCCAGGTCAATGACGCCTTATGTTCTCGTCCCGTATTCTGGCAAAATTCGCCAATTTTCTCGTGGTCCGTTCCAAAAGATAAATCGTCGCTCGAAGCTCGCTCCAAGCTACGCGGAGTCTTTGAGGAAAATTGGGCACCTGTCATCTCGCTGTGCTTAGCCAAAAATTTCCGTGGCCAAAAATTTCCTCCGATCTAATCGGGATATCCGAAGAAAATCGAGTTATTTGGAGAAAAGAGAGAGATTGACTCGGTTCGGCTGCATGGAATCAAAGGTGGTCCGGATACGATTCGTTGAGTTACATCGGTTAGATTCGTAAGATAAACGGAAGTTACACCTCGCGCAGTCCGGAAATTAACATAATACAGTGAGAATCGTAAGCCGAGATTCAACGGCAAATTCGGGGATTTCGAGAGAAGAGAAGGAAGAGGGAAAAAAGAATCGCCGTTTAAGAATCAGGGAGAGAGAGAGAGAGAGCCTCGCATTTCCATACCGGTGCCATTCTATCCGTTTGCCCCTTAAGAGAATGCCAACTTTCACGTTTTCACACTCCCTTCAGTTTGACAGTGGTCTATATTCGTTCCGGGTAAACCATCAACGAGAGAACCATTTGTATTCCTCCTCCTCCTCTGTTATCCGATCATCTTTCCCGACGAACAACCAACTCTTTGGGCCGTCGGACGAAAAAATCGAGATAGGACTGACCAGCCTATTTCTCGACTGGAAGGTCGCGAGTCATCGTGATTTTTCGCCGGTCGCCGAAAGATAAATTGCAAGAACAGTCGGTAATTGATTAGTTTTGCCCGTTTGCAGTCACAATTCGGACTGAAGTAATCAACCAGCTCATCCTATGGATCGTTGGCTGAATCACTGACTAAGAATCATTGGATGTAAAATTGATCGCTGAGTTCCGATCATACGACGTTAATAATCGCGCAGCTGTAGTAGCAATAACGACCTGTCAGCCGCTTGGTCGATGCGAGATCGATAGACGGACGATTTCCCGCGCGGAGGAAACTCCACACAATGACCGGCAAATACGATTCGCCATAAATCTGTTATTCGCGAAAGCGAGAAAGAAAGAGAAAGACGAATGAGAAGACAGACCTAACCATCAGCGATCAGCGACCATTAAATCCCGACATAAGTACGATCAATCAGTGAAACAAGTCAACGCACTGTTGAGAGATTTCAAGATTCTCGGACTGTAATATGCGCACGTTCGCGCCGATCATTCTCGAGATCCTGAATAATATCCGCTATGGTAAACAGTTTGCCAGCAACTTCGTCGTTCAATCGCGCATAAACGTGGATATCGAGTGACAAGGATCAAAAGAGCGCGTCTCAGAATCGCGGTGGATTCGAATTAGGACCTTTTGGTCGGGTCAAGGGGTTACCTGGGAAGGTGAAAGACGCCGTGCTGAAACGGATGAACGGCGTAGTCGACTCAGCGCACCGACTTTGGCTTAATTCGATGAGCATCCGAGTCTCGCGGGCGTGAGGTTAACCGTATAACCTCGCTGGAGACAGCACAAAGTGATTTAATGTAGAGGCAGCGAAGTTTGGATACCGTGGGATTAGTAAGAGCCGAGTTACCTTCTAATGCAGCGTCTCAACTAGGAGCATTGTTTAATACGTGAACACACTCACGTGCCAGGATCAAGGACTTTGTTCCTTGAAACTTCCAGCCTTCTCCCATTCGGATTATCATGGATATAAGGGTGCATTACTGTGTTACCATTGCTTGGAATAGCTTCACCTTCGAGCTAGTCATTGTCGAGAGGTGAAGAATCGTCGGATACCTTTTGATCGTTGATCTCTCACGAGGACGGTGAATTCGTTGGTCTCAAAAATCGATGAAAGTACTCACTCGTGCCACAAATTCTCAGAATGTTTACGAAGAGCGGCGCATATTCCGCGTGACGAATAATCACGCGGATGAGACAAACTCGAGATGTTTGCGCGAGATTTTCGATTACCAGCCGAAAGACTCTTGAAAGCCGCACACGAGCGAATCATTTCGCGGTTTCGTGGGCACGTGTGTGTCTCATTGCCGATTCTCGCGACCACGAGAAATTATTAATGAGCCTGACATTCCCGACGGGACTTTGAATCCTCGAATTGCGTTTCCCGCGAGACTCTCGAGGCGTTTCTTCGCGAGTCATTGGCGCACGTGTTTATTCATGAAGAATTCGGATATACTCCGACATTTGGTGCAATAACAAAATAAGCCTCGAGAAATTCAAGTCGAACACAACCTCGTGGCTGCCGTGTTCAAACATCGGATGCGATCCATTTGATTTTTTAATACTCGCGTATATAAAGTTGGCGCGGTTACCGTGATCCCTCAGCGCGAAAATTCGCTCGCGTTTTCAAATTATCCCGAGGAATGCAGATGCGAAACGTACGACGAACCCCGAGGAAATGCCGTCCTCGAGTGTTTGTATAAATATCTATAGACGAGAGGAAGACGGAGGAACGAATGAATTAAGAACAGATGGCGAGAGAATTCAGCAATGTCAAACACACCGATTTTTCCCTCGTCCTCCTCCTCCTCCTCTTCTTCTTCTTCTTCTTCTTCTTCTTCTTACTCCATCTTCCAAATGAGTAGCGTATTTCTGCAACTTCCTCAAAAATTGTGTCATTTTTCTCCTTCATTCTTCCATTGACCAACGGCAATGACTGAGGAGAAAAAAGTGTCCTTGCGCGAATGTGAGGAATCGGTGATTCAATTTCAGCGACATTGGAATAAAAACGGGTGTCATTGGGAAACGTTGCGGGGGATCTTGCCCATTGATTGATGGAACGATTGAACGTTCCGCGATGCTTTTAAATCTCATCGGGTAAAGTTTTCGTTCTCCGGGGAGCAAATCTAGAAAAAAATTAACTGCTCCAAGACTGGCGAATCGACGCTTAATTTGCAGGCCAGAAACTATGCGAAAGCATCCTCGACGATGCTTCTTCCCGCGAGAGACGCCAACAGTTTGGCTGAGAAAGTTCATGAAGGGCCCTCTCAGCCCTTTTCCGTTCTTTCCACTCCATCCGCCCTCATCGTGTTCCTCTGGGCGGTCTTGAAGTTTCTTGAAACACGGCGAATCGCCTCCTCCTCGTTGGTAGATAATTTTTAAACAAAGCAACTAATTTCCCAACTTCATAATATCGTCGTCCGTACGCACGAGTACACGCCCGGGATAATAAATGATTATTAACGGTGGATGAAGGGAAAAATTCGGGAGACAAGGACACAGAGTCCTCGGGGAATGAGAGGGCAATGAGGATAGGACAAGGGAATGGGACGATCGAACCTCGATGCTCTCGGTTGCTTGATCTCAGCGTCGAGCGAAAAGGAGACAAGTTGTACGTTCAATTTTGAGAGGCGACGGGCTCAGGACGAAAGATGTTTCCCTTTGATGTTTTCGGGGCTTCTCTCGGCGCAAGTCGAGCGACAAATTCTTCGATATTCGCGCGATGAAAAGCTCTCGGTCTGCACGGAAGATTAAACATTTTCGTGGGGATGACAGGAAGATGCGAGACGCGACGAAGAGATTCCTCGAGGACGATTAAACTCTTCTTATCGTGACGTTTTGCTTTGCCAGGAAACATTGTATCATCTTCGGGGCTTTGAAAATTTTTCGAGGGTTCAGGGATGAATGGGAGAAACCACAAGGTCGGTAATGAATGAGTCTATTCTCCAAGATTCCTTCTTCAAGGTGTCAAGAATCAAATTTTGGCACAAGATTTTTTCTTACTTTTCCACTGCCCAGAAATATCTCCATCGGGATCGATGAAATAGACTCCAAATCAGAATTATCATTGCTCTTGGAGAGAGTTCCCACTGTCCGGACTTCCGTCCCTTTTTAACGTCAACGATCTCTCTCGGAAAGAGTGCCGCGACTAATGGGAATCTCGATTTCTCCGAGCTCTCTGAGCAATTACAGATCCAGGGCCCAATGATTCTGCAAGTACAAGCGGGGTTTGTTTATAGGACGTCGTTCATTAATTTTAGCCGCACTTTAATCGCTCGTCGATGCAGAAGCACAATGGTCAAAGGACGGATAATTTTTATGCCCGCGGCGGTTTATTCGGCGTCACGCTCTTCGCTGGTCGTTCGAATAGTCTCTTTCTTTTGCGCAAAAGTCTCGCAAGTCCCCCGTGTATGCGTGTGCATCAAGATGTATGTACAGCGGGAATAAAGTCTGCACAAGACGCGCTCAACTGGCAGCTTTATGGATTCGTTTCTTGTTCCGTCTCGTCCCTTCTCGCTCTCTCGTTGCAACATTTTACTCTCATTCTCTCTCTCGAAAAACCCGTGATTCTCTCGGTATATATACAGGTATGTTTCGCCTTCTTTTTGCTTTTCATTTTCCACCTCCCCGTCGCTTATTTACGAGCTAATAGGAGATCTCACGCGAGTTCCATAAGTTTCTCTGTACGCTGAACGTATCGAGTCTCACCGGGCTCGCGGATCCGCCGAGTGAGCACAGCCAACCTTCTCGTCCATGAGTCTGTCGGATCTAGGAAATTCCCCCTCGATCGTATACAACGATAAAGTTGAGGATTTAAAAAAGCTGCTGCATCAAATCACGGCGATGCAATTATTGAGTTCTTGCTTTTTCAAACTGGATCTTCGACTCTAGTGATGTATAGGTATACAAAATTATAAACATAGGAAAAAAAACCATAATTGTAACAAATTTTTCAGTAATCACAAGAATCGAAGGACTCGTCAAAAAATTGAATCGGGGTGGCTCATCCATGAACAATTTGATTTTTTGGTAAGTCCGATTCTTACGATTTTCAACAAGTTTTTGACGAACATGCTTTTTTTTCAATGTTTATGATTCTCAGATGAAATATTCATTTTAGGTTTACAAATTCAAATAAGAGATATGGTCTTACGGATAACAAAAATGGTCTCTTATTGTGGGTTGTCCTCCAATGTTCAGGAAGGCATTGAATCTCAAAGCATTCGCTCAATGTTCATCATCGTGAATACGTTATTTTTGTGACCGGAAAGTTTTTATACGTATTGCGGTAACACTTCCGGTAGCCATCTTCATCGACGCGCTTACAACGCTTTTCGCAGTGCCTTGGGTCTTCGATCACTCTGGACATGTTTATGATGGTCTGAGTTATAATTTAATTTTTTTAAATGCCTCTGGAGCTGCAAATGAGGTGAGGAGAGGGTGGTGTGAGCATTTGGATGTGTATTTGTAAGTGCGGAGAAACAAATGGCGAAGAAGGAACGATAAAGGCGGAGGATGCGCGGCCATTCCTTCGACCGCCCTTGCAAAAGCATTGAGAGACCCTCTGTACGCGTAATTGTGGGCATAATTACTCAGCCTCTTTGTTTCTTCAATTACGTGTCTAGACACCGCGCGCGAGTCGACTCCGACGAGTTATAGACAGAGAGAAACGAGTGAAAAGATCGCGGAACGTTAATGCATATAACGACGAGAACGAGGACGAAGAGGATGAGGTAAAGGAACCCCACGTATATGCAGGCTTCTCTCTCTCTCTCTCTCTCTCTCTCTCTCTCTCTCTTTCTCTCTCTGTTCTCATCAAGAAGACGAGCGAGAAAATATGGAAAGAAACAGGAATTTTTATGAAACTTCACGACCGCCCTCGCAACAATGCGTTTTTGTTAGCTCGCACCCAAGAGCAGTCTCACGAAGTGGTAATGAAAAGTTGTAGAGAATTGAAGAGCTCTCGCACGCTCTCGTATACGTACACGATCGTGAGAGCGAGCGAGACCATCCCCTACGAGGAACATGGAAAGAGGAAAAAAAAATTTTACAAAAGTGTGCGTTCGCACTCTCGCGAGGCGCCACGGCTTTTTTTAAATACCGTTTTCCACTGTAATATTGAAAGTTACGGTGGTGGAAGAAATTACACACAATCACGCGAGCTTTACGTTACTGGAACGTTTAATTGGGATAAGATTAAGTAAAATGCACCGGCTGATTAACAGCCGTAACAAATCATTGCAACAATTATACAATAACAATAACATATTATTAAAAATATTAGAATAACTTTGCAATAGCATTACGATAAAATTATAGTAATATCACAGTATCATTACAGTAACATTAATAATGGCATTGCGATAACATTACAATCACATCACATTGGCATTCCATTAAAATGAATGCTATTAATAGTAACATTACACAATTTCACATTCGTAACATTTACCTTACAAATTTGAGATTTTTCCAACAAAAAATCGACTCCGTCAAATACAACCTACCTACCGTTTACTGTTTTCTTTTTATTTTGCTTCACACGGTATCATGTAAATGCTGAAAATTAGCCAATTACTTCGGCATTGTATTTTGGATGGGATGTTTGGAAAAAAAAAATTTCGCTGCGGACAGGATTCGAACCTGTGCGGGTAGAACCCAATGGATTTCAAGTCCATCTCCTTAACCGCTCGGACACCGCAGCTCTCGATGAAATCATCGGAAAAAGTCGTACCGGAGCTCAGTGCGCAGCCTTATCACGCCCAAGCGTGATATCTTGCTTGCACACCTGAATTGACAATCCCGAGACGTCAATTTTCGTCTTGATGGATTGTGAAATATCATTTTAACGCATTTTTTTTCAGTATTAATTTCAACGTTACCTCTTCGTCTTCTTTAACCTCGTACAACGCCAGCTGGTGTGTTCAATGGCGATTCGTCATTTTTAATTAATCGCTCGTTTAATTGCCGTGAAACTGACGCAAGTATTTCTGGCAGGTGCTTCCATCTGTCGTCTCTCTCTCTCTCTCTCTCTCTCTCTCTCTCTCTCTCTCTCTCTCTCTCTCTCTCTCTCTCTCTCTCTTATTTTTCCTCTCCTCTTCTATCGAACATCATACATCATAATGTCTTTCGCACTCGTGTTTATGCCTTTTCATGCTATATTTGGCGATGATGGACAATACTAAATTGTCCCTTCGCTCGTGTCGCTAACTTCGACGTATAGGCGTCAATTAATTCCATTGTAAATTCCCATAATATTTTTTTTCTTCCTTCCGCATCGAGGAAATTAAGAAGATTCTATCGATTTTCTTTCTTCACGACCACAAACGAACGGATAATTGGTGGAAACTTTGGAGCAAATTTTTTCATCGATGGACATAAGTTGGCATTTGTATCGCGATTATCGTGTCAGCTTTTTGGTCAGTTGATGGGAAATTTTAACTAGCATGGACTGTGAGAAAGGTGCCTCAATATTTCCTGGTATTGGTAAATAAGATTGTACTTTCGGTTTGTGATCTTTTAATCATCCGATCAATTAAAAACGTTCCCCATGGTTGTTATTCTCAGATTTTCTAAACATTTATAATTCTGGGCTCAAAATGGCAGATCTAAAAAATGGAAGATGGTCATCGTCTTGAAATCTTGAGAAAATCTGACTCGTCAAAAACTTCTTAATTTTGGGGAGCTTAAAAATATCGTGAAGAGGTTATTTTAAGTTAATCCTCTTTGACTGACTGCTGAATAACTATTTTGCATATTTGTTGTTTCTTTTTACGTTTCATTCCCATTTTTCACGAGACTTTTTTCGAATATCCCTCCCAAGAAGAATTTTTCCAAACTGCGAGGGAATGGCGCACTTTTCACGATAATCCATTCCGTAGAAACGTTTTCCTTTTCTCTCTTCGAGCTCTCCCTCGGGGGTCATCGGCGCTCGCAGCCTCCGAGAATTTCTCTCTCTGTTCTTCATTCCCATTTTCGCGAATCATTTTTCATCCCTCGTTCCACGTTTATCTATTGTCTCATCTCGATTTTTGTGGCGCGGGTGCGCGAGAAGAAGGCGCCATTGACCGTGACATCGCGCGCGTTTGACAATGACGAATCGAAAGAGCCTCGCAACTTCTTGCGTCTTGAGTCATTGGCTCGTGTCGTACTCGTTGTTCCTCTGACCCTGACCCTTTTCTACCGATCCTGACAAAACGTCTCTCCTCGGGACTTGGTACAAAGAAATCAAAAATCCCGCGCTCTGCCCCCCGCGTGAGTTAAGACGGTCTCAATTGAATCGAGACTATGATCTAGAATCATCTTGAAATTCAAATGAAAAATCGAGATCGGATAAATCGAAAGAGATCGATCGATTCATTTGTTTCGAATGATCCGCAGAATCCAAAGAAGCTCGAAAATTCTTTCCAATATTAATTTCCGAAAAACAGAAATATTTTAATAAAAATGATCAATATTTAAATTAATGTAAAATTAATGCAAATACAGCATTTTCTTTTTTTTTCTTTTAGTTTTTTATTTTCTTATCTTTTTTTCTCACATCTCTGTGACTCAAATCCCTCGAGGCAATTGAAAAAATGACTAAAAAAGATTCAAAGAAACTTGCACATGGAAGGTTGATCCTTCGACAAAACTAATTCTCCACCAATTAGCCGATCTATCCGTCGTGTTTTTTCCCCTCGAGTCTTTGATCCATCTCTATCGCTCAAGTTTCTCTCTCATCGTTAACAAACTTATATCCGATGAGTCTAATTAAACGATCAATGATTATTGATAAAGGTCGGGGAAAGAGGCGATTAATGAGGCCGATATGAGTTCCTTATTACGCTTAATAGTTTTTATTAATTCGTCGGTTTTTCTGTGCGCGATTGACGACGGCAAAAGCGAGAGAGAATGGAATTGCGTGTTTTATTCTCAAGGTGCATCTCTGAAACATATATACAAAAAACAAACGCACAAATACACGCGATACAGTGCACAGGAGAGTGACAGGTGATAAGACCTCGGAAACCTCTCACTGCTTTTTTTTTTTTAATTCCCTACTTTTTTTTATTGCATCCCGACCGGTAGCGAGAGTTTCGAACAGTTCCTCATTAAATATAAGAGAATCCTCGGACTCTTTTCTCGGATATATATGTATGTATATTTATGCTTTGCAAAGGACCGGATTGTTAATTGAATTTATTTCGCAACGACGTCCAAGCTAATTGTACGAATCTCACGAATTATATACTTTCGTCGTTACGTTCTAGAAAAGAATTAAGAATACACAGGAAGAATGTCTCGAAGATTCCTGCCCCTGTATGTTGAAGTTGTTGGACCCTCGTGGGCCGGTAAATATTGATCTATCAGGAATTTTTCAAAAAATTTCATATCTGTAAGAATATCATTTTTTTAAAATGTATTGCCACTTTTAGTCATTAATGCATTTTTTGCCGTCTATCACTCTGCATGATTCGTGTACCCAGAAAAAGAATTTATTTGATTTAAATAAATTTATTTGAAATAAATAAAATTTTATTGAAATACCGGCTTAATAAGAAATTTATTAGGCCACTATTCATAGGAAGCGGTAAAATCTCTGGGAGTGACCAGCGTTCAATTTCCTTTCGAAATATGGTTTTAAATTGTAGATTTAAAAAAAAAATCATATTTTTAACCGAATTTCAAAAACCTCAAAATTGCAAAATTTTAAGCGCTCATAACCGTTCTTTGGTTTGGCCGATTCAAAAATTTATTTTTCGTCCTTAAAGGCTGTTCTTTAACTTAGAGAATGGCGTTTGGTCCATTCCGATAACTCAATTTTTGTAAAAATGAGAGCACTTTGAAAATCGTCGAAAAAAATGGAAAGGGGTATGTATGCAGAAATTTGCAAAAATCGATGGTCGAACTTTAAAAATCTGCCAAAAATCGAAAAATGGTTGGAATCGGATGAACCAAGCGAAGTTTTGAAGCTTGAACGATTACGAAGAGTATGAGCTCGTGTACAAACCGCAATCCTATCTAGAATATAAATAACAGTCATTTTAGTCAACCGATTGAATTTTGGTCAAAATGCAAAGAGAAAAATTAATTGTTTTTTTTGGTCTTATATCGATGTATTTTTTCTTCCTGAACACGAACGTCTCAATAGTTTTCCCAAAAAATTAAAATTTTTATGAACATCCATCGAAAACATTTTTTATTCCATGCATTCGCTCATGAAAGGTTTTGTTCCGATAAAAATTTAATGTGATTTGGAAATACGCATCAAATTTCATATGAAATATATAGTTTTAAAACCTTGCTACAACGTATAGAAGCCTCGATGATGATTGATGAGCTTCTCCCGCTGAGTAAATTCGGTTAACGTTTATCGAAAGTGGAAAAGAATGAGAGAAGGAATCGAGTGTCATGAAAGATCAGTCGCGGTTGTTAAAGAGCGAGTCGATGGTGATGCTCCTGAGGACACGATGACGAGACAACGAGCTTGGTATGGCGTAGGTTTGCAAGAGAGAGAGAGAGAAAGAGGAAGAGACAGAGAGCCTTCCGAAAGGCGAGATTGCGGAGGAAGCTACCGCAGAAGCCCGAGAGAGCGAATATTAAAGAGGCTCGTAAAATTATAAGCATTCCGGTTGGAATCTCGGCATAATACTGAAAATTCTCTCATGGAGGAGGAGCCTTTGATTGAAGGGGTTTGAAAAAAAACCTGCAGATAGCTTCCCACTGCGAGATAGTCAGCAATGTCCTTGAACGAATTTTTCCAAATTTACGAGCTACAAATTAAAGATCTATTCACCTTGTCTTCATCGTTGATTCGCAATCGATTGGGAAACATTTGATTGATCTTTAATTTCATCAACGATAAAGCTGAGTAAAGTTGCCAAACAAAGATGACGATTTAAATATAGAACAGCCTTCGTTCTCGTATCGTTTTATCGAGAATACTTGATCCAAGGAATGCGATAAACGTAATAATACCTGGCGTGATGACGAAGACGTTCACTCGTGTCGTTAGAATTAAATCGATTCTCTTCCAAGATCTTCTTCGATCAAATTATCGCGCTTTATCTCTTTCCAGCTGTTTTCCAAACTCACAGAGAGATAATACGAACGATCGACGTGTCTTGGCTCGCCATCTGAGAGACATTATTGTCGAGGTTAAATCGATGGTCGAACGATTCGTTCGCAGGAAGAGTCATCCTCGTCATATATTTTTGCGGTAAACACGTCGCAGGTCTTTTGAGGGACTCGGCTGTTTGTCCAGATTCGCGGATAACAATGGGAAACATTTTTATCGCACACGCACACTGAGAATCTTGTTTGTACCCGCGGAGAATAATCGTTGTATTCACAAAAGGCTAAAAATTGAGTTAAAAAAATCTACACGACCTCGAGTACCTTGAGAATTTTTTTTTTCACAGACATAGCTAATTATCAAAGGATTGAGTTATCGTTATTTTATTCAGTTTATATATTCAACTTATTTCATGGTCATTTTTTTCTTTTAATGAAAACTCTTCCTGATTCGTAATCAGCGATATCTTTTCACCAAAATATAGTTTCAAATGATGAAACAAATTTTTTTGTTAACCCATTTTTGGTCAATTTTCAAAAACTTCAAGATAGTTAAAGTCCTCAAAACTCGTTGTTAATTCTAACGGGTCGCGCTACCTGCTCTTACTAAAGTGTCTAACTAAGTGACTTTTCAGAATTTTAACTCAAAAGTTTACTGTTTAAAAAAAACGACTATTTTTTTTTTCAATGACCATTGATAATTCATCAGCGTGTCCCTAAATAAAGATCCTGTCCAAATATGAGCCCTTAACATTAATATTTAGAGGTAGCGATTTTCAATTTTCGTTTTCCACTTAAATAACATGAAAATTTTTTTTTCTGTCTTTTCGAATTTTTATTACTGAAAAACGAATCACTGTACAGTAATAAGAAACATTGATTTTTGTAGGATATTGAACGCTCTATAAAAAAGTTTTAAATGAAGATTTGCGTGAGGCGCCGGGCTGCCAGTGAGTCACCATGTCGCTGTTTTAAGATCGTGTCACTATTCTCACTATTTTCGCAATTTGGTCACCATTTCAGAGCTCAGAAGTGGTTAGAATAGAGGTGCCAGTGAGAATAGGGGACAAATTTGTACCTTGACTCGCTCACTACGATAAACTCGCGTGGGGGACAAATTTGCCCGCGCGGAATCACTTTCGATAGATTACCGTGTTCTGTTTGATATGCTTTTTTTTAAGAGGTGGTCCTACCTGAAATTTCAGAATCGGCCAATCTGAAGTAAAGTTATGAACGTTACGAAAATATGAAAGCACTTGAAATTTCGCGATTCTCAGGTGTTTGAAAATGGGGCAAAAATTGAACGAAAAAGGTTTTCGATGAAAATTCATAAAAAAATTGATTTTTCGAGAAAACGATTGGTAGATTCGTTCTCAGGGGGACAAAATACATCGATATAGGGTCCGAAAAAAAAAAATTGAAAAATTTTTTTTTTTTGCATTTTGGCCAAAATTCAATCGCTTCACTAAAATGACCGTCATTCATTTTCTAGATTAGATTTGGACTTGAACCTGAGCTTATTCTCTTCATAATCGTTCAAGCTTCAAAATGCCGCTTGGTCCATCCGATTCCGATAATTTTTCATTTTTTGGCAGATTTTTAAAGTTCGACCATCGATTTTTGCAAATTTTTGCATACATACCCCTTTCCATTTTTTTCGACGACTTTCAAACTCCTCTCATTTCTACAAAAATTAAGTTATCGGAATGAACCAAACGCCATTCTCTAAGCTTAACGACAGCCTTTAAGTACGAAAAAAAAATTTTGGAATCGGTCAAACTGAAGTAAAGTTATGAGCACTTGAAATTTCGCTATTTTGAGGTTTTCGAAAATAGGGCCAAAATTGAGCAAAATTTTTTATTTTTATGTTTATCGTCTTCAAACGTTATTTCGATGGAAAATTCACCGCTGATTACGAATCACGCGGAGTTTTTGTCGAAAAAAAATGTGTTCATGAGAAAAAGCAGGGAAAAACTAAAAAAAATATATTTCTATACACCGTGTTCTATTTGATACGTTTTTTTTTAGGAGGTGGTTCTACCTATCAATACAAACAATTCTTCACGATTTCAGAGGACAGTCTTTAAACAGTATTATATATATATATATATATATACGTATCAATAGGAATTTGCGTGATCATTCCAAGCGCGCCATCTTCTTTTTCGTTCAAAGTCTAATTGCGCGGATCTCTCTGTATCTCTCGATTCTCGAGCAATTTGGCAATGGGTCAAGCGTCCTGGCGATTCGTCGTGGAATTGTCGAGTGTTGCACGCCAACGACGAGGGGCCTCGCCGTCATTTCGCTCGAGATCGTGGCGATGTGTGCGTTATTCCGCGGCAGCCATTCCTCCCGAGTGAAAACTATTCGGGCTTGATCCAAGAGACGATCCACACAAAGACACACAAATACTTGCACTCGCGCGGGGATAAAGTTTTCACTCGTTCGTTTGAATCTCGTTCAGCTTGCCTTTTCTCCTCGTTGCGCGCTTTCTCGGGCTGCATGGCGAATATAGAAGCCGAGTGACACGTCAAACCCGCGGCAAACTGGTAGTAAATCCCGACATAATGGATCGTGCTGCATCCTTTTCAGTCCCGAGCCTCTTGCCTGCCTCCTCTCATCCTCCGCGCATTGCTGGGATTCGCGACAATTATCGGTTTCGTGCACGCGCACACATCGCTTTTGCCGTATCTCACGCGATGAGAAACGCAGCGATGTGACTCTCGTGAAAGACTCGCGGCCTAACATCGGGCGCCCGACGCGCGACGCATCGCAATTATTTGCGATTAATCCCGCAATGATGAGTGGCGCATCATTTTCCCTCGCTGAGCTTAACATCGAGAAGAAAAATGGCGCATCTTCCGATGTGTTTTTGGCGATATCTCGATGGTTGTTTCCAAATTTTGCGCTGACGCGAGCGAGGAGACGCAACCGAAGGATGCAGAGATCACGGAAGTGATGTGACGATTGCATTCCTCCTCGTTGTTTCGCTTTTTATTACAGCCGAAGCATATTCGACATCAAGTGTAGGACAATGCAGTCCGGTGATGGGTGCACGTCGACATTTTTTGTTCTGTCGGTAAAGCAGGAATCACGATCTGTGATATTTTGTACTCCGGTGATAAATTCCGCCGGTGTCTGTGTGTATTGCCCGATGAAGTAACGCTCTTTCGATTATCCGGATATGAACATGTCGATACGACGATAATGTATTATTATTATTATTATATCATTAACATAATATATTCAATAATTATAATAATTATCCCCGTAATAATTATACATAATATAATTAATTATTAATCTATATTTATTATTATTAATAATTACTATCCTATTGTTTAATTGTGAGCATTTTTTATCGAGTTACTTCGTGTCGTCATCAATCTTACAATGTCAATGCTAAATAATCCTTCGATACTTTATTTTACATCGATTTCATGGATTGCCCGATGGAAGGTCATTCTGGAATCAATCTATAATCAACCAACAGGTTGCCACGGTATTTCTTAGCGTTCACAATGCCAGAATTTTTATGGATATCGAAAACGATGTGACTGACGAATTTTTCTTTCCTCTCTGTATGATCCTGCAGTGAGGATCATTGCAAATGTTACTTTATCGTAGTCCTTGCGATTTTCCGCCGATCGTTTGACTTTCGACGAATCTCGCGTGCCCTCGATAAATCCTTTTGACGCATGAATCTACGTACGAAATATATGTCTCATTCCACGCCAACTCAACCTGGGTCTGACCCTTGACCTCTCGGATTTGGCTCGCGATTTTTTATACGATTGTTCTCACTTTGGGAGGCACCCAGTTTTTTTTTTTTTTTAGATTTTTTAGATTCAATTGGAATCTTCTAGAATGTTTAAAACGATTTCATTGATCGACGCAATTTAAAAATCTGAAAAAATTCTTAAAAATCGTGTGTCGGATATCAAAATTTTTGAGCTCAAAGCCGGAGTGGGAAGATTTTTCCTTCTTACTACTTTCAAGCTTTTTCCGAAAAAAAAACGGTAAAAAAATTAGAAGCGGAAGTCATTTTACTATGGATGGTTGCTGAAACATTTCCATATGTAATATCGGATTTTTGAAACAATTTTCAGATTTTTCGCAAGAGATTTGTTTTTCTTTATTTTGCTAATAAATAGTTCCGAAAAATCAGAGAATTTTTTCAAAAATCCGATATGACGTATACAAATGTTTTAGCAACCATCAATAGTAATCTCCTCGCTCTAAGCTTGGCTAACAAAATTAGAAGCGGGAGTCATTTTACTATGGATGATTGCTGAAACATTTTCATATGTCATATGGGATTTTTGAAAAAAATTTCAGATTTTTTGGAACCATTTGTATCAGCAAAATAAAGTGAAAAAAATCTGTTCCGAAAAATCTGATTTTTTTTTCAGAAATCCGATATTACATACGAAAATATTTCAGCAACCATTCATAGTAAAATAACTCCCGCTTCTATTTTTGTTAACGTTTTTTTTTTTTCGGAAAAAGCTTAAAAATAGTAAGAAGAAAAAATCTCCCCACTCCGGCTCCGAGCTTAAAAATTTTGATATCCGGCACACGATTTTTCAGAATTTGTTCAGATTTTTAAATTGCGTCGATCAATGAAATCTTTTACAAAATTCTAAAAGATTCAAACTGAATCTAAAAAATCTAAAAAAAACTGGGGGCCTTCCAAAGTGAGAACAATCATATAAAAAATCGCGAGCCAAATCCGAGAGGTCAAGGGCCAGACCCAGGTTGAGTTGGCGTGGAATGAGACATATACACCTCGATCGTGTCAACGGGGTCAATGGGATTCCATCATTGGTCTATCATCGAGATGAAAATGATGGGAATGAAAAACAATGTTAATGGAAATGAATGCGACATTAACGCCGCGTGCGGCGGGAAGAGCGAGACGGACTGTCGTTTCAGTCAGGGAATTTTATGTCTCTTGGAACGACGCCGATCTCAACGAGGTTTCAATCGCCACGGGAGCTTTACCGTTGAGAGCCTACTTGGAAGTAGCCTCGCGCTCACGGCGTCATCGTTCAATATTAATTGATCGCGCGGCCTCCGCGTTGCAAAGGAACGATCTATCCGCGATCTATTCGCGTCGAAACGGCGTCGCTGTTCCATCGATCCGATTCTCGATCCATCCAGCTTCGCGCTGCCGTTTCCCTTCTAAACGTCAAACACGATTCCCGTCATCCGCTCTGTTTGCCCGTTATTTTTCCATCATCCTGTAGCGTGATCGAGCAAATGCGCGGCATTGGAAGTCCGAAAGATTGCGATCGACGATATTTAAGCTTGTATCACGGTGAGAGATATTTTGTCTGGATAGGAGAAAAGAGGAGGTAAGATGGAGAGAGGGAGAATTCTTCGGTGTCCGGTGAACGAGAATTTTGCGCAATAAAATTTCATAATTGCTAATAAATGTCGCACGTCCGGCACTAACCTGCCACAAAACGATCTAGGCGATTCTATCAAACTGAGACACATAAATATCCAACTAAATTACTTTATAATGTTTACCATGACGTTCCAGCAAATTTTTCCCCTTTAATAGCGCGGGTCACGTCGACGTTTACCGCAGAGTTTATTTCTCGCTTATTCCTTAAATGAGATGCTTGACATTTTTCATGGCTTTTTTCTTGTTTCTTGATTCTTTGACTATGCAAGACATCAGCCGGACATGAGGGTGTCGAGAGTTTTATCTTTTGGCAGAGGGAAAAATAAATTATAACGCGATCGTTGTGAACGCTCTTTTTTCTGCCTCAACATCTACGGAGAAGACTTTTTTTCTGTTCTAGCCCTGATGACGCTTCCTTTTTGAGTCTCACCCCGTGGCTTTTCTTACCTGCTGCCCCTTGGTGCGAGAGACTTCTCTTTCTCAAAGTGGCGTGAAAATTTTTATATCCTCTCGATGTCCAATTACCGAAACGAATCTCCTTGGAATCGTGGATTTCGTGGGTCTCGCAGTTGCCACGGCGAATCCGGAATGTCCGAGAGATTTTACGGCACGATAAAGGAAGCATTTGGAGGAGGATTTTTTTCCTCGACTGCTCCTTCGTTAATATGATCTATGAGGGAGGTATTTTTCCCTGTTGAAGAAAACTTATGTCCAAGTCGTGTGGCTCTTCGTGAACTCGGTGTCTGCACTTCGGTCTATGATAAACACTGAGGAAGAAGGGGCTTGTACAGAGATTTTAGTTTCTTGGGTCGATCTGTTTGGATTTTCAACCTCACTCGATCCGACGCACGGTCACACTTTCTTTTACGACGATTTTATGCGTTCTCATTAAGATGCGTCCCTGCTACCATCGAGAAAAGTATCGGTTGTACCAATATGGTACCTTTTACTTCGGCTATCCTTACAGTTTATTACGTTTAAATGCACAAACTAGCCTTGAAGGGTTACATTTTCTCTATTTTTTAAATATAAGGAATACATTATTTTATTAAAAATTCGAAATTTCAAGTACAAAGAACAAAATTAAAAAAATATTTTATCAAATTGTAAAATTGCCAAATAATAATTATGAAATTATGAACTATTGAAACAATTTGAAGCTCGTTGCGCCGTAAATTTAATTATATTCCATTATCGATGCATCATCTTAATTTTTATTTCAAGTCTTTGAATCATTTATATTTATTTATTTATCTATTTTCTAACCGGGTCCTATTTTCGTTTGATAGAATATGTCGTCAATAAGTACTCCAGCATTTTATTTAGCATCTCAGGGTATTATTGTTGACATTGAAATTTGAAGAAAAAAAATCATTTTGTCAAATCGTAAAAAATTTGGCGATGCTCTTTTGAAATATTTTTTAAATCACTGACATTCGCGCGTCTGACGGGATAGTAAATAAAAAAGGTCCGTTGAAATGTTGTTTTTTTTTCTGGTAAACGAGACTCGATTCATCAGCCGGTAGCGATGAGAGAGGTTGCTCGAGAAATCAGCTGCTTGCTCTCGTCGAACCGAGATGAAAACGCTGCGGTAGGTGAGCCCATCGGCGAGAGGGTATCGGATCATGCCTGATAATGAACACTAAAGACGACCATTTCCGTATCTCGGAACTTCGAGCTCTTAGTTTCAGTAGCTGCGTGGGGGAAGGAGGGAAGGGGAAGGTGGAGGGGCTTTGTACCGATCAGCCCACACACAAACACAGGCGTATATGCAGAGAGCGCGGGAGCTCTCCGGCTTGTCTGCTCAAAGATTCTCGTCTTTCAACGACTCGATGGGCTCGAAAAGAAATCCCATTGAGAGTCGACTTTGATAGTTGAGTAAAAATAATCTCAAAATAGAGTAATCCAATATTCAGTTGATACTTTCCAACCCTAAACATTAAAAAAAAAACCTAATATTCATCATCAAAAGAGATTCCACAATTTTGGTAACTCACGATGCTGCTTATTACTTCAAGATAATGCACACAAACTTATTCTTAGCACAAATTTTCACTCAAGACGTCAATATAATTAACGTGACTTCCGTTAGACGACATATTTTACTATTTGATTTTTTATTTTATTTCATTAGTAAATATCACTGATTATTTTTTAAGTTATCTAACTCGTGATTCGACGACGGACTCAAAAATATATTCAGGAGGCATTTTTATAAATTTCAAAAATATATTTTGAATATCCTTGGCTCCGCAATATTGAGGGGAGTTTCCGATGAAATACGAAGTGTTTTGGATACAGAATTTTTTATAATTTTAAGGAAACATTCTGGACACTTTCAGGGATGAAAATTTGGATTTTCGCGATTGTCCTCGTAACTTGTCTCCGTTTGGCCGACAAAGATCGGCACCTTTCTCAATTTTGCGGCAGCTCGTCTGCACTATGGACTCACAGCGGGGTGTGGAGCATTCAAAAAGCCAGTAGCACGAGGGAACACGGATCTTGGGATCGTCGAGAGCGGAGAGGGCGAGTCGAGGGGCTCGAGCGCGGGCAAGAAGAAGGTTCGCGGCCGATTTCTGATCCTTGTTCCCGGTCTCGCTCGCTTTGTCGCGCGCGCGCGCGCGAGCCGGTCGACTTTCCTTTGATCTCGCACCTCTCGTCGGTCCGATAAGACAGGCTCGGTAAAGGCCCAATAAACAAGACCAAAATGAACCGGTAGAAGCCGAAAAAACAGCACCCTCTCTCGCTCACCCGACCTTCTCCTTCTTCTCTCCCAGAAACCGCGCAGGAACGAAATCTTTTTTCGACGGATACCACGAGATTCTCGAGTGTATTCGAAAATATACAAGAGAATTGAAAGCTCCCGAGTACAAAGTGTCGAACGATACGGTGCATTGAGAAAAATCGATCGTTGAGAGAAAAGACACGACGAAAGTAATGCAATACAGTAAAGTAATTTGGAAAGTAAAGCGATACGTTCCAAATACGATGTCCGGACTCGCCTCGCTTCCTCGTGCCTATAATTATGCAAGTTACACCTCAAGAATATCAATTAGCGTCTCGTAACGTCGATCATTCCGCAGAATGAATATTCCAGCTTGAAATTAATTCCAGAACCTTGTGCACCTACTGAAAATGGCGATTCAAAGACTCGAGTGAAGAAAGAAAAAAAAGCGTCGAATCAATATGATGACACCTGGTGGGCCGATCAATGAGATCGTCTGACAAATTGCTCGTGAATTATATTACCTCTCGGCGAAAAATATACATAAACTTTACAATGGAAAACGGCGTTGAGCAGAGATCGGCGCCGCTCGAATACAGCGCTCGAAATCTTCGTTTTTTTCCGGAAAGGAGGGAAGCGAAACAGCGATAATCGAGGGGAGAATCGTTGAGGAATGATGCCGCCTTTGTCGCGAGTTCACCAAAAATGATTGCGACTCCGTATATTATCGTAAACGCCGTTTGGCGTTTCGAGCGTCAGTCGCGCGCTTCATCAGCCGAATGCGATCAATTCCGCGCTGAAAATGGAACTGCCGAGGCGGCACTTGACTCGAATCGCATTAATCGACTCTTCGAAATTTAAGGTGTATCGCCTGTAAACGAGACTTCTTTACATTTTACATATATGTATATATATATATTTACAAGGGGGCAAAGTTTGAGCCTTTGGGAGAATTCAGCGATGTTCACGAGCGGATCATATCGTATCGCGCGTGCCGATGAATATTTCAGTGACTCTCGCGCGACACACGATCACAATTTCGCGACCGTGTTGATCGTGCATTTTTTAACCAGCCGCTTACTTGACCGAGAAATATATCCCGTCGATTCAATGTTCGAAAGACTCTACGAAGTGAGAGAACTCTACGTGAAAGAACTTCTTATCGCGAGAGAGTGATCGTCGATCGATAGATATATCAACGTACCCGGAGAAATGGCTAATTGATGCAGCGTTACTTTGGCCTCATAAATATATTACAAAGCCCCATGGGGAGTTTGTTGATGAAAAAAAGTTATATAGGGGAGGAAAGGGGGCAAAACAGATACCGTAAGCCGATAACTCGTGCTTTTCATCGAAAGTACCGTTTTTATCGATCAGATTGCGGGTCAAAAAAATTTTTCAGGAGAAAAATGGACACGAAAATTTTTGTTGACAATTTATACAAAAATTTTCCAGCTCTTGATAGGCCATTGTCATGAAAATGTCAAAATCTAGATCTGATTTTGCGTAGGTCAGTCCATTTCTGTATATCTATGCAAATTATAGTGATAATTCCTTCATTTTCTAATTTTAGGAATTTTCATTTTTTTTCCATAATTTTTGATGCTGTCCTTTTTGCCTCCTGCGTTTATTTTGCTGTCCCCCTCCTACTTTTAATAGTAAATTATTTATGCTGAGATTTTTAATATCGAGGAAACAAAAAATTGAAAAAAAGCTGCAGAAATTTTCAACGATCGATGATCTGGCTTTAAAAATATTTAAAAAAATTAAAAAATGATTCTAATTGCAGTTCCATAGAAAAATTAATTTCATTGATTGCGATTTTTGATCAATTTTTTGAAAATGCGATCATTTTTAATCGACGGATGATTCAAGATATCGATCGTAGTCGATAAGAATCCGAAAATATTTTCAAGTACCCCGATGGACGCTGAATACGAAGATGAGAGAATTGAAGAAGAAAAAAAAACCAACGCCTTTGACGGGAAAACGAGAATATCGTAATATTGTCGTCGTAATTTGTCGATTAAATCGCGCAACACGAGAGAAAGAGAGAAAATACACGTGCAAACGTTACGCGCCTCTCTCGTTCTTGGTTATCGTCGTCGTCGTCCACCTGGTGCGAGTTCGGCTTATTCGTTCGCTAATGAACAAAATTCAACTAAAGAGAACCGGTGGGGTGCTTATCGACAGTCGTAAGGGGTCTCTTGTATCTCTTTCTCTCTGGCTCGAGCGGCGAAGGACCGAAACGAGAAACGGCGTGTTGTAACGACTCGGAAGAGACTGAGGTTAAGGTAGCGTTGGGCAAGGACGAAGAGGACGAAGAGGAGAAAGGGTGAGAAGAAGAATACGACGAGGAGGTGGAAGAAGAAGAGGAACAAGAATGAGAAACTTTGCGATTTCTTGGCCGGTCTTGGCGCTGCAAAGATTGAGAGTCGGACTCCTCTCATCTTCGAGGGAAGATAGGAGAATCGTGTCGACGAATGGCCGTGTCCGGCAAACAAATTGCGAGATACCCCCATGGCCACATGGTAGCTTGTTACCAGCTCTATCTATTTATCTCCCTCTCTCCCTCTTTCTCTCCTTGCCTTGTTTCTTTTCCCTCGTTTTCATCCACCGTGAATCTTCCCAGCCGAGCGATTCCTTCTATCGTCTTGTTCTTCATCCTCGTGTTTCTCTTTCCGAATCCTTTGGGCTGCTACCTGTGACCGAGCCGCGCATGAGCTTCCTTCTTCTGTATGTCTCGTGGTCCCTGACTCCCCTTTTCTTGCCCAAGAAAAAAAAATCAATCCTCTTTCCATATATCTCGTCGGGGGCGCACGCACAAACGGCCATCAGCCCCCCCCCCCTCGCTCTCTCTCTCTCTCTCTCTTGCTTAACGAAAGGGGCAAAGATTGACGAAGATTCCGCGCTCGGTCCGGGGAACCCGAATTGATGTGGGAATCGCCCATGATTCGGCATCCGATCGGGCCAAAGGTGTCCAAAAGACACAACCCGATCGCGATCCAATCCATTATCTCTGTTTGTAATATCGTTGTCGAGTATTCTCCGTCTCTGAGAGAGAGGCTCTCTTCAGCATTCTTTTTATTTGCCTCTGATTAATGCATAGTGAATTGCCGAATGGTATTTTCTCGTTAAGATGAGAGTTGATCTTGAGAAATAACCCGGGATTCGCTTACCAGAATATGCTTCTACAACGGTTAACGGACTTGAAAAAAAATAGGCCTATTTTGAGAATATGCTTCTACAATGGTTAACGGAATTGGAAAAAATAGGCCTATTTTTGGTCTCATTTTAAAAAACCTCAAAACAGCGATAGATTTCAAGCGCTCATAACTTTACTTTGGTTCGACCGATTCCAAAATTTCTTTTTCGTACTTAAAGGCTGACAGTGAACTTGGAGAATGGCGTTTCGTTCATTCCGATAACTTACGTTTTGTAGAAATGAGAGTACTTTGAAAATCTAAAAAAAGGAAAGGGGTATGCCTTAAAAAATTTGCAAAGATCGATGGTCGAACTTTAAAAATCTGCGAAAAATCGAGAAAAGATCGGAATCAAATAAACCAAACGAGATTTTGGAGCTTATTAACGATTACGAAGACAATGAGTCCAGAAAGAACCCCGAATTTTATGTAGAAGAAAATTACAGCCACTTTAGAGAACCGATCCAATTTTGGGCAAAAAGAAAAAAAAATTTAATTCATTTTTTAAAACTCTATTTCCATGTTCTTTTTTTCTCTGAATACAAATCTATTAACAATTTCTCCCGCTTGAGTTCATTTAATATATTTTTTGACAAATATCGGTTTACAATAATCGGCTTTTATAACAAATGATTTTTATAACGATTGGACATCGATTTTCTTTCTTCAACATTATTAATTTCCAATTGCACTCCACATCACAACAGTTTTGTGCATTTTCCTGTCGGTGCCAATATCGATTCTCGAAATATCCAAATGCCAAAATAAAGTAACCATCCCAACGTCTGTCTCCCAATATCGTCAAGTGGTCTCGCGACTGTGAATTGACTCTGCGGGCAATCAAAGCATCGAGCAAGACGGAACGAGGAAGAAAAGCTTTTCCTTTTCCCTTCCGAGGTAATAAAGATCGGGTTCGTATCGCGGCCACACGCTACAAGCATTACGATCTTCGGGTCTCTCTCTCTCTCGCGAAGAGTGCCACGGATTCGATGGCGACTCGCGTGGTCCGCAGAAATAAAGAGAGAAAACATTGAGGTAGCAAAAGAGAGAGAGAGAGAGAGAGAGAGAGAGAGTGGGAACGATCCGCGGAATGCTTTGAAGGACCGCGAGGAGATCGTGCGAGCGCGTCTCTCTCCTCGTCGTCGTTGCGATGGAACGGACAGAGGCAAGCTGGACGAAGATCAGGCCCAGGGGCCAGCAGAGAAGCTGTGTTCACTGATCGTCTTTATACATACACACACATGATGTGTGTATATATACATATAAATTCAAGTTGTTCCGAGCCCGAGGGAAGGACACTGCGACGATCACGAGAAACGCACCGAGAGTCGAAGGTTGCTCCGTTCCTCTTCGCCTCTCGCGATTCTCCACACCTCGATTAATTACCACATTGTCGATCGCGAATGAAACGTCCATAGTACAGCATCCTAACGCGTTGAGGTACGTTTATTTTTATTTTTTTAAGTATTTTTTTTTCGACTCTTTCCTTCTTACGCTCAATTTTCTGCTGAGTAACTTACGGCTTCCTCCAAGAGCTTTCGCCTCCCTAGCCACATTGTAAGGCACGTTGAACGTTCGCTAACTGTTTGTATTTCATTTTTTTTGGCTCCCAATCGACCACTGAACTCGGCGAGATTGGCTGTAAGCGTTGAGTGGAGAATATCCCGCCGAAAATTGATCGAAGACCGGGGGCGAAGTTCCTGAAATTGCAACAGGCTTTTTGGCTAATTCGTTGGGTGCCGATACTCATTGAAGGATCTAACGGAGATTTTCCCACTTGCAAATGGCTTGAAATTGCGATGAGTCGCCTGAACCGCGATAAACTCGCTTTAGAATCGCCTCAGACGGATCAAAGTGCCAACGGCGACCAAATCCATGAGAGCGTATTCAACGGAGCGACGTTCAAGTTCCACCGAGGAGTGAAAATAATGCGATCGCGATAACCAGGTTGTCTGTACCAGGTGTCGTCGCGGTTTCACGCGCGTGGGCGTGAAATATTTCGCACTCAAGAGCCCGCTGGCGGTACGAGGGCCGAGCTGAGCCCTGTCTCGGCTCTCGGGCCTCATCACTCCGAAGGAGCGAGAGCCATTTCAGCCGTTTCTCTCTGCACTATGCTCCACCGACGTTCCCGTCGCCTCATGACGCTTTTGGATCTTACGATAGTACAATGCCATCAAGAATCAAGCCCCTTTCCATCCTCTCGTCCGGCCTGGCGTGAAGTGGGAGACTGCGTCGTTTCTCGCGCGAGAAAACACGAAGAAACGCGACGAAAATTCGGCGAGTCCCATAAAACGCATACGCGCGTTTGTCTCTCGCGATTTTGCGTTGTAGAACTTGTTCGTTAACGTTGGTAAAACGCACGTCTGTGTCTGTAGATGTGATGGTCGACAGTCGAGAGGCCGCAACAGTGATGTACTGCAGCGTGGAATGTCGGAACGGGGTTTATTAGAGCAGATAATGATAACATCTCGAGAGGCGTAGACCGTTCTTGCTCCTCTTACTTGCAATCTGAGGGCCCGACTATGCGTCATATATATATATATATATATATATATATATATATATATATATAAATGGTTCTTCTTCAAGTTCTTCATCATCATCCTTCTGTTTGGAAGATCTTCCATCTATTCTTTTTTCGCTGCTTCTACCTTCCCGTTCGTCCTCCCATCGTTATTCCATCTCTCTTTTGGTTGTCACCGTGCGTCCTCTTCGTCATCTTCCGCGACGAAGAAACCGGGGCCTGGTCCACCGGTAGCTTATATTCGGGAGGGCACAGGGAGACCAAAGAGAGGAAGAAAACGCGAAAGAGAGCGAGGAAAAGAGGATGGCATCCCACACGCACCCCCGCTATCTCAGCCAAGAAGGAGCGAGGCGCTCGGTCGCATATATCACCGTCAACTTATTTCTGTTTGACTCTCGCGAGACTCACCGCAAGCAGCGACAGCGAGCAGCCCGATGCCAACCACTGATGTATGGACGTAATTGGTTAGGCGGAGTATTGCAAGAGAGCGTTCCTTCGTATCTTTATATATCTATGTACATACCCGTATAAACTGGGCAAACAACTTCTCATCAGCGATTATGTGGGATTGGTCACTCCATCGTTACTGCTGCGCGTGAATATTAACGTCGATTATGCACCAAGAATGCCCTATTTGGTAATTTTGTTCCGCCAGGGATGATTACCCATTCCTACCGTTTTGTTGGATGTGAACATCTGTGTAATTGGATCTTGTCTCCCATATAAAATCATCCGCAGATGGGCGATGTTAAAAGGTGACGACAGTTACAAAAACGTTGATATTTAAATAATTAAAGAACATTGCCCGTATCAAATTTATTTCTCACTGATTCGAGACACAACTGAATTCTGTTGTCCTCCGAAATCCACCGATGTAACGAAAATCACAAATCCCAATGTTGATGAGGACAAACTTGTCCTTATCTGCCGAAGAAGGAATATCCGAGGTAGAATTTAATTCAGCGGAATGACGAGCGAAGCTTTTCAAAGCTGATTCGTGGCGGTATCGGTAAATAAGGTGCAGAGAATTCTCAGAGTTGAACCCAGATCTGGTTCATAATTCATAGACGCCGAGTAGAAGGATTGATATCACGTGCTTGTCGGTGGATGCGCCATAAGCCTGGGCGAATCCACATCGTTCCCCGAGGCATTACAATGGCTACCGGCAATTTCAAACACGATACTGCAACACAATGTGTAACGGTGTATTTGATTCCCTACACACGCGCCTCAGTTGGAGGACTTGCCGACCAAAATGGCCACTCCCACTTCCCCTTCACACATCGTTCGGAAAAAAGCTCATTAAGGATTCTCATGCTCGTCCTACAATCAAGTTGCGTGGATTCACGGTGCGCCTAGCCTCGTGTGATACAATGGCGGATGAGGTACTTAGATTGACGTATCTCAGCATTATTTGAAAATAAAAATAAAACTTGGTACAAGAATAATGTATAAATATCACGAGGATACAAGGTGTCCCGTTTATGGCGAAAGAAGGGTCTTAAGTGCTGGAGATAAGATGTCACGAGAATGGAGAGGATTCTTTGATCCTGTGGGTAAAACGTCATGCGGGTCGAGTCACAAAGAAGAGGCGCTCGCATCAGGTGTCGCGAGAGAAAGAGAATAGATGCGTCCGGAAAGAGAGAAATCGCTCTGTAGTTTCTCCAATTCGCGTCGCTTGATAAGAAGGCTACATGACACTGGTCCTGACAGTGAGCATCTCCTCGGCGCAGGTTTGCCAAAATACAACTGCTCGAAAGCTCATTTTAGGAGGGAAGAGGGAGCAGGTTATCAGGGCTAAGATACTTTCTGGAGATCTCGAGGAACCTGTTGTCGCCGGTCTATCGCAATTTTGTGTCTCTCGACGACGACACACAGGATGCAATGAGTTGTCTCCTGGCGTCGCTCAAAAGAAATGAATCATAATGAAGCCCCGTTTAAACTTGGAATCTGAATCGTTCCGTTTGTCGTCACTTCGTCGACTTGATATCGGAGATACCAATTATTTTCGCAACTTTTTTAACGAACCAGTATAATTTACCGTGATACTCAATGGAGGATCCAGAAATCTTGACCTCCTGTTTTGGTATTCGTCGGCGGGAATGCAAGGAATACGCCGTCACGCTTGCACCTTTCATGCGATGCCGAACGCAGACGCGAGCCTGATTCGATCTCGCTTATTCCAAAGACAATCAACAACGACGACGGTCGACGAATGATGCAAAACGAGAACAGCGATCTTCGCTGCTATCTCGATCCCTGTGGAGGCGCATACTTTGGCTCCCAAGTGCGCTATTTGCGGACTAGTTCTCTGGATCCTCATTCAACGTTCAACGCGAATAATCGTTGCAATGGACCCTGCCGAAGCGCCTGGCATCTCAATGCGATTTCGATGGAACTCCGGGGCTCATCCTTTCGAAGATCGACGCCCTCGTATCGTCGAGATCCTCCGATCATTCTCCTCATCATCGAGTGACCTGAACGGGGCTCGTGTTCTATGCTCTGTCTGTCCGTCTGTCTGTACGTTCGTTGTCGCATGACAGACATATTTGTGCATCGCGTTGCACGTGCCACGATTCCGAGACGAAGGAATTCGTTCGAACAATTCCAGTCGTCAATTGTTGTCGCGGAAACGACAAAGTTTCAGGTATTTGACAACAAAAAGGGAAACAATGGAGTATTTCACTGGCTTCGACGATGGTAATTCTTATTTTTCATTCTAATTTTTAAGAATTTCATTTAGTCCAAATCGATCAATGAGAAACTTCGACTACGCCATATAAAGACGTATAGAGTCGTTTCGCATTGCTTCCGTCTGCCAGAATCGCAAGAAGTCGAGAAACATTATTTCCCGATTGTGCCTAGTGAGGAGCAGCGAGAGAAGAGCAGAGCACACGGATTATATCGTCTCTTTACGAGTTTTCCTCCAACGATCGCCATAAATTCCATTGTTCTCGGGACCAATCCGGCTGCATTCTGGCTCGGCGTAACAGAGTCAACACAAAAAGCCTTCCCTTCGATCTCGCTCTTTCTCGTTTGGGTTCTTTCTCGAGTTTCCATGCACTTCGCCACATCGTTGAACAGTAGAATAAGTCGAAACGGGGCATTAAATCGTTCGTCGATACTTCGACACCTCGCTCGTGAATATAAAAGAGCGACCGGCGTGACACTTGACATCGGGAAAGTTTGCACAAACCGACCTTATTCTACCTCTCGCAAAATCAAAATGTGCGAGTCCCATTAGTTCCCTTATCAGAAAGAAGGATTGTATTTTGATATGCCGACAAAAATCATCGAACGGAATGCAAAGTAATCAAGGAAGATGTAAAGAGCATCGTAAGTTGACATTTTAAGGGCCGATTTAAATATAATTGTACATTTTTTTTTAATTTATTGCTGTTATTGCAAAAAGTTTTAAAAATTATAGGAAACACTTCCAGGAACTTCAAACAAAAGATTCTATGTTGGGAAATTACTTTTTTCACGAAGATTCAATTTTTTTTAAATTTAACAATTTTTTAAAATTTTAAATAAATTTTGTCGATTTTACCCGTAATACTTCAACAGGGTTAACTAGAAAACAAAAAACAAAAAAAGGCGAACGAATGGTTTTTTCGTCAATTAACGATAATGCTGATGCTGACGCTCATTTTTCAAATTACTTTTATTTTTATTTTACAGCTCAATGTTCACCAAAGATCTTTGGAGGCTGCGGGTCTCGAACTCTGCACAGCAAGTGGTAGCGTACCTCAGGGTCAACCTAGTAGCGCTGGTTCGGTAGGTTCAGCGCCAAGTCCAGCCTCACCGAGACCAACTCCACCTCAGACGAGACCTCCCTTAGCGACCGCGACAACGACCTCGCAACCCTCGAGAACGTTGGACGACGACAGATCGACGGACGGTGAGAAAATTTAATCCAATCTCTTCGGATCAATGAGAAATCATTGAACGCATCGAATCATCAAAAACTATGATCTCGTAAATTAGATTATACAAAAACGGATGTTGTCAATGGTTATTATACAGGGGTTGGTCCTGCCGGAACGACGGCCGATGATTCGGACGATGGTGAAAGCAGGGCCCAGTATATAAATCCTAATTGCGTTGTTTTCACGCATTATCGAGGTGACGCGGCGTCCGAGGTGGAGGAACACTTTCAGAGAGCGTTGGCCCACGATAAACTCAAAGGTTAGTGTCTCAAATAATTAATCCTCGTGTCCTATCACGATCATGGTGTTGGAATCGAAAGGAGCAACTGGCAACAATTCACCAATCGATTTTTGGCAATTTTTATTCCGCTTTAGTGAGTTCAGTCCAATTTTTATCAAGTCCGTGGCTCTGACGATCATTGATGACTTTATTCATAATTATTTCTCGCGTTACCGCACAAAAATATGCCTCAATGATCCTCCATCCATGTGCAAATCTTTGCGGACCAGTGACTCACCTCCGGTAATTTTGGCCAACTCGAATGATCGGCCTCTCATATCCTTAAGCGTTCGTTGTACGCGCTCAGCGTCGCGATCCAGCTCTGTTCGCCGATGCCGCGATGTAATAAAGTGCGCCATTAGCTCGACAACGCTAACAAGACCCTGACAATTGTTCCGCCGTGCTCCGAGAATTAATACCGCTGGATCGGTTGCTCGCTTCTTTGCTTTCTTCACATCCGCCTCTTCCCTCTCACTCGACCGTGTCTCTCGAATGAGACAACGGGACGGACGAGTCAAACGAATTCGCACTGCCACGAAAGCCCGTCTGTATTTCAGCGATCGTAGGAACAAGATGGAGAGCTGAAGAGCACGAAAAGATGGACGATCTTCTCGTGCCAACTGTGTTTCGAAGGAAGAATGCAAATTGCTCTTTATCGGAAGCTCAATGGAATGTCAAATTGACAAACGCGTTGACAACTATTTTCATGTGGAATTCGCGATCTTCACGGTTGCGTAACAACGTGTTTTGAACGAACTTCCAGGCGATTATTACGAGGATTATCGCAATGATGACTTGAAACCGACATTAATGGCGCGTGTGATGTCAAATATATCTCAATATTTTTTTAAGGTGTTACATGGATTTCGAAGATTAAAAAAGCATATTTTTTCTTTTTTCAAATACGACAAGTAAATTATTTTATTCAGAATTTTAAGCATGTAAAAGAGCAACATTTAGGCAATATTTTATTAAGTCTGAAATTGAAAAACCAAATTTTATCGGTCAGTAGATAACTATAGCTGGTGATTGAACAAGGGATTTCGAACAAATATTTAATTTTCTGGCATAATTGGCAATTTTAATAAGATCGTTGCATTAGTTTCGAAGAAATCGTACCCACCGACTTCAAAAATAATGTTTTCGGGTCTAAAATTTTTAAACTTTCTCTTTCCCAGACTTTTACTCCAATTGACTCGAAACTTTGGGAAAATATTCCACATATTGTGCTATTGGATAAAAAAAACAAAATCGATTTTTAAAATATTTCAAAACCATGTAACCCCTCAATAGAATCACGTTCAAGTTAGAAAGATCAAAGATATCACGGAGATCGTGAATGGATTTGGGTAACATTTTATTTGAATGAAAAAAGAAAGATGAAAAGAGAGTCTTCCGAGTTCGGCGAGCGATGAGTCTTCAGCATCTACTTCGATGTCGTTCAACCGCATTTTATTTCGCAACGATTTTCCTCTTGTCCGCTGTCTCGTGAGAGAAACATCGAAAAGTTGGGGAGAGGCACCGAACGACTGGAATCTGCAAAGATTTTCGTTCACTAGCCTGTTTAGAATTCAAGACGACACGACCTAATTGTTACGTGCGTCGTTTCCAGCTCCTCCTCGCCATTCTCACTCGTTCTTCTTTCCTCGGAGCTTCGATTCTCCCGCGCGCAGCCTCTTAAGAAAACGAATAACACCATCTTTCGTCTCTTTAACTATTCGTTCGCGATTCTTCTCTGTGATACAGAATCCAAGTTCGAACAGGAGGCAACGTGGTGGATGATCGAGTAAATTGAGATCTCTGAAAGTGTACGCAAGCGAGAAAGCGTCGAGAGAAAGAGAAGTACGAGGTCAGAGAGAAAGATCGGAGTGCGGATGCTGAAGAGCAGAGCGAGTAGGCACTTTCCTGTGGCAAACATACTCGCAGAGATACTTTTAGACACGCTGAGGTATGCAAGCAGCTCGGATCTGTATCCAAGAACAGTAAGAAGGGGTGAGAAAGAGAGAAGATAATGAATTTCTCCGGTGATCACTCTGTGCGTTCTTCCATTGATGTTTGAATACCAGAATCCTTTGGACAGAATCCGAACGATACCATTTTTGCCTTTGAAACTTGTGATCCAGGCAGATCATCCAAGGCAAGATCATCCAATCGCATCAAATCCGACGAAACTTGGAGTGAAAGTTCGTTGAATTTTTCGCTGACACTGGCGCGTGTCGTTTTAAGGATGTTGAGTCCCAAATCGCAAATGATGAGAAAATTCTGAAAATTTGGCATGTTTTTGGATGAATTATTTAAGAGGTCGTGTAAAAATTTCACGATGATTAGGAAGCTCGTTATCGAACAATTAATATTAACAACTAAAATTAAATTAAATGTAGTCTTATGGAAACTGATATAACTTTGCGATAAGTTTTTTTTTTGACCTCTCAATTTTTTAACATCTACACTATATTGAAAGCAACGGAAACAAAACGAAGTTTATTGATAAATATTTTTTTTATTTGTTTAAAAAATTGTTCTTAACAAAATGTTAATATTTTAATAACGAGCTTCCTAATCGTCGTGAAATTTTTACACGACCTCTTAAATATTTCATACAAAAACATACCAAATTTTCAGAATTTTATCATCATTTTTCATTTTAACCCTTAAGGAGGTTGAAGTTATGATGATAGAATTCTGAAAATTTAATATGTTTTTACATGAAGTATTCAGGAGGTCGTGTAAAAATTTCACGATGATTAAGAAGCTATTTATTGAACAATTAACATTAAAAGATTTTATAGGGACTCAACATCCTTAATCGCCCCGGGGGCAAAAAGAAATCGCGGTACCGCGACATCAACAGCTGTCTCGACCGGATTGGTCGTTGACATAATACGATGTAACATAATTTTTACGGTCGTCGACGTACACGTCGATCTCAAAAGCGAGTGTTCGCGATGCCCGGAAGCAGGAAGAGATACGAGAGGCGAGTGACGAGGAGTATAAGAAGTAGTCAAAGGGAAGTGGCGATAAAACGTTTTGGCGAAGGCGGGCGGCTAAGAGTCTCCGACAAGAAGAGAGACGAGAGAAGGGATTATACGCATATATCTTGCCCGAGAGATATCGTTCTTCAAGATCCGAGACACGAAACGCTCTCCCGAACGTACTTCAGTGTCCGTGAATACAAATGCGATGATTTAGGTTTGTGCGCGTCGATTTTTGTGCGCCTTTTTGCCCGTGGAAACACTTGTGCGAGAAACGACGAGCGTACGGTAAGAAGATGAACGTTGAAGGGGAAACGAGTCGAGAACGTTTTGGCAAGTACAAATATCCTGGGCGGTGGGTTCTCGTCTCGGCCGAGCAATATCAAAACAGTAATAACGTTGAAGCCCGGGGAAATTGAGCGAGTCGTTCCGCTCGGTGGCGCCAAATTAACGCCTTGCAACGAGCGAGGTGGATAGAGAGGAGGAGGAAGAAGTAGATGAGGAGTGAGAATGAGGCGAATTTGCGCGGGTGTTCGAGTATGAGGAGAACATCGGTGGAAGATGAGAGCGCGTTCGCGCGCGACAGAAACCCGCAATTACTTGACACGAGGTTTGCCCGTCTCTCGCGACGCGCCACGACGCCTCTCTTCAAAGAGAAGCGACGAAACACGACGTGAGAAGGAATCGAAGGAAAAGGAGAGAAAAACGAGGGAGAGCGAGAGCGTCTGAGTCGGCTAGAATGAGCGCTCTTGTGAACAACGCTCTAAATCGGTATAACAAGGCTTGTTCCAAGCGTTTTAACACGGTGACTGCAGCGAGAACATCAATCTGGTCTGGGTTACGTTTTGACGAATCGCTGTTTCGCCTTTTAACCGTGCCGTCGAGACGCGAAACTCTCCAGCGACACGGAATAACGTCTCTGTAAAGTCCGCATTGGTTAAACGATCGTCTGGCTGCGCGCCAAAATTTCCGCACAGACTTTGGCCATTTTGGAATAGAAATTGGTCAGTTCTTGAGATGTCGATCAGCGATATTCGTTGAAACGGCCTTGTCAGTCTGCTTCTGCGACTAAATGAAATTTAGCTGGAGAACGCGGCGAAGCGAGAGAGATGCCAGTTTGACGTTCACCAATGTCGTGTCCTCTTCGCCCTTCGTTCAATCTTCCTCGGCAGTCGCGTCATGCGTTTCTTCCTTCGCATTGTTTCTTCCCTCATTCCTGCTTCTCTCCTTCTCTTGCACTTACGAGCGAACAAAAATTGCCATATGACTTTTATGAAAAAAGGGCCTGAATCACCGATCTTGCTTTTGCGTCGGTGAGACTCTGGGCCCAAAGAGGAAAGCCGACGACGTGCGAGCGCGCGGGAAGCCCCGACACTCTGTTTCTTTAATTACGTTAATAAATAAAGGTCGGGACTCTGTCCGCGATCCGCGGCGAAGAACGATTTGAGAGGGAGGCAAGAGTGAGAGCCGCGGATGAACTGCGACGCAAACGTAAACCGTGAAAGAAGCGCGTGCGAAACGAAGCCGAGAAAAACATGAAAAAAGAGAAAGGAGAAACCAAGATAATGTAGATATAAATATATACCTACATCCAAAATACGATTTTAACGAGAAATAAGAGAGAACGACGAATGTTGAGGCGTGAATAAGCGCAGAAAGATACGGAGACGCGAACATAGAGAACATAGAGAAGAAAATAGGAGTCCAGGGAGTCGATGAAGTCGAATCAAAGAGCGGGAAAGCGGATCAGAGGCGAGAGCGAAGATCGAGGAAGAAGATGAGGAAGTTGCGGATCAACGAACGAGCGGGGAAGCCTTGGCGAAGACGATGATCGAATAGACATCGATGATTAACTGGGAAGAAACGACGAGGACCAAGAAATAAAAAGCAAGCGATCCGATGGAGCGGAACCGCACGCGCTATCTTACATCTCCCGCGGAGCAAATGGCAATATTTAACGCGATAGTTAGTTCTTTTGAGCCCGCGTCGGTTCCTCGCACAGGAGAGAGAGAGAGAGACAGAGAGTTGGAGAAAGGGAGAGAGAGTGAGAGAAATATGCAAACGCGGTGGATGAGGTTCGCGAAGCCAATCCGCGCCTGGTTGCGGTGGACATGGCCGAGAAGCATATTTCAGTCGCTGCCGGAGTCTCTCTTCTGTCGCGACCGTGGACTCGAGAGAAACACGAAATAGATAGGGAACGACACTGAGAGAGAAAGAGAGAGAAAGAGAGGGAAAAGAGGATCGCGCGACTATATACCCTCCGAAGCCGCCGCATTCCACGCGTGGGAAACAATGCGGACTGGCTTCTTTGTACGTGTGGAAGTGTCGCGGGTGGCTGTATATCTACCTTTTTCCCTTTTTATCCCTCTCTCTTTTTCTCTCATCCGGCTTGTATGTCGTATCACATACACACTCTCTCTCTCTCTTTCTCTCTCCGTCTCCGTCTCTGATAATTTAACATAATCTTGCGCTTGATGATACTCAGAGAGCTTTAACAATCGCTTAACAAAATATGTATCAGGGAGGTTTGACAGAATGTTTGCAACCCTGGTTTTGCTGACGTTCCTGAGGGTCAATTAATTCTGAACAGTTGCAGAAATTATATTTTCACCGTTATGAACTATAAACTTTTCTTAATTCAATTTCTTGTTTGACTCTGTCGATGAATCTTTGGCTCGGAGTTCGATTTTTAATTTGGTCCGAGTGTGGATGAAAGATCAGATTTTGATCTTCGTACTTTTGGTATAATTGCTGCTGGGACTGATTTTTCAAGATTTTTTTTTACATGTTTCGAGGTAAGAATATATCGATATATCGAAGGTACAATTTGGGATGAGCTTGCTTGTTGGCCACACCGCGCCGTGATTCTACCGTTGGACCACGTTTCTCTCTCTCTCTTTTCTTGTCATCACGAGCGAAGGCCCCCGATTAGATGGTTGTCGTTGGGACTTTTTCGCCCTTTTCTATTCCTGTTTCTTCCTTTTCATTCTCGTTTTTTTTACTCATTCTTTTTTTCCTTGTGTCTTTACTCTCTTTCTCTCACTCTTCTTCCCACTCGCAGTTTCTTTCTGTCTCACGAGGTCGTTTCACCATTTTTTTTCGTTTCGTCTCTGTATGTTCGCAGAAAATATATCGCCCATGTCCATGAGAAACTTCCCACCGTCCTTCTGGAACAGCCAGCATCCAGGTGACGTGTATGAGTATCCCACGGATCCCTGGCATCCCCATTACCCACAGTATCATCACAGGTGAGTCCCGACATTTAAATATATGCGCACCGCCGAAAAAAATCGTTTATCCGAACGAGATATCTGGATTGACATATTTTTTGTTATCGGTTTCCTTTCACATTTTGGCGACGATTGAATTTGTTTATTAAAATGAGTGTGATTTTTTTCTTCGTCATATTTTGGCTTTGATTTGAGCTTATTCTTTTCGTAATCGTTCAAGTTTCAAAACCGTTCTTGGTTCATCCGATTCCAATCATTTATCAATTTTTGCAGATTTTCAAAGTCAGAGTTCCAATCAAAATTCCATTTTTTTCGGCGATTTTCAAAGCGCTCTCGTTTGTACAAAAATTGCGTTATCGGATTGAAACAAAAAACGTTCTCTAACTTTAGTGGAAGCCTTCAAGAACGAAAAAGTGAATTAACAAATTTTTCGTGATTCTTTATAGAGCCGTACATGAATATCATCATCACAATATGGCGGCGGCGGGTTACGGTGGTCTTTTGCTCGGTGGTGCGAGAGGGCTCGGTCATCATACGTCGCATCACGCGGCACATCACGCACACGCAGCGGCTGCCTCGTACAAGGATTGGACGTCGGCGACGCCATCGCAATCCCTCGTGGACGCCACCGCGGCACCCCCGTATCCCCATGGCCCGTACGCACCCCTTTCCGGTGAGTGTTGGATCTGAGTTTGAAGAAAAAAATGTTATTCCTGTCATTTTATATTTTTATTATTCATTTCATTTATTTTTAGATTGGTTCATTTTGTCTATTCAATTTTCGCACTGACAAATTCTTCCGTCCGGCAAATGCCAATCGACGGATGATTTCCCAGAATCATCTCGAAGCTCGCCTGAGCCAACAGATTCCTCGAAATAATTCTCATTGATTGAGAATAAAAAGGTGTCCCATCTATTCTGGAATAATCCTTGACACCCGCGTGACTTGAAATTGATGTCGGTAATTCGACGTGTACGCGAACCGATGAGGAACCAGCAAACGCTGTGTCTCAATGCTCGTTCCTTCCCGTTGCCGAGTATGCTGACTCGTTTACCATTGCTTTTGCTACTGCTCGATTATACTCGGTCCGCTGGTTCGGGTCCCACGAGAATAGCGTTTTATACGGTGTTGCGAATGATACACCGCTTTCTCTGTATCGTATAATACGAACGGAGTCGCGACGATGGAGGAATATCCCAGAGGAAAGAGGTTGGTCTCGCACATGCTGCGGCAGATCGCGAGCGACGAGAATGCCGAGAAGATGGGGTTCTTAGCGACGGTAGAATGGCGCGCAGGTAGGGCAAGAAAGTCGGGCGGTCCCTCAGATCCCCGCAATTAATAAGAGCTTAATGGGGGTCTGAGAACGAGAGAGAGAAAGAGAGAGGGGGTGGGGGTCTCCGATAGCGGAGTCCTCAGCCTAGCGAGGAAGTTTCCTCTCACTCTCTCGCTCGTTCCTTTCTGTCGATGAAACGTTTACCCATCAAGCCCGCATTATACACGAGAGATCATTTCTTTCTATCTTTTTCCGTTGGTCTCTCGCTCCCACCAAAATGATCGCATCTCGCGACAAAAAGGCAACCGGAAAACGACGTTGACGGAAGGAGGGAGATAGAGAGTGAGAGAAGTCGTAAAACATTTCGCTCGCCACCGGAGTAAGCGTGGTTATGGAAGACATTCGCCAAAAAAAAAGTCGCTGAAAGGAGCAACCCTTTTTCGATGCCCCTTACACCCTAGTTCAGTCGTTTATTCCTTGTATTCTCGATGAATCGTCGTATCTATCGAATCATACAAGACACAGAAACACACGCAGGGGGGATCTCCCGAGTGGATTTTGGCATTTGGTATGTTTGAAAATGGATCAGGTGTCTTTGGTAACGACGCGGCATTTTTATTTCCTCGAGGGAGGCATTTAGGGTTCATGGGAATCAACAGGAGTGGCTTGCTTTACTCGGAGATTCAGTCAAAGCGAAAGAGGACTGAATAGTTTTTGATCCACTCCGAAGAGTATTTCAAATTAGCGGAAGACATCAAGGTGACGTTTTGCAAAATGTCTTTATTCATTCGAACAATTATGCCGAACATCATCCTCAGTGTTAGGGTCACTCAACGGATCGTCAGACAAAAATGACGTTCATGTTACAAGTGGAACTCTAATTTTCATTCTCCGATTACCGTTCTTGAAGGTGTCCTTCACAATAGTTCCGCTACATTTCCAATTGTTTTGATTCACTGTCAAGTTGAGTCATTCAATTGCCGCTGAAAAGAGGGAGCCAAGGGAAAAAGAGCGCCGAAAAGCATCAAAGTCGTTAAATATAATGTCCGGGAACACAAATTGCTAGAAGACCCTCGGGCCGCGATCGGCTCGTCGAATATTTATTCTCACCACGTGTGCGCTTGGCGGCAGAGGTGCCTGTAAAATAATAGCGTTATTTTCTTTTTCTAATAACCCCTTGATCCACGCATTCGTCGCTCTCCCTCGTCATCGACGATCCGGCCTTTGTATATAAATATGTGTATACGGAAAGTGATATCCTTTGTATGGATCTGACGCGTTGAAGGGAAGCCACAGCTATAACCGGTTGACGAAAGGTTCGAAAAAACTTGTTCACCACTGAGATACTGTCCTCCCTCTGGTGTCCCAACGAGTAGAATCTGCAGCCCAATGATTCAGATTCTAACTCAGATCTAGGATGCATCCAAAAAGTTCCGTCGAGCGACATCGGAGAAGTCAGAACACATCAGGACCCGGTAAAATCTTAGGTACAAGTCAGATATTCCACAGGCTATGGACATTAGAATTAGGGGGTAAATCCTCATTCTTGTGATTGCAATCAGTACCATCATCGTCTGTGGACATGGCTTACAGTCGGAGCGTAACGTGCACCAAGGCAGAGTGCATTTACCGGTTGAAGAGTGGGAACGAGAGCCAAAAAACAACCCAGTAAACGGAGCAAGGACTGCGCAACCCCCGGTCTACATCACCGGTTCATTGCGGGGGTACTTTTTCCCCTGGCTTCTCGTATCATCCCTTCTCCATAACCGCGTTCCTGTGCAGTTGCATTGTCCTCCTTCAATGTCGTCCTTGTTAATTCTCCCCTTTGTGCCTCCCCTGTGTCATCCAAAGATCGGCAACGCCCCGTCACAATGTCAGGCCACGCCTGTTTCGAGCTTGCAGCGGACGAACACGAGAATGAGAAAACACGCGAAACGCCCAACGGCTCGCACATCGAGGAAGTTCCGAGTCTCCCAGCACGCGAGATAAGACACGAGGTCACGCGATATCACGTGTCAAATATATCCCAAGCGTCTGATGGATATACATTCACGTTGCTGTTTTACGAGAGATTTTCGCAGTAACATCCTGTGGCTACGTACATTTCGTGATTTACAAATCGTTCTTACAATTGCCACACAATTCGTCGAATGTACGATGCAAAATTTCTCGTTCAGAGTTCAAAGTTCAAAGTTTCCACTTTGGTAGAGGGTGATCGGCAACCCCTCTTGAATTCATCGCCTTCTCGATGGCGTGCGGAGGGCTCCTGAATCGATAGTACGCCTGAAAGCTCTACCTTCCTCCTTTCGACATAGGCACCCTCATCATCATCCTTTTTCCAGACACCATGGCATATCTCGTTCCGTCTTGCAGCGATAATTTTGATGATGCCTGGCTCTGGCGCACGGAATACGACAGAAGGATCAGAAGGATTACTTCTTACTCCTAGGACTCGAATTCAAGAGCGGAATAAGAGCGGAATAAGGGCAGAATGAGAGCTCATTTCGCAAATGTACTCAGTATCAAAGAGATCACATCATTCTCTTGGGTGCAAGATCGGAGGATTGAAGAAACGAGCAGGCTCACCCGGAGGCAAACGGATCGCCACAACATCCGTCAGACCGGTCGTTGAGCAACGAGCGCACCGGAGCTAGACGCATTGCTCGAGCAGTGTGCAAGTATACGTACAATTTTCTACCATCAAACCCGGCGCTATGCCACGAACCGTCACCTTATAGCGCAGTAACCGTATAAACACGCTTGCCGATTGAGTGCCGCCGTTTCTCGCGACAACGATTCGCGTCCAAACGGGTTCTTCAAGAATTTGCTTAGAGGAATGCCGACAACGTATTTTGCCCGTGGTGCGGTATCAACGATACAGCGACTGGGTCTGTCGGTAGAGCACACGCCAACGGAGCAGTTATTCCGTCATTCCCCGAGCATCGGCTACTGTTTTACGCCATCTTCCACCATCGTTTACTCGCATATTTCGTCATCGGTTCTCTTTGTTTTTCAATCGCCTTCAGGAAGATACGCAGAATAATTCCAGGAACTCTCCAGACGGACAACGAATGATTGCTTCATTGATCCATTTTGTCCGAATTCGTTCATTCAATCCCTGAATCCAATCAAAGATACGTGACATTGAGACACTTTGGGAAAGGTCTTCATCAGCTTTCTCAGAGATGAGAAATGATGTCCTGAATTTTGCAAGTCCAAAATACTTCCTCCAACCGCCACCGGGAAACTGGAGGCACAATGTTCTCGCGCTGATATTGAATTGGTCGAATCGTTGAGACTCTTTAATTTTAAATGGCCTCGTCTATCATGTCCGACGATGCTGGTGCGCATATGCGCAAAAGCGATCTCTCGTACAGAATCCCGTTTATAGGTACATGATAGAACGCGAAGACGCGAACACGAGGAGGGATCCGCTATACCCGGGCTTACAGTTTTCTCAGCCGGTAATTATGTAATTGCGTAAATTAACCTGGAACGGGCATAAATTGGCGAACGCTTAAGCGCCATTAAGAAAAATAAATCGCAATTACGAAATGACAACGACAACGATGACGACGATCAACATCGTCGGAGTCTTCGGACACTGCGTAGATGGTCAACGCCTCTCCTCTACGCAAAGTTCACTCTTTGGTAATTATCGGCACCTCCTGTTTACTCTGACTTGAAACACACGAGGATAGCTCTCGTTTTTCCCCATCGTCCCCGGTGGAGTAATTACTTTTCCACATATGTTCGTTCCCTTTATAAACACGCTCTGACGAAGACGAAGCCCCGGATAAATTCAATTTGACGCAGATACGTTATGAATAATGTATTGAATCTTACAAGATCTTACATGATTCTGAGTGACATTTGCCGGATCCAACCGCTGGGCAACTGCATTTATTTTGAGTTTTCTTTGGAATTTTTACCTATGAAACTCGTGTGAACGATAAATATGTTCGAGATTCGATTTCAAGTGTCACAATTCTTGTTTCTGAGACTTCGAACCGCGTTCCTCTCTGTTTCAGATTATCTCTGACCAAATTAAGCTTCGGATAGCTCATCGAGTCATCCGGTTGTCCTAACAGGGGTGAATTCACATTCCTCAATGCTTCTACGATGTATCAACGAGTTTGTTGTGTATTTGCATCGAATAGCATACCGTCCTCGGGTTCTGGCACGTGCCACGAAAATGGCGTCGCGACTGACGTCACGCGATTCGCTCTAGACACATCGAAATACATCGAACGCGAGCTGAATGATGAAAAGAGTTGAATTTGTGGTAGGTTTGCGTGTGTGTAAGTAGCATGTTACAATGCTTTGGTGAAACGAGAGTGAGCGAGACGAGGAAAGGAGATGGAAATCCACCGGGCTTCTCTGTAGCACCGTGGATGGTCAATGGCGTCTCTCGATTGGTCAGTTTGCCGAATGGAGGGAGTGGTCGCTAACCGTGACCAGGCCGTGGCTACATCGATCTCTCAGGGGACGAAGCTTCTGCTTTCTCACTCTGATTTTCGTTCTGGTAGAGTTTGCTTTGAAACACACACAGCGTCGACCACGATTATTCCCTATTTGCTCACCAAATTCGCAATTTCATTGACTCGAAAAATTTGTCAGGACAATTCGCTTGCATTTTACGTCAAATTAGCGTGGGAATAAGTTGAGCATTTAACTTAATTTGGAGCTGGAACAATCGAAATTTTGTATCGAGTACTCATAGTTTGGTTCAGTATAAGAGTGTTCCGATAAAATTTCTGTATAAATCGAAATGTTGAGAGCCAGCTCCGGGTCAAATTATTTTTTTTTGGGAAAACCGATAATCTGATCTTCTTTTCTCAAAATTTCAAGGGTTGCAGTTGAGACATCGAATATTCCGTACGAACTCTCATAGTCTGAATTTAAATATCATTCCTATCGGTCTAAGCGTTTTCTTGGTTCACTCTCTTACGGGACAAATTATTCGTGACATCAATTTAATATCGGACACGAAGTTTCGAAATTTTGCGCGAAGCGAACAGCGATCGGTTTCGAAAGATTTAGAGACTTAATTTTCCATGAATGGATCTTTGGAGCGCCGGTTAGGTGTATTCGCTTCCCCTCGTACAGAGTTTTCATTTGGCCTGAGGGATGCTCGACGAAATTATCCAGTGAGACTGGGGCTGCCGCTGAAACACGTACAAGAAGAGAAGGGTCCTTTCCTTCAACCGTGCACGCTCACCGCTTTGGGTTTATTGGATTCCAGTCTCGACGAGGAGCTCATACAGGGTCTGACCCCATCATTGATGAGGGTCATCACAATGTGCCGCTACTGGGCTAAAACTCCTCGGCGCTCTCGAACTTTTCGTACTCGAGAACCCAGCGCTGCACATTGGCAAGGGTGGATTTTCACTCACCCCTTGTCAATACTCGAATGAGTCTTTTTTTTAAAACCTCTTTGCACATTTCCTCATCGATGGGCAATAGCTTTAATTCAATCGCGATATTTAACTTTTTAGTATCTACCAAATTAATTCTTTCATTTTCCTTTGTCTCAATTCTTAATTTCCTTTGTATTAATTGCACAAATCAATTCCAGAAGAAAATTTCGTCGACTTTTTCGTGTATATATTTCATCCAGAAAAATTCAGTTGGGAATATAAAATCTTGAGATGCAGAATTTCCGCTAGAAAAACTGATGAGAATGGAAATTGTTTTTGCGGATCTCTACATTCCTCGTCTCGAAGAGTTCCCCTACCTTGAATGCTTTCTCGTATCCCGAATCTTTTGCGCGTCTCACCGCCAGAGGGGGATATCATCCTTTGATCCAAATACGTCGAATAATACCATATTTCCCCATTCCGTATAATTCATAAGCGAGCTTTTGAATCCGCAAACTGGTCTCTGCTTTTCCCATTGCAATTCGCTTCTCTGTATCTCGTCTTTGTAAGGTTGTCCCTTGAAGTCTATGTCTTTCCTCAAGATATCTCTCTGATGTCAGGACCAAAGAGATCGCCCGTTGAATCGCCAAAATATTCCGAATTTTTCATAATATAAAATCCACTATTGCTCATCCCCTATCGTACAACGCTGGCGCATCATTGATCAACGATTATTGCCATAATCTTCGTGCGACATCGGTCTCTCGATTTCACATTTATCCCGAAATATCGAGCGGGTGAATCATCGGAGCTTCTCATGATAAATTAATAATGATACGTGACGAGATTAGTGAATTTCGCGTGGTTCGATTTAGGGGAGGACGTGTGTTATGAATACGAAGGAGAAACTGATAGTCAACGATCATATATCTGACCCGTCAGCCAAAAACGGCAATATAATGTCTGCACCGACGACAAATATGTGAAAGCATTAGGGCAAAACTAGGGTTGAGGGTGTTCCGTGCCATTGCTTGCTCTCCTCTGCTCCCACATATATACTTATACATAGCTTTTACGATTTACACCGAGGGATAAACCCCCAGACAGTGTGTACGCGAAATGGGGTGTGTCTCGGCTAACCCGGACAATATTGCCACTATTTGCCGAGTCACGGAGTCATGCAACCCTACAATACCCACTGCACAATGTGTTATATACATATATATGTATAAATGGTTTTACAGTGGACGAGCGGAAGATTTTGTCTGGTCCGAGGGGTTAAGCCACCCTGTAAAAAGATTAACGTCTATGATCTCCGAAATCCAAAGAGCTTTGAGTTGGAAAAATGAGTGTATCTTCAAAATAATTGAGAGACTCGGTAAAACGACTCATTGTCCAAAGTCTTGCAACATTTTTTCAAACTATTTCAGCTTACCATCGCTTATTTATGATTTATCATTTATTTTAACTCCATTTTGATGATTCGAGCAATGTCTTAGCTAATTTTAACTCATTTCCACCCGCTGAAACTCAACATAATTTAGTTGATTTATTTTTAGTATATTTATTTTTAGCTATTTGTTACAATGTCTCTTAACTTATTTTTGCTCATCCAGACTCATTACAATTCTATGCAACTAATTAAAAATTTCAACATTAAGAAGGACAGTAAAAAAAAAGTTGTTTTTTGCCTCGTCGAGATTCTTTGAAGAAAAATTCAAAATAAAATTTTCCGATCGATTATACGAATTTGCAAACAATCGATGATTTTGTCGAATAGAAATTTCGATCAAGCGCGAAATTCGATAGTATCCGCCATTCTTCGACATATCGTCCCCTTTCTCGTGGCGCGTCTCGTATCCATTTCGGTATAATTTGTCGGCATCCCTTTCGTACGATGAGATATATATCTGCCAACGCTTGTATATCGCGTCTGCGCGATCCTTTTCCGGCTCACTGGAGTTTCCATCAAATAACACTTCTCGCTTTACGCACCCGCGCCCCTGTTCACTTACATCGATACACGCGTGTATAAAATAATACACACACACACACACATATATATATATATATATATATATATATATATATATATATATATATATATATATATATATATGGGGCATTCCACGCCAAATCGACCACTTTAGAGCTCGACCCTTTTCGATTTGGCTGAAAAGTTTTTATTTTTTTTTACCCCATCGAAAACATTTTTCAGAATTTTTTCAAATTTTTACACCCAGCCGATAAAAAGTTATAAATTTTTCAAAAAAAATTGCTTTTCATTTTTCAAATAGCTATAACTTTTTATCAGCTGGGTGTAAAAAGTTGAAAAAATTCTGAAAAATGTTTTTGATAGGGTAAAAAAAGATAAAAAAGTTTCAGCGAAATCGAAAAGGGTCGGGTTCTAAAGTGGTCGATTTGGCGTGGAATGCCCCAAACATAATATATATATATATGCTCTCTTGTTTTGATGTCATCTTACGATAAGGTCTTTCGTCGATCGCCAACGATCTCGATAAAATTCACATTCACAAAGCTCCTCCCAATGATTTGACGATTCGCAATGGAAAGAAAGTCCCAAGCTGGGATTATACTTTGCTCATTGCATCGCATCGACGATTACAGCCTTTTCTTTTTACAACACCAATAAACGCTCTTTAGTTTGGCTCAAGAGTGACTCGAAAAAGCAGGTAGAAAACGTGAGGACACACGCCGACACGTGTTCGATAAAACGAACGATCTTGGTGAACGTCAACGATTGTGAGCGTTCAAACACGTGTTGACACACTCGTATGGAGATATATATCGGGATGCTTGGGAAAAGGAACTCTTTTTTGAGTACTTTTTCGGTGACGGATAGCTTTTGCATCACTGGAAGCTCTGTACGATTTTTTTTTAATTTCATCTCACTTCAACTCATTTTTAGGGGCGTAGATCCGACCATACGAATTTCGTTCTCAGCCGATGCATTTATGTCTTTTTGGATTTAATTTTACGATCTACGCACGACCATTCACAAATTTTTAGGACAGGTAAGACACGTGCCGCCACGTGTTTTTACTGCGGGATCCTTGAACACATTCACCATCGATAAGCTTCAAAAGCTTTTTTCCATCCTCCTCACGGATCGCGGATCTCTTTGAACAGTTGTAAGAGTATAATTTCTACTCTCGTGAATTTACGTTGTCATTTTCTTTTTTTTATATTTCTCATTTCTCTTTTTCAATATCTATTTTTGAAATATTTGAATTATATGATAATATTTTGATATTAAAAAAATCAGAAATCTTTTGATCAATTAATTTTTCTTCAACAATTTTAGTTAAGAAAATCATCGGGAGTCCTTGATATCAGCGATACATTATCCGGTAAATTTTGGGTCGCGGAATTGTTGTTAAAATTTAGAATAAATATTTTTCACCTCATTTTCAATTATCTTCATTTCAGGTCCAAAAACTGAGTCGATTTTCGATTCTAAAAATTTTTTAGTACCCATACAAAAATTTGTTGGCTCGAAGATCGATGGAAAAAGTCTTTTTATTATTACTCACCATGTGTATGAGAATAATTTTAACGCTTGCTTGAGGCCGGCGCACGCATCGATAGAGATCAATGCCGAGATAAAATTTTAGATGCGAGAAACGTGAAGCGAACACTCGTACGATGATCGACCAGCGTATCGAGATCTCAACTGTTCGATCATAGCTGACGTCGTGGACCCTTAAACCACCTTTGTACGTCTATGAAATTACTGAAAGACAAAAGTTCCTGAGTCTCATCATTCTATCCGCTAAGGGGAATCGATTACGCCCTTTTTGAATCTATAATAGATACACAGTACGCAGTGACCAAGATGTTTGATTCTCAGGCTCCCGGTGAGAATATCTCTCGTGGTCGATGTTAACGAATCGAAAGTAGCCGACCTGTGTGCTCAAAAAAAAAAAAAAAACCAGCAATCTTTTCGGCTGCTTGTCCCGTGTCGCTCAGCGGGCGCCATCACCGAATCCGCACCCTCGCATCACTCAAAATTCTCATTCTCCACGTTATTATATTCATCTGACTCTGGATATACGTATTAAATTTTGATTTTCAATCATAGACCATCAATGGTTCGCGTCTAGAATCTTTCAAAGTGATCGCGCTATTATTATTATGATTATTATTATTATTATATTACATGCAATATAATATATTATATTATAATATATTCATATAAAATATCAATCCACTTCGCATATTGAGGCAGTATTCTGATCTAGAGACATACATTTTGAGCGTTTTGTCAAGCTCGATTAAAAAAAAAAAAAAATACTTCGACCATTCTTTTTTTACAATATATTTATTAATATTTTGCCAATAAACAAACAAATTTGCGAGAAAAAAAATGAAAATTAAAGAAGTTATAAGTTATTGGGGCTAATAAAGGGGGTGTGCTGGCTGACACAATTCCAACCTTTCTAGTCATTCGATACAAATTGAAAAAAAAAAATTTTGTTAATAAGAATGTCGTTGTAGCCCCTACCTCAGAGAAAACTAAAAAAAAAAATCGCAATATGGCGGATGTCTGGACAAAAAAAGGCGTTTTTCGACTCTTTTTTTTCAGTTTTTAATTTTTTTACAATCCTAAAAACAATCATTTTTATACAAAAGCGGTAGGGGCGATTGAGCGTTATATATTGATGATTAATAAAAAATTTGAAGTACATCGGTTGAGTAAAACTTGAAATATCATGTCAGCCGTGTTGAAAAAAGTAGTTTTGAGAAAAGTCTTTAGTCCGATTTGGTTCGACGTGAGGGGCGTACTTACTGCGTCAGTAAAATAGCTATAACTCCCTAAATTGTTGGAATTTAAAAAATTTCCTTTCGAGGATATATTCATAAAGGAACTTTAAGAATATGCAAAAAATTAAGATTTTTTCAAAGTTCTAGACCACAATACCGCCTTAAAGTGATCTAATAGATCACGCCATCGTTATTATTATAATAATTGTTATTTCATGCAATATAATATATATTATATATTATATATTATAATATAATATTACCATAAAATATCGATCCATCTCGCATGAATAATCTGAAGGACCGCTACAATTATTTTTGCTCTCAATGTGTTTCAGGCCTGGATCCTCAGGTTCAGGATTCTAAGGATCTCTACTGGTTCTAGGATCGAGAATCTAACGGCGATAAAATTGCCCGTACGAAGACTTTGTTATTATTATATCGTTGAAATTATAATATACACGACGAGAGAAGGGAAGAAAGAAAAGAGGCAACACGTTATGACGTTTTTTTCGAAAAATCTCGCAAAATTTGTGTAAAAAAAATGAGAGAGGGAAGAAAAATTGTTATTTCGGTGAATTCAACGTGATGCGAGACGCGAAAGAGAGATCGCCCTCCAGGTGAATTGTATATAGTGTTACCTAAATATCATAAGAAAACCTACTATTAGAGATTAAAGACAAAATAAAATTAAAGTATTAGCCGGTACGGTATATGTGTACATGTATCTGTATGTATATATGATATAGAGGCAGAGGGAGAGTAGGGCGACTTAGATATCTTTATTATGGTGATTACAGAAATTCGACGCTGATAAAGAGATCTCTGGTTCATCCACGTTTAGCGTTTAATAGGCTATATTATTAGTCACACACGCACACGTATGTATATATACTACTATATGGATACATATGTATATATATATATATATATATATATATATATATATATATTATTGTGTATAGAATTTTTAAATGCCCGACGCGAGTTCACTGTGAAAAATGTAGTGGAAATTGGATAGATCAAAATTGCATATATCGAAATTCATCACGACGCGGTGATAAAGAAATTTAAAAAAAAGATTACCCTGGTGAACGTGCGGACATCCGAGAGAGAAGTATTTATTGACCAATGACCTTGCCATACTATTAATCTTTACACACTATTGTAACATAAATATCGAGCGCCGTGATTAAACGTGAAAAAAAAGAAAGAAAATTTTCTTCCACGTTCCATATCCTATCTAACAACAGTTTTATTCCAGCACCCGATTGTGTCACCTGAAAATTTGGAATATCCATTATCAAACGTCTCTTTCAGGAATCATTTGTTTCAAGTAGTTTTGTTCAATAGTTGAAAAAAAAATAGGTAAGTCAGAAGTTTGGAATCACATTACTGTTTTGTCCGATCTAATTTTCTTTAATCAGTAGTTAATATTTTATTTTTAATTTTGAATTTTGGGATTTCCAGTGCTCGACATCCAGCTTTTGCTTCTTAGATGTATTTTGTGATTTCTACATGTAGAGTTGGTTCAATTAACCCACACTCGGCGAATTTATAGTAATTCACTTCCGCCCCTATCCCGCGGGTAATTAAATCGAGCGTTTAATGAGACTACGCTTAATTACATTTGCCATCAGAGTCGAGTAGGAATTAAAGTTCTGGGATCTTCAGCCACGTATATATATCTAATATATATATCCAGTATCTATATAAATAGCTCCAAAGTTTTGAACCGACGAAAAACTTTCAATCAATTCACCGACCCCTTCCCAAGTATAACGAGGCAAGGAACCTTTTTTTTTCAATTTTCAATTAAAAGTAATATAAAAATAAATAGTCTGAATTGGCAAAACTTCTTGTCGGAGTTTCTTGATAAAAACAATTAATATTTCATTAATATTTTGAGACCGTAAAAAAATTCATTTTTCATCAATTTAATTTTGACCGCAGGAAAGAGTTAATTTATATTGTTCTCTCAATCGTGTCTTCGAAATTTCCGGAGTCGCCTTTACAATTAGTGTAAGATGTAATGGACATCTGGATGAAGTACTCTGATGGGATCTCATGATGCGGAAGGATCGATCAGTTCCAAATATAACAGACAGATTTTTTTTCTTCTCTCTTCACACATTACATCGGTCACACGTGTTTCTCCAGAAGACCAATAGGTCGTATGAATTTTTTCAAAGAGCCACATGGGCCACGAGCCCATAAGGATAAAAAACCATCAAACTTCCATGGAAATAGAGTATGTGAGAAATATACCGAAAATATATCACGAATGTATAGAATATATTTCGTCCTAAGAGTTAAGTATTTCGTATATTCCCAATATATTTAAAATATACTTTAAATATATTTGAACATTGCAAATATATTTAAAATATATCTAGAGTATGCTGGAAACATATTTTCCATTTACATACGTATAAACGTTTCAAAAATAAAATACGTGGGATATTTTCTGCATCTGTTTTACTTCCATGTGAGTTTCAACTTTACAAGTTATAAGATCAACAACAAAAAACTCTACCAGAAAATAGTCCACCAAACACTTCTTCAAGTTTTAAATTTTTGACAATTCTCTCGCTCTGTCCTTCCAGATCTTGGGAAAGTTCGACAAACCTCGGATGGCTCACACGACCACATTTTTTAAAATCCTTTTTTTTCTCTCTCAGTCTCTGACGTTTGGAAAATTTATGTCACTGGCCCACAATTTCGCCGGGGTTACGGATAAAAGGGACGACGAAGGATGGACCTTTCAACACATAAGCACGCTCATTAAAAAAAAAAATCAAACGCCGAACAAGGGGCGCAACTTTGACAAATTTTCACCTAAATTTTTTTTACTTCCGTCCTTCTGTTTGTCAGGCCTCGATTTACATAGATAGAAGGACTGGAATTGAGCTCGGCGAAGAGCAGGTCAATTTCCAAATATTTTTCATTTTGATGATGATAATTCTATCGATTCTATCCTCGGGATCGCATGATATATAAATATTTGGATAATTAATATTGAATAATTTGTGTCCTCGTGAATTATCGGAAATCTTAAATTACATATGATGACATTAGTATTTAATTAATGTGAGACAAAATCAAATATCGATATTTCTTCGATAATTTCCTTTGCCCGAATCGGTAGCCGGGCCATTAAATCGGCCCGAAAAGTTATCTATACTGCCAAAATGGATTATCCGAAGAGTGATACGTTTTTTTTTTACCATTGATGCTGTGATAAGGGCGAAAAAATGGGAAGAAGCTGCAGCGAAAGAAGAACCGGTGAAAGATTTAATGGGCAGAGCAGGGGGTTTTCTTACGGGGGGGGGGGGGGGAGGCTCAATTTTCTCTCTATCTATTTACCCCTGTCACCCTCTTATAATTATGAAGATATCTTTCTATTCTCCATCGTCCCCATGTTCAAACATTCCTATATCTGTCTTCGTGAAAACTTTTTCGTCTTTTACTCAAAAAATTAATTTATCAATATGAGTGTGATGAATTATTGAAAAATTCAAAAAAGGCAATTTCTCCCTCATTCTCTCTGGTTCCGCTCTTCTATCGTCGGGCATAAATCAGTCTGTTCGTTCTTTCACAGTCACTTTTAATATGATTTGTGTGTTCCAACACCGGGCTCACTCTCTCTTCGTTTAAGCTTGAATATGTGTACCCCTGATTATTACGCAATCACGCATGTGTGCTGTAATACTTTTATGATAAAGTGTGAGTGGAAAACCCGTCTCTGGGAGAAGAAACGAGCACGTGAGAGCCACATGCAGTCTCGATCTTTCCTGGCCCTCTACATATCGTGCTCTGTATTAAAAGAATCACAAAATATAAAAAAAATATAATTATAAACCTACGGAGAGAGTATGGCACGAGAAGAGAGTCCGTTTGTGAGAAGAAGAGCGAGGGAAGTGGGGTGAAGAGGGAGGGCAGACTCGTAGACTTCCTGGCTCTCATTCAACCCCTGCCCAACCCCCTTGAGCATCCAACTCTCGTTCTCTCGGATCTTGAGGAATTCCAACGACGAAATTTCTGGCTCCTTCAAGGAGGAAGATATGAGAAAAAGGGAGAAAGACAAAGAACAAAAAAGTCAAAGACAAAAAAGAGGTTGGAAAATCGCCGTCCGCGATACCAGACGCGCAAAGACCGGAAGCTGTAAAATAAGCTCCGTGCGAATTTTAATTTTGAATCATTTCAATTATTTCAAAGAAAAATTTATATACGTTGAACTTTCGCCTCATTCGTGTTTTGTCTCGTTGAGGTTCTGCCTCATTTATGTTTTGCCTCATTCGTGTTTTTTAGCACATTCTTTCTCCTCTGTGTCTTTCTTTGTTTACATTTCTCTCATTTTTATTTATGAACAGTACAAATATATATCATTAAGCCCTTCGAGCCTGAGCACTTGTCAATTTTATTTCATGGCACGCCGAAAAATTAAGGGATGATAAATACACCCTCTTGAACGTGCCCCAGTGATCAAATATCGAACACGTGGGCCAGGGGTGTGCATGTGTGGCTGGAAATACAACCCTCGAGACAGGTTTTCGATGGAGTCAAAGTGGAACCCTTGAGCCTACTTACAGAGGGTAGAATATATATTGAGGTGATGTGAAAAAAAACTTTATTCTCTCTCGTCTGAATGGGGGTTCAGTATTCCCTCATGCATATTAAATATTGCCTTCATTCAAGATTAAAAAATTATGAATCAAACGTTAAAAAAAAAATACCTGAAAATTTCTTGATCAAATATTTTAGTAATTTCTGAAGTTCAAATCAACGAGAAAAACTATTTAATTCTTGGTACATGAATTTTTCGCTCCAAATTCAAAAATCAATGTTTCTGCATCCCCCTGATGTATAAATATGTATCTATGGATTTAAGAAACGAGGAGATGAGTTTCTACGAGAGGCGGAGTTCGAGCTTATGCATACTGCAAACTTCCCTGAATGACTGTGAAAATAACAAACAAAAGGACAAGGGAGAGATCGGCAAATGGTCGAACCGTGAATATGAATCTCAATTTGACTTTACACGGTGTCCAATGGGCTGGGGCGTGTGGATATAATGTACCATTATATGGAACGACATACATTATATTTCCGACTCGTTTGTCACGTAAGAGAGACAATGGTCGAGATAGAAGGAAAAAATCCACACGTGCAGTGTCGAGACTCGCATGGTTAATCGAATAACTGGATCACTCGTTGAGGGGAGAGCCTGAATTGAATCGCTAAAAAAAGTGCAATATCTCTGATTTTACTTTATCGTTTCATTGGGATATTTTATTGCAAAAAAAAATATTTATCGTCCGCATAAAATATTATAAAACGTTTAGAGAGCCAAAAAAACTTGATATGAATTTTCAATATTAATATTTAATTCAGTTGAATATTTTTAATATTTGATTGTTTTTCCACATTTTCATGCAATTTATTATCGAATCGAACGTCTCAAAAACAAATTTCTAATTTACATTTAGCTTATCGAGAGTCGAGGATAATCATTGAGAAAAATTGTCCGACAAGTGTAATCGAGTATTCGTATAGATCGATTTTGTATATCCAGGCTGGACTAAGCGTCGGCTATCTTTTCTTTCTTGATGACACAGTGACGCCGCATGCTCTTCGACAAAGGACGAGAATGAAAAAAAAAGTCTAGGAATGCAGGCCTCGGGCATATTTCGGCGGTGTCACCTCCACTCAGAGGTCCCACGAGAGTCCCCGTCGATGTCTCTCGACCAAAATCCCGAACCTCATCTCTCTCTCTCTTTTGGTTTTCTCTGTCTTCCTTTCTCATTCTTGGCGCTTCTCGTCTAGTTCTTCTTTCATTTATCTCGTTCTCTTTTCTGATCTTTTAACCACGTCATCTAGAAATCCTTCGGTCCTTTTTCTCTTTTTTTTTGCACAATACTCCTTCTCCTCTCCTTTGCTTCCTCATAAAAGAAGCCCAATTTAATTCCAGAAATGGTGAAGAAAAAAATAAGGAGGTCAGATGAACATTTCTAATTTGCACAAACTTTTCATATTTCTTCGAAATTATTTGAAACTTCATAAAATCTCTTGTATTTTTTTTAATACAATTACAAAATCTACAACGTCTCGACGCTTTTCCACCCCCTATCGACGGCAGCCTCTCCCTTGTATTTATAACGGTAGGGGATGACAAAATTTTCTAAAGAAGGGGAACTCATAACTAGGACCAACGACGACAATTATCCAAAAGAGAGAGAGAGAGAGAGAGTCATGACGCGTCGATCAAAATAAGGGATGATGGAGGTGAGCAAAAAAAAGCCATCTAGGAGGTCGGCGATTTTTCCCCTCCAAGTTAGCGGGAAAACACGTGCCACTCTTTTCTCTCTTCCATAACGTACCAAGTTACACATGGGGTAAAACAAAATGGAGAAATTCGGGTATTGACACGTGAAGAGTGACGTCACTTACACCCTTGTGAGTTTTAGCATAGAATATATGTATGACGCGCCATAAAAATCAGGCTTTGATGTTTCTTCCATTTGTACTCACTGTTCCGATAATAAATGCACAAATAAATTACACGAGCCAGTGGAAAAAGTTGCTGATGTATATAATATGGTAGTCGCGGTGCAAATTTCTTCGATTCGACATACAAGTGAGAGGGTGGTGGTGGTGCTGCTGAAAAGTAGCTGAGCACTCGTTCGACACCTGCCTGTTTCTGGCTACCAATTAGTCGGATTGGTATCCCGTCCGGATAATCAATCACCAATGTATATGCCCAGACGAATGGATATGTAGGGGAAAACGGGGCAAATCGGCCACCCCAAGGGTATAGAATTGCTAGAAAACCACCCATACAGTAAGAGCATTGCAAACGCACTGTCATCTCAAAACAAAATTTACAACGGTTTTATTTCCCTTTTTTTTCTTCAATCGGACCGTAATCGAATCGGGTCACCAAAATCGCTGTTATTTATTTTCTAGATAGAATTGCGACTTGGGCATGAGCTCATTCTCTTCATAATCGTTTGAGCTTCAAAACGCCGCTCGGTTCAGCCGAATCTGATCATTTTTAGATTTTTCGCAGATTTTTAAAGTCAGACTGATCATCAATTTTTGCAAACTTTTAAAAGTTTATTTTGAGATTTCCGGGAATGGGCCAAACATAAGCTGATTTTTTTAAAATCGTTATAAAACCATATTTTATCAAAAAATTGACCGGTGATTTCGAATTGCGTGAGGTTTCTGTCGAAAAATATTTATTCGTGAGGAAATATGAAAAATTGTAATACTTGAAAAAGACGGGGGTGGGACAATAAAATATTGTAGAAAATCTCAAAATAATTAAACTGAATCGCAATGAATTAAAAATACGATAAAAAAATCATAGACAACACGAGAGAAAATAATATAGCATAACGTGAAAGATTCGAATAGGATTTTTCAAAAATCAATATGCTACCCTTTCTATCATTGAATGAACGAAGACCACGAGGTGGAAGATCCTGAACAGTTTACGACGAGAAGCTGAAGAGACGCCATGGGGCAAACGCCCCTGGAATGTCTTCATTAAAATACCGAGTCTCATCATTTATGCAGAGCAAAAACACAACGAGGTGAGTGTCTCTCGCGGTGGCGGCAAATGGCGTTTCTCGGTCATCTCATCGAATCGACGAGGATGATGAAAAAGAGGACAAACAAAAATGGACCAAGAATATAAAAGCTCCATAATATTTTTCTCGCATTGTCTGAATAACAAAAAGAAAAAAGATTTAAAAAATTTCACTCGTTTTTCGACAATTTTTCAATTTTTTTTACTCGACTTTCATCAAGATTGATAATGATCAATCCCGAAATATTTTTCTCGCTCTAATTTTAATTATACAAAAAGTGATAAGTACATTTGCAATCAATAATCCGGCCGATAAAACACTCATCAGTCATGCGTTCGTGTGTGAATATTATCGAATAAATAAAAAAAAGAAAAAAAAAACACAAAAATGTGCTTTTGTAATTACGAATTTTTTTTGTAAAACAATAAATGCAAATTTGTGAAATGTGCCAAAAGAGCCGATTCCGCGTTCAACAAAAATATGTCCTTTGAATAATTTGATTTTTTGAAAAATAATTCATTCTAAAAAATGCGAAAAAAAACATATATTTTCGTGAAAAATAATGTTTTCCCAGTCGCATTTACGAATAAATCATCGTGACATGAATTTCGAATATAATCATCCTAAATATAGGGAAGAATATATTTTCCACCCCATTAAATTATTAGCGATGAATGTACGACAACGACGAAATGGGGCGACGATTTTTTAAAAAACATCTCGGGCCTGGCGTTACGCGTCGCGCTTTGACACCTGATCAAACAATTATAGCTCGGGGTTATCGCACTTATTAGTCGCAAAATCGACATATGGGGTATTCCATGCGTAGCAAGACAGGTTTTGGCCGCGGGTCTCAAAAATTTTCGTCCGTTAATATATCATTTTCTTATATCATATAAAAACATTTCCATGTAGTTATGAACCCCAATTGAGATTTTATTTTAGTTAAGTCCTAATTGAAAAATAAAAATATAAAATATATTGTGTCCTTACCTTCAGTTGTGTACCTTTAATTAAGTGTCAATACAGCCGAAATTGAATCTGATCAGCGCTTTTTAACCATAAAAAAGCGATCTTTTCAATAAAGCTAATAGAACATTAATCCGACATGTAAAGAAAAATGTATAGCCAAAAAACGGAGAAAAAACCCGTTTTTATTTTTTTTGCCCTCAGGGTCTACTGAATTTTATCAAAAATTTTACTGAACATAGTTCAACACGTGAGAAACGTTCGGTAAAATTTTCGAACTCGATGATTCTTTTCAATAAGTAATCGATGATTCTTCACTCCGATAAGTTGTACAATTAAATATTCTCATTCCATCGAATAATTGCGGAAAACAAAACCAGTGTGCGTCTGAATTCTCGACTAGCATGATCTCAAAAGTGTCAAATATCTATCAATGTATTTTTCTCACAAAATTTATCGTGTCATCATATTGTAGAATGTTATCTGTTATTCCAATTTAAAAAATCAAAAATACGTCTTCGAAGAAAACAGTATATTTATATTATCATTATTTATCGAACTGTACAAAACGCCCAATATTAGAGAAAATCGATAGTTGAAACTTGAGACTCGAAACCTTTGACTTCAAGCTCGGTACTTGGTTTCTTATTTGCAGGATATATCAATGATTGGTAATTTAACGATCGAGCATCGATTCTTCTCCCAATCCCATGGCTCGTTTCGTATTTACTTCGTCATCGAGCATATTACACGCTCAGCAATAATATAACAAATTCAAGTTAGACGTCTTTCTCGGCGGTCGAGGAACCAATACACCGACCCGCGTCTTCGTCGTCGGACCCCACGCGAGTTCGACATTGCTATCCCACGAGGCTCGATATTTATGACTGTTGAAATGAACCTGTGAAGGAACGAGAGACAAAAGATGTAATTTACGGAGACAGTAAGATAAAGAAATAGACACCAAAATTATGAATATTTTGTATAAAATTCATCGAGATTTTTTGCATGAAAAAGATTATTTTTGCAATGTCAGAGTATGCATCAAAACGCCATCAACGTTTCAAGTAGTCGTTCTGTCATGAGCAAAAAAATTATCATTTATTAATTCAGCCCTTAAAAATATTTGGAAGGATCTTCGCGAGCTTTCGCGTAAATCTTTTTAAGTTTTGCATTCCCATCGGTGGAAGTCTCAAAGTGCCTTCAAATTGACTCTACCGATTCTGCATCTTTTTACAAGCTTTTATTTAGCTTCACCTGTCCCGGTGTCTGTCTGTCTGTAATCAAATCTTGCAAGTTAAATTTGACCCACTTCCCGGTTTCCGATTAAGTTAAAATTTGTCATGCATATGCAAATCGGCTGACAATGCAATATAATCACAAAAAATTTGCAAATTTTTTTATTAAAAATTGCTTGAAAATTGTTTCGCATAATTTTTTGCCTGAGATAACCTGAGATAACTGCAACATTTCTCTACGAAAATTCTGCACAACAGTCTCTTTCTAAAAAATTTGGTGAAAAAATTTATTTGCATAAATTTTACAGAAAAATGTTGCAAATTAATTGTGTGAAACAATTTTGTCTAACAAATTTTGCGAAACTTTTTGTTTGCAAAAAATTATGGGAAACTAGATATAAATGACTAAACTAGTTATTTATCATCATAAATACGAAAAAGTAAAAAATAAATAAACGAAAAAAAAAATTTTAAACAAGCTTTTATCAGTTGTGAATAAAAAATAACTGAAATGTTTAAAATATTTTTTTTCCGATTGGAAATAAGTTTTCAAATACAAGCGTGTTACATTTTAACAGCAAGAGAAAAAAGAGGGTGTAACACGCTTTTATTTGAAAACTTATTTCCAATCGGAATAAAATTATTTTGAACTTTTCAGTTATTTTTTATTAACAACTGATAAAAGCTTGTTTAAAAAAAATTGTTTTTTTCTCGTTTTCACAAATATTTTCGTAGTTGAACTTTGACTCGGATACACATGTGGATAAACTCGACGACGGAGCCTCAGCAACCACTCCAAGGAGACGCGTCGTCGTGGTCATCGATGAAGACACTCTCGAACAAGGATCAGGGAAAACTGAGATGCAACGGGGTTCCCCACCGTGCGAGGAGAATCCTCGTATCACCGATCAACAAAATCAATATAAAGATCGTAGATTTTTTTTAACCCTCGGAAGGGATTGAGGAGTGATTAGGAAAGATGATTCGAGCATTCCTCTTCTCATCGCGTGGTGGAGCAAGAGCTCAGCGTCTCTCTCCCGGGGTTTAATTTATCTTTGACTCCGTGATCGTTCGCATCAGTGTGTGACTGATGAAAAGACAACCACGATCAGGCAGATAAATTCATGTATATCGATATATACACGAGAAAGTAGCGCGTTTGTCAATTATCGACATGATATCTCGGCGATTAATTGAAATGTTTCAAACTTTTGACTCTCGGCTTATCTCAGAGACTCCGTCCTTCGAGGATTTTGGCGGAATGAGATTTTAAATAATATTATTTTTTTATTGGCATTTCTATTCCATCGAGGGGTTACATTAACTCCATGAAGAGATTTTTTGAAATTTTCAAATCTATGTGAGCCTTTAAAGTAAAAAGTTTCTCCGAAGATTCTAGTAGATTCAAATCATCGATGCTCAGTTCTCGTCGCTTGGTATTATTATATTATTATTAATATTTAATTTAGCTGAAATTGTTCGTTAATATTTTTTTTCCCGGTAATATTCAAAGTGATTGCAGGTGCGTTGTAAATACCACAAATTCGAGTCATCTCTCCCTCTGGAGAAGGAAAATTTTTACAAAAGATACGTACAATAAATTTACATGCGTATGAATATTTTAAGGCTGAAAGAGAGACAGAAAGACGCGAAGGGTCGCGAAGAATCGGCCGAGATGACACTGAGAGGGAGTAGTGAGCGAATAAATCGCTCTTGCACTTGGACACACGTTGAATGGACGCGGTTGAATGCGATGTTTTCGATCCGGAACGTTTGAGACTTCCGTTGTCCAGCTGTCCGGTTTATATGCATACAATGGTGACACACGAGTGGCGCGAATATCAAAGTCTCCGTTGTCAACGTGATGTCGTTCACGGGAGGACATTTTAGAGATCGAAAAGTCGCGCGTCACCCTCCTTCCCTACTATCAATATTCAAAATTATGATGCTATAAAAAGTTTCAAAATTACACGAAGATACAATGATGTTGGAATATTGAATATCTCTTATCAAGTCCAGACATTTCCCACATGCTGGCGCACCGTTTTTGTAATCGGCAATGAATAATCGCTTGTAATCGTCACCCCGGTTGTGCGCAATAACGAACGCTCGCCCATATTCCGCGAAAATTGTTATCGCTATTGAAATTTTTATCCTACCAAAACGTGGACCGATAATGGGACAAACGTTCGAGAATAGAATCAAATTGATTTCTTGTATCTTATCCCGCAAGATCGTTCGAAGAAGCTCCAGTATGAAATCAAGCCTCAAGATTTTTTAGAAACGTCTAAAACATTTCTACAGCAATTTTTTCATGTTTCTTGCAGATTAGTAAGGGCGCACGTGAGGCGACATCAATTACTCGCTATTCCCTTTATCGTTATTTTCTTCTTCCCTCTGTTTTTGCGTCAAGTATTCGCGGTTACATGACGTTTTACTCGACAAAATGGTAGCTTCGTGAGGAACACGAACAATAATTATCAACTCTGAAGAGCCAGCGAGAACATACGCCAACGATAATATGTAAAAATCGACTCTGTATGTAATGTAATTTTCTATTTTATTTTCTCGGTTTTTCAAACATGTATTTAACGTACATCGATAACGCATTCGGGAGGGACACCGACAAAGAAATTAATTCACGTTGCGCAACTTGCGAGCGCACGTGGACAGCTCCGCTGCAAGGAATTCGACGAATGTATCGCGATGTGTGCGAGATCCGAAACGGTTTCGGTTTCGTTGACTTTCATGGGAGATTTCTGTCCCTCTCTCTCTTTCTCTTTCTCCCTGTCTTGACTGCATTGACATTTTTTTTTAATTTCATCGCTGCCGCTCACTTGAAATGCACGCTGAAAATGTTCAACGTTTAGCGAGGATATTCGCTGCTTTTCACGACAATTCTCAATAGTCTTATAATAAAATCAGGACTCTTGAAGTAAAGTACTGTACAAATTATCAAATTCGTAACCATCAGACTATTTCTTTTTATTTTAATTCGTGCGCGTAGAAAAAAACAAATTTAATGCCGGTATATGACTTCTTTCCGCTCACTCAGGCGAATTCCAAGTAATTCTAACATTTTCGTAACTTTCTTATATTTTAAAATTCTGTGGAATCACACGAGATGTGACGTTTCCTTTTTTTCGTATTTAATTAAAAATTAATCGCACTGGAGTGAAGGGAAAAATGGAATGATGATTCCGAACGGCACTGACGTTATTTTTTTCGTTCTTTCGTCAGTCCGAACATCGTCATTCTCACTTGGTGCTTGAATCATGTCCCAGGAGGATCTGCTATGGTCGATGTGTGAAGTAATCCTTTTTGTCCATCAATTTGGCCATCTATTTGGCATTGTGCGTATTATTGCTGCAATTCGTGCACGTGCTTTCCTCCGGTCTCTCCTCCTTTTCCTCGTCGGGCACGTTATTATCGAGGGGCAAACCAAAAACATCGATCACCATCACCAGGACGATCAAGAACATGATTGCATAAAACTGCAAAAATTCAATAAGCTTCTTTCTCTCAAATTCTTCGACACATCCTCGACTATGTGTATATTTTTCATTGAAAGAAAATCTCGTCTATCCCGTTACAGAATCCAACGTTAGTATTATCTGCATTGCAAAAGTCGCGAGTTATTCGAATTTTCACTTACTTTAAACATTTTGGCGAGTATACCAGATCGTATTTATTTATCTGATCTACTTTAACATAATTGTCGTAAATTCTCGAGACGTAAATTCGTTTCACCGGTTGCGCGACACGTAATAATACGTTTTATGAAGACTGCGAGGGTATTTATACTCGTTAATTTTCCTGTCCCAACACTTGTGCAAAGTTTTCGTTCAAAACGCGCTAGATCTTCGGCGAACCGTATTCGTAGAGGGGATTATCATGACCACCTTGGCGATAATCGTACGATATAAATTATTAAAACCGATTCCAACAATTTTTCGGGGGCGAAACAACGAAATTTTTCATCGAGTATTCGTCCAGCTTATCGCTACTAACTGTACGCAAATATTTTGCATCGAGATTCGTAATTTATTATACCTCTGAGATGGGGTTGACGATTCAATCGCGATCGCGATTTTATCCGAGAAACTATTGAGGGATTACGTGGGTTTCGAAAGTAAAAAAAGCCTGTTTTCTCTTTTTTCTTCTTATTTACATTTAAACAATATTTTATAAAACTTTATGGTGTCCGAAGAGCCCTAAAAAAAGTATCGTCGTGATGGTCGGGATAATTCATGATAGATTTCCCTGACATTGAGAAATTTTTTTTAATCAGTTTATTAAATACAATTTTCCAGAGAATTCAAGAAAATTCTTCTCGGATCCTTCCGAGTGATTCTAGTTTTTGATCTCAATTCATCTAGCACGCCGTCGCGCGCATCTCATCCATCTTTATCTTTGGTATCTTTACATTTTTACTATCGCCCTGGTATCTTTAAATTACCGATGATAATTAATAAACGATTAGTTACTACCCAACGATTGTTATTTACCATAGAATGAGCTCCAGTCGGATTGAAATTGTCATTGCGCAATCACATTGACAATCATGATCAATCTTTGAAATAAAATTGAGATAAAAATAATGTCTTATCGAGCCCAGACACTTGCCACATGCTCGCTATAAATGGTCCTCAATTTGGCATTTATCGATCGACCGTATGTCATCCCAAGTGTCCCAAATCTTGTAACTCAGACTTTGCGCAATATTCTTTGGAGAATTCCATAACGAGTGTAATTCTCTCGGCATAATTAAGTCGTCCTATCAAAGAAACGTGACTTTTTTCAATATCTAAAAAATTTTCTCGCACAAAAGAATTCTTTACAAGCATTTGCCGATAATTATGCAACCATCAAATTGCATAATTATTAAAAATTACTTTACCGACCGATTGTCAAAATTTTAAGCTATTTAATGTCAGATGAAAATTAAATTACCGGAAAAATTATCGTCCAAGGGCGGATCGTTCAACTTAACGAAACTATTCGCGACATTCACGATCAATTATTTCAGTCAACGCGAGGACCGGAGAATAGAGAAACAAAAAAGAAGATAGAGAAAGAGAGAGAAATGTGCGTGAAATGGGAAGACAATTGAGATTTTATCGTCAAGGTTTTCGCTCCTTTCACCGTATAGACCCGCAGCCTTTTATTTCTCACTCCCGTGTACACGTATTTTTTTCTCTTCTCCGCTTTTTCGTTTTTCCCCTGCTGATTTTATTATTTTTTTATTTTGCACCCTCGAAGGACGGCACAGATTCTGGAGTCCGTGCACGGGGCTCCCTTGCGAATTTGCATACGATCAGTTGGCGATTAATCGAGATAGAATCGGCTCTCTCAGGGCTTCTCTCGCAAACTCGAGGATCGTGCCTTTTTTTCTTTCACTCTCGAGGTGCGAATACACCGAGCACGACCATCTTTGACCCGCAATTTTTTTTTTCCCAGAAGAAACCGAGCTTCATTTATATTATTTACCGCGTAATTTTTTTTTCGACAACGTATCAATGTATAATAATTTTTTTCCGCATCGTCGCTCGATCGTAATATAGACGATATTACGCGTTAAACGTAGATCGATTGAAATGAGTGAAATCGACAAAATTCGCGGATTTATGTGGAACAAGCTGTCTCGCTTCGTGGATCCTCCGGATCCTCGATGTGTCGATAAATTTATCGACTCACATGAGCAATTGAAAGATCTCGCTTCACGACCAATTGAAAATAAAAGAGTACTTTTTGCAGGTTCTTCGAGAGTGAGTATCAATATTTTTCTATTTTTATTCTTTTTACCGCGTAAATTATTTATATCCTCGGCATGAATTCTATAAATTTTCTGCTCAGTCATGCTTTTATTGGCGGGTGTTTGTAGATTGAAATATGTCGATAAGAATATTTTCAATGCGTTATCATTTTATCACCCTTCTCTGTATATAAACTCCTCAATACATTTTCAACGTCCGGCCAAGTCAAACAGATGATGTATCGGAATTCAATGGTGTGAGAATTTAAAAAAAAAAAAGAAAAAAAATTGTCCTCTATTTAAAAAGAATTTGCGGCCCGTAGCCCTCATTCAATGTTCCTTTTGACGATTTACCTTAACAAATTTATTTTTTAGCGTTATTTTTTCTTTTTTTACCATCACTTCAAAAAATGAAAAATAAACGAGCGTGAAGTAATTCCACCCCAGCAGAATTATTTCACGCTCGTTTATTTATTTATTTTTCGCAATTTTTGGGACTTTTACGTCAGAATTGATATTCCGGTGTCCAATAAGAGGGACAAATGTGGAAACAAGAGGACTCTTGCACGGTGAAAAGTGGGGAGACGAAAGAGGTTATGGAGAGAAGCGACGATTGGACTTTAGGTAGCACACAACCCCCGGGGTATCCATGGAAACGCAACCCCCTTCGACGTGCAGGCCTCTGCTCCACTTATATACATATATATCTGTATAAAAGCGAATAACTCGCGAAAACACGTAAATTAAACGCACTACGGGGGTTGATGGGGCGGAATGGGAACGTGAGTGTTTTCTCCCTTCGCTCCTCTCTGTCTCCTTTCTCGCGCCATGCTCATGAAATACAACCGTCATAAGCGGATATTAAATCGTATAATTTCGGCCTCGAAATTGCCTGCCCACCGTCGTCTTGTTCGCCATTTTGCGAAACGATAAATATTGTAATGAAAATTTTCGCGCTTCATTGAAGATGATGAGAAATAATTTTCTAAATAATAAAAAATAATAATAATAAAGACAATGATTAATCGGCTCGGATGGATCGGAATCAAGTTTTTTCCTAATTTCGCTCGTTTTGTTCCTTTTCTTCAATATTTAACAAACTTTTTAGAATTCAATGGAGAATCCTTTTGAAATTTCTCGAAGAAAATCCGCGATTAAAATCGATTTATCACATTTCGTATGATGATAAAGGGATACTCGTATTGTGTCGTGCATAGAATCAAAGAATTATCGTTCTTAGAGAGGCGACTTTCTCGAGATGCGTTGCGGTATTACCGGTTTTCTTTCGAGCGTTGTGGAACGATTGTGGAGCCCGAGAAACATGCGTTTGTGCGTTGTGACATATACATCGGTATAAAAGTACAAAAGTGCAAAAGTGGGACTCGATGTACACATCACGTACGTCGATCGGTATGAAAGCTGCACCAATTACCTTGTCAATTACTGCGTCGCCCTCTCAGCGATTGATGATTACCGTCGTGCCGTATCGATTTAGCGACCGATCGAACGTTATCGATTGCACGTCCGATCGGCTGTTAAGTTACACCTGTACTTGGCGGCTCAATCGAACATCCATATGTCATCGATTTTGACTGTCAAAATGGTCTTCCAATTGAAAACACGTGTAAATAACACGCATTTTCCAATCTGTCGCGCCGAACACGCGTATTCCGCCTAAAAAGCTCGATTCCACAGATTTTTTGAGTTTATCGCTGTGGCTCGAGTCCTTTTTGGTTTTCTAGCAGCTGATACTATTCCCATAAAGGTAATACAACCGGACGAGTTTATTCTTTCGTCGAAGAAAATTCTCGCGGGAATGGCGCACGCGCGAAATCCCGTGGAGTGAGCGATAATTCTTCATTTTGCCGACGAATGCCGGTCACGCTTTCGTATCGAAGCCATCGAATAAGTTATCTTGAGTATTTCTCACTCGGCGATCCAGTGGAGAAGGACTGTGAGAGAAGGGGTGAGAAAAAAAATGAGAGAACGAGTTTCTTCAAGTTAGGAACGTGGATCAGCCATCTTTGGGCCAGTATCATCTATACGCAGCATTGACGGATCACTAAAAGTTCATCAACGGTTTGGAAAATTGGCAGCCATTTTGAAAACTTGTCAAGGTTTTGAGAAAATAACGAATGAGAGAAGCATTGAAAGGCGAAGCTCCAAGTAGATGGTGTTTTTGAGCTTGCATTGGTAGGGAAATTTAAATTTCCGTTTTGGGTGAGTTTCGCGAAGAAAAATGAATGACCCTTCGTTGATACGAGAATTATTTTATATTTCAATCGAGAGATAAACGCTGAAAACGCAAAATACTGTCGATTTATAAGGAAGCTAGTTTATGCCGCGACGCTCTTTGGAAAAACCGTAATGGCGTCGCTAATTACTTCGCGAGCGATAAAAAGAAAGAGAGAGAAAGAGCGAGCATGGAATGCCAGCAATTCTCAAGATGCGAATTCACCTTCCTCCTTTGGTTCATTAAATCACTACAATGGTTTAACGTCATTAGAATTCACCATGGAATTCGTACGTAATATTTTGTCATTTATATTTGAGTTATATTAAAATTTTGAGCTTATCGCCACGAAATTTATAACATCTAATAAGATTTGTGATATCGTGATGATTAATAAATATGCGCCGTCGGGAGATTCTGCAAGGGCGCGGATTTTGATGAAAATAATTCTAAAAGGGCTTTGAAACTGTTCACAAGAACACAATGTAAGCCCTTCGGACATCAAGTCATCGATATATACATACGTATATAATATATAAATACGACAACACGAGCGGCACCCTTTGTGGAACCTTTCGTGCCGCGGCCATCGCGAAGAGGGTTTTTACCCCCTGATGGAATCCACGAAACACTTTTACGTACCATAGAACGCGCGCGCCCCCAACGCGGGATCCATTGAAATGCAACTCGCGTTCTACCGCGCTGGTTCATCACCCAAAGATAACTTTCATCCGACGCTCTCTTCCTTTCTCCCTCTTCCACTTTATTTTTTCTCCTCATCTTTCGATATCTCCCGATGGTTACGCGTTACCCGTTCTTCTCAATGTCTTTAGGGTACTTTTGGATAATTCCAGAATAGATGGCACACCGAAACAGATTGAACAGTCTCAATGGATCGAGGAACAGACATCCTTAAATCGTTTACATGAATTTCCAACATTCTGTTGTAAAAATTAAGTGACAATCATTTCAACCGCCTGTACAAATGATTGTCCCCTTATTTTATAATCCACCGGTCCATCTATTCTACACTAATTACTTCTATTTCGATGGTGACAAATCGAATTAATTCCTTCGAGGGTCAGTGTACACAATATTGCTGAAGACAGATGAATTCAGAAAAATTCATTGGTATCCGAATATTCTGAAATTCCGTTTACACTAGCGTCTCGTGTATTCTGAACTTGACTAATGTCACCCTCATTTTCTTCCAACGCATGCATAAGATCTCGAGTTTACGATAAACCCGATGCACTAATCCGCCTACTCTTTGTGCCGGTCTTTTGTTTTCGCTCGTGTGTCCTCCTCCTCATCATCATTTCTCTCTTCCTCTTCTTTCGAATCTGTTTCAGTGGTCCTCGATCAATCTCGCAGTTTTTCGACCTGTGCCAAAAAGTATCTCCGGAGTGAAAGGGAAAAAGGGCCAATATGAGATCGGGGAACGCGCCGGGCATAAATATACGTTCAAACGCTCTTGATACTTTTGCGCACGCTCCTTTTCGCTCCTCTCCTCTCATATATACGTATATGTGCTAAAGAATTCTTTGTCTTTGTCTTTGAGGGCAGGTTGAGATAAGTGCACGTGAAAGAAAAAAAACTTAAAAGGGTTGCAGCGAGTGAGGATCAAGGACAAAGAGACGGAGAAGGCTCGCGATGCTTATTAATCGCCGTTTGTCCGCTGAAAACTTGTCCTCGATTTATCGCTACTCTCTCTCACTCTCTTTCTCTCTCATTGCTCTGTTGCAAAGCCCTGCAAAATTTAAGTTGCAGGAGGTGACATCATTTATGGAGACATTGGGGCTAAATGGGACATCCACAGGAAAGCCGAGTAGGATTCGTCCAGCATGTAACATTATTCATTAAAAAGAAAACAATTGAAGGTTAAATAGGTTCATTTTAGTAATCTTGCATCATTTTTGGTAGTTCATTTTGCCTTGTTCTCGTTGTACGGGTAATTCTTTATGGTCGAAAGCTCGAAAGATAGTGAAAAAAAGCAGTACAACAACTTTTTCGTGCAAGGATGAAGGTAAAATGTTCGTGCATACACCCAGTCGTTGTCATGGATATCAAAGGACGATGTAGAGTATAATATTCATACGAGCCCTGGGGAAAGTTCCTCTCACTATCTCTCTCTCTTCCTCCGTCCCGTTTGGCGTTATGCACAATGCTTTGACGCAGGGTTCATGGGTCATAAAAAGGTCACCATCTTTTGTCCCTTCGGTATATATGAGCTTGAATCATAAGCGTGAATGGATCATGTCAAGTGTACTGGAAAATCATTTTATACCGTCATGATTTGTCGATTTCCTTTCCAATGCTAGCTCAATCAATGAAAAGTCGAAAAAATAATGGAAAACTTTATTTTTAATTCAAAAGCATTTGCTATTCAAGAAAGAATCGGCAATGGTCGAGAGGTAACGGGAGAGGAGAAATTGTTCTTCTTTTATCACCCGAGAAACACCGTTAGAAACGAGCAATAATTATTCAGGTCGGCACGGATGCTTGTATACATGATGGTTTTTCTTAGACGATTTTACCGACTCCTCGCTGCATTATTTAACGCTTTCTCAACCACGTCGGCGTCGTATTCAAAGAGAGAAAGAGAGCGAGAGAGAGAGAGATTCCCGCGTGAGTCGCGAGGAGAAAATAAGAAACGAGAGAATCAAATTGCATCGGAGAGTTCATTACCGCGGAAAAGAATTTTTCACCCGCTCTCTCGCGATCCTCGGATCTCCGGTGCACGGAAAAGTTCTCGTCGAATTCTTCACTCCGATTCTGGCCAGAAAATTACCACGGGATGCGAGCCATTATCCCATCTGCAACGGCATCTTTTTCTTCCGGATGAAAAAAACATATGTTTCACAGAAAAATCGCGATTACCCGGGAACCGTTCACTCTGAATGAAAAACAGCAAGTTACATTGCAAATGCAGAATCGTTGGATCTTTAAAATTGCTATTGTTTCATTGAGCTACGATTTTTTTTTCAATTTTATACAGAGATCCAAAGTCGGGTCATCGACTTTTCGAATTGATTCTGAATAACAGCAAAAATTGGCGGCTTAAAATCGACCTTGTATAAGTAAAAGAGACTTTTCTCCATTTTTTCAGAGAGGCGGGAATTTCTTTTCAAACTTTAAGAATTTAAAGTCTCGAGGTTAAATGAGTTATCGCTTTTGGTGCCTCGTTCGCCCTGCTGTCCTCTTAATTACTCTAACAAGGCCGAACCAGACTGCTCTTGACTCCCCCGCAGTTCGGGGGCTCTGAGATGCCGTTTCTCGCACACGTATTTCTGGTTTTTTTAAAGTTTGTTTCAGTACAAGCTCGCAATACGTCTTATTTTTAAACTTCCAACCGAATATCTCTCCACGACCTCCCTCCATGTTGACGAATTTGCGGATGCTCTTCGGAATGCCGGAAAGCTCAAACGAAGATTCAGGAACGCACGCCGTGACGTGATTTTTTTTTCATCTTCGAGAATTCGTCATCTTTATTTTCGCAATAAGGGGCTTGCAAAACCCTCGTGAAATTTTTTAATACATTTTTTCAACTCTAACAAGCCGACGATCAAGCTGGTAATCCTTTTCAACGAAATAAAAACTGATTGATTTTATGAATAAATCGATATCCAATTAAAGTTTGTGGGTAATTAGTTTATCACGTCTTTCGCGTGCAATTTCCGTACAAATAACCATATTGGAAAGTCAAACATCAGCCAAAATCGATTTAAAAACACGCGTACCCTCTTTGCGGAAAAAAAGAAAAATGATGTTCCTCGAGTTGACCGGATTCGAAGCTTCGGATCTTGTTGATTCGGGTAACCCGAATTACCAAACAAGTTGCAGCATGCACGAATTTAACGGATTGTATTTTAGTCCTGCTCTTTCGTGCTCCCTTGGACGGGGCAGAAATAAAATGCTTACGAATTCCTGTAACGTTGGGAATCGAGGGCGCCACCGAACACGCTCGTGAATTTGTACTACCAATGGTCGGCAATGTAAAAAATCATTTTGTCACGAGCGGATAAATTTCAAAAGCAGCGCGCACGATCATCAAAGAGTGAAAGAAAGAGCGAGAGAGAGACGAAGGATGCGACGTTGCCACTTTTCGGTGGCCTTAATTTGCAAGAAAACATGGTTGTGGTGGGTGAAACAACGGAAGTTGGGTGATTTTCGGTGGTGATTTTTCGGGAGTACGGAATATTTATCGTGATAAAAACGTAAAACGTGGGTCATGTGGCTCCTGCACATCGAAGGTACGTCAAAGTGTTTCGAATCTTCCCCGCTTCCCAACGTTTCTCCTCTACCATGTTTCGAGCGTTGCATAATCGATGTGCCGGATCCCTGTCAGTGAGTCGTCATGAGGGTGGCGCGAACTCGGAGATTGTCGCGCGATGTTTTTTTTCCTGTTTCATCCTCAATATTCAACTCAAAATGCTCCGAACCTCGGAACAATATTTGAATACCCATTTTTCGTTGCATATTTAATCGTCATCGTCGGACCAAGTCCCACCAATTTTCCCCGCACAGTGCGTGAACGAATGATGTTTAATCCGGTAGTTTTGTCTTTTTTTTTTTTATCTCCCTAGTTTACCAACATGAGTTCCTGGCCCCGAAGACGCTTTCGCGTGACGCCATTACGCGCTCTCTGTGCATTTTTCATCGTGGGAATGCTCTTCTGGTATAGCCTGGGTCGGCAAGAGGAACCGCCTCAACCGTGCAGCGTACCCGAAGATTTTACGGAAAAACTGCACGATCTTGCTCACAGGTGATTCCCAATTATCATCGATGAGTTACAATTCGCATTTCGGCAGTCGACGAGTTACCATTCTATTCGGGTTTCGATAATTTACCATCCAACGATAATCATTTCATTGCAGGGCGCACTTGGTACTCGCAAAACTGGGTGTCGTACACTTTTTATGCTTCGGTGGTCTCTGGGGCCAAGTTAGAATAGGACGTGCTTTACCGTGGGCACGTAAGGTCGAGCTCTGCTTCATCGACACTCTGCGCGACGACGTTCTCATCGCCAAAGGGTTTCGCGATGTTGGCCTCAGCGCGAGTTACTCCCACGCAGCGGGACTCTATCGCGTGCAGGAGAACGAGGTCGGCGAGGACTCGCCCAAGATAGAGATCGTCGTGTTCGAGGAAGACACAGTGGTGAGTCTCAAAGTTCCTCGAATGATTTCCCTTGCGACAAATGTATTTGAGTGGACGAATTTTCATGAGAAGACAACCGCCTACGGATGAATTAATTTCAAGGCGAAATATGAATTCAATTCACAGACGCAAATGCTCAGGAGAGTCGGATGGACGAGAAGAGTATTGCCACCGGATTGCGAACTTTCACCGAGTCTCGAGTGTTTTCCACCTCAATTGGTGATACCACCTCTGCCGGCGAAGCAATTCGGTGGTCTCTTGATTCCCGTACCTCGCGAGGGTATCGAACTGCAAAAGTATCATTATCCGAATGATTGGTGGCTCGAGATAAAACCAACGGACTGCGTTGAGCCGCGTAACCCAAATTCGTAAATTCGCGCAAGAAAAAACGTGTACATAACAATTATACTGCGTCCAGTATCCTCATCATCCTCAATGAGACCGTTGAATTATTCTCCGTTGACATCGTGATGCGATTGAAGTATTTTTTGGGCTTGAGAGCATTTTTCGTGCGAAAAATCAATCGAAACGATCGAAACTTATAAAATTGGCAAGTTTTTCGCGCAATTGTCGCACCGAAAATGAAAACTACCGAGTGTAAACAATGTCTCAAAACCCTGTGGATTTTTTTTTTACAAAAAGGACAATGTTTTGTGATGCTGCACATTTTTATGCCGAATGACGTTTTTAAAGTATGAAAAAAGACACGCGAGCCTTGAAAACTCCTCGAGGACACATTGGACCTTGAACATTCCCCTCAAATGACGTTTGGCCAACCGAGGTGTATCGAAAAAAAAAATTTTTACTTTGATAAATTCGTGAATATAGTCATAATATTCGTATCACGCCGAATACGTTTTTTGAAAATTTATCTGACGTCATTTCTTGTTTGCCGAACTCGAGGCTCTGCGAACATAGCGTTGATAAGCTCAACATAGTTTTCCGATAGTCGAGCGCTTCCGGAGCTTTCTCGATTGAGTATCGCGTCTCGCGACATTTTTCTTTCTCAGTATTGTCATATTAACCTTAAGAATAGAATGATTGTGTTGTTTTTTAATTAGAAATTTTTAGCTCATTTATGTGTACACGATTCTTTTTTTTGTTTGTTGATCGTGACGATTTTCGTTCTGTGACGTCGATGCGTAGTTATTGGATCATTTTTTCACTAATAAACATCAGGTGACAATCCGATCGAAGAATGTTATTTACAACGTTGAGCCTGATCCAGGGATTGCGAGGGAAACGTTTTGCTCGATTGGGGATTTAATCCTCGAGCGAGCACCGCAGGTATACAATGGTAGCTCATATCGCCAGAGGAATTTTATGGTATACCGGGACGATCGATTCGGAGAGGGAGCGCAAAGGGACTCGAGTAGGTCCCTCTCCTCGCGAGTCGAGTAAACATTCATTTTTGGGAATCGTATCGCGAGCGAATAAACAGTTCTCGGACGAGGTTTCAATCCTATCGCGAGTTATTGGGTGCCTCGAGTCCGTCGCATCGATCCTACGAGGATCGAAACGTCCGAGAACTTTTCCAGTAAAACTCGCCGAGGATCAAAACCTCGAGCGACGCGAAAGGGTTTCGATCTTTACCTGGTCCGAACTCGTTGGACATAGGATGTTTCCCTCTTTGTTTTGCGTTACATTGTATATGCACGATCTTGATGAATGGAAGAAAAATTAAAACGGCGTTCTCACATGAAATATTTCATGTGAGAACGACGTTTTAATTATTACAATTTTAGGTTTAGGCTAAATAATTCTTTAGCCTTATTTTAATGGGGAAATAAGGCTAAAATAGAGCTAAATAATGAGTTAGCCTTATTTTAGCGTCATTTTGCTACTAAAATAAGACTAAATAATATTTTAACCTTATTATCATCACTCAGGATGACCTTAATGAAGATGACCTTAAAGTGACACTTGAATTCAAGTGACTCTCAGCTGATATTTATGTTGATGATCTCGAAACCTTTCAGCGATCTTTTTTCAGCAAGGTTTGGTCCCAAAAAATTGATTTCCGAACACTCGGAGTTCGGATGAACTTTGAGTGATCCATCATTGTGATTCAATTTGCCAAAAATGTTTTTCTCCGAGCGACCGATCATCCTCCAATCGTTTTCACCGGAAAAATCTTCGATCTGAAATAAATCCAGTTTCGTTTGCCACATAATAATCTTTGTGTGATTCAAATTCAAACTTACATGTTAATTTTTGTTTTTTCACAAGTTCACAGCCCATTTTCGACCGACCCATTTCTCACAGCCCTTTTTCGATTGCTCTATTTTCCACAGCCTATGGTCTATACCCCATTTTCACAGCCCACAGCCCACTGCCCGTCGCACATCGCATATTTGCACGTGAGAACACCAGGAAAACTTTTACGCTCATTATCCTGACTTCTCGATACGAACGAATAGTTCGCTCCCGCTCGAATCCTCGCCTCTTACAAGATATATACCTATACATCCGAAATCTATAAAACGCAAAGCGCGCAGTTAAACATCCAAACAGCAGCACGATCATATATGTTCCTCGATACTACTTTTTCCGGAGCTAATACTTGATCCGGTAAGTGTTCACGGACACGGGGTCGTACGAACCGAGTTTAATAGCGATTCTGACTAATTGTAAGATCAGAAATGAAAAATCCTCAGAATGCGCATATTCCGCGTCAGTATTTTTTTTTAATGATCGTTTAATGAGGGTATTTAAAATAATTGTACATCGAAATACCGCAATTTTCTTGCAGTTTTATGCTTCCCATTGTCCAAATAAACTTTCCATACTAGCGAGTCGTCACGCTTGGCCGTATGGATAATATAATATTCATATTTCTATTTCAACTTATTTCATTTTTATAATTTTTTAAACAACAAGTCCCGTGAAATTTAGCTCAGTTGGCTCGAAGTAAGAATCAACAAACTGAACCTCGATTTCGTGATCTCTGTTTCCAACAATTGATTTTATCCTCAATTCTTCATAAACGGAGCTTTCACTTTTTCGCGTTGATCAATCAATGATAGGATGGCGAAATAAATGTTCCATTTTTCCGGAAATGCAGATTCAGTGCCCGATACTTGGACATAATTGTATCTTAAATTTTCAGTTACGTCGGTCTTTAATTAAATATCGACGATTGAATGCAAAAAAGTTTTCGTGGCGAATACCAGACACTTCGTCTATCCACCGAGTCAGACGTCGTTGAAACTTTACCGCACTTCATTGGAGTTATAACACTCTCAGCAGTCTTTTGATCGACGTCTGTGAACATAGCTTGAAACTCGGTCATTAGGCTGTCGCGTACGCACTCGATTACGGAAATTCAACGTGATATGACGAAAACATGAAAGAGGAGGCAATAAAAAGCCATCGCTCTATATATGTACACGGTATATTTCATGTCAAATCGATCAATGAAATTTTTTATATCCCATTCAATGAATTCTTTAACACGTTAGCTGGCACGCATACGTGCGTATTGTCGTACTGTCAGTGACCAGTGACTGACGTGGCAGCTAAAGTATAAATAAAGAATCTGGACTCACGATAGCGATATTTTATCAATTTCATTTTATTATTATTAATTCAATTATTATATTTTCAAATATAGACCTAAAAGGAGAAAATACAAAAGTGACTCGATTACACATATTTTTTGATGTACCAAAATTGCGGTATGATGAATTAGTGCTCATAATTAATAGCTTATAAAATTAGTGAAAGTCACCCACTTTTTCTTGCTCACCACGTTTTTTTAAATTATCGTTTCAATATTAATTTAATTATTCTTGTTTCGAAGCACACATGTAATGTGGGAAAATACACATGTGATTTAATATCCGTATTTTAAACTGTGCCAAGATAGTGTTATGATGAACGGATTAGTGGTAATTATTGGAGTGGCTTAAAAAGAGCAGTGAAAGTAGCAGACTGCTGCGCTCACTGGCACTTAAACGAGTGGATGGACAGAAAAGAAATTCTATTCTCCAAGATACTCGTGGTAGAGACTTCAGGTTTTTTTCCCAAATCTCACGGAGAAAGAGTCCGAAGATATGGGAAAGGACGAGGGGAAGGTATAAATGTTTATGTCTCGAGCGATATTCTTTCGAGTCTGTTCAACGAAGACAGACGGGAGATCGTTTTCACCGTAGCATCTTTTCATTTTCTTCATTCGCGTATATTTTTAACTTTGTTCTTTGTTTTTGAAATTAACCGCAGTGATACATTTTTTTCCAATTTCCCAAAAATCTTAATTCGCGCACGAAAAATCGGCAAGGAAAAGGTTTTCATCGTGATACAACGGAGTGCCTCGTAAAAGTGCAGGCTGCTTACAAAGTGCGTCGTTGAAAAAGTTAACTCGTGAAATTTTCAATCTCACTGTCTCACGGACAACGAAAATTTTCATCGGCGAAGTTGGATAGAGAAAAAACAAGATTCATGGATTATTTAACTATGGGGAAAATTTAGGCTTCAAGTTCGAGAATGAAATTTCAAGTAAGATGAATTATTGTTGAGCGAGAACTTACAGTAAACTTTTCCCAATAATAATAGTAATAGTAATAATAATAATAATAATAATAATAATAATAATAATAATAATAATAATAATAATAATAATAATAATAATAATAATAATAATAATAATAATAATAATAATAATAATAATAATAATAATAATAATAATAATAATAATAATAATATAAAATTATATATTAGGATTATGATATAAAATTATGATTCAAATAGGAATTAATTTTTTTCTCCCTTTAATGGTATTTTTTTTAACTCGATAGACTTTTGGGCTGGTTATTTTTTTCGTGATTGTCGGGGAATTCGTGCAATTACGAGAAGCCTACAAATCGATAATACCGTACAAGTATTATCGACCGAGGTCCCGGGGTTACGGTAAGCCACGATGGAATTCCATTCATGGACCAACGAGATATCAGAGTTTTAAAAAAGGACGACGTCCTTACAAGCATTTGCATAATCGTCATCGTCGTCCACCGATTGAGACTTGGTGAGGACATATTTTCAAGACTTTCCCATCATCCCGATTAATTTCTCATCCAAGTGACCTGAAAATTTAAAAAAAGGTTCTCTGCGCTTTTTCACTGTTGATCCTGTTTTATAATTGTCCCAATTATTCCACCCTCTTTCACAAAACAGCGTAAAATTAAGAAGAAAAATAAATGAGAGGTTTCGCTGCATATTTAATTTATACCCGAGCTTGGGAAACGTTTTTATGGAGGTGAAATTTTTTGTCCTTCAAAGGAACGAGAAAGGGCACGTTGGTAAAGAGCCTTACACCATCGAGATCGAATTACCGAAGCAGCCGAGTTCTTGGATGAACGATCGTCATGTCCGTAATTACGATTCCGGAACGGGTGAAGATTTTTACAGCGAGGAGGATTATTACGACGAGGACGAGGATTTCGAGGGGAGAGTGATGAAGACCGGAGGCAAGAGGGTACGAGTAATGGTAAGAAAGATAATTTTTTCATGGAGCTCAGTGAAAATTGTTCTTTCTCTACATTGTGTTCCCGTTTCAAGGTTGTCAAAGGCTCAACACCGAAATTGCGAATAAAAATCTCGCGCGATGATCATCTCGATGATATTGCGGACACGCCGTCCAACATAGACGAGTCCGATCAACGGTATAATTTTTCGAGGATTTATTCGAAAGAATTCGATCGGGCTGACGAGGAGAATTGGACACCCGGAAATGCCGTCACGTGGTTTCCCGAAGTCCTTCGAGGCGCTTGATTAATTATCTCCCATCGTTATTTATTTATTCATTATTCACGCTTTTTCTTACAAGATTTTTTGTCTCGAGAAAAATCTTGAAAGCCATTTATTAATTTTAATTCACTAACAATTATAAATACGTCAAAATTGTATCAATTTTTATCGAATCAATCTTATCCATTTTTTTATCACTAACAAAAATGTAGGAATTAATATCGGGCACATCTTGCTTCTTTCCAGCCTATTTTCCTCGTTGGAAAAAATCTTTGAGACAATTTTCTTAATTTTAATCTCAATCTAACCCATTTTTCGACCAACTCAATTTGCGACACCTATTATTACGTCAAAATTGCATCAATGTTTGTTGAATTAATTGTACGTAGTTATTTTTTTTATTAACTGAAAAAAATGGATGAATTATTAGAGGAAATATCTTGAAATCGTGCCAAACTGTGCGCCGTTACAGTCTCGATGATTTAACTCAACATGTGCTATACATACATACATACCTCCTTCGACCTTTTATTTCTTTATCGATGACTCAGCAGCATCGAAATAGCTGCAACCATTTTCTCATGCTCGACGAAGAGTCTAAAAATCTTTGAAATAACCCTTATAAATAATTGTTTTTCTCAAAGTCGTATTTATAACGGATTCTTAGTGATAAAGAATAAAATTCTAAGACAACGATAGTAATTTTTTTCTTTTATTTCTAACATAATAGTCAACGAACATATAATAATGGTAATAAATACTCATTCGTAATAATAGTATAATAATATACACGTGAGTTTCGTCGATTTAATTTTAAAATTGTTTTCTTCTTTATTAATTTTTCGTTAACGTGATTTTATTTTATTTCTGTTTTCACAACATTGAAAACTCTCTCACACTGTCATCAATTGCACATTCCCATTATGCAAATATTTTTCTTTTTTGTCTCTCTTAATTCGTTGCGGTGAAATCGGAAAATACATTTCTCTGTCGGCCATTTAATTTCCGGGGAAAAAGTTTTTTTCTCGGTAAAGGCGAAGAATCGAAGAGTTCCGGTCCAATACGCTCTACAGGAAAATTTTTGTTCCCAAAAGATTGAAGAGTATATATGGGGCATTTGGGGTCGATTTGATCAGCTGATTCCGGTGTCCTTCGATATTTGAATGATTTTCAAAAAATATTCTTCAGGTTAATCAATGCTAGAAAATCCTTCGATTTCGGGAAAACGTCTACCGCAATGCATCTCGAAATCCGAGGGCTCGAGGGTGAAACCATGGTCGATTTTGCGTGAAACGTTCCATATACTCTTACAGACAGTTTGGAATGCAGAGGCGTAACGTACAGTCCCTCGTGCGTCGAATTTGTTGACTCGCGGCATTTCGCTTCTCACAAGTCGTCAACGGTAATTCATAAGGTTATACGTGACGTTTTTCCACCCCCGTGAGATTTATCATCGGCCAGGGTCACCGATCGTAAAACCCGAAATCCACGTATCAGCGAATACGTGCGGTGCGATCACAATGCCATTATCCAGATAAATTACGCGAATTTTATTTCTCGATGGTTAAGAATTTCTGGAGTATCGTATTTGAAAATGTCTCTGAAATGCCGCCCTTACCGAAATTGCAACCCTTATTCTTGTCCCAGCTTCAAAATGGTCACAATTAAGCAAAACAAAAATCTTAATTGGCAATAATAACCTCATATGTATTTCAACGCATATTTCTCAATAATTTCTCGAAGAAACAAATGATTATTAATCATGATCAATAATTATATAATTTATTCTTTGATTGAATTCCAATATAATAACAATTTTCATTATCTAAACCAACGAAAAAAATTTGGCGAATTTAATTTTCATAAAAGCAGTTGAATAACAAAAAATCTTTAAATAAAACAAAATGTAAATAAGAAAAAAAACGTAATTTTTCTCGTAAAATTTAACGGGACCACCGAGTGTGATGAGGGATTCTCATATCGAAAGAAGTATATATTATTCCGGAGGCAGTGGGAAGGCACCGCATTGAGTCTGGTATGCGAAAACTCCGATCGCATAACGAACAAAAAGCTTTTTCCATATCCATAACGTTCGAACGTTATATCGCGGGTGGAGGAAGGAGGTTTTGGAATTTTCCAAACCGCCTAGGGCTGAATATCCTTGCCAATATAGTTCGGAAAACGCACATATACACACGTATATCGGTATCGGAGGACGTGGATTGTGCCCATTGAGGGGGATCCAAAAGGGGTTATACACGTTGTGAGGGTTTCAATAGTCGCGATCCGTGATTGCGCGTTTCCCTCTCCGTTCTTTTTTTATTTCTCTTTCTCGACGTCGCAATATTCTCTCCATTTTCATTTTCCCTAATTCTTTCATTGTTTTTTTCCGTCTTTTGCTCGTCAAATGTTTATTTTGCAACGAATAACAAAATTTAGTACAAAAGTCAATGGTGGAAAAACAAAATTACAAAGCAGAGACCACCTTGAGTGTCTCATTTTGCCTTCGTGTCTCTGACATTTATATATAGAGGGGCAAAATGGACACGATAAAAAGACAACGAAGCTGGCTCACTAGCGAAATGAAAACCACCAAAAAGAAAATATTACTTCGTAAATTTGATATAATGAGAAAAAAGGTTGAAAAAAGGATTTTCTTGGCTCTTAACATCTTTTGATTTTTAGTGGACGAGTTAATTTAGATACATTAACGCCAATTATAATGATGATTCCCTCAATATCGAACTTTTTGGATTTTTCATTTTTTTCCATAATTTTGGATCGTGTCCATTTTGCCTCCAGTGACCATTTTGCCCCCACTTCCCCAACATATAAATTCCCTTTTAACAATGTTCTATGTAGACATAAAGCGCGAACGTGTAATGGAACTTGCGGGCGTATGAAAATGCTTTTAGACCGGCAGAGTGGAGTTTTAGCCGGATCCTGACAAACCTTCCTGCTTCGTACGCATTTTAGTAGCCAAGAGGAATATATTTTCCGGTTCACGCAAGTGTATAAACCAAGGGCGTATATCTCACGGATACGCCGCATTGCACTCTCACGTTGCATTCGAGCCTCACCCGCGCGATTCGACTCCCTGTACCTTTATCTTTTATCACACTTATATATCTTTCGCCGGATGCATCCGTGAAACCCGCGCGAGAGTATCAACTTGCGCGCGACGCACGAAAATGCGTTTTATTTATTTTTATTTTTATCTTCAACAATGGCGTTCCTCGAATATTCTGCAATTTTCACGCAGAAGCAACGGATCTTGAACGATATTAAATGTCTTTATTTACACACTAAAACGTCGACGACGACGACGACGACGACGACGACGACGACGACGACGACGACGACGACGACGAAAAGATCACTCGATCGTCCAAGGTGCGTATTTCTTCATTTATAATTATTTATTATTTAATCCAATTCTGGGGTCAATCCTCCACGATACACGAGAATTATTTTCTAGAAGCATTTTTGTGGGAAGAATTATTTAGAAAATAAGGGTAAACCTAATTTGAGTCTATGGAAGTCCCCTATGAGGGGGTGAAATAATTATTTCACTCCCCCCTTTCCCCATAAAAGAATTATTGGGAATTGTCGTTTTTCGAAAAAAATGTTACGCACCGAGTAATTTTAAATTCTTTTTGAAAGAAAAACAATTAATAAATTTATTTTCGTGTATCGTACATTCAACCCTTGTGGTGCATTCACACCCTCGAAAATTTCTCACGCTTTCATACTCGGCCGGTGTTCTTATATAAACATAGAAACATACAAACACACATTTGAATTTCTAATTTTCAATTTTTCAATTCAATTTTTCGTAATTTCTTTTATTTTTAATTTTTTCCCCCTTTTTTTTATCTCATTGACACGGGATATTAATGATCCTGGAAAATCACACTATTAAATTCATAATAATTTCTCATTGCACGCGATTTTGTATATTTTCTCCCTCATCATTCGTCACTCATTCTCTTATGGATTTACGTCTCGTCGAATTAAATTATAATGAGTTTTATTTTTGTTTTTTTCATCCCATTTCGGGAATTAAATCACCCGATACTTATTTTATTCCCCAATTTATTTCATCAGGACTAAAGTTTTATTCTGTCGCACCATTTTGTGAAAATCTCTCTCACACACTCTCGTTATACGCACATGTATGTATATATTCACGTGAAGCACTTTTTATTGCAAATTTTTTTTTCTTCCCTCATTTCTCTGTGTGCATGTGTATTTTTTTTTTTAACGAAGCACTTAATCGCATTACAACAGAATTTATAATTTGCGTTTGTCTCTTTTTTTTTGTTAAAAACTATTACTCTTATTGGCATGTACCAGTTTGTCGAATTTTTTTGTTTTGAATTTATTTGTTTTCTTTTTTTGATCGTTTATTTATGTTTATCAATTTTTCTTTTATCGCGTCGCGGAATTCAGGGTTTGACTGTTATCATTCCACGTCAATCCGATTAATCGGTATCGTGTTTATCACAATTATTATTTTCGTATAATAATTCTAAAAAGATATAAATAAACAAAAAAGTTGAATAATTGAAGAAAAATTAAATAATTGGAAAATTGAACACGATATCGCGTGTATTTACACCCACGTGTTTTAAAATCATGCGGAACAAATAATAGGGGATGAAATTTCGTTTCAAAACTCCTAACAAGCATTTAGTGGTTGAAAGTATTTTTTTTTTTAATTAAATTTTTCTTTTGTATTGAAAATTGCGTTTCAAGGCGAGCGGATTTTCCTAAGCTTAGATATGTTTAGTGATTCGTCTTGCAAGTACATCGATTGTACAAAATTTATTGAGCAAAATGTTTTTCTTTTTTTCGTTTCTTTTTTTCACTAGGTTTTCGTGGAAATTCAAAAATTCGCGTTCAAAAAAAGTTCGCGTGAGCGAAAAACTGCAGAAAACTCGTCAAATATAGTTTTTCTTCCCCTGCAGCTCGAATGCTTTGAGGCAGATTCGAAATGTCGTGAAAAGAGGGTGGAGAAAAACCCTTTGATTCGTAGCGATAGCGTTTCCCGATCGTGGTGAAAAAAATAAAATAAAAGTAAAACCAAATGAGGTCATAAAAGAATAAGAGAAAAAAAAGGAGATGGCGAAGTTCGTCCTCTCGAGTGGCTGCACGAAGAAAAGTTTTCCCGATTAACTTTTCTCTCCCTTTTACTTTAATACGGTCGTGTAAAATCAGATTGGAATTTTTTCTTTTTTTAAGATCCAATTTCCAGTTTTAATAACAATGCCGTTATATTTTAATTAATCACGCGGGAAAAATGGCGAAATTTGCGCCACGAGAAAAGCCACCCTTCCACGTAAGTGTATATTTTCGTTCGATGTTTCCAAAGCACTTTGTTTTATTTTATATTCCCTCTTCTTTTTCAAATTTTCGATACGATTAATCCGTTTTTCCTGTCTCTCCTCGTAATCCGTACTTTATATCCGTTTTATAATCACAGTCGATGTTAAAATATTTTACACACATTTTTGTGTTCAATGTGTCCGAATTTTTTCTCATTTCATCCCCTATTCTTCATTTCTCTTCCGGGGTACGTAAAATTCAAATTCGTTGGATTCGAACGATGTCGTTAAACTCATCGCGAAATAACGATTAAGAAAAATGGAAGAACAAATGAACGACGAAAGCTTCGGGTGAACATTTCTATCGAAAAATACTTCTCACCGATCCAAGACGCTTCGAAATATCCTGGTTTCAATGTGGACGAGAAAAAATTCTGATAGCCTCGACGAGTCGATGCTTTTCGACGACCATTGACGATTAATATGCACATTTTGAGTGTCGAAAACGTTCCGTCACCATTCACCTCGTTGAATTTAAAAATTGGAAGAACGCGCACCCTCGAAATTGCCATTATTATGACGAAAAAGGCGAGACAATGAATTTCAACGTGTTCAACGCAACGTTCAGCGTTGACGAACACTTTTAGGCCATTGGCGTCGTTAACGAAGCTTTGTGTGGTGACGAAATCGTTACGTTTTTCTTCATCACTGTCATGAGGGTTTTGTCGTGACGCAAGAATAATCGTGATCCACTGCGGAGAACGACAACGTTGACGGGGCTAGGCGATGCGTTGTGGCGACAATGAGAGTAGCGGAACGCTTGCAGGGCCTTCCCCGTCGAGCGAGCGTCATACAGGCGTCTCGAATGTCACCTGCAACATGGAAAACGGAAATGGCATGTATTCAGTAGCCAACAGTCAAGACTGTATTCCATTCCGAGTCCCTCAAGGGGAATAAAGTACACAAAGACATCGGGATTACATGGGGTTGGAAATTAAAAAAATTCATTTAAAACAAAATTATCTAAAAGTACATTTCTTTGTTCAATGGTATTACAATATGTCTAGAATATTTTATCAAAGTTTCAAATCAATCGGATTAAGAGTCTAGGATAGTGAGCCCTTGGAAGTTCCCCCCTTTTTTCCCACCCCACTATTTTTCAAGTTCGTGGACACGATTCAAACACTAATGCACCAATCTGACTGAAATTTTCCACAAACGTTCAGAATAAGATTGATCAGTGATTGAACAAAGATTTAGAAAAAAATTAAAAATTCAATTTTTTTCTAAATCTTTTGTTCAATCAGGAGCTACTCTTAGCTGAACTCTCGGTTTTTAATTTCAGATAAATAAGCCATCATCAGTTGTTCTGACCACAACGAGGACCCTTTTTGAGAGGTCTACGGAAACCAGGTCCCACCAGCGGAATTTTCCAACTTTTTCAATGCAAATTTTATACAATAATAATATAATAATAAAATGTAATATGATAACAAGATAAAGAAAATATGCTTTTTTAACCTTCAAAACTCACTTAACCCCTCAAGGGTAGGTTTTTGAAGGTCAAGTTTTGAGAAGTGGGTTCTTGTGGAGTGGGATTAATTTAAATTTTACCCAGAATTGATCCTATCGTGTAACAAATCGATCATGTGAAACAAGCGATCCATGAAGTCACGTTTACATCAGGGGTAGCCCCATGTTTCAGCCTATCTTGTCCCAAGCTTGTCAGCTCGATCGTCACCATTCGAATGTCATTAGAGTCTTCCAGTATCGAAAAAAAAAACCTAGCGAACCGAGCTAAAAACCAGACATCAAGGGGTAGAAAACAAAATCAAGGGGTGCGATATGTTCGTGTAAGAAAATAATTTTTTGTTCACTGACTCGAGTGTCGTTTCGTTTTTTTTTTCGTCAGCAGGAAAAGAACCCTCGGTGGGGTTCTCGAGAAAGATGAGGGCAGCCTCGAGGGCGTCGCTCTAGAGGGTGAAGCACACGAGGTAAACGTGGAACTCGACTTGAGTCGTCGTTGTGTAAGTATTTTGCGTTTGCGACACCCTCTCGTACAATGCCGAGTCGAGGGGAGTGTCAGGGCACGGAACCTTTCTCTTTGTCACGGGTGTTCCACCCGGCGATTCCTCCAGGGAACATCGGAAATCTTCGTCCCGGTGATCGTCAAGCGATGACAAAAAATGATCACCAGTGATTGGCAGACCATTCACGTTTGTATCCCAATCCTCTTTACTCCAGATAGAATTTATCCCTGGGCCAATAATAATCACAATTTCTCCAGCAGATTGCCAATAACCGTGGAGCTTGGAAATTCGCTGAAAATGTCGCTCACGGGATCAACGTCTTTCTCCTTTTTCTTTTTATTTTATTTCCCCGGCGTTTCCCTTGTTCGCTGTTCCGACAAGACTGGAACTCTGCATCTCATCATCGTGTCCCTGCTCCCCGGAATCCACGACGCTTTAGTTTTTATTTTTCCATATTGAAAACAGGCAGTGCAATCTTCCTCAATTTTTGGAATACTCATCGATCTGACACGATTTGACAATAGGGACTGATACGTGTCAAGTAAACATAGTTTTCATATTAAGAATTGTGAATCGCTACTTTGCCCAGTTTCCTTGCTACATCGAGGACCATTAATTTTATTGATCGGCATTTATAGTAAAAAGAGGTTGTATCGTATTTGTATTGATATTGGGTTCAATTTAAGGAGTCGTGAGGTTGAAAGTTTCAAAAATCCGTTATTTTTATTTTGATCTATGTCTAGAATATTTCCCCAACGTGTCAAGTTAATATAGGAGTAAAAGTGTAGGAGAGAGAGCCCTTAAAAATTTGGAAACCAGGTCGCACCGGCCGAATTTTTCGAATTTCTCAATGAAGTTTTTTAAAAATATTGTTTAAACGTTGCTCTTTGATATGTTTAATATTTTGAATAGAATTATTTATTTATATTATAAAAAATATGCTTTTTTAACCTTTAAAACCCATGTAACCCCTTCACGACGGTAAGATTAAGACATCATGCCGAAATAATGAGAATTATGTTTTTATCCGACTTACTTCTCTGGCAGTCTTTTTCGAGCGTTTCCTCTCGAGTTTCGGTGTCTGGGAGAGCAGAGTATAGTCGCCGCCCGTGCCACCGCCGCTTCTCTGTCTCGTGACCGGTGTATGAGTGGCAGTTGGTAAGCGCGGCGGTGGTGAGAACGTGACACCCTGCGGCAGTAGGGTGTAGCCGAGATTCTGTGACGGTACGAACGGCGAGTTTGGCGGAAAGTGATTAGCAACCACCGGCGCCCAGTATTGGTGCGAGTATCGAGCCGGTGAACTTCCTGAATCGCCAATCAGTCCGAGGACAAGCGAAAACGAATTATACAAGTCTCATGTCAGAATTTCAAATCGATACACGGATCATAATTTCACATTGTATTCACGGACATTTGAACTCAACTATTTAAGAAATTAATTTACAATTTCCAGTCCATCCTAGAGCTACCGATTCTCAAACAAAATATACATTGAATATTTCAGAAGCTGTCAACAATAATATTAAAAATGCTTCAACTAAATACTGTCAATCGCAGGAATGAAGAATATGTAAAAAAAATTGTCTCTTCCATTGCCTTTTTATTTTCTAGACTTTTAACTTTAATTTGCAACAAAAACTGAGTCACAATTGTAAATATTGATCAAATTATGACGATTATTGCGAATGTTGGGAGGGGCTGGTGATTTGGAACTCAAAATTGTAATTTTGTGAGGAGAAATTGGTTTTTAGGCCTCAAACTTGTTCCTCGAGTCATGAAAAATCCTTGCCCATAACTCACTGTCGGTACGAGGATTGCTGTGCCTTCTTTGCTGCTTCCACGTGGACGAGCGAACTCTTCCGGCGGTCTCCGTGTTGACGGCATCGACGCTGAGACTCCTCGCGACACCTTTGTAGGGATTCGAATCAGCGTTCTCGCTGGCTGCAGCGACACCGGCGAGTTGCTCGTTGAGAGCGTATAGCTTGGACGTTATGTCTTTGCCAATGAGGGTATTGAGTACAATTTTTAACAGAGGCCTGTGCCTCAGTACCCTCATGAGTTTCATTCTCGTCCAGCATATGTACGTGCTCGGCTCCTCGGCGCGTATCGTAACCTGAAAGACGTCGTCGAGATTCTCGTGGGTCGCTTCCCACTCCGGTGAATCCACGAATTGATAGGATCTCACGTAATGAAGATGCGTACCGTCACACGTTACATTCAATCTGTGTCGTACAGAATAAAAGAGAGAAAAAAAATTCGATGTATCGCCAGTTTTCCCATAAAAATGGGCACAAACAATTTTGGTAATCTCGAAACTTTGTTTACTCGGCAGAACTGCAAAGGTAACTTTATGGTGCTACATGGGTATTGAAAATTAAATTCAAACAATTTTTTTTTCCAATAGTAAAATATGTCTGGAATATTGTGCAAAAGATTCAAGTCAATCTGTGTAAAAGTTTGGGAGGGAGAGAGCTTTTGAGCATTCAATATTTTGTAGAATACTGTTTGAATGTTACTCCGTCATCTACTTAAAATTTTGAATAAAATAATTTATTTATTATTTTCAAGAAAATACAGAAAATATGGTCGACGTTTGAATCTTTGAAACCCGTGTAATCCCTTAAAGAAGCTTTTAGATTCAATTGTCATCGCGATGCATCTCATTTGACTCCGCAATCTTCATTGGAAATAATTAAAATTACAGTTTCATTCGGAGCTCATTAGACGGCGGCGAGAGAACGATTTTTTTCGCCATAATGGCAGTCAGAGAGAGTTGACGAAAAGTTTTCGGAAGCTCATTGGAACAAGCTGGAAGTTCTTGGCTTTGGTGGCGAAGATCGGAGATACAAAGTTGCGTTGAATTTCTCGCCAGTGTAAGTTCTCGAGATCGCGATAGAGCGAAGAAAAAGATATTTCATCTTGACCCAAATATATTCGTAATAAAAAAAAAAATGAAAAAACTGAATGTTTCAACTAACTTGCCACGCAGTAATATCGATAGTCTCTCGTCGGCCGGTGTGACACCCTCGGTCGCGTAAGTCTGTCCAGGATCGAGATTGAGTATCCTCGCTTCTTTCGCGAGTTCCTGAAAGTGCTTTTTACTGACGCGATAAGGCTTGAAGAGCTTGAGATAGAGCTCGGCGAGTTCGGGACTGAGTGCCGGCGGAAGAAAACGACAAGCGAGTATCAACGAGTGTATGCCGTTCAGTAGGCCCAGTGCAAGACACCAGATCATCGCGTCGAGGGCGCAAATTGTGATACCGGCCCAGAGTGCAGCGAGCATGAAACCCGCCGTGAGAAAGGTCCGTAGAGCTAGTACCGAGGCTTTGAAGGACCTTGGCACGAGAAAGGCTGCGGCGAAGAAGAGATTGGCTGCCTGTATGGGATACGATAATGATGGGATTATCGGATGGATGAGAAAACAAAAGAGCATTATTGAAATATCGATCGTTCAGGCCTTAATCTCGTGCTCATCGACTCGGGGGCTCATCGACTCTCGCTGATGATGGATTTTATCAGCGCTGAATTGGTTGGGACTACAATCATTCTTCTGGCAATTGTCACGACTAAATCCAATCGACGAACGATTGTTCTCAACCAATCCATTTACTCCTTGCTTCGTTCAGTGTTCAATCGGGGATTGCAATACAATAACATCACCTGAAAAAGCTTGTGTTGAGCGGATTCCCACTCGTCGCAATAGCCACCTGGTGGCAGTACCGTTGCGTTCAGTCTCTCGGTTACGTTGCTCGTCTCAGTGCCGTTCCAAACATCGATCCACAGTTCCGTGTAATTCACATCGTCGAGCGAATAACCACCGAGATTCGCGAGACCGCTGTAATTGAAGCTGTAATAACCGTCCGTCGGGTACGTCACCGATGTCGACGTACCGTCGAACGACGTCGTTCCTGGGCTCGTTAATAGGCTACCAGCGGACGTGGGAGCGTCGGTCGTATTTGCCATTTTTCGTCGTTGGCGCGTGGTACCGGCCATCACCCGCTTCTTCGCCTCTATTTTCAAGGACAACAGAAAATAAAAGAACAATCCATTATTTTTTATTATTATCCAATAATACAATATTTATAGAATATTTTCCCAAAGTTTCAAGTCAATCGGCGTAAAAGTCTAGCAGAGAGAGCCTTTGGAAATTCCCTTTTTTCTAAAAACACTATTTTTAAAGTCGGTCAACACGATTTCTTATCTGAATCTGAATGCCATCATTGAAATTGTGCACGCTTGTTCAAAATAGGATTTATCAGTGATCGAACGAAGCGTTTCTTTCGATCACAACTAATTTTACCAGGCTTACGATCAATTATACTTTTACCTAAAATTCGAGAAAAATATGTCACATCTTTAAACTTAATGTTATAAATTAATAAAATAAATCATATTAAATAAAAAAATAATAATTTTTTCGCTAATTTAATATTTTTTTAAAAAATTTAGGAACTCACAATCCTATCAATCCTATCAATATTATACTATTAATATATAAAAACCAAATCCCATCGGTTTTATTTATTATACAAACGAATTATTTATCATACAATATTTATCAATATATATACAAACGAATTATTTATCATACAAACGAATACAGAAAATATTCTTTTTTGAAAAATTATGGTACCGCGGTGTCATTTTATAATTGACCGTAATCAGAACTATAAAATATGTTTACCATAAATTATATAATCTTTCCTGAAGCTTTCCTGAACTGAAAAAACCGATTACCGAAGCTGCGTAATTACGCTCGTTGTACGAGAATGTCCTCCTGAATGGAACAACCCCTGAAATTTATCCGAGGTCAATGCAAATCGGGAATTTTTTATGAAAAGCACGTTTTTTACGTGCGTCTCCGTCACCACGAAGACGCTTCTATCCTCCCTCTTGTACCGTCTCTTCCCGCCTTCGCTGGCTCTCTTTGCTTCTCTCGAGGTACGATCTTTATTACGCCCGATTTGCTTACCGGAAAGCAAAAAAAATAGGACGTCGCGGCGTTCACGGGTCGTCGAGCACGTTTGGCCGCGTCTCCGAATATACTTCTTCCACCCCTCCGCCCCGCTAAATTGTACGGTGGTGTGCGTATAGAACGGAGTGTCTCTAATGGTGTCCCAATCAGGTCGCATTGTTGAACCGCCAAGAGGAGTTATGTGTGACCTTATCTCGCGGGGATTTCGCGAGGGGGTTGTTCCATTGAAGCGACTCGTACGACCGAGGAAACTCTAGCCGACGAGCGTTGGCAAAAGAGAAAAAAAAGATAAGTGAAGGAAAAAGAGGAGCTTCGGCGGCAGATAGTGCATGGTCAATAAAATTGAAAAGATGCTTTTTTCGAGCTATCGCGTAAGCGAAGAGAAAAATATAATGAAAGGGACACAAGGACGCGGGAGGGGAGAGCGAGGGAGTCTGAGGAGCGACTAGTGAGATCGGCGTTCAATTTCTAGAAGTGCAATCAGAGTTCCATCTGGCTCTCGTACCAAGCATCATTCTTACTGCACCGAAGTTCTCCCAAAAACGACTTTGACTCACGGAATTAAAGGCGTACAGGACACGCTTGTATCTCTACTATTAAAAACTACCATCTTAAGAAATTGTACCGAAAACAGAACCTCGAGTTAGGAATTTCTTCAGTAACCATCACAACGAAGAATTTCAAAAGACTCCGCTCGTTCGGTAACTCGAGAATCTCTCGGTATTTTCATTTGTACAAAAGTATCGACAGCCCGAACAAAGGCGGGAGTGATCGAAGGGGTGTCACCGAAAAAAAAATCTTTCACTGTTTTTTTATTTGCCAATCTGCTGGACCAAGAATCGGAAGCATTATTATGCAAAAATTTCTCGGGTCTTTGGACTCTGGTTTGTTATTTCCGGGTTCCAGTGTCAGGAAGCATCTCCAAGAATTTACGCCGTCGGTGGATAGCAGTTTGCTTTGTTTTCCGATCAATTTGGAAAACTTACTTTTGGGGCCTTGCGTTCCCCAATCAATTTCTGTCTCATTGATTTACCAAAATAACCGAGAATTTTTAATTTTCATAAATTTAATCGCAATTGTATTCGAGTAATTAAAATTGCATTAATTTTGACAATTTAAACCACAATTTTCAGTCTTTCCGGTCACTATAATTTTCCTGTATTTTTTATTTTACTTTTTGGGACTCTTGGACAATCTCATGAGAGATTTCGCCTGTCTGTGCTTCACAGTGTGGGAGATTTGCATGGGAAACGCTCGGACAATTTGGAATCAACCGCTCGCCCACCGCGACGACTATCACAGGGTTGAATGTCACGGGGGAGAGAAACGTAACGCATCAGGTAACACGCGTCCGTAGTCTTGCGGACTTGCGGTCAAAGCTAATTTACATACGAGCCACATGAGACTCGTGTCGTCGGAGAAGGGCACGCTGATACATGTGTCAGTTCGTTGATTGATAATTGGTCGAGGCGCTATTGAAGATACAACTCTTCTACACACATATTTTACCGAAAATATAATCCTAATTTCATCGACTCGATATTTGTCCAAATTGCACTAAATGTAACAAAACTCCAACCTGGCCAATTTCGATTTCAATACATTGTTTTGACAATTTGAATTTATTTTTAATTATAATTCAAAATAATTGTAAAAACAAATTACCACAATTATTCCCAAATTCTTATTCATTTTTATTCAAACATATATTCTACTAAATATTGTAATTGATACTTTGCTCAATTTATTGGCAATAACTTTTATTTATTTTATAAAACTACAATTTAATTCTGTGGCTGATTCGTCGACCTATTTCGATTTGTGAGATGACTCGGGAGAAATTTGCCTTTCATTTTATCTTTGTTGTAACGGCGGGTCACTTTTTGTCGCAACAACGACGACGACCGAGAAATTGGTTGCAGTAGATAGAGACCCATTTTTCGAACGATTTTGTTCACTCGTCCGAGAAAAAACGTCGATACATCCACTCTCGGTCTGCTCAACCAGCGGAAAGATAACGTCTCGATTTTCCCCGAGAAGTATACACGTAGCTTAAAGGACATAACCAAACTGATCGTTTTCTCATACATTCTTTGGTCATTGTGAACAAGCAAAGTAGAACGACGAATTGATGAAAAAAAATGCAGGGCCTGAGAGAAGATTTATTTTATTCGAAGGGGATCATTTTTCATCCTCAGTGCGCCTCGATCTTCAAAAATATAACATTGTAAAAATCAGATCACAATCAAATTGAATACTTAAATGATTGAATTATTAATTAAATTCAATTACATTCAATTCAACAATTAAAACCAATCAAAGAACGATGAGCCACACTTGATTAGAAGCATCCGTCACTCTATACTTTCTCCGGAGATTAGAAAAAAAAAGAAATTCTGCTACCAACATTGCAAAAATGCCACTGTTCTTACTGCGTAAGAACGGGAAAAACTTTTCCATTCTCCTAATTTATTTTTTCCATTTTTTCTTTCTTTGAAGATGCCAGATGGCCGTTGTCTACATGTAGCAAGGACACAGTCTGACCGATGGAACAGAGAAGCGACAAAGAAGCGGAAGTTTATTCGGTATTCTTTGCCGACGCTGTTGCTCGAAGGGCGAAAGGCTTTTCTTCATCCTATCAGGCCCTCAAACTTCCCCCCCCCCGTCGTTTTCTGTATCATCCTTTTTTCCCCTCGTTCGTTCCGTTTCACTTTTTCCCGAACCCCTCCGGCAGTTCGGAAAGTGTTTGAATATACTGTCTCAGACTGGAAGTGGAAAAAACGGGGACTCGTAGTATCGAGACGAAGCTTATTTAACACCCCCAGAAAAAAACGTCCGGAAATCGAATAGCTTGCGATGCGTATTTCTGAATTTTTTGTATGCAGAGTCTAGATTCTCGTCTGGCAAATAATTAATTGCATATTTTCAGCTGTACCAGTCGTAATTAACGCGGCAAACCATACATTCTAACGTCAGGCAGATCTTTCAAAACAACCGTGTCACGTCATAACTCTACAGAAAACTAGTGAGGGAAAAGAATGCCAACTCCACCGAGCGCAATTTCTACTGTATGAAAACTTTACCCTACAAAACTTTACTAATCTGTGCAAAAACTCTACCTCATAATATGTTTCGACAAAAAGGAAAATTCCGTGAAATTTAGCAAACTTTATTTTAGCAAATTTTGTATTATAAAGGACCTCGACGTAGTAATGAGAATCAAATGATTCACAAATGAAATAAAAATAATAAATTACGAAAAGTTTCAAATTGGAGGAGCCATCAGACAGGGGAAGTGAATGAAAATGAAGCCAAGTCACTCATAGTCTATATCGCTACTTTATAAGTAAGGTCGAGGTGATAGACGAGCCAATTGAATAGGGGAGAAAGGAAGAGTAGTCTCTGCGTGACTCGAGAGCACGTGGAGGGTGGTTGTGAGCGCGTTTCGAGTTTGCTCTTTCGACGTCCTTCGAGAATATATATTTATTTTCGTCGTACGTTTGCTCCAAGTTGGTTAGATTTTGCGAGAGCTTCTCGAGCCTCACCGAGCGAGCCTTGAAGGTCCTCAGAGATGTGCCCTATATACATTACAATATATACGACTGATTCTCTAAAATACCGACAATAATTCAAGTATTTTGATTTTTATACCATTCCTTTTTTATCGGCAGAGAACCTTCATTAGAAATCTGCAGAATTTGTCATTTTTGTCATTTTATCTCGGCTCTAATAAAACGAATCTTTACAAAACTTTCGGGGTAATTTATTACATATTTCGACGATAAACATTAAAAACTGCTAAAATTCCTTTTTTGCACCCTTTAATTTTGGTTCTCTGATTTTAAAAAAGAATCTCTGTATCATTGATCTGCGTTGACCCAACGAGGAGTTGGAATAAAATTTCAAAGCCTGAGATTCCAATAACAAGTAAAAAACGGTCGTATAAGAATTGCTCCTGAGGCTTCGAGTTTCTCCTTCATCCCCTTAATCCATCCGTGTCTAGGAATAACGTCGCCAGTGTAGCAATCGGAAGCACAGTCGAGGGAAATACATGATACTTTCAAGAGAGGGAGACTTCCTACAAACTCACACAACGTGTGGGAGAACCCTTGCGATCTTATAAAAAAAAAACCTCTGTGACAAGAAAGTCGAGGAGGAAAAGCACGAAGAGCGAACTACCCGCTCTATTGGATCACATGCGGCGGCGTATAAAATCCGAGGAATATTTCACTTCGTGTAACTTTTTGTCCTAAAAACTGGACTCAAAAATCATGGTGAAATAAGTCGTATTGCCAAAGAGTTTTTTGGCCAGAAATGCATCTTTTTCGGCATAAACGCATAAAACTCCCCAAAATGGCGGTTTCAAGTCGCGGATGATCGATCATCGTTCTGGTGTGTTTAGTCGTAAATCGAAGTAGACGATAAGAGCATACGATAAATGCGTATATGTATATATTATTCTAAGGAAAATACAGAGAATCGTATCGTCGTGAAACGAATGGGAACACGAATATAGCCGAGGAATGGCAAGATTGACAGAGATGTTTGGATTCGCGTAAAGCCGATTTAACATCGGATATCCCTTTCAGCTTCTTCGGGACTTTATCGTCGAGCACTGACTCTGTCAGGATACTCAGTAATACGTATAGGCTATTCCATGTCGACTCGATTGGCCTTTCTCCCTTCAACTGATTCAATTCAACCCTTTGATGAAGTCTGCACTGATCCCGGAATTTTTAATTTTTTTCACAGGCCTTATTGAGAAATAAATATTTGCAACGAGGCTTCGAATTTTTAAAATAAGAGTAATTCTCAAAAAGTGTAACTTAAAAAAAAGCACTTACAAAAATACAATATATTAATAAATATATTTAATCGTAAATAAATATATTAGTATATACTCAAAAGGCTAAAAGTCCACAAAATAGTGGCTAAGATACTGGAGAATGATCCATATTATTGTGTATCCTGGTCAATTGGTATCCATGACCAAGATAAGTCATAAACTATCCCGAGGGATGTATCGAGCGTTTCACACACTTGTCACTTCTAGTTTCGGTCATTTGTACGATTTCTCTTCACGCTTTCCTCTTGACGGCGATTATTTTTTTTAATTTTATTATATGTATCCCCTTGAAAAATCGTGAAGGGCGGTATTTACGAGTCTTGGACATTTCGTAAAAGCTCAGAGTATCTTGAATACCGAAGCTCTTCCGGTTTGGAGCATCTATGTTTATTTTATGTCGGCATATATCGCCCTCAGCATAACCTAGATGAATAATTGCTCTTGCACGACGACTATACATGGAACATAAAATCTCACGGAGAATACGTAATGTGCCAAGTTTATTAGCATCGTCCCCAGTATATATATTAGGGTTATTGGTTTCAGGGCAACTTTTTTTTTGACCCATCATGCCCAAAAACAAAGTTTCGTGAAAAGGGGGTGTTGTCAAAAAATATTTAGAGGTCGCGAATCAAAATTGAAGGTTTCCCATTTGATTAACATTGAACAAAAAATGTTTTCATTATTAGTGTTACCATTCCGCGAATTTTGATATCGCGATATTTTCCAAGTGTTTCTCTACAAAGTTCTCACTTGAATTTTTTCGATATATCTAATAGCTTAGGCGTTACAGCCGATTGAATAGATATTTTCATACAATATTCACTTGAAATAATGATACCGCTAAAACGGTTGAATTTACGGACATGGCTCAATGAACTTTATTGTAGAGTATCATATTTCCTATGAGAACCGACTTGGAATATATCGCGATATCAAAATTCGCGGAATGGTAACACTAATAATGAGAAACAAATTTTTTTCAATGTTAATCAAATGGGAAACCTTCAATTTTGATTTGCGACCTCTAAATATTTTTTGACAAAAGTTGCCCTGAAACCAATCACCCTAATATATATACATTCATATATGCGGTTTTCCTTATCAAACCGGTCAATACTCAATCCTGAGCCATTCCAATTTTATAGCCAAGATTTTTTTCCCTTTTTTTCACCTTACAAAATTTTAAAATATTTTTTTCTAACCCTAAATTTATGTCTCGATCGAAAATCTTCAATCTTCCGCGATCATTACACATTTTCAAAATAAGTCAAATTTGTGAAAAACATTTTATTTATTCCAGGCTTATTATAAAAAAATCTTAATAAAACGTCAAAGCGCTTTTGAGAGGAAATCCGAGGGCAAAACAAATCAGCGGTGAGATTGGAAAGGGTTGCAGTTGAACAACGATCGGTTTAGCCAGGAATTCCTCATATAAATGTATAGATATATTTATTTTTATATTTAGAGTTTGGTTATAGCGATCTCCATCATCACTCAGTTCCCACCCCTTCGCCGCTAAATCCACTTTATAACCATTTTTTTCCACCACTACGTTATTCGTATATCTCGCTTATTTACGAGATCTCGTTACGCGAAGCGGTTTTAACGAGAGGCCGAGGAATACAAGAGGTTTTAATAAATACAACGAATTATCGATTATAAAGCTTGCCTAATAAAATCACATCATCGTCCTCTGCGTAAATCTTTGGTTATGCAAAGGAAAATTTTTTCAGGAAAATTCTTAGTTCATTAATAATTAATAATTATATTCAAAATAATATTATTCAATTTTTAATTGTATTCCCGATTCGTCGATTTTTCCATTTTCAAAGACCGATAAAATTATGATAAAAATTTCGTCGAAAAATTCAGAAAAATTTAGAATATTTATCTTGGACAATATCTATTTTTGCAACTCATATTTTTTAAGCAATGCTTGTTTTGAAAAATTGTTGGATTAAAAAATTGAATTTATTCACAGACAGCTTTATCCAGGGCTACTGCAGACTAGTAGAATTTTCTTAATGTCTGAAAGAATAGCGAACAAAATTGCTAAAATATTGCAGTACTCCGTATACTTATATATATATATATATATATATATATATATATATATTTGTATACATGTATAAACTTTTGCAACTATTGCAACCATCGTTACGGTTTCCGGTGTGTTTGACCACCCTGACAATTCTGCAGGGATGTGTGCCCATGACGTTAAACTGTTGTAAAGCAATTTGCATTCATTTGTGAAGAGGCTAATGCAATAAATATTCTCTCGTGCATCGAGACAATTGAGTCACGTCAGCGAAATAGTCGAGAATTCAAGTGGGCGATTATCCAAAAAGACGCGAATTAGTGGGTTTTTACAAATGGCAGAAAGATATGTCTAGTTCAACATTATATCCTGCACAATCTCTCAATTCATATTGATATTGTAATAATAATCATAATAAATCGTCGAAAACGAAACTAGTAATGAAAAAAATTAATACCAATAACAATTTCTATTAAAGAAGTCTGCATTTTGGCAAATCTTTGTTCAATATTTTCGTGTACAGATTCAACGAATTAGAAGAATAAAATCGTGAAAATTAATTCATTAAAGTAAAAATTGCTAGATTTTCTGAAATTGAAATTTTTCAATCCAGGCGTAATATTTCTATAATATTTCGATCCAGGCGCAATGTAGAATATAATTAATGGCTTTAATCTGATAAAGTCTTTTCCGAAAGCTCCCGATAAAAGATAATGTTTGAGGGAAAATGTTGCAAATTGAAAAACATCCCCGAAGATATAAACAGTTGAGCAAAGTTTTTAGAATTTTTTTGCCATCTCCTGAAGGTATTAAAATTCGCTTTTGTTTAAGTAATATCTTTTCGTTCTTTTTATGTCGCGTCGCGGAAATTCGATTGTCAACCGCCCGAGTTTTTTTTGATATTTACGAAAAAGATCGCGATGTGGAACCCAAACGATTTCTCTGTGCTTCTCTCCCTCTCTCATGGATCACCCGAGATAACTTTTCGTCGTGTTGCTATAACACTGGAGAAAACAGCAGGTTGTCCCTGGCATCTTTTTGTCCCCGGGAAACCGCGAGTCAGCATAAAAATTCTCATTCTATTGGTAAGTTTCCAATTCCATCACAGTGTGCGCCTCTCTTCTATCGCGAGCGATTCGAAAGATCGCTCTCTCATTCTCTCTGCCCTCTAGCATTCTTTGGCCTCTCTGGTATAATGAGAATCGAGCTTGAACCAATCGATGAGATTTATCAACGACACGAGAGAAAACTTTTTCATAAAAACCGTACTGGAGATCCAACTATTTTTTGCACCCGCTTAAAGCACATAAACGATATTTTGATGGATTTCCGAAGATGTCCACGTGATTTTGATTGATCGCTATGAATTTTTATCCCATCGCTCGATAAATAAAAAAGTTTCGAGGGGATTCCTGCAAAAACTTGGCAAAAAACTCGGTTTTTATTAGCATTTAAGTTGTTGGCTTTGTTTTTTTATTTAAATAAATTTTTAATAAATTTGAAGCCAGAAATAAACGTAATTTTTATCCATAAACATTCTTTAGCTTGAATAAAATTTTTTATCGACATTGTTATAAATAATGCAGTCTATTTTAATGAATTATTGCATGATTAGGATGAATTGAGATTTTGAAAATAATCAAAATGTAATCAATTTATTTTTCTCCCGAGAAAAGGCGCACCGGTGATTGTACTGACCGTTGAAATGGTCCAATGACCGTTTAGCCGATAAATCGTGAGTCGCGGAGAGACTAGACATCGAGACCTCACGGCGGCTCGTAGGTAGCACGTGATAAGCGAGACAATGTGATAGCCTTGCACGTGGGAAAATTGGTATCCGCGGAAGAGAATGACATGGACGCTCTTGGCATTCGAAAAAAATAAATAAATAAAGAAACTCGTCTACCGTTAATGCGGTCAAACTTCAGTCAACGTATTTTACATTGTTTATTTTCACTCTGTCCAAGCTGCCCAAGTGTCATCCATCTCCAAGAGGCTCCATCCACGATCAGCTGACTCTTATGTACACGCAACTGGAATCCCAAAAAAAATCACAACAAATTTCATGGATAAAAATTAAAGGTCAAATTGTCGAATGCATTTTCAGAGAATTTTGCAAGTCTTTCCTTTTTTGCGGTAAAAAATTTATTTAATTATTAAAATTTAAATAAAAATGAATGAAATTGAAATAGATGCAAATAAATTTAAGAATCTGATAATTTATTATTAATTTTTTTTCAAGTATTACCAAAAGGCGACTGAGATTTGGAAATCGTTTTCGTTTGTTATTTACTCTTTTAATCTCGGTTTTTCTCCACATGGGATTTACGGTTAAATTTATTAATTGCAGACATTTTTTAGGGCTATCGTTTTAAAGAGAATATATTTAAAAGAAGGAGAAGTTAAATTAATGGTTAAACTATTCAACTAATTTAATAATATTTTCCCTACTTTTTTTAATTTTATTGCTTTTTTTAAGTACAAAAAAGAAATTCAGTTCGTAGAACATACATATGTAAAAACGATTAAATGAAAATAAACTCAATATAAAAATAATCGCAAACTTCCCAGGTCGATGTCTCGCACTGTTTTGCGTCTATGCTAAACAGAATGACGACGTGATCAGCGTGCGAGAGGAAACATTTTTCGCAGGAAAGATTTCGACGGTATTTTATGCGCGCCGTTTACTTTTTTTTTTACTCCTTTTACATATTGGCTCGCGCGTGCGCACCGCCGCGCGAGAGATTCGATAATTCGACGCGTGGACCTCGTGTAAATGTCGGATAGAAAAGATGAACGTGCGGGAAATACATAACGATATGTATTCCTAAAAAGTTGCCAGAGGTGGGGGAGAATAACAGCGCCGAAATTTCGGTATATTTCGGGTCACCAGGTCGAGAGAAAAGGGAGAGAAAATCAAGAGGAGGGGGGGAGGGCGAAAAAATCACATTGGACACCGAGAGAAATAGAAAAATTCGAGACTCGTCTTTGGCGAATATTTCTCAGCCCCATGCGGTCGTAGAACTCTGGAATGCTCGTCAGATTCTCGAGCCATGGAATTTTACAGCTGAGAAGATTTTTCATAAAACTACATTTTTCAATTTTTAAATGAGAGTTTTAGAAAGAAATTCATATTTACAAAAAAAAAGTCTCTTTGATGTTCCAAAATTACAGCGATAAAAAAATTGCCGCGCTGTCAAGCCCTCCGAGCGAAAAAAACAGCAGACGAATAATTATTACTCCGTATACATCCCTCGTGTACGCTACTCGCGAGGCCGCGAGTAAGGAGGGTAGCGTAGCGCGGCGCGGCTCTCGGAATCATTCTCGTTGAGCGTAGTCGACCCGGGACATTTGGCAGGAAACCAACCAGGCGTTGAACTGTCAACGAGTGTGCCAACTGAACGCACCTAAATTATCGTTACGTCACCCCAAACATAGAGAAGGAGAGAGAGAGAGAGAGAGAGAGAGAGAGAGAGAGAGAGAGAGAGAGAGAGAGAGAAGGTAAGAGGAAAGACAGGGGTGCAAGAGTGAGTGTGGCCAGGGGTGCGGCCGATGGGCAAAATCTAGTTTTCACGTTGCCAAGAGATTACGTACACATGTGGACGAAGAAAAAAATACAACCCCTTTCAGAGACAAAAAAAGACTTTAAACCATATAGAGAAAGAGACAGATATGTGAGATAGAAAAGAGGATTACAAAAAAAAGGGTCGATATATGGGAAGGAGAGAGAGAGAGAGAGTGGGTTCTTTTGCTTCGACTCCCCCGGAGTTGAAGCTATAAGGGTTGGTCTTGCAGGTATTACAGCTACACGTGTGTGCGGTTGAAACTGAACCGGGGAATAAAAAGAGATACAGAAAAAAAAGGAAAAAGAGAGAGAGCAGGGTGTAACGGTTGAAAAATTTATTGGATCACCGTTTTTCTAGAGCACAAAAAAGATAAAGAGAGAGGGAGAGAAAGGAAAAAAAATATTGAGAAAGATAGGATGACGATACGACGAGTAGTTCAGTGGTCTGTTCATGGACTGCCGAATGCTCATCTACTCCGTAACCCCGTATCGACTCATTTAAGGCTCTTCAATAAAACAACAACTCTACTATGGAACAACTCCCCTACATCACAACTCATATTGCAACTCTACGAAATAGCAATTCTATCTACGACTCGACGAAATAAGAGGGCTGCAAATCTGTAACTCTGGTAGACAACAATTTTGGAGGTCTGCAACTGTATCATGTAAAAACACGACCGAATAAAAATTTTAAATTTTAAATAAAAATTTTAAATAAAAAAAATTTAAAATACATAGAAAAAATTTTAAATAAAATTTTTTTATAAAAAATCGGACATATCGATCGACTGTATAACGTTATAATGAAGTTCCTATAAACGTGTCTTAACAGCAAATTGTAAAATGAAATGGAAGATCGAATATTATATTATCCTTGAAGATTGGCAATATATCGAAATCAAGATAGATTTTCGTTATTTTTAATAAATATTTACTACAAATATTCATAAATATTTATTGTTCAATAATTTATTATACAGAATCATAACATTATTAATTATTATTATTTAGTAATGGAATAATAAAAATTGTTTATTCACCAGATTTATTCAGTTTACATTTACGTGAATCAGTTGAAAAATTTTCCACTTGTAAGCTTATCATACTTATAAAGAGACACTCTGAACGATTGGTAATAAAAAGAAATACACATAGCAAATACAAATGCGCGCGAGGTCGATAAAATTATATAATGAACACTTCGACCCCCCTTTCTCAGACTCTATATTATTCTGCACTCAGGTCTCAAAGAATACGTTGTACACGGATATGCAGACGTATAGCCTAAATGTGGCATTCTGCGATGTTACGTGTCTCAGATAAGTAGATTGAAAGAGCCCAGGAAAACCAATGGGAGGAGAGTACTCTTATTGCGGAGGTAGACACATTAAAGAGTTATGGTTATGTTTCGTAGGGAGCTGATGCGTCAGAATGTCACATAACTTCTCCGTGTCTATTTTAAGTCTGCATATTTGCGTCTCTACCGTTCAATAAAACTGTCCCCTCGAACGATTTTACCAAAATACAGGCCTGCCGATACATCTCTACCGATTAAAACTCTTCAAATTCAAATGACTCAATCAAATTACAATTTTACCAAAAAAATTCTACCTCTCTGATACAATTTAATATCTCTACCAAACATTTATAGAAAACATTTCTTCGAAAAAAACGAACCTCCGGATATAATTTGGTAGGATATAATCGACAATTTTGTATATTGGTAAAATTATTGACGTTGAAGTTTTGATCGGTAGAGATGTGAATTTTCCTCTCAATATATATGCGTTTATGTCGAAAGAGTTTAAGGGTATTCGAATGTCTCCCTTTTCCGTAGACCTTCGGAAAGCGAGGGAGAGGAGGGACGTTTCTCAAGGTGCACATGTGAGTCAGCCTTTCTGACGCGAATACGCATTTCACCTGTCACGCTCCTTCTGCGATATTCATGCACAAAGGAGCAACGACAGCTGCCGGTGCATTTGTGCCGACATATATCAGATAGATATATCGATGGTTTGGTAAACACAACAATAGGAATGCAGGATACAGCAGGTCAATGCAGGTTATCCTCTGTACCGACTGTACCGAATATTACTAACGATAAAACTCTACCAGAAAACACTGCCGAAACAATTGTATTAGACTAGAACTAGCAAACGGCAACTCTACCGTCAGCAACGTCGTGACAGTCGTGGATGACTGGTAGAGTTGTACGTGCACTATATCTATCAAGCCCTGCAAATTTACAATTCCGCTAAATTTCATCAAGCTTCAAAAATATTTACGAAGATAAATGGTATTGCATAATAGGGACTACTTTCTACATATTCACATTGATGTATCATTGCCATGTTTGTTTGGCCATGGAGTAAGTCCGTGCCCTTTTAGTGAGTGAAAAAGGAATAACGATGAGAGGAAAAAAAATAACGAGATTTGAATTGAAATTATTACGGAGTTAATCGTGAGCGACTGCACGCGGATCTAAGAAGACTAGGTATATGCAGAAAAACGAGTGACCCCGATCGCTAGGGCCAGATTCGACGATTCATTTCTCAATATCACGCGAGTCCGATAAGAATCACCGTTCTTTCCCCTGTTGGGTGTATATCCATGTGCACAAACACAAATATATAAAAATATATAAATCTATGGATATACAGAATCAAATTCTTCCCTCTACTTTTGCAAATGACTTTTACTCGCGATATTAAGATTTTTTAAGTTAGTTCATAGTATCCCTGGTTAGTTCGAAATGTCCCAAGTTAGACTTAAATATCCCAAGCTAATTCGAAATGATCCAACTCATTTCGAAATGCCCCAAGTCAGTTAAATCTGTTCCAAGTTAGCCAAGTCTGTCCCAAGTTAGTTAAATCTGCCCCAAGTTAGTGCCGGATGTCGAAAAGCAGTATTTCCTTTTAACTGATTCCTTTTTCTGCATTCGTGCTTTTCTCCTCCATTTTTTTACATCAAAAGCGACAGTTTTTTTTGCAACGCGGAGACGTAAGCGTCATACATATCGGCATGGCAATCTTTATAAAGGGCAGCAGCCCAGTGGGGTTTCGCCATTTCACGACTGTACGTGTATAAATGCGCTATCGTTGCACAGGGTCGGCTCGTGGACTACTGTGCTCCGTTGGTCCGCGTCCGCTCACTGCCGCTGCTTCGGGCAAGGAGCGAGTCGGGGGGTATGGCATAATGCGCGCAACACAGGGGCTGCCCGGCTCGCCTCTTCGGGTCAGGGTGAATCACGTGACGTCATCAACGGGGTGTGGTGATTTACTCGAAAGCTCCTTGGCTATCGCTTATAAAGGTACGAGAAGAGACGGCATTACGGGATGGGGTTAGATATATCGATGCACTATGTACACAAAATTTAATATACATTTATATCATGTGCACGCGGAAAGGCGCGTCATACGCGAAATGATGAACGGAACCAACGAAGAGCTTACCAGGGACGCTGTTTACAATTCCCCTTGGCGTGTCATCTATATGGAGCATTCCATGTCAACTTAACCAACTACCGATTCGAACCCTCTCGGATCAAATGTACGATTTTTTCACGGTTAAAATGGGGTTAACTATTATTGTCAATTATTAGAAAATTATCTTCCATTGATCCTTTTTGAGGAACCATCTTGTAATTTATCATAATTTTATAATTACATGATTAAATTGAGAAATTGTAATTTTTAATAAAACCAAGCCCAATGGTCTGAGAGTCAAATTTTTTTTACAACATAATATTGGATGGAAAAAATCGGAAAGGACTTATAAATGCTAATCATCCTCGGTATATTCGTGAAAAAAATCACGAGCAAGATCCGAGAGGGTGAGGACTGCAGTTGGTGGTTGAATTGACACAGATTACCCCATATATAGAAGCATCGATTGCTCACGAAGAAAGGGACATGGTCCGCAATATTTTGCACATTGGAGAGAAGTTTCTACGCCATTTTGTGTATTAGCGGACGATGCTATTTGTGCAATTCTGAGCTAGACGTCGAGGCGGCCGTTCCGACGCTAATTTGTTTGCCACCGGCACGCCATTAGCAGATCGTTCCGAGTCACAGTCTTTTTACGTTTATTACTCCCCCGAACAACCCCTTTATTCAGCGATCGGCGAGGGCCCAAAATCCGATGACACAAATACGCCGACTCGATTTTCAATGTTGATACTTATATATGTGCACGAAACTCGAGATTTGACTAAACGATTAAATTGTATTTTTATCCTTCGTTCGAATGAAATATGAGTCTCGATAAAGGGAAAAAAATAGACAGTGAACCCGGAAAAAAAATTTAGTTTTATGGAATCGAATCGTCTCTTCGATGACTATTCGTTTATTTAATTATTTATTTTTATTAACGAGATAAAAGTCATTCGTACGAATAAAAAAAAATTCACGTTAATTAATTTCCATGCAAATCAAGCAGATCTCTTTTTCGGGACATAATTTATTTTCCTACACAATGACGGAGAAAGTAATGAAAATTTTTCACGCTAGCTCGATAATAATTTTCCCGTTGAAAGCGAGGATTTTCCTGGGGGTGGGTCGGGGCTTGGTAAAATATAATCTGATTTACTAAGTTCTTCATAAATCTCTCGAGGTGATATGATGGGGCAATAAATATATGAGGCATTCCATCCCAGGGGGATGCTACTTTGATACAGATCGACACGAGATGAATTTTTCATTAACTTTTTCGCAATTAATTCCTTGTAAAGACGAACTGGTCCAATTTCCGCTGAATTAGAAATATTATTTTTATAGACGTTTTTGCGATAATTTTCAAAAAAGTCCGGATAAGGGGTTGATTTCCGATTCGAATGCCCCATACATTCGTGTCTCAGTACTTTTTCACAACTTGAATCAGCGAAAAGCCCTTGCATAGCTATAACGTGAAATGTGCAACGTGACTTGCCCTTCCGGATGCCCACGGTCTAACGATTAACAAGGGGGTGTGCGCGCATGGTAAAGTAAGACCGCGAAACTCATTTACTCTTTTATTACCCTCTGAGCATCGTAAAAATCTAGTCTGAGCAGACGAAAAAGAAAAAGAAAGGCGTTTGAGGGCACTTAGGAAACGCACCCCCGGAACCCCCAGAAGAGAAAAAAAGAAATTGTCCAAAAATCGATTATAACATAAATTATATCCAGCGACCTAAAAAATTCATCACAAATATCGATTTTCTCCAATCACTTGGCTCCAATAGCCTCCCAATTGAAATAAAGTCATCATCAAAAAATTGTTGATGAAAATTGAAAATTGAAATTTTTAGATCTCTATAATACGACTTAAATATATATTATTTGGACGATTTTTTTTTCACTCGGATCGTCGGCCACATTCGCTCTCGATGCTGGTCTCTGGTGGCGGGTCAGTGACCATTCTCATCCGCAAAAGCATGGTAACGGTTATAGCGGCGAGGGATTCGGCGAGAGGATCGAGAGTGGGTCCATCGAGCTCTCGAGTGACAAAGATAAAGAAGGGATGAGAGACTGAGAGAGCAATAGAGAGTACACCAACGCGTTGCTCTCACGTACAAATCAGGGGCAGGGGGATGGAACAGCGGAAGTGAGGGGTGGAGGGATGAAAACCGCTAGAAGCCCTGATCCAATTCGAAAGCTGTCCAACGAAAACGGTATATCTACCGTAAATGAATTTAGCGAGAGAGACAGACCGAGGAGGGAAGAGAAAACAGTTCGTGCACGAGGGAAAATGACAGTGATCGAAGAAGGGATCTTGAGTTAAGGGAGACGACGAGTATTACTACGAGATGTTTGCGCTTTGAGTCAAAAGTATAAGTTCGTGAGTACAAATTTTGCGATAAGATTGTTCCTTTGTTACCCAATTGGTATTTACTGTCCCAAGTTGCTTAGTAATTATCGTCTCAAGATGGTTCTTAATATCCCACATTGGTATTTACTGTCCCAAATTGGTTCTTACTCCCCCATGTTAGCATTTACTATATCCCAAGTTGGTATTCACTGACCTAAGTTGGTACTTACTGTTCCAAGTTTTTTGCATCGTATTATCAAAGTTTACACAAAGCTCGGTACGTTGGAACGGAGCATCAACGCTGCAGTGTAGTGAAGAAGACAGGAACGTTTAGTTATGAAAAATTTGTCTTCGCGGTTAGATGTCACGTTCCTCGCAAATCGAACGTACACACCTCACAGCAGCATTTTATGTAACACGAGCATCGAATCTTCAATCGCGTGTTTGACGAAAGAATGTATACCAACCCTTTTTGTCTGGATCAATATGATAAAAAAGGAAAAAAAGGATGGGAATATCGCGCTGCTCCTTCTTACTTTCCGGCATTGCTGGCTCGTGGAATCTTCCACCTTATTTATTTCCAATTTCACAGACAACGTGATTCCATTCGATTACAGCGAAAAACTCTTCTCGAGTGTGCCCTGTGAAAGGACCCGAAAACAATTTACAACTCTACCGAAATAAAGTTGCCCGAGAAAAAACTCTACCAGATGCAAATTTCTCGACATAAACGGTAACTCTACTATAAATAATTTCAACCGAAACAACTCTACCGAAAAAAAATTGCAACACTCTACCGGATCACAAGTCGTTCGAAAACAAGCCGATCGAATGCAATCAAATCGGTCAACACGGTTCTGGAAAATTTGGCTCGACCATATTTTCACTGAATTTTTGTCTGCTTCTTCATTTTGCCCTGACTCCAGGCATTTCTCCCCCGGTCTATTATATCGTACATGTAGAGTCGTGAAAAACGAACGCACGCACACGAAAGGATATTCCGCTAGAGCGAAGGAAAAACTTTTTTCATCTCGTTTCACCGCAAACAGCGGGTGAACGTCATAATTTTGACTTAGGGTCTCTCCCACGATTATTCTCATTTCCTCTCTCTCGCGCGCATTAACTTTTACGAGTGATAGCCCCTGCTTTCTGCCTCCTCATTTCAGTCAGACTGGGAAAAATCAATGTGTATCTCGATGAGTCATGAAAAGCCCGAAAAAGTCAGTTTTAAGAACGTGCTGTCCGCCCATCACGTGATAATTACGAAGGGCGAAGATTTTTCTACCGTCAAAAATCACGACCGCACGAAATATCGTGACCCGAAAGAACGCTCCAGCACGTTGATCGCACGAAAAGTCAAAAAGTTTTTGACGTTATTCACCGGCATCTCTTGGAACACGATTCTTCCCATCGGAAGTACAAAATCACGCGATGCGCGATGAACAAAATATGAGATAAAAATCTGTTAGTTTTGGCGGTTTTTTAAATTTCGGAGATTCATAAATGGCGATGACATTAAGGGGTACATCATTATTCGACGCTGGAGGATTTTGAATCGAGGTGAAGGAAGCCAAGCAAGGGTTTTCAGCGAGGAAAAAAAATGCAACGAAGAAGGCGTGCAGAGACGAGGGAGTTTTTTTTTTCATACGCCCGAGCAACATATCATTTTAACGGAATGATTTACGACAGACCGGTACGAGAATTCTCTGTCTCTCTCTCTCTCTCTCTCTCTCTTCCTCTTTCTCCCTTGTCCCGACGACCATAAAACGATAAAGAATGCACCTGACCTCGGCCAAGCGGAGCTCGCGACTTGTAATTTCATCAGGTTGTGCGACACCTTATTCCGGCGAGACAAAATGACGAAATAATTACTGACATTATGTGGTACAGAATTAATATTCATTTAATTTTTCAACCATCAATCTTCATTCCAAAATAAAAATTTATGTGAATATAAACGAAAAATGGACTAATTTGAATTAATTTTTTAAGCATGAATCATCTTTCCTGAACAAAAAAATCTTATATAAAAAATCAATAAAATCATACAGCTCATCATCATTTTAGACCGAGACACGAATTTCAAATCTGGTATTTGTAAAAAAAAAAAAAAAAGATTTTTGGGACGAAATTGTAGTTGGATTGCGTTCTTTTTCATTACCACTCGAGTTTTCTTAATTACTACTTAATTAGAGCCGTATGAAGTGGCAGGGAACCACTTCCGGTTTGAGATAACAGAAGTTTGAGTAAAGATGGATAGGAAAGTGAAGTGGAAAATTGAGTAGCACTCTGGAAGAATTGTGCCATTTGGCGCTGTAATTCGGTAGTATTTTTGTTTTCCCGGTATATTTGAGTCCGGAAGAGTTGTAAATACTTGATGCAGTGGATATATCCTGGTCCGAAAAAAGAAAGAGTAATGAGAGCGAGAAATCGTGAGAGTACACGCACTCACGAGTTATTGCAGAAACCACGATCTCGAAACGGCGACCGTTTTGTGGTTCCAAAAACTCGTTAGTGTTCTCTCATCACCACCCACCGTCGAATCGTTCCTCGCTAACGACTACCATCATGTACCCGGAAACCCTTCTCCAAGGCTACTCAAAACTCTTCAGCGTCTCTCGACTCCGGATGCTCTTTCTCTTTCTCTTTCTGTTTCGAGAGAGAGAGAGACAGAGCTTTATTTCTCCTCCGCAATTATTGCCGCGCTCTTTCGTGATGGATTTTCGGAGACGATGAAGAAAAAAATTTGAAGAAACACGCTCTTCAACACAATCCAATAAAGGTACGGATTACCTCGATTCCGAGATTTCACAAATTGCAACTCGTTTAAAGATTTAATTTAATGATGATAAAAAGAATATTATTGAAAAAATCACTTTTTTAACATAATTTTCATATCTTATTTACAAACACAAAATTCCAAACGGATCATGCTTGAAATGGTCAAAAAGCATTTTGGTCACACTCAAGAGATTTTCCAAAAAAATCTATGTCCATTCCCATTTTTCCAATATTCTTTTCAAAGTTTATTCAAGGAAAAACGATCCGCGAAACTAGTAATTTATTGTCCAAGCATATTTGTGATCAAGTGTCGAAGGAGATCAACGGCTCTGCTATATTTCTCAATCAACGAAGAACAAATGTTGCAAGAACAAGAGTAGTCAGAGACAAAGAAGAGCGAGACTACGGTGAGTAAATTATCTTATCCTCTGCGAGAGCTCATTCGCAACAGCTCCAGTTTTTCCAAGAAAGACTGGCTGCCTTCGATAAGCGGCTTCCGACCAATTTCGTACCTATTCCACATCATACTTTTTTTCTTTGCCTTTTATCGTGCATCGCGCGTGCACGAATTTGCCCCTCGCTTTACGATCGTCGGTCGGTTCGACTAACAGCTCTTCTCGCTGGTGGTCAATAGTGCCAATTACGCGGCTTTGCAAAACGTGAACGAGAGTTGCCGAGCTCGGCATGCCTGTCTATATCCGCCATATATGCACCTGAATTTACGCCGAACCATAATGAAGCTGCATCTAACGCTATTGTACGCATCAAAACACGCAAAATACGCCCTTTCAATTTTTTCGATCGACACTCGTACGAAGGATTTCTCTATACGAGTAACCAATTGAGTGTATCCAGGATCATTACAATTATTTCCTCTGACCGGGAAAACAAGATAAACCGCGTGCGAACTGAAAGCTCTACCGGATAAAGACTCCAAAAAAAGAGATTTTAGGACCACAAATGCAATAACGAATCGGTCGAATCCAACCAAAATGGTTTTTGGCATTTCCAAGCTCAATTATGCCCGCAACGAAAAAGAAGACAATTTTATGTTTTCAAAATTTTTCAATTTTTCAAGCTCTCTATCCCTTACGGTCGATTTTTGGTGATTTTAAAAATTCCCTAGCAACGCCATAATTCAAGATGTGATTATCCTTGCGCCAGTCACTTCATTATAACGCGCTCTAACGATTAAAAAAGTGTAATAATAATAATAATAATAATAATAATAATAATAATAATAATAATAATAATAATAATAATAATAATAATAATAATAATAATAATAATGATGATGATGATGATGATGATGATGATGATGATGATGATGATGATGATGATGATGATGATGATGATGATGATGATGATGATGATGATGATGATGATGATGATGATGATGATGATGATGATGATGATGATGATGATGATGATGATGATAATAATAATAATAATAATCATAATTCACAACGATAATTTCTTCATTTTCGAAAGAAATTTTTTTTTAATTTTTTCGATAACTTTCAATAGTGTCCCTTTTGTCCCCACTTCCCCTATGTATATAATATTTAGCCCTTTCCACCCTGCACTTAAAAACTTGCCGTCTTCGCGCATCGCAATTAGTTTTTCCTTCATCCTCGACAAGTCATCTCCCGTGGCTTCGCGAATTAATCTTGACTGGATGCTTTACGCCGTCTTGCCGCAACACGTTTCCCCATCACGCGAGGGTAAATAGCCGTTTCTCGTTTCGTCCTGTATCGAACCGTCGAGACCTGCCCGAAACTCTCAGATGCGCGTGATGAGACACGTGCAGCGAACAAATCCAAAAGTAACATTGCGGCACATGATCAAAACGTGTCTGACTCCGTTTCTCGCCGGTATGACCTTAACCACTGACCGAGTCTCGGACAGAGCGCTATTTTCCTTCACGAAATCCTCGTGGCATCGCGCGAATCCCGCCCTAATCTATCCAATTTATCATTTAACAGTTAACAATGATGAATCATCCCACATCCGGTTTCCTTCTCGCTCTCTTTTTAGGCCCCGTGGGTTCGTGTGCGGCTGTTAACATAGAAACGGTCACGGTTCTTCCAGCCGATCGATATTTATTCGTGCTTATCAAATTCTAGAAACCTTTGCGAAATAACATTTTCGAGGATCAAGAGTTCCAAGGACGATCTTGGAAATTTATTTTGATCTCAATGACCTAAAAAAAGCTGCTCCACAGATGGAGCTTGAACTTTATATCATAAATATAAAATATATATTTTTATAAATATAAAAAAAAAAATATTATAGAAATAAAAAATCAGAAATAACCGAGTGCTAGAAAAATAAATTAAGATAATAATTTATGGAAGAAAAATATAATTTAATATGGAATATATTTTAAGACGATATTTGAGAGTTGTAAAATGGTAAAAAAGAATCTGTCATCATTAAAAAATAAATGATCGTCCAATTATTTCTATTGAAATAATTAGAGTCTTCCAAAATGTAATATTCAATTCAATTCAATATTCGATATTCAAGATTCTTTTCTTCCAACCTTCACTTATTTAGCATTTTTTTTATAAATATTGAATCGGGTCAGTCTAACCAGGGGATGCATTCTCAATGCTCTTTGAATAATCCCGTAGAATATTTCGGGCTTTTGGTGAGAGTTTGTGAAACTGTGTTGTTTCCACGGGGTGTGAAATTCTCGCGAACAGGAAGTCGGTCGAGGACGCGAGAGAAAAGCGACCCGGGTGTGCATTCTCACTTCCCTCGCTGGCATTATAAATTTTGTTTTGCTTCTTTTTTCGTATCCTTTGTTTTTATTTTCCCTCCCCATAGTCCTCGATTCACGACTCGACAGCTCTCACGGAAAAATAACCGAATGTAATTTCCACCGCTGTTGTAATGCACGATTCAACGTCAAAATTCGTGATAATGTCGGGAGACGAAAAATTATACTGCGCGACGGATTTACAACCCCCGCACAAACGCGTTCGACAAATTTGAAATGAGGTCAAAGAGAATCTCTGGACACCAAGTTTTTCCGGTGAGATTATTCAATTATTAAGTATACGCCGACCCTTTTTAATTCTGCATAATTGATAAATACGAAAAAGCCCAGCACCCTTGACGCGCCGTTGATACTTTACAATGTTAACCAAACTTTTCGATTTTTTTGATCGATTTGCCGAAGGAAATAATGTTCAAAAAATATCTGTTTTCAAGTTTGATGATTAATAATCAATTTTGCCCAAAAATACAACATTTTTCAGATCAATTTTCGTCTTCAACTATCGTTTCAATGCTCAATAAGTAATTAATAAAATAAATGATTAATTAATAAAACTTAATTTTTAAACCCGATGTCTTTTTAATCTCCGATTTTTCATCTTTAAAGTTCAATTATTTATCTCAATTGTGGATCCTGAATATACGGCTTCGCAATGCGTTCTTCAAAAACAAATAGGTATCGACAGAAAAAATAGTTTTTTCACGAGGAAAAACTTGGTGCGATCATGCGAACTGAATATTTCACGAATTCACCCTACTTAATAAATCTTTCTGTCCACGAGGATTCAATTATATCAGCCTATGCGATTCGATTCTCATCACACCGCCTCGTCTGAATATTTCAGGTCGTCAGTTCATAATCACTGTCAAGGTCACTGAATAATTTCTGAACGCCGAAAGAGAAGAACAAAAAGAAAGAAAAATATGAGTGAAACGGTAAAAGCCCATCGGCGAGGGCTACTTTATTTTCTACATGAAATCATCGGCCACCCCTAAATTTATCCGGAGCATTATATTTAGTCGACAAACTCAGGGTTGGGCGTTTCACGTGGGGAAAAAAACTTAGCGGCTGCGTAAGAATCGAAACAACCTTTTAGGATTATATGCACAGAGCTGGAAAGCAGGTCGACCAATGGGCCATAGATTCGAGTGCACGGATGAGTAAAGAGTTGCTCTTGGGATGGACGTGAGTATTCGATCGGTCTATCTTCTCGCCGCGTCGAACGAAACGAAGCTACTCGATTTCACGTACTCCGTCATGCCCTCTGGGATTTGATTCATGCCCGTGTGACCGTCGTATGCATGAAAAAAATGTAGGAGACGAAGAGGAAGAAGAAGGAAAAAAGTATGAAACAGCAACCTCCGCGAGGACATGAAAATAGGGGATAGTCATCACGGTGGGAGAACACACATTTTGCGGGTCTCTCGTATCTCTGCGTGCGGGTTTGAGGGCTTTTCTGGCCCAAGGCATATGGGGGGGTAGTCGTCGTCATGTACAGGGGTGAATATCGCTGGGGTGGGGTGCGCGAGCGCTGTACGAACGAGGGCTATCGACCCTCTCTCAAACCCTGTGAAAGAGAATTCACCACGAGAGAAGGACCCACCCCCGCCAGGTTTTCGCTTTGCCTCCTCCATGAGGTGTTTTTTCCATCTCTCTTTCTCTCTTTCTGTATATTCCCATTTCTCGAACGTGCTTCACCCCTTTTTCCACCGATGGAGCAAACCATCCTTGGCCCAGTGAAACTTTGGACTACCCGAAATTCGTACAAATTTATAATGAAGCATATTTAACTGAATTTATAGCTCTAAATAAATAACGTGAATTTTTGTTATTGTTTTGAATGTTTATAATTGTAATATTACTATATAATCTAATATAATAGTAATAAATAATACATTATATATAATTATATAATAATAATTGAGTAATTTTATATTACAATTGTAATTAAATTAATTAAGCAAATCATAGTTTAACTTATTGATTAATTTATTCAGTTAAATTTATGTAGAACGTTTTTTTTTATAGAAACAAGGTCCAATTGTTTGTATTCAGGATTGTGGTACAATATCAAGTCCATCAAAATTTCACGGGTGCAAGCACAGATGTGCTCAACTGATGTTACCTCTTCTGCTTTCTATCGCTCATTCCCCGGCGTAACGAAACTCTTGTGCTCGAAAGCATGGAACATCTTATCCTCTCCCCCGGTAAACGCGTTTTCCCTCAGCCGCTTCCCCGATTCCCTCTCTCGGTTTCTATTATAAAAAGAGAAGAACTCTCCCGTTTCATGAGACGTTCATAAGTAGCCTGGGTCACGTCGACGACGATCGCCCAATTCGAAATAAAGAAAATTCTACCGACTTCCGAGAGGATGTTTCGCCCAAGGGCTCTCCGCTGGAAATCCCTCTCTCACTTTTTCTCTCTGACTCTTTCCCTCTGTGTTATCTATTTCACATGACTCTTTGGGATTCCCGCAGTCCCCGTATAGCAGCTATAACATTGCACCAGGTGGAGCTAACTGCTGGCCCCGAGCTCACGGAGAAAACCTGCGGTGAAGCGTCCTCGGTAACACTTCTGACGCGCGCACGCGGTCCTCTCGGTTAATTTTTCAATCCAAACCATTCGTTCTTCAACGAAATACATGAACAACTTCCAGACAACTTTGGTCACATTGTATTCGTGTTTTACTCTCACGTTGCGATTCCATCGATGTAATTAATATCATCGATACGATGAATATAATCGATATATATATTCAGTATAATCGTTAAAATCGATAAAAACAACATATTCGATGAAATATAGGGGAGAAGATGGCGATATGGACACTGGAGGCAGAATGAAAAAGCGGATAAAAATTTAAAAATTTAGAAAATGAGGGAATTCTTAAAAAATGATCGAAAAAAACTAATAATTCGAAAATTGATTACCGGAACTTTCATCTTCTAACGATGTCCACTTTGCACCCCTCTCCAAACTCTATTTTTGATAAATGCTAAGAAATTCCAAGATCATTTATAAAATGCATGAAAAAATAACCGATTGTGCGTACAAAATGTATGCACTCTTTCATAATAAAAAATTGGAAATCAAATTGTCTATTCACATTTGTCGCGGTAACTTGGAACACCGTGTGTATATATATTTATATATTCTCTCGTGTTAGCGCGTTCTCATAGTACCATTAAGTGCAAAGTGAGCTTTAGGTTTATATGCACAAGTACCATGTATTCTTCTTTCCTCCCACACTCACAAAGACACGCCACTTGTGGATTCAATTGTAAATGTCGCTCGTTTTGAATCGTGACAGAGAGAAAGAGAAAGAGAGAGGGAAAGAGAGAATGAGGATAATCGATTCAACTTTTATTGTATGCACAAATGCGAGATAGCAATTTTTCTTTGCGGGCAAAGTGAAAACGTTTTATCACTCTTTGACGATAAAAGTATATGGCGAATTGATAAAGACGACATTGTAAAAAAATATATATGTATTCTCCTCTGCAAAAAAATATATACATGTATTTTTCTTCTTTGAGGTGATGTGAATCTATTCGTGAATTCATCGACGAAAATGGATCAAGGCTCTTGAATCTAAGCTTCGGGTTATCGAAAGAGTATCTTTTCCACTTATTTTTCAAAAAATGCATTAAATATTTCTCATTTAACTTTCATTCGTGATTATAAATATCGAAAAATATTGAATATAATTTTTTTAAATTCTGAAATAAAAAGAATCATTTTCCAATGGATTTCCAATGGCCAGACGAGTATCCAACTGGTACGTATCGATATGAATTTCCAAGGGACGAATTACAGTTTTATTTAAATACAATCGTTACGTTATTCATCAATGAAAATGTCGACGGAATCGGAGAAAAAGGGAAAATTCGAAACATCCGCGTATTGCGAATGGACGTGAAGCAGTTGCGAGAATGACGAGATCGTCGTATTCTGGAATGTATAAGGTATATGAGAATAATTAAATTGCAAATTCGTTTTGTTGCCTTGAGCCACGAGCGGGATGAAGAAAGGGAGAGGAGAAAAAGAACACGAGAACGGAGGAACGGGGGGCGAGGGATATAGATACCTCGTCAAATGGAATTTAATTACTCTTGGAATAGCGGAGAAGAATTATCGGCTTTGGGTTTTTCTCATCGCACAGACAATGGCCCAAACTCTGATGATAAATACGTATATACGAACGAAATTGGCAGTTCATATTTTTAGGATAATGAAAAAATTTAAATAAACACGTAGCACGTTTCAAACTCGCCGAGAAACCAGACACTACGCGATAAGAATTGGATCAAAACGAATTTGAGAATACTTTCAATGAATAACAACTCTACCCAGAAATAAGTTTTTCCGACAGTATAGAAGCGTCGGACCTCGACGTTTCGCTGTGGACAATGTTTTCTGGTCGAGTTTGTTCAAGCATTTTGCGGCAGACCAGCCTGCTGATAATTGATAGGACGAGAACAAAGGGGGCTTTATTTTCTTCCCATTTGAAACTGTACCGGACAAAATGACGACGAATGTCGCAAAGGTATTGAAACGAGCTTTATTCGTGCCTTTACCGAGGAATTTTCTGAATGCGCTCGTTACGTTTCCACCTCGAATATGCGTGAATATATTGAGCGACCTGATACTTTATCATGAAAATGGTTCGCCCACTCTTTGACGAATAAACTCGCAAAAAACTTTCTTTTTTTTCTCCCTCTCGTTTGAATTCTTCGTTCGCTCACTCTTCGTTGCGGAAAGTTCTCGACGTACGAGGACGATGGCTTTGCAACGCTTATAGAAAAAATAATTACGTTTTCCGTACGTCAGTTATGTTTTTTTTTAAGGGAAAAATATATAACGAGCGTGCCGGTGGATCGATATTGCTGAATCCCTTCTACCTCGAGCCAGAGGGAGAAAAGCCTCAAAGCCCTTTATCGTCAGCCGACACTGGCAGGGAAGAAGGCAGGCGTGGGGCGTACAATATACATTATTACGAGGCTCTACGATGTTTTAGGCAATCTATATATATATATATATATATATATATATATATATATATATATATATATATATATATATATAACCTCATGCATGTAAATTGTTGGAAAAGAAACCCCAGGGAAAAGCGTCAATGGAAATGAAAAGTTAGGGGATGAACATTTTGTCGAATCGTTTTATAGACAGAAAATCGTTTCATAGAAATAAAGTCGATATTAAAAAAATGAAAGGAAATTTTATCATGAAAATCTGAGTTACAAATATGCAATATTAATGATACTTTTAATAATGATAAAAATTGTTATGAACGGTTTTTTACATTTTTATATAAATTATGATTTATGAGGAATGATGAAGGAAAAAGCATCATTATCTAAATGGCCAAAAAAATTATTTTCACGTGAACTTTAAATATGTCCTCAAAATACATCCTCGCAGAGTGCATTTAAAACTGCAACGCTTCAATTTGTTGTGGAATAAATTTTTTTTACGATTCGGAGCGTAGGAATGTTTCTTTTTATGGCAAAATTGGCCACAAGAGTGGAAAGGCTTTATTGTTCTTTCCCACGAGTAATCGTATTTTTTCTTTATGCAGGGATCGCACAAAAAGAATAAAAATGATATTATGAATGAATAGAAAAGATATTTTTATCCGAGTATCTGAGCTTTGGAAAGCCCAAGAAAAGCCTCTTTCGATATAATCTTCTGTTTGATTAAGCGTGGTGGAAAAATTAAAAGTAAATATTTTGCATCGATTTTTGAGGCACGTTCCACCTACTTCTGACAAAGAAGAGTTCTGTTATGTGAAATTCTGTGAAATTCGAATCAGTCTCAAATTCAAGCTTGAAAATAATAAAACTAAATTTCATTTTTGTTTTGTCCTATTTCAGTCGTGTTTTCAAATATCCTTCACCATTTTCCAACGCGAACACCACCTCAATCTCCCGCCTTCGAGCTTTTGCATGACACGTGACTAAATTTTTTCATCCACGATTGCACGCTCCTTGTTAAATTACATGTGTGAAAAAGTACAAAAAGATAAGTTTATTCGGTATTTGATGAGTTAATCTTGGAGGCGGATGAGATAATTTTCGTAATTAGGCGTCGACGGTACAAGGAAGTTTACCCGGTAAAAGCTCGGTTGAGACAGATGCAGAATTAAAACTTTGGGAAGAGAGGTAAGCAATTCCAACAGAAAAAATAATAAACGTTGGTAAGGGTGAAGGGAGCTTTTTTTCCTGAATTGAAAGGCGGTCCGGCTCGGCCGACCGGGAAAGCAGGCTATTCAACTTTTCTCCGAGCTTCGTCTCGGGTCGTTTCAGTGCTTGCATCCTCGCTCGTAGACGCGAATTTACAATCCTCCCTGATTCCCGTCCAACCCCTGATACTATTTCGAATGAAGGAAGAAGGAAAAAAGCTCAAAGATGAAAAAAATACTCAGCGAATAAAAAACGAAAAAAAACTTTACAGAAGTGAAGCGAAAATAAATGTATGCGGAGCTGGAACGTGAGATAAAAGTCAAGTTTTCTAGGGGAAAGCTACGCTAGAGAATTGTTTAAAGATTCGAAGAAAAAAAAAAAATTCTCTAGTCTGTCGAGGAAAAATCCATTAGTATATTCTCGTCTGTACAGGGTGCCCTACGAATGAAGGTCACCGCCGTGAGAGTAGATTCGTGACCTAATATCGAGTAGAAAAGTCCTTTGCCATTTTTTTTATATTTTAAACCTCTGAATTGTTATTAATTTTATTAATTATTAACGTGATATTGAGTAAAAAAGTCCTCTGCCATTTTTTATATTTTTAACTCCTGCATTGTTATTAATTCAATTAATTAATAACAATTCAGGGGTTCAAAATATTGAAAAATGACAAAGGACTTTTCTACTCGATATAACGTCACGAATCTACACTCACGGTGGTGACCTTCATTCGTGGAGCACCTAGTATATTCTAAATCATGGAAGTAAATCACCGTCGGATGCTTTTTCATGGTTACCCGACTTTTGATTCCCGCCAAAATATTCCCGCCGAAATATCCCCCAAAAAAATATCCCCAAGAAAAATATCCCTTCCCAAAAATATCCCAGGCAAAAATATTCCCTCCCACACCCCTTTTATCAAACCTAAGAAAACGACCGAGACTCCGCAACGGGGATATTTATTCTAGTAGCCAAATTCAATTTTTTTTTTTATTATCGAAACCAAAAAAAACGACAGAAACTCTGCAACGGGTATATCTATTCTAATAGCCAAATTCAATTTTTTTTTTTTTTAATCAAAACCAAAAAAAAACGACGGAAACTCTGCAACGGGGATATCTATTCTAGTAGCAAAATGCAATTTTTTTTTTTTATCAAACCCAAGAAAACGACAGAAACTCTGCAACGGGGATATCTATTCTAGTAGCCAAATTTAATTTCTTCTTTTTTTTTATCAGGCCCAAAAAAGCGACAGAAACTCTGCAACGGGGCTGTTTTTTCTTTCAAAATTTTGCCTATGCAACCCCCCACACAAAAAAAAATGTACATAATCACACCGCGATTGTAACAAAAAAAAAGTATACGAGGCAGGGGATATTTTGGGTAGGGGATATTTTTCCGGGATATATTTGTTGAGGGGACATTTTGGGCACGGGATATTTTTGCAAAGAGATAGTTTTCCGCCGGGATATTTTTGTGGGATATTTTGTCATGGGATCAAAAGTCGGGTCACCCTTTTATCATATTCGAGACTAAATTACAACTCTTGTTGGAAGATTTTACTTCACAGCATTCACTATTTCATTCATGAACTATTCCATTCATTCGTGATATCTATCTGGTCGGAATAAGACGAATATTTTAAGAATAATAAAAAAGATCAACTATTGCATTCTTTTTTCAAAAAGGCTAAAAAATAAATTTCGCTTCATGGTAAGGGGAGGCAAAAATATGAAGGAATCAGAACGATTACGAGGAAAAGTGCAGCAACAGGTTAAAATGTAATTTGCAAAAATCGCATGCCCGATAATTATTTCCTCCCGTTTTTTTCTAATTTTCAGCTGGACTGCGACACGAGCAAAAAAAAACACGAAAGCTCGGGTTGCTCCGATTCGTGAAAGCACGCTATAAGAAAAAAAAATCTACTATTCGCATGTTGTATTCGAAATACCGCGAGAAATGCGAATACAGAGGCCTGAAATTGCGCTCAGTCAATTTGTATTTAAAAAAAGAGGTTTAAAAAAGCCCATTTATTTTCATTGTTTTTAACGCGATGAAATTCGATGTAATCTGTCGGGCGCGTGCTGCGAATCGTGACTGTGCATTAACGCGGATACATTTTATCTACTGTTACGCGATTCGAGTATACGGGATATTCAACTTCAAAGGGGTTTGTCGAGTTAGAATTTTTGTCCATTATAATCAAGACTGGAACATTCAGAAATTTAGTTAATTAATTTTTTACATTAAAAATCTATCTAAAAAATACATCAACGATAAATTAATAAATAATAATTGATTACCAATTAATAAATTAATTTTCAATTCACGATAAGTAAATTTATAGATAATAATAAATAAAAATTAATCAAATGTAATATTAAATCCCTCATTATCAAGGATAAATATTTGTGTCAATTCACTTTGTTTTCCTAAGAAATAATCGATTTTTTATAGCAGCAATCTTCATACAGATTGAAGAACAAAGCTTTTATCAACGCTCTTAATTCGTACGTAAAGTCGTGAATAGGAAGGTCTACTGTTGGGGTTAAACCAATACCGCGAACATAATTCGCGTTGTACGGCCGAAAATGCAACTCACACCGATGATGTTCAGGTGAAACAAAACACTGACTCAATCGGCATATAAACGCGCACATGACGGAATTTCACCCCGACCCTGCGGCACAGCAGCCACGCACAAGCTACACGATTTATGCATTCTCCTTTCGCACCCCCATCCCCCTGTCCCACACATCCATTGCCTCTTTTTAAATCTACATATATAGACGAGAGTGGGGTGATATTGAACCACTAGAGTCAGTGGGTTTGCAAAATCGATCAATTCGGTCCAATATTATTCAAGGGATGCTTCCCTCCCCCATTCTAGCTCTTGGCAGACCTAAAGTGAAAATAACATTTAAATTTTGTTTACACTTTTTTCGGTAACCAAATGTTGTTAAACTTTTTATTTCACCGAATACTAAACTACTATAAACATTACTTCAACATAGAAGTTCTATAATTTAATTCAGACCAAAAAGAATATAATTAAATAAGTGAAAAAAGTAGCACTTTTATTATTTTTACCAGTTGTCAAACCTGAATATTCTGCAATAATTTTTGCATAATTTTTTCTTTCAGGAACATTGCGATAAAAAAAACTTTTATTGAAAAAAATTGTACTGGATTTAATTTTTTTTTTTTTTTGACAACGCCAAAATGGCCTTGTCCATATTACCCCGATTTTCTCTGTGCATGTATGCACAGGTATGTATGTGTGTATGTGCATGTATGACGGTAAAGCACTGACCGGATAAATGAGGAAATGCAAGTCGATAACGATCAAAATGTGTGTGTATGTGTGTGAGAGAGAGAGAGAGAGCGTCACTATAGCGCACCGAAGGGTGTACACGTGCGTGTGAAAAACGAAAACGTGACGTGATGCTGGCCTCTGTTTTAGTAACTGCAACATACGCAGCTGTCATTAATATCTCATGAACTCCCATGCTTTATATCGAAATATGAGCGAGTAAATTTTTTCAAAAATATCCGTTAAAGGTGCAACTCGAACAATATTCCAAATGAGATTTTTTTTTTCAAATGAGGAAGCAGCGAATGATTGAAAAAATCTACGCGTCTTGAAAAAAAATTAAGTTAAGAGTACCGATTTGAATTTGTACGATTTAAAAAATAACTAATAATTGTTACCTTATGGTGGATATGCGATATGTTGTTCGGAATGCTGGATAATACAGCTCAGTCTTCTGTTCGTATAACGAAGCTTCGTGATCGTAGTGCACAGTTTGAGACCCGAGGATATTATTTCTTTATAATCATTTAAAGAAAAAATTGTCGATTCGTAGCTGATCGCCTCGATAAATGCGTGCAACACCATTGCAATTCACTTTTCGTACAAAATGCTCGTGTCAACTGCGGTGCGATTATCATCGTTACGATCCACTATGCCTCGGATTATTAAATTTGTTGTCTCCGATTAATCGTCATTATTAATTATTCCTTTTTTGATGTATCGAAGCATCAAGGGGGTGAGGCGTTGATGTAAAACGTCGCGAGCACAAAGAGTCTCGTACGTTAATTTTATTGCACGAACGACATCGCGCTCTCATTGTTTCGAGGATCGAAAGCACGAGAAGAAAAAAAAACTCACGCCACACCGTCCGAGCTTTCGTCCGAACAATGAAAAAATTATCCACTTTTTCCAACCTCACACTCTCACGCGGTACTCTCATTAAAAGTCTCCTTTACAATTCGATGCATCGCCAACTTTCGTCTCGTTGGAATTTCAAACGAATAAAAAATAGAATACAATAATCGGTATTTCACTCGAAATACCCGCTTAATGATTCATCCAAGTTCAGGAGACTCCTGCAAGGATGTCACGTCCTTCGGATAGCAGCGCGATGACTGGGGAATAATTGAAAACCGCGGAGCTTTCGTTTTTTGACCAGAAACTTTCATGTCTGACCAAATCCTCGCTCAACTACTGAATTCCCTTGTCACTGTCTCCGTGGCCACGTTACACACGCTTTTCGGCCATTGTAATAATTTTTCTCACTCGCTCACGGCCCTCCACGATGGATGCGTATACGGAAACGTGTTGGCGCGCGCGTTGGATTTTTTCTTGAGAGACACAGGAACGAGACAAGATCAGTGGTACGAGTGACGGAGGTAAACGCAGTATCGGACACCGGCGAGCGTAAGTAGCAAAGGCTCGTGTCGTTCAGACGCGCGACGCTCACGACGCTCGCGGGCATCTCGACACTCTAACCTCACCCTTCTCACCACCCTTAATCCCCACCACCTTTACCACGTAAGTAATTACACGCAGTGGTAGTGGTTTCGGTAGTAAGTGTAGTAGATTTCGTAGTAGCAGTGGGCTTCACTTCTGGCGCGTTTGAGCGATGGATCCGCGCCCCATCCGCTTGTTCAAAACCAAAAACTGACCCCTCCTGGCTCCGTAACACTTTTTCACGTTCTATCGTCATTCATCGTGAACGAAACGACCAAAATTCGGGACGAGCGCCAAAATCACTCCACAATGAACACGACGTTGATCACTGAACAATGACAGAAAATACTTTCGAACATTATCTTTTTCGCATTATTTTTTATCACGCTCCGTAATCGCACAAATGTATTTTTAAAAACATCCTGAACACAACACCTCTTTCTCGCTCTCATGAATAATTCTCAGCGTCTCACGGACTCTCTGGATAATTCGTGAATCACAATGATCATGTTGAAAATGACGAATAATATGTCTCAGCGCGATGAGAATGAAAACCGATGGCGTTTATGAAAAAAAAAAAGATAAAATTGAGACTCGATGTGGATGGGGGAAATCCTCTCGCGTGTTTACGTCCATGACGGGCAATGTTGCTGCTGCCATTTCGATTCTTCACCCTGATACATCTTCGATGTTTTACGATTACTTTCAATCACCGACGAAATCGAAAATTCGGGGCTTCGTGATACGAAGCGACGATGACGACGATGACGATGAGAACAACGACAACGACGAATATAAAAACGACGCTGACGCTGACGACGTCATTGTGACGAGGCAAGAAAACCCCCAATGATTTTATTCCTACGTCTCCTCTCTCTCGAATATCACAATTCTCCCAAAGATCTCGCGTCTTCCGCGCGCTCCGTAACGAAATTTCACGCGATGATCGCGAGACTCTTTTTTTATCATCGGTCGTACGCGAAAACCATCCCTTTTTCCATGTATATGCGGTTTCATTATTTATACACAAATGCACGTATACACGTATGTTTATACACGGAGTAAGTCACATTGAGAAGGGGATGAATGAAAGAGAGAGGGAGAATCAACCTTTCGCGATCTCTCCGCGTTTCGTGTCCGAAGCACGCTATCGGAGTACACGAAACACATGCACGCACGAACACACACAGGCACACGCTCACACACATACACACACGTAACACCTGCGCATACACACTCACACACACGAACGCGCGCGATTGGCGAGTGAGTGAGATCGAAGCGGGAGAAGGATAGGTCGAAGTGAGGAGGACGAAGGGGGCGGTGGAAAGAGGCACGGTGGCAAGGGGGTGGTTTGGATGTCAGCGGTGTTAGCCCCTGGCTGCTACTACTAACGGTGGAGCTGCACAGCAGCAGGCTCGGTGGGTTCGAAACTCTCGGATGAAAAACCGGAGATCTCGGTGCGCCGCGGTCCGGTGCTACCCTCCGACTACTAAGTTTGAGGGTGGAACTAGCGCCACGCCCTCCGAGCAGATGGCAGCACTGCACGAGCTCGATTCGACTCCCTCGCTCCCTTTTTCTCTCTTTCTCTTTCTCACACCATATATTATTTCGCCGTATATTATTTTGGCTCGTACACTGTATGACTGATTCTTTCAAAAAAAACTACCCTTGAGATTAAAGATGATGAATCAAGGAGATTTCGGATGTTTCGACTTTTTACTGACGGAAGCTTTGTATTTATGGAAAAAAAGAGAAGATTTTCGTACGTATTTCAAATTTTTTACAGAAGGGTCCTGAATCACGTCATTGGAATAAAATTTGAAACTGACTGCCAACAAGGACCGTGAAATATTTGGGAATTTTTAAATTCTAGAGAAGGCTTTAACGAATTTAGTTTGAAAACAATTTTTTCTGATCCAGGAGGGCATTGAGGTTCATTTTTTTTTCAACGCCAAACGGAACGTTTGTTCCATGATTAAACATAACTGATTACCAAATTCAAGCATGTTCAAGCGTTAAACAATCTTGAACTCATTTTTTTACGTCCAAGAAGTGAGTGCATAGTCATGAAAGTTTGACATCGCACGAGGCGGAAGCTGCAAGAGTTTCTTTTCCAAGCTCGACATATTCGTATGTTTACGATCGACCTCGCTGCATGATGCACTGATATAAGTTTATATATATACACAGTCCAGATCGATGTACCGAGTTTGTGGAGTTTAAACATGCCCACGTTTCTCCTCTGCCCCCACGTTACTTCTTGTACCAGCAGTCTATTTACAAGATGAACACACACACACACACGCCACATGTGCGTTGCATTCTGAGTGCACGAAAGAAGAGCTTGTACAACCTAAAATGATGCAAACGTCTCGAAAGTGTCCATAAGACACAAATTCACAAAAGATTGTGTTCAAAATATAGTTTTGAAAACCGCCAAAAATCAACCGTAAGGGATAGGCTTTGAAAAAATAAAAAATTCTGAAAAAATTCAATTCTCTTTTTCTTCGTTTCACAATTAGGCTTTATTTCGCTCTCTCCGACTTCTTATTTGTTGCATAAAAACAGTCTTTTTCCCTATTTCTCGTGGGCGTTTAATTTATTGTAGTATAAATTCATGATCAACGGTCGGTTTCCCATTGATATAGCCCTTGAAACGTTCATAAAGATGAATAGAACAAAAAATAATTATTTCTTGACCCCCATGAGGCCGGTCCGTTCGCAAATCGACTTTGGCGAACCGTGACCTCGGCGGATAGTCAAAACTTTTTGCCGTCATTCAGAGATTCATAGCGTGCGTTTTGGATCGGAAATTAAAAAATATTCCGTAACAAAACAAATATACACCAAAACCTCCTTTTGCCTCCTCTTAAGGCTTTCAAGGCGTATGATAATGACCCGCGCGGTCAGCAGTGGCGAAACAGGCCGAATCGTCTATTCGGTAAACAGTCCGAAGAGACGTTGGCCTAAGTACACGACTACCCTCGCCCCCGATACACTCGCACACGCCCACCCGCGCAAATGAAGAGACACACACGTATAAAGTCATCAATGTTACAAGCAGTAGGCTATGAAGCCGTCGAGACGTCCTTTTTCCGCTGTTACGAGCTCTCAGCTGTTAAGTAATTGATTTCGCAAATCGATAGCGACGACCATCATGTATCGCGGACAAGAGGGTGGATTTTGTCTCTCAATGCATATCATCGAGTCGGCAGACCATGTCAGAACTGCAGTGGTCGACTTGGAAAAAAACACACACGCACCTGCAAACAAGTTTTTCTTTTCATCTTTAACAATTTTCACCTCTCTGAGGGTCGAAATATGTAATACATAAACCATCGGAACCACAGCTGATCAATTACCGCTAATGCGATGTGGACAGTATATAATGCATGGTCATGTCGTCTCGTCCACTCCTACAGACACATTTTTTTCCTATTAGTTTTTCCATTCCCCTATGGCTTTTTAATCCGTTCCCTTTCGCCCCTGTGCCCTCCCTGGCTTGCACACTCTCGGCGGAAATTTTTTCCCCCTCTCGGCGATGCTCGTCAGTCGTTGCCCTTGCAATGAGAGACAGAAAGAGAGAGAGAGAGAGAAATAGAAAAAAACAGAGAAGGGTTTTACTTTTTTATAAATAGATCGAAGATCGGTTCGCGTGTTCAGAATCATCGGACATACACGAGACTCCCCGTTGGTCTTGCGTGACAAACCGGACGAATTCATTACCTTCATAAATATATATATCTTTGATATCACATCAGTTCCTCATTTTATACTATATCATTCCGTGGGGGTCAAGTATCCTCGTTTGTACTATATGTCTCAATTACCGCGACATATCGAGGCTCTCTTGTCCTCCGCCAATCGACTAAAATGCGATGTCAATCGATCTTCTGTCTCTCGATCGAGTAATTATTCTTAAATTGCATTCTTAAGGGTACAACGAAATTGAAGAATCGTGGGCAGGCAAAAAATCCACACGATGCGATAAAGGTGCAGTTTGTTGAGGATATTTCAGGTTTAATTCGGATGGAGGTGAGAATTTTCGGATTGAGAGAGGGAAAAATAGAATCCAGCTGATTGTGGGAGTGGGAATCGAAAGCCTTGACGCTGGCAAATAATGGGGTCACGGAGCAAAAGTGCCGGATATCTTGTACATAGGTTACCCTTTTTATACATATATATACCTTTGAAATCCACGTATAATATCTATATATGTATTCCGTTGAATCGTCGATTACACTTGCAGATGCTTTTTCGACCTTCGGTTTCCGCTCGGGTAGATCAATCTTCCTCTCTCCCACACCACCATTCCTCGAGCTCTTCGAGGAACTCACAGACCGGACCTCTGCGTCTTGAGAATGGTAAATTCGAGACAGTAGTATTTTAGGGACTCGAGGGATACTCTATGTACATACCCTTCCGATAATTCTGCACCAGGAGGCACCAAGATCGAAACCCAGTCCGAAACACCCGTGACCCGCATCAACGCGATTCGACTGTACGTGAAATTCTCACTCCGACGATCTCGTCCGAGCGAGCGAGAACATCGTAGCCTTAGCAAAACACGTTTTTCGCTCGCAGTCGAAATCGCAGATCAAGTCCATGGATAAGGATTCAAACGTTAATTGCCCCGGATGTATATAAATCGGTCGGTAGATCGATCAAAACGAGAGCCGGATTTACGTCATTCCGAAATCCCGCATTTACGAGTTTGTTCCGGCGCGGAATATCCACAAAGTTTCTCGTGCATTTGATTTCCAAGGAACACTTGTGCAAAGTCCTCTGTAGATTGGCAACTATTCGAACTCTGCCGGATATGAAACCAACGATAAACACGTCCGACGAAGGAAAAAAACCGGTTCGACTGTACTGGAAAAGACTCCACTAAAATCAAAATACTGAAACATGTTTTACAAATAGTGTGAAAACTACCAAAAACAAATTACCACTTTTTTAAATTTATAAGTTATCGATAAGATTAGAAAATTATGTAATGTAAGATTCTTTCAATTAAGTGATAAATAAATTAATAATAAATCAACACAATAATAAATAAAGTAAGTAAAAAATTTTATAAAATAATATTACGAAATTATAAAAAATAGATCCCCGTTCGAGACAAACCTAAAATATAATGACGATTTTTTGCAAGTTTAATAATTGGAAAAATAGAGTTTCGAACGGTTGATCGATTTTCTTTATTTTTCTTGTTATTACCGTTCTACTCGTTCGTGCAAGACGTGCCAACGAGACTTTACGGTTATTGCATCCAACAACCCTCGACGGCGATCAAAGTTTCAGTTATAGCTGGATTCTCACCCCCGATTCTCTCTCGCGTCAGCCTCCTCATTAATGGTGAAGGTGTGCAAGCGCATTACGTCCGTTCATTAAGATCAAAGAGGACTCTTGACGCGGGGAAATTTACGTAATTTTTTTTTCACCAGTTGTTCCTTCTCTACCGGAAATACGATTTTTTACATTCCCCAATTATTTTTACAATTTTTAATGGCGGATTGATGTTCTTGTGCCCGGTAAAAGTTTCACGAGAAATCGGATAGCTGGAACGAATTCTCAACATACAGGGACGAGATTCTTTTTTCTACTGTGATCATTATAACGCGACTTTGACTCTCGGGGATTTTTTCGTTATTTCACCCTCAAAGTGATATCATTATTTTCCGCGATAACATTCATCCACGAAGGATTATTAATTATATCGATAGTGAAACACGATTACAGCGTGAGAATGATTGAGGATTTTTAATTAGGGAAAAAATGTTAATCGTGCAAAATTATTTGCTGAAATAATCGTCGAATGATGGTAAAAATATCACGATCATCACGCTTCTTGATGGACGAAGGAATTTTGGTCGCTTGCCAAAATGTCCGAGCGTTTAACTTTCTTGCAAATGGCCATTCTTTAGCGTGTCCTTTTTCGGAGAAAGCGTGGAAAAACGCTCTTCTCCGTGCTGGACAATGCTCTTCGACTCGGACCAATTTTTCAATGCACCGGATGACAATAATCACAGCTGTACGTCACGCGAGTCAGGGAATTCTTTGGCTATCAACGTGTTCTTCTAAACAAATAAATTGCAGTATCTTCCACCAATTTGTTATCGTGAATCATATAATCCGATGATTAATAAAGCAGAGGAAAAATGAAAAGTTCCTAGCTCGAATGAAACTGACATTGAAGTAGCGTTCGATTCTTTTTATCTCTGCCAAAATTTAATTCGAAAAACGGTGAAAATTTATCGTCGCTGATCTCGGAACCTTGTCAAATATTATGACCAGAAACACCCATTAAAAACATTGTTCAGAACAATAAGATCAATGACAAATTATGAAAAGAAACTATATAAATCTGCAGGATGACGCGCGAATGATTCTGAAAAAAAAAAAACAAATTATGTCAATAAAATCCAAGAAAGGTGAAATTCGTTATTCAAACGTTTATTACAACGAGATAATAATTACAATAATCATCTGTATATGTCCATGCTATAACCGGAAGCTTATAATAAACAACGTTTTTCATTTCGTCATTGTAAAAATTCATTATTACTAAATGCGACGAGGAATTAGAAAGAAATATATTTAAAAAAATGAAATAAAATTATTCTCGCCGTAAATATATTTTCTTTTTTGATAAATATGAAATCAGGAAGACGTAAACGACTCGCATAGACCGAGCGAAGTACGGTCGAATAATGTGCAAAAATTTTGCTTATCATCTACGCCAATCAGAGAAATAAAAATGAAAAAACAATTGACATCCAAATAGACTAATCAACATAATTTTTAACATTCAAAAAATAATCTTGGGCTTATAATTATATTCACAAAAAATTTATTCCTCCAATCTAAAAATTGCAAAAAAAACCATTCAAATGATCAATCAAATAATTAAAAAAACTATCAAAATCTCGATCAATTAATTACCATATTTTTGTCATTCAAAATATAACCTCAGGTGTATAATTATATTCACCAGAAAATGATTCCTCCGATCTAAACATTGAAAAAAACAACACAAAATAAAAATATCAATTCATTCTGCTCGATGTATTTTCCCGCTGAGACTCTCTCGATCAGCTTTTCATCAGGAAGCTTTCTAAACGTTCTTTTTTACATTATCCTCTCAATATTGACATGAAATATTGAGACTAAAAAAATAACGGAGAACCACAGCCACAATCACGTTCAGCGACTATAATTTGTTTTTCATTTTTTTTTCATTCCCCCTTAAAGTCATTTGATATTAGTCAGATTGAACGATTTTCCTTTGATAATTTTTCGTTCGCAATATTCACTTTGTCGATTTTATTGTCCTCTGCCATTCGATTCCCGCATCCGAACGTCATTTATAATCAACGACATTCATTTTCGATCTCTCAACTCGCTGATTCGAGCGAGCAATTATCCTGCGAGCCGAGTGTATCGACAGAGGCCGTTCGTCATTCGTCGTCGACGATTTCACAGCTGTGATATTTACTCGACGAATCGAGCCAACTTTCGACCCCGCTGGAGGCGAGATCATCGCACGACGGTAATTCCGGCAATGGTTCCATATTCGGAGCACCGAGTTTCGTCAAATTGTTCGCCGTACGATCCTTGGATTTTGCACCGCTCACTTCAATCAAGATGAAATGAAAAATATTTTTTTCAAAGTCTAACTTCTCAAGAAGTAACTTGATTTCAAAAAACCAAGATAAATCGTGATGAAACGAAATTTAAAAAATTATTTATAAAAAATATTAGAATACAGAATTTTTATAAATAATTGAAAGAAATATTTGTTTACTGTTGATAAGAATTTGTATAACAAATTACCATTATTCGAGGGAAGTTTTGTGTCTTTTCTACGAATAAGAGCCTGTCTGGAGGCTCTTGGACTTCGGTATTCACCGGTTATTCCCATTCCAGCGCTAATCGATGGCAACCTTATGTCCAAATGGGAACCCTTATCTGTAACTATCTACCCAGATAACGAACATCTCCGGATGATTTTTCTCTTTTTCCTCAATTCAACGTCTCATCATGCGACAGTGACAAACAACGAATTACCAAGTGTCGCGAGATCATCAAGGCAAAGTAACAAATATTCGTTCATAAATGTCAACGTAACATAATTATACCTTGTTGTTCATGGCGTATAATTTTGTGGCTATGTCACGAGCTACGAGGGTGGTTAAGACAGTGGCCAAATAAGCTTCCTTGACCAACAAATATTCCAACGCTGTTCTCTGCCAATAAAGATATCTGCACGAACTCGCGGCAACTATGGAAACCTGAAAAAAAATGTCGTTGGAAAATCAATTATCAATTTCATTAATTTAATAAAATTATAAATTTGATCAAAATTGAGTTGAATAAATGGCGATGGATCGAAATAATCTAAGGTAAATGAAGCAATTCAATCGTTTATCAAATTTGAAAAATACTTTGAATTTATCGTCGACGGAAGCACGAGAACTTTCGAATTCCGGGGAATCTAAGAATTCGCACGGCAGTATCGGGTGCAAAAAATTAGTATCACTGAGAACATTGACTTTGCCACTTAGCAGGAGGCCAAGTCGGTCGGTTCTCGTCAAATTTTGCATCGCGTAAGCCTCGCCAGCGTGTAGAGACATTATCGTGGCGAATTCGGGCGATGCGAGCCTCTTGAATTGATGCCTCGAGACCTGCAGCGAGCGAGAAAAAGCCACGTGTTGACCACGCGGCTCATGGTGATCAGCCAAAATTAATAACCATGTTCTTTAATCGATTTTATTAGATTTATCGATCGTGCATAAATTTTGAGAAGGACATGAGAATTGTATTCTCACTTTAAACGGATAGAAGAGCGTGTGATAAGCCTCCTCGAGCTCGGGATCAAATTTCACCGGTCTCATCTGATAGACAATGTACACCAGTTGGCCAATGTTTAGTAACAAAAAGCCAAAGTTCCAGGAGAATATATCAGGAGCGCATATAACGTGCCAGGCCCAGCCGGATAGTAGCATGAATCCTTCGGAATACCCAAAAAATGACAATTTAATTATTCTCGGAAATTCATAATTTTACTTATTTTTATTTCATATTTTTAAAAAATATTTATTTATTTAATTTTTGTTCATTCAGTATGTCCTTTGCAACGAAATTTCACATCCCATCGATAAGAAATTTTGCACGCCCCTGGAAACATTAATTAACCTACGACAAGCTTCGGTCGATGTAATTTTATTAGAAATCGTTATTGAGTTCTTTGATCTTGAAAATTGAAAAATAAAAATAAAAAAAACATTGCAGAGATCGCGCTTACCGACGATGAGGACCGAGTGCATAAAGAGTATTCCCTTTTTCGACGACGGCGCCGAGTATGACAGAGCGAAGCAAAAATTTGCCAATTGAAAGAGAACATGCTGCGGCTGTTGCCAGAGGCAAAGAGCCGCGTTACCTTGAATAATAAAACAACGTTCATGAGAACGATTCTCCGTTACGAAGAAAAGAAACCAGACGATCCTTCAATCCCCTCTCTTCACCCACCTCCCGCCCCGCCCCGTGCAACTTGAAGATGGTAAATTAATTCGCTGAAAAACGTACGGAGACCTTTCAGCCTCGATCGCAAGGCCAGGAAAAGATAAAGCAAAAGACAAAACGAGGGTTTACATAAAATTGCGACCTTTCAACGGGTCGAGGGGAAGGGGGGTCCGAGGCCCCACACAATGATTCACTCACTAACAACCGTTATGTTGTAGGTTGACAGCGGATCGTGACCAAATCCCGGAGTCATCTTTGGGCCGAATTATTATTCGCAAGACACAACGCGAAGAATTTCGTTTTTTGTCGCAGAATTATTTTTTAAATTTTTTACAAGTCAAATTTCGACGCACAATCATGAGATTTATTCTCTTCTCAAATCTCAATGCTCCACCAACGAGACTTCACTGTCTCTTTGGACAGGGCGACGTTTGTTTTGGTCGGAAAATCATCATCCCTTGGCGTCGCGACGCTTCCTGATGGCGAAGGACTCAATGGAGCTTGCGCATGGCGTTCAAGGGGCGCATGTGCGTTGATGCGTTTTTTTTCTGTCCAAAAAAACCGATCGATGCTCGACCGGGTTGATCGAATGGACCTACAAAAGCAGTACCCCGAATTGGACAGCAAGGGACGCGAGCTAGCGAAGGGGTTGTAAAAGTTGCACCATTTACCGTCAATCGGTAAAGTCTAAATCCACGATTTAGCCAGAAACTGTGAGACATTATTTTTTATTGGTTGTAGTTAGTTCAGTGGATCTTGGCCGTAAACAGGGCAGGAATGTATCTGCTGAGGGTAATCAGGCTGATGGCGGCGAGAGTTACAAGAGGGTAGTTCAGGGTGCTTTTCTCATGGTTATTCTTTAACTTCGCCTCCCAGTTACGAAATCGATTTGCTTCGATGAGGGAACAATTCTCATGAAAGATCCTGCGGGAGAAAAAATAGTTGGCGGTGGCTCGGATCAGTGTTCAAATACAAAATTTATTATTTTTTTCATTATTGCTTTCCACCCCTGATAGATCAATTTAAATTCAACCCCTCCCTCAGTAAAAAGAGCATCTGCAAAAGAAATTAAGCCCTATGGCTAGAAAATTGCAATCACGACAATATGTTAGGTACGACTCAATAATCTTGACGTCTTTTTGTTTACTTGAGAGAAATCAAAGCACCGACGCGCAAAGAATGTAAGAAAGTCCGCCCACGTGGATTCCAAAAAAAAACTTGCGAATGTTTCTCGCGACAAATTGACCTTCTTCTCTCTCTCTTCGTTTCCTTCATCTTCGTGGCTCGTCCTCTTCCTCTCTCGTTTCGATTCGCGACGCTTTGATGTTTCATCAGGATGCACCTTAAATATTACGCGATGAGCCAACTCAAAGATGACGCTCACGCATCGCGTGCGCTCGGGGGCATGAATCGTCTCTTCCTCTCTTCGATGTGACGTAATCGCGAATTCTCCCGGTTTAACAAGGAGGATTCGGGACTCGGACCTACCGGCGACTTGTCCCATCACTTGCACGAGGATAATGCCGCTTTTTTCTCATTTTTTATCGTTTAACTTTTGAGCCTCGTGGAACACAGACACAAACACACACAGGCGTAAGAAAACTTCGGGAGAGTAGGTCGCGGTTCGTTCAGAAGGCAATCTCCACCTCGTACACGAGTCGTGCAATGTAGTTATCATTGATTAACGATTTATGAGAGAAGTGCCTGAATTTTTTTATTCTTATTTTTTTACTGAGAAGACCAATTATCGACGATGGTATGTATTTAAAAGTAAAATCGTTAAACGGGAATTTATTTTGCGTGACAACGTCCCTGTAATTTTCTTTTAGGGTGATGTGAAATAATTTTGCACGATTAAAATAAAGATAATTTTTTTTAAGTCTTTTTTTACATTTATGTATGCAAAAATGGTGAAAATTGACGAAAATACAAAAAATGAAGAAGTATGCATAATTTATAAGAATATGACAACTTTGATGATTTATAATGTTTTATGAAATTGTTCTATGCCGATTTCACGTGGAATACCTCGTACATTACGGTGTGGAGAAAATCAATACTCTCTAATCCCGTTGATTGCGCTTAATCTATGCACTTTTAGTGGTGGTAGAAATTATTCACCCGAATAATCGTTATGAATCACCGATATGTTTGAATGAGAAATTAGCTCACCAGAGAGTAATTTACTTTAACGATCATCCGTGATATCGCTTTCTACGCTGCGAGCTCCAAATTATGAAAGAGATCTGGAGAAATATTCGGGAATTTGTGTTTTCATCGATAGAAAATAAAACAAAATTGCCAGGAAAATTGTTACAAGTTCAAGGCGATTCGAATGTTTTCTCAATGAAAATCAATTTTCCAAGTTTCCAATTTTCCAAGAGCCACAAAAACTTTCGTCTAGTCAGAGTGTATTTGATCGTAATTGCATCCTCAGAACTTACCATCGATAATGAACATTGCATGGTTTGATTTTGCCTGATGAATAAACTTTCGCATCCAAAACATCAAGACGCGTATTAAAGTTTTTGTTGAAAACTCATTAAAATCGATAATTGATTGTTTTTATTTTTTTTAATTTAGTCGCTCTAAATATTATCATCCCTCGTTCCATATAGATCTTTCGTATCGAAGAGGATTTATTTGAATGGAGGTGATTAAGGGTGTGTCAATTAAAACGCAAGTGAATGCTTAATCGTTGCCAGGACGATGAAATATTCGAAGCTGTTTCTCGATAATATTTCATCGAGCTCACGAGGGTTGAGTCGATGAACGAGAAAGATTAAAAAAAAAAACGAGTCTAAAAGAGAAAAAAAGATCAAGTCTAAGAAAATCAAGTCAATAACGAAATACGGAGGTGAGATATCGCATGGCGTCCTTGGTAAATGTGATCGTGAACCGCCCCGACCACTCTCTCGCATCCGGTGAGCAACGTTCTGATATATTTCCACTGGTTAAGAAAATGTTCCCTCTGTTCCCCTCTCTCTCACTCCCTTTCTATCCATCTCTTTCTAGCAGTTTGTAGGCAATCGATATGCTTTTCGAACGATCATTACCAGACACAAGCTCATCGTATGTTCTTGCAAAGCTACTTTTAGCTCTTGGGCTTAAAAGTCGGTTAATATGGACCAGGCATCGAAACTAATCGACTTTAATTTCCCTCATTGTAGGACCCAAAACATTTAAAAATCTTGAAATCCATTTTGTAACCCAAAAACTTGAAAAACATATGTGCAATTTTTGAAAAAAAAATTTTGAGCAATTTTATGCGGAACATGAACTTAAAAAAATATCTATAATGCTATCTTATAAAAATGTCCATCCGCTCGAGCAGGTTAAAGCGCGAGACTTGAGAAAAAAACCTCCTCCTTTTCGCTCGATTTCGACCCTCTCGATTGATTTTACAGACTGACGAATTACAATGGTCCATATCGCCCCATAATTCTCAATGTACTCAAGGTCCGGCTGCTTTTCGATCCTCTCGTCGTTACCAGTCGACTACGTACTGTTTCAAAGACTCTCCATAAAAGCCCAGTAGATTGTCTAGCTGGACGACATTTCTCCTCCGTACGAAGCTTCAACGTTGGCACTGGGAAAAAAAGCCTTCCTTGGGACGGCTACTTTTTCCCAACGCCAAACAATCACGGAATTATGTCCTTCGCATTCGCGCTATGGTGCATTCACACGCACACAAGAGCATGAATAAAAGATATTCCTTGTATTCGAATGCACGCGCTTGGAATTTTTCTTTTTGTTTTTTTTCCTCTCCATTATATTATTTAAAATCGTAAGATACATTCATAGCACCCGCTGGAATAAAAAATCTTATGTTACAGAAGATTCCACTCTGATTTTTGAAAAAAAAAATTTCATTGCATTTAAATTAAATTTGAATTTGAATAAAATTTATAAAAACCTGCGATTATATCGTTTGAGAACCATTTCACGAGTCTCGAGTAGCTTTGAAAATAAAAAATAATTAATTAAAAGACTGTATGCAAAATAACGTGACACAACGAATGAGAATATTTTGCCAGGGAGCTTGTGATAGTTGAATCCCTCCAATATTGTATTAGAGTACAGAGCGACGTTTGATTAAGGAGTGGATGATGCATCGTTCCTGGAAGGGGCATCATTTGCTTCTTTCAGCGATCCTAATATGCTTACGGAGAGAAAAAAAAATTTGTTGTACAGCTGGGCCTGTCAAAAAGGGATTAACAAAATTTTAGGACTCGCTGAATTCTCGTTCCTAACATTTTCCACGGATTAAACTAAAAAACGGAACCTCTGGAGCATCTAAAAATGTATGTTTGTTTTTTATTTAATATTTTTTATCAATTTTGATAATTTTTCCGGGTTTTCCCGCGAAGAATTCGTTTTTGGAGGGATTTTTTCTGTCGAATTATTCTCCGTCACGTTTGGCAAACAAATATCCATTCCATTTTCCTTTATAGAGCAAAAATTGCATCAAAATTTGTTCAAACGAGAGCATTTAATTGAAGGGAAACTTTTTTCTGGATACAATTTTTGTTCAATCGTCAAATTAGTTTTTCCTTCATTATTCATTTTTTTGCGACGATTTACAACCAGCAATATAATTACAGCAATTCTCTTAATCATCAAAATTCTTTTACTAACAAATAGCTATAAATAATATTTTTTAAATGGTTTTCCCTTATTGAAATTTAATTTTAATAAAAAAATTAATTTGAATATAACAAAAACTAAAAATTAAATTAGCTATTGACGAAATATATTGTATAGTTATTGGCTTTCGATGTTAGGTTTCGGTGAAACGATCTTTAGGTTTTTACTCCTTGCGTTTTTTTCTCATTTTTCTTGCACATCGCATTACTTTCACTTTATATATTTTCGAGGCAATTACTTTGGGGATTACTTTAACCGAGCGAAAAGAGGCACCGACGGCATGTGGGCCGTTCAAAAGTGCGTTGCCCATAATATATTAACCGTACAATATATTTCAAGGCCGGTTTATGGTCGTCGCAGCGTCTCCAATCGTCTCTGATTCATGATCAATTTCATAACACTTCTTGCAACCGAATTATTCACCATGACTGCGCAATAAATGTACAGAAAAAAAGCTTTCTATTTCGCTCTCAATAAATTATTGTCCCCTGAAAAATAAATTTATTCCATTATTTATTTTTTAATTTTATTCTTATTTCAATTTAAATTCGATGCAATTCGAAATAACATTCTGTATCAATTCGACCAACTTGTACTAAAATAATAATCATAATGAAATTTCTTCGATGGAATTGATACTGTATTTTTTTTTTTTAATATTTAATACATTTAATTTGAATAAACTTTTATCTTTAAAACTTTAAAATTACATTTTCTCGAGCTAAACAATTGCACGAAAATAAATTGTCAATTCACAAAATTTCCGTGAATGCAACAAATTGAAATGCACGTAAGAATCAGGTTGAAAACAAAGTGAAAAATAAAATGTCCGACATCGGGTCATTACGCTTATCCTTATCAGCTTCAGGTGATGAGTTAACGAGTGTCGTCATGATCCCCGGGGAAGTCCGTTCGAGTAGTCAGTTAATTATCATGGCCAGTTGTCGGACGTGCGTAAAATCGTTACTCTTTTTAACTTTTTCCGTCTTTTTCGGTATCATCGCAGCCAACAGGGAGTTGTTAATTTCCCAGGGAAAGATTCGTGGGATTACACTGAAATCGAGGAATGGTCGAAATTTTTCGGCTTTTCTCGGTATACCTTACGCCCAACCACCGATCGGTTCGCTGAGGTGAGTTATTGAACAGTCTCATTTTTTCTCGACAAATATTTTCCTACATATTTTTCCATCCCATTTTCCATTCGGAATGACAATCAAGTGACTTTCATTGAAGAAAGAATCAAGGTGACCAGACGATGATTAATTGATCGAGAAAAAAATGTATCTCCGAAAGGCGCAAAGATTTTTCACAATCCTGATGCAAGTCGATTCTTTCTCAAGCTTCACAAAACGCGAGCTCGATGGAGACGCTCCGTCAAAAGGGCAAACAGCAAAACGCGTTATTATGAATAATATATTAAACATTGTTGTTTTTTCCCTCTCGTTGTTTTGCAAAGTTGAATTGCGAGATCGATGATTAATCGTTGGTTCGTGTTCACTGAAACAGATTTAAAAATCCGTTACCGGCGGATTCATGGAACGGTACATTCGTGGCGGACACCGATGGCAATCTCTGTCCGCAGTACGATCGCCATGGTTTACCAGTTGGCCACGAGGATTGCTTGTACCTGAATGTTTATTCACCGATGGTAATTTTTACAATTATATATCAATCACAATATTTTTTTTTTTTATTTCCCATTCTTTCATCCTTTATTCTTTCCATCCTCTCAAGAGCGGCCGAACGAATGCCAGATCCATGGTTGAAAATAATTTTTGATCGAACTTTTCCATTTTTTATTATGCACACAAATATTTGAAAACGATTGAAACAATTTCTTACACCGGAAAAATTATTTATTTAGTTTAAATAAAGTTATTCAAAATAAATAAAATTTATTTTGTTTATTTATTATTGTATTATTATATATTATTTTATTTATTTATAATAAATACATTTTTGGATTAAATTGAAATATTTCAGACAAACTCATCGAATCACTGCTATCCGACGATGGTCTATATTCACGGTGGTGCATTTATAAAGGGAAACGGTGGTTCAAAGTACGTGGCACCGGGTTACATAATGGACAAGGACGTGGTGCTCGTAGCGATGAATTATCGTCTCGGTGTTCTTGGTTTTTTGAGCACCGGCGATGCCGAGGCGACGGGAAACTTTGGTCTGAAAGATCAGGTCGTTGCGTTGAGATGGGTTCAGAGGAACATCAAAGCGTTTGGCGGTGATCCTGATCGTGTGACCCTCTTTGGACAGAGCGCCGGTGGTGTTAGCGTTAATCTCCATGTTTTGTCGGACGCTAGTGACGGTTTGCGCTCCCCTTCTTTGTCACTCGTTGTCGCGCCTATTTTTTTTTCTTTCCCTTTACTCGTTCAACTTGTGCGAAATAAATTTTTCATCTAAATTCGTTTCAAAGTCAAATTTACCAATGAAATTTAACCTATAGATTGAAGAATTATCGTACTGAGAGAAAAGTTTGATAAAAAAAAAAAAAAAATTGGAAAGAGTTCATTTGCGATGCAAAATTACTATTTCCATAATGAATTAGACGATATTATTATTTTTTTCATCTTGAATAGGTCTTTTCAATCGGTACATTGCCCACAGTGGAAGTTCTTTGTGTTTTTGGGCTTATCACGATATATCGAATTACAAGAAACACGCCATTGATCTCGGTGATTATGTCAATTGTCCGACCAACGAATCGCGCGCCCTGATCAATTGTCTTAGCGAGATGGACGCCTACACTCTCTTGAACACGAATGCTATATTCAACGGTTTTACGACTATGGTAAACACCTGGGTGCCCACCAACGAACCGAATCTCGAAGGAGCATTTCTCACCACCAGTCCTTTCAATCGGATACTCAGAAATAAAATCAAGGATTATCCGTTTATAATTGGTGGCGTAGCCGACGAGGGACTGATTGTCACTGCACGTGAATATACATTTTATCACGTTAAGAAACTCAGTTTTGTTAAATTATCAATCGCTTTATTCTTCTAATATATTGTTTTTTATTCTCTGATAGTTTAATTCTTTGTTTCTCTAATTCTCTGATTCGCTGATTCTCTGTTTCTTTGATGCTTTGATTCGTTGATTTTTTGATTCTCTGGTTCTCTGATTCTCTGATTCTTTTGTTCTTTGATTATTTGATTCGTTGATTCTTTGATTCTTTTGTTTTTTTCGATTCTTTGATTCTTTGATTCTCTGATTCTTTTGTTCTTTGATTATTTGATTCGTTAATTCTTTGGTTCTTTTAGGTTTTTTTTTTCAATTCTTTGATTCTCTGGTTTTCTGATCCTCTGATTATCCGGTTCATTGATTCGTTGATTCTTTTATTCTTTGATAATTTAATTTTTTGATTCTTTGATAATTTAATGATTTGATTATTTAATTATTCAGTTCTGTCATTCGAGAGAAATGTAATTCGTTTAATTTCTTTTATTAAAGCACTTTATACAAACGACACGTTGTACGATTTGATTTCAAATGATTCCGAAGCATTTCTCACGCGATTCGCAGCAAGTTTTCTCCCCATCGATGATTCTGCAAGTCTGGCATCGAGTATAAAAGATTTTTATTTGAATGGAATCGATCCTAGCGACAGGGACACTGTGCGTTTCAAAAAATCTTTTTCATATTATTATTTCACGTTTATGTTGGTGTGATTTTATTAAAAATTATAATTGTCAATATTTTCTTATTGTATATTTCTTTCAGCTTGCTCGAAATTTGACAAATATGGTGAGCGACGTGGCTTTCTCATTACCCGTTATCATTCAGTTGCAAATAGCTCTTGAACGAGCGAAAAATCCTTTTTACTTCTACTCTTTCGAATACCGCGGCACATACAGCGAAACATCGATGCTCATTAGCAGTGATAAGAATATCGGTGTTTCACATACCGACGATTTGACTTATTTTTTTCCGGCTCCACCCGAACGATTTAATCGCACGGAAATCCATTTGAGCGATTCTGATGAAACTATCATCGATATTATGATCGATCTTTGGACGTCTTTCGCCTCCGGAGGGTAAAAATGAAGTTCACGTTTAACGTTTGATAAATTTTTTCGAAATGGTGATTAATTGATAAACCAATTAATTGCATAAATTAATGGAAACATAAGTGAGATACCAATTAAAAATAATAAACTTAGAAAATTAAAATTGATTCTTCAATAATTGGATGATTAATTTATTTTTCAGAATTCCCATTTCTCATGGGACAAAAGATCCACGTATCTGGCAGCCTTATAGTTTTGGCACGAGTTACCTACGAATCGGTGACAATTCCAGACCCACGATAACGCGTCACAGACATCGGCACGAAGACAGAATGCATTTTTGGGTGATGAGAATTCTCCGAATGGCATTTAAGATGGGCTGAAAACTGTAAAAAAAACACCGCATTTACATAATTACTTGATAAAAAATCTTGTCTCAACGATGTACATTTTTTTAAAACTATTTATAAAAATATATTTTGACAAATAAAAAAAATCCCTCGTACCGCATAGATCGGAAAATCGTCGTTGTGGTGAAAAATGAATATTCACGATCGTCTTATAAATAAACATCGTTCATTCGTCGTGGATGCAAAACAACGATAAAACGTATCGCCTCGGATATATCTGTCGTGAATATTGTGTTTCATTTTTGCGACTTACCGAGTCTTATCTCGTGGCTTGTTGAGGCATCATTGCCACAAATGTTACGAGGTAAAATTCGAAAATTCGCGAATAGATAAATTTATAATGATAAATGCTTTCATCAACGACGGAGAAAAAAGAAAAATAATTTTTTAACAAAATTGTTAAGTTAGTCTCGAAATACGTTTCTGGCGAGACGGAGAAAATAATTTTCTTTCTTCGTGGAAGAAACTCAGCGATTTTAATTATTTGAAATTTATAAAAAATTGATTGATAAGAAAATTAAATGAAAAATTGGAATAGTAATAAAATTAAAAATGAAATTAAAAATTAGATAAAGGCAGGTAAAAAATGCATACTTCTTATTCTGCAATTTTATTGTTTTGGATCTTAAAAGTTCAAAAATGTTTTTGAACCTTTGAATGACAGGAAACTCGTGAAACTTTCGGCACTTGGCAGGATGTAAATTCCTCCCTCAAGCATGAGAATATCTTGAGGAGGCTTTAGAATGGATTTTGATTTACTCGCAGGAAACCAAAGTGCCAAAGTATCTTGCAATCTCACGTGTCATTCCAGATTTTGATCACGTAACCGGATATCGACAAAGTTTAGGCTACATTTACCCTCGAGGGTCCCGCATCCCTCGACGCATATGTAGGTCAAATTCGATGGATATATTCTACACAAATATTCGTTTGAAAAAAATACTTTTCACGAAAGCAATAAAAAATATCTGTTGTCTTCATTTTGGAAATAATTAAATTCCTCAACAATGACCACATCATTGTTTCAAGCCATAAAAATATAAAAGTGGAAATTTCCTCTCATCAGAATATTCTTTTGTTTTCCCATTCGCATTGCAAAGCTGAAAAAAATATCACGCACAGATTCTTCACTGTCGCAAGAGAAAAACAACAATTTTTCGAAATTGTGCGAAAAATAGGAAAAAAAGTGAGAAATATCAAACAAAAATAAAAGCTTTTTTTCCGATGCATCTCATACTCCCTGAGTCGTATCTCCTTTGCTATTGTCGAGAGACACTCCCGAAGAAATATCGTACTCGTGGCATTCTTGGCTCAATTATTCACGGCGAGAGACATTTTCCCTTTTTCCTTTCACCATGCAGATTCTCGTGACATTTTTTATCATAAATTTTTTATCCTCGTACCCGCATCGTGTCATTCAGATTTTTTTTATTATTGCTACTAAAATCAAATTTAACATATAAATCGCGCGGTCCTTTCTGGTGGACCTCAAACGAAAATTCCAAGATTTTTTATTCATAATAATTTTATCGATGATTCATTTTAAGATAATTTATTTTTTCTCGATACAGTCGGGTCTAATAGATGCAAGAAAAATTGGATATATTCGGAGAATCAAAGAATAAAAAAATGCAAAATCTAAAGTAAAAAATATACAACTTTTACGTAAGGATGAATTTAGGAGTTCGTCGACACCGAACAATCTTAACTCTAAGCTTCTCGAGAAAAACCGGCCACTGTTATAATTCGTTCAAGATGATTTAAGGGGTGAATTCTTGGCAAAATTCCGGTTCAATCTGCCGATTGGACTCGTGTGTCCGGTTTCAAAATTTCACGTGGATTAAAGGATAAAAAAAACGTCCCAATCCCTTCTGCCAAGAATTATAAAGAGACAAACGATATTCACGAGTGAAATATTCGATGGGTTACCATTGTGGTCACTCGATTTCAAGCTTGCGGTCATTGACCCGAGAAGTCATAAATTTTGGAAATTTGAGTCGGAAATAGAATCAGCAAGTGGCGTTTTGTTACAAAACTGACTCATCCGTATACCTCGAGATTCAAAACTCTTTTTTTCTTTTCCACTAGCGCACAAATTAAACAGAAGTTCGTATATAGAAATGTGTATGGGGCATTCCAAGTGAAATCGTAGGGTCATTTCCCTCGGGTCATCAGATCCTTGCATAACTTTTTTTTCGCATTGATTCCACTTCAAAAACAGCCTAAGTTTTAAAAAGATTTTTCTCGCCAGTCCTTCAGGTGGCGCGACGATCATTTTTGTGTAAAAAAGGCATAACTGAATAAACACCATTTTTTAAATTATGAAATTTTTTCCACAGATTCTGGGTCAAAAATAAGTAATATCTATCATGGTTAGAAAGTGGGATGCGGCGACTTCATATTTTTTTTTATAATTTACTTTTTTTCAGTTTCTATAATAAAATTAAAAAAATTAATTCCTAATACCCCTTACATGAGTTAAAAAAGATAATAAAAATAAAACATATCTTGAAAATTTTTGATATTTTGCATATTTTTAAAAATATCAGTGGTGAGAAAAATCTTTTAAAAAATTGGGCTGTTTTTGAAGTGGAATCAGTGCGAAAAAAAAAGTTATGCAAGGATCTGATGACACGAGGGAAATGACCCCACGATTTCACTTGGAATACCCCATATATACAGTCGTTCGGCCCCCTGTTAACCAATATAAATGTGAGTGCCGGAGGCGCACGATATCCGGGTACCTGTTTTGGGAATTCCAGAAATTTGCATTTTTATCGTCGAGAATAATTCGCGGACAGAGACGAACGTGTGCAGTTGCGGATCCGCAGATTCCTCTGGGAAAATAGAAATTTTCAACAATTTTTTTACGAAGAAACCGGTGAAGCTTTTTTATTAATATTTTTCGATTTCAAAGAGCAACGTCATCGATTTGATCTGCTAGATATGATTTTCCGGACTGGGAGAAAAAATTATTATTCATAGAAAATATCAAGCACGTGGGAGGAATCGTAAATAATAAAGAACATGCAATCTCGAAACAGATGTAATATAACATCGTAACGGTGTAACGTAACACGATTGCAAAATATGAAAAATCATAGAGAGAAAAATAAAATATCGAAATGAGGATTTAAAGAGATTACGGCTTGATTCTAAGCCAATTTGTGAACGAAAATCGTTCGTTGACTTGATCGAGAGGCATTCGTGGTCTCGAGGCTAATTTAAAACGCGAATATATCACTCTTAATTTTTTTTTCTCGATGCCAAAAAACTGAGAAATTTCTCTAGATTTTCAATATGTTTTCATTAAAATACGAAAAAATAACTGCTCGTCGGACTCCTCAAATATTTTTGTCCAAGTGAATTTCTCCCGATTAGCATAATCTTTATTCTCGTATGTGGAAGAAAAAATCGTGATAATCAACGCTGCCGTTTTCCTTTCTCCTGGTTCATCTTCCCAGCAATGAATCTGTGATTTTTTTCGGAAACATTCACGAAGATAAATCGGCCTGACCGTATGGAAATCTGCATGGAAACTAATGGAGAAATTTTTGATGGCAAATGTGCCTCTGAACACAAGTTTGTTTAAATTAATTATACATCTTCATCGTGAATGCCTCTGGGTCGAAAATAATTCCTCATCATGGGAAACTGTGTCGTGGAAGACAACATTGTCGTTTGATTACTGACTATATATAAATATATTACATACAATATATGATATACGATATATGACATACTACATTAGGAATACGTTGAAAACTTACTCAAAAATGCAGGATTAGTTATTCAAATAAAAAATTCTTGCTCTTCCGCATACAAATTTTTTTTTTTTCGACACTAGCCCCGCATGATTCGTTATCAACGGTAAATTTTCCATCAAATTACGATTCTTAAACGATTGAGAATTTTTTTTTTATACCTATTTTCAGGTAGTTTTCGAAAACCTGAACATAGCGAAGTTTCAAGTGCTCATAACTTGACTTGGGTTTGACCGATTCCAATTTTTTTTTCGTACTTAAAGGCTGTTACTGAACTTGGAGAATGGCGTTTGATTCATTCCAATAACTTAATTTTTATAGAAATGAGAGCACTTTGAAAATCGTCGAAAAAATGGAAAGGGGTATGCCTTAAAAGATTGGCAAAAATCGATGGTTGAACTTTAAAAATCTTAAAAAATCGAAAAATGATCGGAAACGGATGAACCGAGCGAGGTTTTGAAGCTTGAACGGTTACGAAGAGAGTGAGTTCCTGTCCAAGCCGCAATTCTATCTGGAAAATAAATTACATGAGCCATTTTAGGGATCCGACTGAGTTTTGGCCAGAATGCAAAAAAAAAAGTTTTTATTTTTTTCCGGGCCCGACATCGATGTATTTTTCCCCCCTGAACACGAATATACTAATAATTTTCTCAAAAACTCAAAACTTTTATGAATTTTCATCGAAAATACTTTTTTTTTAGTTTTTGCATTTTCTTGGACTGCATCTCTGTCCGATGAACTTTCATTTTTATGCCAGCGATATTCACGCAAACACATATCAATGCAAAATTTTAAACATGCTTTCAAAAAATCGCGAAAGATTTGGATAAACGATAATCTATCAATTTAACATGGAGGTTCTTAACTTATCACGATGATTCGTCGACGAGAAAATAAAAGAAACACAAAATAATAACCTTATCCGGCAGGACTAGCTTTTTCTCCAGCCAGGGCCCTTAAGGCGTGAGCGTGACGTTCTTCTCGCGAGGTTCACCGGCCGGTCAACTCGTCGCGGATGTATAAAAGCGGGAGCCCGGTAGAAGGGAAGGGGGTATGACCGAGGGTATGACGGGGCCCAACTCAAGCGTGCATATGAAATTTTTTCGCGCGCGTCTTGCATCGCTGGCCACAAGGCGGGCGACAAAATAAAAATAAATAAGGCTTGATAAGCAAAAAAACAGTGTAGGGGAGACCGGGGACAAAAGTAACAGGGTACAGTTGTGACATAGCGAATATCTCCCAAACTATAGTAGGTACCACCGTGTCCCGCAGGCACATAATGCGTCTTCACAGTTCCTCACATTTGGTTACTAGGCTAGAAGACATCCGCACTAAACAGACTTGACCAGAGAGGTGTATTGGTGTATTGTCAGGCCCAAAAGTAAACTTTTGCGGCTTTCGAAAAACATGAATATCTCGATTACTGTGCTACATATAGTCATTATTTTTTTTTCATAAGCTTCCTTGGACATTTTTGTGTCAACTTTCGCGGTTTTTAAAGCCTCCAGCTTGAGAAAATTAATCAAATTATAACTTTGAAGTAGAAAAAACCATCTAGGGACAATTGTAACAATTTTGCCGGGGACGGTTGTAACAGTTTGTCGGCTGTCAGTTGTCATGATAATTTTACATCTAAACATTGAATCTAACGTCAAACGGACCTTTTTTTTAAGTTTCTGTGTGCAAAAATGCCTCTGCAACGCGTAAGAATCACGAACGAGCCTGTGCCGACATGTCAACGTACGAAGAAGCGTATGAAAAGATCAAAAATGGAAAATGTATACAGGCAACCACGGCACGTATCTTTGGGTTATATATGTCATGTTTCTTTGACAAGTTTGGTGTGCCTGAGACTTTGTTCAATTATTTCATGATTTTTATCAATTCGATACGACTATTTCCATGTGTTAAGATTTTATCATTGTGACCGTAATATATATCCCTGTGATAATGTTTGATGTTGTAATAATATTATATAATATTGGTCACAATGAAAGATATAATTTTGTGTTAAAATCTTATGTTACAACTAACCCCATCGACCGTTACAGCTGTCCCCATCGTCTGTTACAACTGCCCCGGAGTAGGGGACGGTTGTAACAATTTCTTACACTTTTTATAAAGGCCCATACTTTTTTTTCAATTCTAGTTACAGACTTCAACATAGAACCATTTTGTAGACCATTAAATGCTCTATGCAGGGGCATATGTGTGACTTACGTAAACATTATACTTTGGGCCCAGGAAAAGCCAAAATACAGATTGTTACAACTGTCCCCGGTCTCCCCTATAAAAATAAAATGAGAAAAAAAGCATAACAGAAAGGTGTAGGAAAGGATAGGACTTCCTGGATAAAAACAGGTTTTCGAGCACAATGAAGGCCCTCCCCTCCCTCCTAAAAGACGGACCCTCATATGACAAAAAAATGGCGTGTCGAGACCCTTCGCAACAACACCATTTTTTCGCCCATCTCCTTAAGATGCAAGCCTCTCCTCGATGAAAAAATTCCTTTCCACGAAGTGAGCGAATAAACCGTTAAGGGAGGAGCCTGAATTACAATGCCAAAAAAGTGACCTTATTGTCCGAAATGAAAAAAAAATCCAACAGTCCATATTTCAACAATTACGGATATTTGCGAATAAAAAATTACATTTTTTTCCCCTTTTTTCCGATGGATCGCCTCGGCATAAGCACTGAAATATGTGCGATATTAGAGGCGAATTTGCATGGAAAAACAATGAAAAACTTTCCCTCGTGAACGTGTATTTTTTTTTTTTCGAGCCGGAGGGAACTTTTTTTTATCGGACATTCTCGAGCTAAGAGAGAAAAAAGGAGAAAAATGGGATATAAAATAAAAGACGAGAGATTTTTCGACCTTCCATTTGTGAGAGCTTCAACAATTTAACAACTATTTTTTTTAAGTGCAATTTAAAGCACCCTTTGTCGGGAACAGGGCAAAAAGAGCCTTGATTTCTCTCCCTCAATGTGCTCTTATTATTCCGCGGAAAATATGATTTTCTTCATGCGCGATTACTTTACTGCCGAGGCGTGCATATATTATGTAGGAAATTTCACGTTAACTCCAATAACGTCTGACCTTAAATCTCAGTATAATAAGTCATGCATCAAATCCGATTGAATGAAAGCTAGAAATAGGTTAATTTGACATGGAAAAGACCATATTATTGTATCACTTATAAAAGACATCAGAACTATTTAGAAATTACTGGATGCGTTTTTATGTTTTTTCCCTTGCGTAATTGGATTAATAAAAACATTGAAGAGATGATAAAATAAATGGATTAACAACTGTACCAGTTGTAACTTCACAAAGAATGCAACCAGAAAAATAAATCCGATTCCAAAATTTTTCTAATTTCAAACTTTTTTGCCCTATAAAACTCTACCGAAAGATGCTGTGCCCGACAACAACTCTATCGAAAAAATTCACCGTGGCAACAACTGTACCGAAAAAATTATGACCTAATGACGGAATTTTAAACACAATGACAAAAATAATTAAGAATGAAATTATGATTAAGGTAAACGGCCCAGTTAGTGACACTTTTAGAGCCGTGGTGTCGGATTTCTGCTATTTATTCGTGCGTGATATAGCCAAACCGAAAACTAACGGTTTCAACATGTGCATCAAAGGCCCCCGAACGAGATTCACCTATTGTGAAAGTGAAAAGTCAAAATTCATTAATAAAATCATTGTTTCAACAGCGCTTTTCTGCTGCCGGGGTTCCTAACACTGAGGCCACGCCCATGTCCTAGTTTGTGACCCCTGTGTTGTACCGATTTATGACACGCAGTTGTGCATGGCACAGTTTCTGCCACTTGCGCGTCATCAGTTACTGACGCCAACCCTCAAGACTTTTCACAAATGTTAATAGTTTCATTATTGTATTTTTTTTCGTTTCTTCCGTTCATTCTTTAAATTGTTTTTTCACAGTAAAGTAGAATAAATGAGCGAAGAAAATTGTTTAATGCAACAGGCGAAAAATCGAGACTCAACAACAGAGGCACAACCTCAATTGTCTGACCCAGTTATTGACACCGCGAATTTAAATAAATACCTAACCGAAAGTTAAATTATTTCTTATCTCGTCGATAGTCTTGTTCCTGCTGAAGATGTTGAAACCATTTTTATGTCGTTTTATACTTGCATGACGGACAAAATTCACAATACGTCGCTTGTCGTAGCTTGTGGGTTTCGCCTAGGACTGCCTGCCGCTGCGGAGCCGCTGAGACGCGTGTCGTACTATTCACCGGTCCATTTCCATTAAAAATATTTCATTATAAAAGGTGTATCTCTTCAATAATTGAAAGTGAATAAATTCTTTTTAATTAGCCGGCAATTGGATTATTATTCGACAAAAACTGTATTTAAGACAATCAAAATTGAGCCGTCGGTGTCACAATTTGGGACAGTGTAAGTAACTGGGCCGTTTACCTTATAAATACATGAAAAATCCATAAAGAATATTCTGAGAATTCGCTGTTAATGCATGTTTTAATTATCCGTTTTATTTTCGTACGACGATTGGCAAGAGATAAACGAGCGGATGATTATTTAATCGTTTAGGTGTTTTTGTCTCGTCAATGCCAAGGCTGCATTACGCTCTTGATCTTCGTTCAAGATCTCTCTCTCTCTCTCTCTCTCTCTCTTACTTTCTCTCCCTCGCGTGCAAGTATCTTTCGAGTCTCCAGTTTGTAACTTTCTATCGTGCAAGCGTGTGTATGACGCAAAGCGCATAATCGAGAGATTACGACGAGAGAAAACCGGTAACAGCGAAAGGAAGGCTATAAATTATCGGTTGACCGTTTCCTTCATAATATACATCGCCGTTAAAGCGATCGGTATGCGCATAGAAAAGTATTCATCCGCAGCGGAAAATGCGCGTAATTCCTCGATACTCAAAGTGGAGGACAGAGAATTTAGGGCCCTTTTGATTATCGGCCAACCAAGAAGAACAAGGGTAATCGACTGACCAAGAAGTTTGTACAGAAGAAGAAAATCCGTTCGAAACGTAATAATGACGATAATTAAGACAACCTAAATGCAAATAACGAGGACGGAGTCAAACAATGGGCCAAAGTATGCGTTTGCGTACATCTTTGCGTTTCTTCAGCATTCACCTCGGCGAAAGATCGACAAAATCCGATTAGTTGAACGCCGTTGCTGCTTCTTCGGTTGGTAAAGCCGGCATTCCCGACACGCTGTCGATCTTGATCAAGACGCACTTTTTTTTAACCAGTTTTTTTCCTCTACATTGTGAAATATCAAGTTTGTAAAAAATATCAAATGAATCTGTAAATAAAAAAAAGATGGAAAAAAATGAAACGAAGAAATGTAGGAATGCATACTGTTCTCGAATTCTGGAATTACTCCTGTAAAATCCATAATATTTACACAGAAGCACGTATCTATTATTTTATTATGATCCACGTGGTCGTCGAAAGGAGCAGAAAAGAGTAGTATTACGATCCTTTCGCAGGACCATAAACGCCGAGCGAGGAAGCTTCAGGAGCTATTCGAGAAAATCTCTCGATTCTACCAACATCGAAAAAACTCGACTGGCGTAAAAGCCTCGCGAATCACGACGGTTAATCTCTCTTACCTAAATTAATTTCTTTTTTCCACCGCGAATGTATTATCCTGGGTATTTTATGGTTACGCCCGCATGAAAATTTCGTAAAAAAAATAAAAAATTGCGAATAAATTCTAAGGCGCACCTGCGTAAATAATAAGAGGGACTCATTCGGCGCGGTAGAGAGAGAAAAAAAATCTATTATAACGGTGTTACTCGTTTAACGACCATCGCACGGCTGGAAAACATCGGCCAGAAGGGACACGAGTGACCCGGATGTTTATTTCGCTCGTGTAACAGCTAGGGCGTGGACATCGTGTTTCTGTAATTATCGCGGATGTAAAGCCCGATAGGTGACATTCCACAATTTTGCGATGTGAGATACGAAATTTAACACCGATTCGCACGTGTATCGGAATTTGATGCGGCAAATTTTAAACTATACCGGTTTAAAGTTTAAACAAAACAACGAGTAAAACAGACCGGATCGAACGATTCTAGAGAAAAAAGCTTAATTAGAACAACGGTTACCTGAATAAAAGCCGGAGTAGGGAATGACTGTAAGTGGGAGAAAAGCTACTGAAAGCGACTCTACCGGAAAAAAATTGTATCGAAAAAACAATACCTGAAAGCAGTCCGACTCGAACGATTTTACCTAAAAATAGGCCTGCAACAATTTCTTAATAAATATAAATATAATAATCACCCAAAAAAGGTAATTTGAAAAAACTATAACCTGAAAACATACCGAAACGACTCTAGCGAAAATCGGGCCTACGATTCGAGAGATTCAAGAGATTCTAAGCTTGCACCGTGAAGAAAGGGAGAGCGAGAAGAGCGAGATATAATAATCGATTATCGCGCGTGCAATTTCAATCGATAAATTATGATTGACGACTGAACTTTCTGAACAAATGTTCGCTCTCTCTTATGCTCGTAAATGCCGCGACAGCTCGCATTCTCGAATATTCTACACATTCGCGAGGCAACATGTGGCGATTGTTTTTTCAACATCTTCGTGATTAACATTTACAGTTCATACATAATAATGTGTAAGACTTTGCGACTAAAAGAATTTGAATTTTTTTGCGATTGAACAGAGCAAAGATCATAAAATTGTCCTACACCGAGAGGAGCAAAAAAAGGACCAGTGGTAGATTATAATAATAAGTCGCTTTTCTATTCAATTTTTATGCGAAAAAATTATCATCAATATCCTGAAATTATACCTATATATTTTTTCTTCACGCACGTGTTTAGTTTGGCATTTGAATACGAAAAGTCGATGACCCAAACGTATCCGAAGGCCATAAAATCTAAAATTTGCCTTTGAAATTTGATTACCATTCACCTGGACGATCTTTGATCAGAAGTGCAAAAAAACATTTTTCCCAAAATGACAAAAATTAGTATTTCAATCCATTTTTGCAACAATCAAATAATGTTACATTTTTTTGCAATTATCAACCCGAAACACGAAAATAGGCAACAAAAAAATCGAATTATTTCGTCCAACGGAATATGAAAAACCTGATATTCTCGATCTTGAGGACAGAGATGATTTGATGATACGATCAGAATAAGAATACAGTTGAAAATAATTGACGTAATGGCGGTATCGTTGAAATTTAAAAACCAAAAATAAAAAGACAATTTGAGAATTCGCACGCATGCACGATCGAAAAACGGTTCGTTGGACCCTTTCAATAAATATTTATGCGCTGAAGCGTTCTTACATACTGTCGAGATTGGAGTAAAAAAAGAAAAAATGTCCATTATTTTTTACAACCGGGCAATATTCCACGCTGCGCGTTTATCCAAACAGTCACGAAATAATTTTATTAATCTCAAAATCTCAAAGACAAATCTCGAGGAAAAAAAATTGCACACTCAGGATTCGCATTAGGTGTGAAATTCTTTATATTTTTAAAAGCCTACGTAAAACAATATTCCCAAGAATTCCAGGACAGGTGGAACATCGAGGAAGATATTTTAATTTGCCAACTTGAGCTTTAAAAATTTAGCAAAAAAGAGAATTTTCAAAAATAACAAAATCCTGAATGATCCTAGATTTTCATCTCAAGTGATCTATTTGGCTGTTGCTCGCGAATCCCACGTGTGAGCTATTAATAAAATCAATAAATAAGTAAACAAAAACAAAAAATTACCTGTTGAAAATAGAAGTTAATTTTCGCGGTCCGATGGGTGCATGAATGGAGTTTCTCGAGGTCAGTGGACTCGAGAGCGTGCACATGACAGACCAGGTTGGCGTGGGTTTTCGATACCAGCAAAGAGAGAGAGAGAATTTTCGACGATTTTTAGCAAGGATGTATTCACGTGGCTCTCACCGGAGGTCAGACGTGTCCTGCATGAAGAAGCCCAGAGTGAAGAAGTGTAATGAGAGAGAGAGAGAGAGAGAGACGTTACGGAGCGAGAAATGCTTCTCGATGTTTCGACTACAAAAGTATTTAATCGCTCAGGCGCCACATACATCCGAAAAAAAAACAAAAAATAAATTAATAAGAGTAACGTCATATCATTTGATAGAGTCTCGTGACTTCAAATTTTACCTCTAAAACTGGTAGAGTTGTAGTATTGTAGAGTTATGATCCGGTAGAGTTGCAGTTTGGAAAAGCCGTAATTTAGTTGCGTTGCCTTTTTCTGTATAGTCACGTAGAATTATTTTCTTATTGGATTGTTTTCCGAACAGTTTTACGCCGGTTTTGTCGCAATTGAGTTGCCCTTGCAGAGCTTTTTTTGTACAAATGCGTACACGGAGAGAAGGATCCGGTAAAAATTACTTGCCGAAATGGCAATAGGGAGCCACCGTCAACAGACATAGGAATTTTTACAAAGCACTATGGTAATTTTTCCCCCACCGATCGAAGCACTCTCACGGAGAAATTACTACGTACAATAGAGAAAATTACCAGATGGCATGGTAAAATTTATCAGACAGTATGGTTAAATTTATCAGACATGGTAAAATTTATCATTAAGAAATTTTACTATATTACATGGTAAAAATTCCCAGATTTTCTGGTAGTTTCTGTCAGAATGTTGTATGAGACCCCAATTACCTACACGGACATTGTAATTTTTACTATAGTCCCTGGTAATTTTACCGGATCCTCTCCGTGTATAATTATTTTCTTACAGGATTGTTTTTCGGTACAGTTTGTCATCGATTTGTCGTATCCAATTGCAGTTATTATCTGGTTGAGTTACAATTCAAGAAAGCTGTAATACAGTTGAATTGCGCTTGCGAGTTTTTTCTGTACAGTCACGAAGAATTGTTTTGTTATAGGATCGTTTTTCGGTACAGTTTTTCGTCAATTTTCTCGCATCCGATTGTAGAGTTATGATCTGGTAGAGTTGCAATGTCGGAAGGCCGTAATTCGGTTTCATTGCTCTTGCAGAGTCTTTTGTACAGTCGCATCGAATCATTTTCTTATGGGAGTCTTTCGGTACAGTATTTCGTCGATTCGTTGCATCCGGTAGAGTTGCAATGGAGACGCATTTACGAAGGCGCTATTATATGAAACGACGAAAAACGCATCAGCTTACTCTTTCAGGCGCTCGGTCAGAAAATCGCGTTGACACCTCCGAAGAAAATCGTTCAACCGTGAATAATCGGGCGAGCCTGGCAATGCAAGAGATATTGCGCGAAAGAAGAGCGTCCGGGATCATTCTCTCACACCTCTTTTTGCTCGGAGTAAGCTGAACTCTCGGGCTTCTTTCACGTCTACCTCGAGAGACGCAAGGTACTCGCCTTAAGAAGCAATTTCGTTGAAAAAAAAAGAATTTCCACGATAACGAATAAAAGCTTTCGTGAAAGACTTCTTTTTCCATTTCATCCGAACTTTTCATGGAGATTCTGAGATCTTGCGGACACAAAATGAGCGTAACTCTTGACAAATATCGTAAGTCAATGTGTCATTTGTCTTGTTACAAAAGTTTCGTACGAATTTTTGAATAATATCGAATCATGAAATTTTCATTCATACAAACGTTGTCATTAAAGTCTAATGAATCACGCGTTAGCTGTTAGCCCCTCGGGACGGTAAAAAATTTTAATAAGGTGATAATTAATGTGTGAAACATTTGCCTCGTTTTATCACGGTATGAGAAAGGCATATCGCGTTGAAGAAGACGCCCATCGACTTCCCTTTATTTTGTCTTTCAATTCACTATCCAATATTTTTGACTTGTAATTTCTGGTTTGAATTTTAAAAAATTTTTAGAGGTACTTTCAATGATTATTTTAATAACAATAATTAATATCAATTATTTAATTATTTTGTACTATGTTGATTAAATTTATTTTTTCACTCAAAATCATGTAACATTTTTTTAAGGGAAAAAAAATTATTTTCGGTTCACATTGTAAAGTAGAACGTGACTAATTACGAGCATGTGCGCGAAAAAAAAGGAATTTATAAAAAATCGAACCGATAAAAAAAAATTGCGGTGAGGTTCGACGTCGAAGAAGGCCATCGAGCCAGCTCATCGAAGGTCGACTACATCCAGCGTAGAATATAGTATAGTGATCGATAAATGTGTCGAAGAGAAATGATCGTACAAGCTGGATGACCCTCCGCGGTGAGAATATACGGATAAGAAACTAATGAACTTTTCACTGTCGTGGCCGGAAGAAATACGATTGGAGAAAGTGTCGTTCGTCGAGTGACGAAAAATCTACGGCATTTCTCGAAATCTCCGAAATATTTCCATCGCTTTCTCGAATTAAGTACTTTTTTTTCGTCCACTCTTTAAAAATCATTATGAATGATCGACGATCGATGATTAAGTATTTTCTTCCCTCGTCGATGAAAATTGAAAACTGTTTTCTCAATCAAATAAGTTCCCTCATTCAAATCCGATAATTACAAAAGTTATATTCAGTGTAATATTCCGAAGGCCTGATTAAAGTTTTTGATTGTTTAATTTTGATTAAAGGTCTGGCTCTTAAATTTTCATACGTAGGAAAATTTTCCTACGTCACGAACATGACATTGAAGAGAAATATCCGGCGAAGCTCTACGAAGCGTTAAATTGAAACATGTCAAACCAGAGAGACTTTGAAGTGAGCTCATTCCCTTTTTTTCCCTTCAAGGTTGAAAGAAGAAATTCCCAGCCCGCATTCTTCGGCCCATAGGTACATTTTTTTAATACCCTGGCGGTATCGATTTTCACGTGAAAAAAAGTTTAATCAACTGCTTTTTGCATTCAGCCGTACAAGAATTTCCCTCTATTCCTGAAATCCGATCATTGTTGTGGAAAACAAAAATTCGAGAATATTAAAGATGTTATTACTGCATCGAATTATTACTTAGCGAATTATTCACGAAATAACTCGATGACTCAATAAATTTACGACTAGACAGATTATTCGCTTAATCAATTCACGACTTGACAAATTATTGACTTCATAAATTTATCGGCTGATAAATTTTACTGCAATTATTAAACACCACGTTAACAGAAGCTATGAGAGTCATCGTAAATTCACCGTAATTTCTAACTAACCGGACGTCATTGATAATCATAATTTTTTCAACTAAACCTATGCGATCGTTGTGATAATAAATTAGCCTGTTACTTTCAAGACAGCGGTATTTTCATCGCTTACCAAGCTGCGATCAAATCACTCGACGCATGGGATGTACCAAACGATTTTCGTTCTTTTCTACAACTTCTTTCTCGACATTTGTATTTTCCATTTCGTATATGAAATCACATTACGACTCTACCTGATAAAACTGACAAAAAAAAATGTGAGTAAAAATTCTCCCAGACAACCAATCCACGAGTTCTTTGAGTTCTTTATCGATCTATAAATAAATCTAATTATTATATATTAATAACTCATCTGATGAAGAAAAAGAATGTTAGGAAGCAAAAATGTCTCGATATTTACTGTTATCTCGACTTTGATAGGAAGAGAATCGAATAAAGAAGAGTCCAGAGAGAAAAATGAGAATAAAATGTTTGAGGATGAAAAAAATTGATTTACGTTGAAGAGGAAGATCCGATCAGGTGTCTCTGATCGTTCGAGGCCAATGATACGGCGATAAATGATCGTATCTTCGTGGATTCTCGATCACTGTTGTTTGGCACAAGGTGTTTCCTTGTTTGTCGGACAAACATAACGATTAGAAGCTATAAATGTGTCGATCAAATGTCGATGATGCATCGCGAAGCTGGAATGTAGATCTTAAAAAAATGCACAATTATTCTCCGAACCAAAAAAACCATCCCGATAACTGGAAAGATCCGTTTGAATATCTATGAATCGTAGGATAGGTCTCGACCATTATCATGTTGAATCTTTCTCAAAAAGCGCGAATGTAGTTTAAAAAAAATGCGAAATATAAATCTCGCTGGATGACTTGGAAAAAAAATGGATTTATGTGTGTAGCGAAAGATACTGTGATAGCGGAAATGTACGAGAAATGCCTCAGCAAAAAGTCCGTGAACTCAAGCTCATCTTCACATCCACTCTTCATATTCAGTTTCAAGCGTTCTCTCTCCTTCCTCCTTATCCCCTTAATTCACCTCCGGCAACAAGGAGAAAAAAACAGTACAGACCTCAGAGAAAGCATATACATACTTCACGAGCCACGATAAATTCATTTTTCAAATTGCAAAACACGATGGTAATAATGCAGGATTTTACAGAGTAGACCGGGACAAGATGGGTCAGTCAAAAAAAAAGACACGTGGATAATTCTAGCGTGGAATAATTGACATCGTAATTTTGTAAAACAAAAATCACGGAAAAGGGTTTGATTTGCGAATGTAAAGTGCTTTTTGGAACTCACCGTGATTTTGTTATCTGTAACGTGGATTTTAGCCCCGGTCTTCTCCATGCTGACGGGGCAAATGGCATGGAAAATAAAACGATGCCATACATCAGAAATGAACGAGAATAAATTCACCGTTGAGCGTCGGGGATCGAGTGTCTCTCGTTTTACGGAGCTTCGTTACACGTGCGGCATGTAAAACATATGCTCTCTCGGTACGTGTAATGCCGCGAGTATAATGCGGAATGGTAACGAGCTCGCTATATAATCGTGGTTATATTCGCAGCCACCGGTTAAAAAAAGGAAGAAAATATAAATAAATAAATTTCGCGATAACGAAACATTTTCCAATGCCAACAACCCGTGAATGCGAGTCATCTGTCGAGAGATTCATTTTTTAATTTCGATTCTCAGCTTCTGATACTTTGATGAAAAATTTACCGCTGATCACGAATCACGTGAGTAGAGTTTTTGCCAAAAAAAATTATTTATAAGAGGAAATCAAAAATAAAACAAAAAAAAATGTTTTTTATGAAAATTCATGAAAATTTTGATTCTTTGAAAAAACTATTTGTAGATTCTTGTTCAGCGAGAAAAAATACATCGATATGAGGCCCGAAAAAAAAAAAAAAATTATTTTTTTGCATTTTGGCCAAAATCAATCGGTTCACTAATATGGCTGTAATTTATTTTCCGAGGGGGCCGTGGCTTTGACACGCGCTCATTGTCTTCGTCATCATTCAAGCTTCAAGATCCCGTTCGGTTCATCAGATTCCGACGATTTCTCGATTTTTCGCAGATTTTTCATGTCGGACCATCAATTTTTGCAAAGTTTTTGTGCTATCACCCCTTCCATTTTTTCGACGAATTTGAAAGGGCTTTCATTTCAAATTTGAGTAATCGGAAAAAATTTTGAATCGATCAAACCGAAGTAAAGTTACGAGCACTTGAAATTTCGCTATTCCAAGTTTTCTGAAAAGTCGGTCAAAAAAGTGAAAAAAAAAAAATTCAATGTTTTTTAAAACCACGTTCGATGGGAATTTTGCCGTTGATTCCAAATCACCTGAAGTTTTTGTGGAAAAAAAATTATTGCTGGAAAAAAGCAAGAAATAACAGTTTTTGGAAAAATCGTAGGTTAGGTTAGTGTTCAGTAACTAATAGGGGATCAGCCTCAGCGTCAGGGTCCCTCCTGTATTGGCCCTACAATCCACATAAATTATCCACACAATCCACCTATATTCAGGTCCATACATATCCTATATTTAATATATATTTCTTTTATATATCACTTGCGTGCGAGCAGGTCACGTTTTTTGTGTCTGATCTACCAGTTGTCTAGCAGTTGTCTGATTTGGAAATCATTACATTCGAAAATGCGATCGTGCATTCTCGGCACGGGCGGCCCCATCTAGAAACTGGCTGAAGAAAAAAAATGACAAAAATGCGGAAACCCTTCGAAAATTCCCACAAGAAATTAAACTATGTGTGACTGATATAAAAAATTAATCTTTCAAAAATTAATCTTGAATATATTAAATATATTTTGTTCAAGAATTTATATATTCTTCGATCACATATTTAACGTATATTCATCCTAATCATATGTCCCCATAGAAATTTGTCCAATTAAAGTAATACAAAAAAAAATACGTCATCACGTATATTTTATTTCATACGATTTTTTTCTTTTTTTTCAACGTCAGGAATCGTTTCACTCAACGTGGAATTATTCGGATAAATATATAATGCTTTAAATAAATACATGTTCAAGCTGCTCTGTACTTACAGTACATATACGTATATAATTAGATACGACGTGTTTTTAAGTGCCCCAGAGACGTTAAGTGTAGGTTTCAATGTTCTTGTTTTTTACCTTCAAGCCCAGCCTCTCATTCTTCCTGATTCGAGATAAAACGAGAATAAATTCTCAGCGTTCCATGCCGATCGAGAATGCACCCTCTTTTTGCATTTTCTTTTTTTTTCCTTAACTCTCCTTCGCTGCCACTTCTTCGTCGAGCTAAGACGGCTCTTGCATTTTTTTTAATTGCCCTCCGTCTCTCCTTTTCTTTCTTTTTCTCTTGATTCTTCGTACGAACGTATCGCGATAGTCTGGCTAATAATTAAGGGTGGCAATTTGAGCACCCGCCGTTCTGCTATATTTCACATCAAACCCAACGATTTACCGTAGAAAACCATCGACGATTGCATCAATTTAATTTAATGGATAATAATTTTTTTTCTGATTAAAATCCTAGTGTTTCTTTTAATCTTAATCCCTCGAAAAAAGCTCAAAAATTATTAGATTTGCATCCAGGAAGAGGCTTTCTATTCGTAAAATAAATTCTACGATAACAATTCAAAAACACTCGATGATTAATCAAAATAATAAAGATTTCAATATTTATTTTCTCTTAAGAATTCTTGTAGTTCTTTAATTTCTTTTCTTTTTATAAAACTGAAGAAATTTGCGTCGCCTTGCCGAAGCGATTCTTCTACCGCAAATTCCATGAAACTTAATTTTCAAAGCACAAAATCCCTCGCAAAAGACGCGTGAAAGAAAAAAAAAGAGCGAAACATTGTGGGCGGCAAAATTACAGGGTAGCTCGGTGCAGAGTTTCAATTTGTAGGAATTTTTAATTTACTCTTGAAAAGTAGTTTATCAAGATACATTGAGTCGGGCCAAAGAGGGAAGGAACGGAATAACGAGAGGCCTCCGACGATCGAGAGCCGATAACAAAATTTTTCAGTATCAAGTTTTTGTTTTATCTTGTTTCTCAAACTCCCAAACAAACACTCTGCTGGGTGACGCTACGTAATTAATACACCTCTATATTTATATGTATATATATATATATAAAGCTCTACCTATGTAAGTCCCGTGCAAGTCCCTTAACGAGAAAGGATATAAATCACGCGAAACAGCGATGAGGAAGATCGCTGGCAAACGGCAAACCGCGGGAGTTTGCCTAATTAAGAAAAGGCACGCTCTATAGTCACAAAATTATTCAACGATTCGTTCTCCTATTTGTTCTCGTGCATTCTTCACTGCTCTCATCTCTCATCCATCGATCGTGCTTGTAATTTACATTATTCAAATCATCCGGTCAAGATAAATCCTCGCAGAAGTCTTTCAGTGGATTTCGAAAGCTCATTTTTGGCAAAACTCTGGAATAAAATCTTTCCTCCTCGTCACTCATATTAACCAATATTATTCAAAAATATTGCACAACGATGTTTCAAAAAAATATTTCTTATCCACATTTTTCTTCGAAGCTGCAGCAACTCTGAAACAGTTAAAAAATGAAGCATTTCTGTAATGCCTTGAATTCGGCGAATCCGACCTTGTCAATTAACAGTTTACATTAGCCCGAAGAATCAAGGACAGCGCAAAATGAATGATAAAAATGAACGACCATTGGACATTTTTGTCGACGAGAATGGCGCAAAACTGTCGACGACGACGATGACAGCTTCGCCTAATTGAGAGACAAAGTATTTTCATAGCTTGGGAAAGACGAAAAAAAATTGCTCGATCGAAGCGACATTCTCTGTCCATAAAGAATTTTTATCGTCATCATCTGTGCTCGGCTCTTCGTTCCAGAATTTGAAAGCCTAAAAGGCAAGGGAAAAACCTATATTCCGTGACGTTTTTGTTGCCGATTCCTGAACGAGATCCATTTGGATCGAACGAGAATGGCGATCGTTCGTGTAACCAACGGCGGGGCCGCTAAAATCGGTCATTCAACGTTCTCCGGGAGAGGAAAGAACGACCCATAACAACGAGAGATGCCATTTATCTATCATATAAATTCATAAAAAAAATTCTCCAGATTTCATGGAAGATATCATCAAAAGTAAAAATTTAGCCCTTAAGCTCATTCCAGATGCCTTACCGAGGTCCTTTATTCCTGGTGGTCCATTTTGCCTCGGTCTTCTCTCTGTCTACGTACGTCTTCTTGTCTTGACGCGCGTTTAACGCTGCGGCAGCCAAGTAAAAAGGCACAAACAGGTATGAGAGTTTGACCAAAGAGGAGAGAAGCGTACGTGAGTTCAAAGTGGTGGGAGAAAGATACAAAAAAGAAAAAAGAAAAAAATGTGCAGAGAGGAAAAGAGGAGATGAGACGATGGGTACCAACTACCAAGAGAGTTGAACGGTTGAGGTTGGTGGCTCGTGTGTCGGTCCTCCTCTTTGGTGACCCCCACCCTGTATAAAAAGCCTCAAACGTTCAGCCGCGTCTTCAGTCTTGATTTCGAACGCTTCACGCAGCGTATAGATCGCGGGAACAAGCACGCATCGATCGTTCCCTCAAGCTCTCGATTTCGATCTCGTTGTTAGTCCTCTCATTTTTTCTTCCACGGAAAAAATTGACGAGTAACATACAGACAAAAAAGAAAGAGTACCTTCATTTTTACCGAACAGTGGGCAAGTTTAGTTTTCGCGTACAATGATTCGCTGAATTGGCAATAAAAACAAAATAAAAATAAAAAAGAAGAGAAACGTGGCCATCGAGGACATCGGCAAGGATGTACGGCCGCGTTTGGATCGCTCTTTGCCTCTTGGTGAGTCGAAAAAAACGAAAACAATCAGCGATCCTTTCGCCAATGGTTCATTTGGTACTTTGTTCTTCGGATATCCTGCAAATTCTCGAGTGTTTCAATCTGCAAATTTAGAAAGTATCGATAACGACGCCAATCGTCTTGAAAACAGTTTTGCCATTAGAATCGTCCGGGGACCATTTTTTTTGCTTCGGAATTCAAGGAAGAAAGAGCGGCTTCTAAATTATCTTTTCGCGCTACCGGTATTTATAATACATATTTCAATCAACCGTTCGCGAATTAGAAGGTAGTCCAAAGTTTCATCAGCAGAGAACAGCGTACCAATTAACGTGAAATATCCGCGGCTGTCGAATAAATAGTAACTCGGGGCGACTTTTCTCTCTCGTGGCGTTCGAGACGCGGCCAAATCGTAATTTATTCAAATGAGATCGATCCATTTTTCACGATGGACAGAAGCCGAAATCATTTCGAACGCGGAAAAGGCTCACTCGGGGGAGAGGGCTTTCGCTTTCGCGGGCGTGCGAAAGCGAAATCGAAAGCGAGTCCGTCGCGAAATTCCGATAGATCGGAAATCGATCGAGGCGCGTCAAGATTTCCGAAGGTCGAAAAGCCACTCGGCGTTTGAACGGCCAGTGGCCCTGGACTTTTTTTTCCTTTTTGCGATATCGCCGCTGTTTTTCATCCGCGAATAGAGTCTCTTGACCGCGAAACGCATCAGCCGATTGCGAAATGTCGATAAGGTACTTTCGATGCATTTTTTTCGCAATAGATAATTTACCGAACGGAAGATTTTTGAAATTAAAAAAAATCCTTACGAAGCACATTTTCTATCATATTTTTCGTAACTTTTGAGCAATATGTCATTTCGAAATCCGAAGCTGAAATTAAACAATTGTAAAAGTTGAAAATTTCATATCGAGAAAGTTGAAAATTGGATCTAAATTATTTTGGACTTGATGTTATTTTTTGATATTCAGCTGATTGAAAAAATAAATTATACTCCACTATTCGATGATTCACGACCGCGAGAATTCCCGCTGTGACTGCATTTCATTTCATTCATGAAATCTTTTTCACTGCGTGTGTGAGTTTGTGTATCTGGGCTCTGAGCAAACTGCAGTCACGATGATGCAAGAATTTAAATCGAGCGGAATATTATCTTCCGATAAATATCTCCTTTTTTTACAATACGCATCGATCTGACGAGTGAAAAAAATTGCATTTAAAAAAAAAATGCATCATTAAAAAATGCTTTTCAGTTGTTGCTAAAAAAATTGTTGCAACTCTGCAGTTACAACTCATTCCAATCTCAAAATAGAAATGAGTGGCACAAATAGATCTGAAAATATTTTAGAGAAATATAATTCTCTATTTATTGGGAAATTTTTGAGTAAAAAGGTACCTTTCGCGCCAATCTCTCGCATCCGCGGTCTTCTGAATCAAATGTTGCAGCAACTGACGTAACAAAAACTCATGTATATATTTTTGCATTCCATAGTTTGCCAAGGGGCAATGTCGGTATCGAAAAATCTCTTGTAAATGGATTGACGACTACCGGTCCAAAATGGAGGTCGTTTTATCCCTGACTCTGATTACCTCCGGTCCTTTTTTCTCCCTCTCTCGGTCTTTCCATCTCCGTAGATCACCTGGTGCAATCCCGATTGTAAAATCTCTCTCTCTCTCTCTCTCTCTGGGTCCCTTTGGATCTCTGGTTGTTTATTTAATACCGTGAATTTAATGGCAAGAGGATAAGAATGCGAGTAGACGAGACGCGAACACCCTCGATGCGGTGTTTAAATCGTTGATACGGCCAGTTAAATAACGAAGCTCGGCTAATTTGTCACGGTTCGTGATTTCATCGTGTATTTATTCGTTTAAAGTATCTAAGTTGCACGCGATTGTTTGATACCGAGCGAAACACACGTACTCCTGTTAAAAGTCTACGTAATCAAATAAATCTCAACATCATCGTAACTCATGAGTTTCTATATGAAAATTGTTTTTTTTTCTTAGTAGACGCATTTGCTTTTTTATGACGACTTAATTTGTCATTCCCCGCCCGAATCTCGTAAATAGAACTTTTATATGGACCGATGAAAATCTTATGAATAATTTTAGACAGACTCGACGTTCGCCTCGATCTGATCAATTCCTGATTTTATCACCTTCTTCAATAAATCTTAATCATCTTCTTCAATAGAAATGGTACTCTCGACTATTTTTAGTTTTAGATGTATTTCTGAATTAAATATCTTTTAAATATTAATTTTTTTTTTTTTTTAATTCAAAATGTTAAATGATAGAATTTTAAATTAGGAATGTGACACGAAATTTTGTGAATTATTAATTGCAATGCTGTTTTTCATTGAAATAATCTAATTAACGATCATGATATCCAATAATATATTAAATAATATTTTGCCAACACGCGATTGTAAAACTAATCCCGACGATTAAAAAATATCGCATTCCGGTTTTCAAGCGCATCACATGAAGTTACAAAATCTCATTCTCTTGTTCATCTTCTCACTTTTCTTTTTTTTAATTTAATGCTTTCGATAAATAACTTCGAGGTTGGCCTAATTTTTTTGGTTTTCTGACGTCATTTTAAATACTCGCGACTCGATCGAGTCAATCAAGTTCACGAATTGCTCTAAAAATCATGAGAATTTGTTTTTCATAATCTTTTATTATACAAAAAAAATATATATATATATATATATATATATATATATATATATATATATATATATATATATATATATATATATATATATATATATAGGGGAACACGGGGCAAAACGGGCACGCAAAAAATTTCGAATTCCGGGGCAAAACGGGCACGCTCCGAAACTAAAAAACTATAAAATTCAAAAAAATTTTTTTTTTTAAACTTACAGTTTCGAAGACTGAAAGTAAAAATCAATGTACAAATTGTAATTAATGATTGTTTTATTTATATTTTACAAAAATCGCATTGGTAACTTATTCGATCGTTCTCAACGCCAGCGATAAAATTACGGAACAATAAAATTATGGTGTATGTATGTTTGATAAGTCAGAATCATTGATTATAGATTTTTACCGCCTCTGAGAGGGCGTGCCCGTTTTGCCCCGAAATTTTTTTTTTGCAAAATTCTAAAAAAAGGACGGGAAATGAATGTTATGATTCATAAGTAGACGAATATGTAAGAATAAGGTGATTTGTTCACCATCAAAGTGATATCGCGGTCTATTTTCCACATGAAAACAATTGGAGCAAGTGGGTCTGAAGATTTGCCTTGGTTTTTGTCTTATTCCATCCGAGGGACGATCTTTTGGCTTAATTTCTTCGTTTATCTTGTCGAATTAATATTTCATTGGGGCACAGTGGATCAGAACGTCTGTATTATCGAGAATCGTCGAGTATCGATTTTTTGGCATCCGAGATGGCGTGCCCGTTTTGCCCCGGATTTTTTTTTTTTTTTGAAAATTCGGAAAACTAGCATCGGGTATCAGTTTTGGGACTTGAAAATACTTGAAAGACCATGTGCCTCCGATGAAAGCCGCTTAATTCCTTAAGTCCCCGTTTTGCCCCGTGTTCCCCTATATATATATATATACATATATTTTCTTATTATTATTTATTTTTAATAATTCTTTGTAGTTATTCTTTCATAATTTCTTTAATAACTTATTATCATTGAATTATTTATAATTTCATTGAACAATAATTAAAAAATTAATTAAAATTTTCATTAATTTTGTTAATAGATTTTTTTATAACTGATCGAAACTTTTTCCATCGAATAAAAACGCTGTAACGGAAACAATGCGATTTCATTTCAATGGGAACAACTTTGCCAGGGGGCAGGGACAAGGGGCAAGGAGCAAGAAAATCGACAGCATAAAGCTGCGCGATGAAGCACTATATTGGAAGTTCAATTTTACATTTCCATAAGCGAGATGGCCAGAGGCTATCACGAGACAATCCAGTTGGGATATCTCACCTCTCTGATATCGCTTTTCAAGAGTCTCTATCTTTTCATGAATTACGCAACGAATATAACAGTATATGCGATCCTCAGGTGGACTTTCACTGCGAAAGATGATGCGTATTCTGTGTATTGCTTCCTCCGTCCGCTAAGTATTCTTGGACGATTTTTATTTCTTCTCGTTTCGTTTCCCCCTCTTTCTTTCTGCAATCGGTTCAAAAGATCGTTGTAGGATCAAAGATTTTGCTCCCAGGCCATTCTTTGTCCTGGAATTTATTATATATATATTTGAGAGCGACGTCGACATGAAAAAAAAAAATTATTTTCGAGGAGAAAGTCCCGGGAGGCTTCGATTACTCTCGTGAAATTTCGGATTCAATGACCAATCGATTTCATTTAGAGATTCCGATAATTATCATTAAGAATAATTCCTTGGATTTATTTTTATTGATGAAAAGTTTGTACTCATGTGTGTATTGATGAAAAGTTTGTACTATACTTGTTTCATTTTTATTCTTATCTTAACTTAATTCGAGGTCGAGAAATGGCACGTCGATCCTTGACAAAGCTCTGGAAAAGATTAACTAATCGTGTATTTAATGAAGTTTGAGAAGAAAAGGAAAAAATGTATTGCAGATGAATGAATGTGACGACAATGCAGACGTATGAATGAATAATTTATTCCTACTCCGATCATCGATACTGTCGATCAAACACTTGTGCATCCATAAATATTCAAATATCATTTTATATGCGCATATATATCCTGCATCTTCGTTCAACGATAGAGCGGCATAAATTGATCGAGGAATAAGATGGACGTTGCACTATTCGCGTCAACACTCGGTCAGCAAGTCGGAGATCTACGTGCCGAAATATAAATTAAAATATCGAGAATCTACACGTTTCCAAAGAGCTATTTTAGTCTGTGAAAAATTGAAAAACATCACTTGGGTCAAATTATTCCTGCCCCTCAAGTTTCAAGTAAAAATCGGTAAAAAGTTTTTCTCTCAATTTCCAAAATTGTATTTAACGCAAATAACGAATAATTGATCAGGTTTAAGCAAATGTTAACGAACAATGAACCGAGTCGTTGGGATTTTGTTTTTAATTTGTATTCTGTTACATCGGAACTGGAATAACCGGATCATGACGCATCGAAGACAATTCCGTTAGCGGAACTTCTCGATGGCATCCAAAACCGGACAAAATAATGTTGATCCCTTCCCTTCTCCTTCTCACTATTTGTCTCGAACGCGGGTGAAGAATTCAAAGAGAAACGTTGCCAAATTCGAAGTTAAAGAGTTACGAAAGCGCGAGATTAGAGCGACGCGTAGATTGCGAAAAGAGAGAGCCCCGTCCTTGATTTTGTTTCATCGAGAAAAGATCTCGAGCTTTGACATCCCATTAAACCCGGATAAGCCGGATAACTGCGGGGGTGTGATGATGACCCTCCCTCCCGGCCATATATCGAGATAAATCGGCAATAAAGTGGCGACACTAAAATTTCCGGGTCCAATTGATTCTTTCGGTCAGCATGAAAATCGCTTGTGCGGGTTTCGAGCGTATACAGCTCACTGATGGCGAGGGAAGCCATTAAAATGTCAACAAAAATGTTTGGCCATTATGTTAATCGACGAGTTGTTGCCAAGAATTTTGCTTCGCGAGCTCGTGACAAGTTTCTACAACATTTTGTCTCGAAAGCCTCCCCTTGAGGGATTTTTAAAACCGCATCTTCGAACGTTAAGGGGGATTTTTTGGTCCAAGAGTCAGGAAAAACGTGAGCAAACGATGTTTACACACAGAAAAAGTCACGTTGCACTCGTGAAGATCACGTATCGCCTGAGGCTGGCATGATAGAAATTTTATAATGTCTATTGCGGATCAACACGAGTGGATATTAATGATCCCCCGGGCGCGATTTACAACCCGCCGTTTATTCCGTCTGGAACAAGTGTGAAAAGTTTAATTAACACTTTAATTATCGTTGATGATATTATCAACGATGATGTTAAAAAAATTCGTCGACAGATGTCATCGTTGTGACCTTTCTGTAACGTTGCTTGTCGTGATTACTTAATTGCCGTCACTCATTACGTTGGCCGATGACTTTGCATGCCCTAACATGAAGATAGCGTTTATTTCCACGATCGCGAATTCACCACTTTGATATTTAATCATCAAGAAGCAAATAAGTCACTTACTGTCCCATTATCTTTATGGCGAATTCATTCACTGCGAAAAAAAAACATCACTGAGAGAATCGCTTCTTTCTCGTAGTTTATGATCGTTTCTTATTCGCTACTTCACCCACAACTGGGGAGACATAAATTCAAACGAAGGCTGACGATAATTCTTTCGTGCACCCCACGAATCTTCCACTAAACTATTTATCATAGGTGAGGATAAAATAATTTTGGCGTACGAAAACGTTTGTCGAGACCTTGATGAATATTTGATTCATCGTGCGCGTTTTCGCAGATCGATGAAAAACAATTTTTATAGCCCCGTTCGAGCAATTTCAACCATAGATTATTTCTAAAAAATTAAGAAAAAAGCTTTGAAGGTAAAAAACGGAAAATGTGAAAATTGCACTTCTATTGAAGAAAATCAAAAACTTTTTAATTATCACAATGATTGAATTATTGTTGAAACTCATTGGATCGGAGAACTTTTGAATTAACGATTTTCAATATGCCTCATCTTCGATGCTCGATGTAAAATTTATACATCGATGAGGATTTCAATCATTCAGTCGTTATTGCATGGGAAATATAAATTATCGATCGACCGATCTTGATTGAATAGAACGATCGACACGGTGCATCTTCTCTCTCGTTCGGCTTCGAAATATCGTGACGGCGACGAATATAATCATTTGTACGAGCGTGATTTATTGCGGCATGTACGTATTTTCGTGCACAGTCCTTTGGGAGGAATAATACGGCGGTGACGTTTTGCTCAAAGTGAAAGAGAAGAATGAACATAGTACGAGCGAAGGGACAACCGATGAGCAGACGCCAGCAAAACTTTGGCATACATTAACCTTTCGTATTGAACTGAGCTCTAAAAAATACTACAAGGAAACCCTTGCATCGGACTTTGTACTAAAATTGTTAGTTTTTAATTTCCCGAGCCGCAGGATTTCCGATATCAATTACAAGCTCGTTGGTTCAAAATTCCGAAATATTCGCAGAATTCTTTGATAACGATACATCAGCTTTAATTCGACGATTTACGACATAAAGTGTACGATAAATTTCATCGTGTCACGCTGATGTGATGGTTAATGGAAAGCTGATGGGGAATTGAGCGAGAAACTAAAAAAATTAACGAATTATGATGCGAATTAAACGAGTCTCTCTCTCTCTCTCGATTAATATTGACGATAAGGATTTCAAAGCAATATTCTCGAGCCCGAAATATGAAGGATTGTGTTGGAAACGGTTTTTAATGACCAATGGTTCTAAAAAAATAAATGTTTCCTCGCTAAAAAAATGTCAAGGATAACTAATACGTCAAAAAAACCTCCGCTTGCAAGTCTCGTGAGATATTTCGATGTTCAAAATAAACGCTGCGTTCGCCATTCATCGTCAAACGTATTAATGTCACGGTCTCGTTATAGCTTCCTCCCGATAAATCATGCCTGAAATTGTAAATAAACGTGTGAAACATTGCGATAAATACGAAGAAAAAATTACGACTGTCTCAGTTATCACTGAAACAGTTTGGTTTATCATTGTAATTGCCAAACTTGCTACTCTGATTGTCATAACTCTATCAATTTTTTTTTTTTTTTTTTTATTGTGCATTTCCCCCCGTCTCGAGGCTTTCGCCTATTACAGGGTCGGCCCGGGTCAGTAGCCAGTCCCCCCTGAGGATCTGGTCCGGATCAGTAACCAGATCCCCATGCGGCCGCATCCGACTTCCCCCTCTATAGCGCATTTGCTATGGAAATTAATTTCCATAGACACAGGGAAACTGCGGAAAACCTGTGTCACCATAGCCGGTCCTGAGTTCGCTTTCCGATGCCGGAGCTACGTCACGTTTCGTCGAGAAATTGTAAACATGGACTACAGCTATATACATGTGACTCACACCTGTACGAGTACTTGTGTATGCCACATATATATATCTGGAGCTTGTCACGCCCATATTTTTATTTCTCGACGAAACTACGGCACAGGGAATCGAACCCATGACCTCCCGATGCTCTGGTTTAGAGGCGAGCACGCTAGCTACTACACCAGAGTACCGGTTAACTCTATCAAAATTAAATATATATATATATAATATTTTCCAACAATAAAATCATTGCAGTTAGCATTTAGAAAAAATTTGCCTGAATTTTTGTTGGTAGTGTTGTAACTGGTAGAGCCGAAAATTTGCTCCTCTTTGCGACGATAAAGAAAAAAAGTTTTTGAAATATTCAAGCTATACTTTTGACCATGCCATTCACCAAAAATTGAGCAACGATCGAAGCGTGTCGATCACGTTGTCGTCGATCTTCATTTTTCCTTTGAATTACGATTTGAATGCCCCGCATTGGTCAAATGAATTTTCTCTCTTCGTTGTGACCTACGCTGTCGGATCCACGACATTTTCCGCATGACATCGAGATTTGGATGAAAAAATTTTTGGGAAGCTTTATAAGAAAGTAAAATTGGCCGTCACAGGTGATTCATCAATGTTTCTAATGCCGAGGATTAACATGTATATGTAACTGATCTGGGTTCCGCTCGTCGATTATAGTTAAAAAACGTCATACTTTCACCGTGACTTCAAGAGCAAACTTTGTCGAGTCCTCGGGACACATTAGCTCAACTGTTCGCATAAATTATCCTGAGCTGTGATGAGGATGTAAAAACACGAGATTGTGATTAAAACGACAACAAAGGCGATACTTCACTTTGGACCCTGAAAAGAATAAAAGAAACCGATGAAACGGATGCTCGCGAAAGATATCATATTCATTCAATATTGGTAATCGACACGTTGAAGCCTTAGATGTTGTTTGAATATGGGAAATGAATAAATATTATGATAAAATGCACATAATAAAAATAAATAAATAAATGACACGTATAATAAAAAAAAATAATAAACCAAAAACTATTTATTGATAAATAAATTCGTAAATTATTCTTTTTCAGGTGAGTGCAGCATTTTTTTGGCAAGTTGCACAGGCACAAGTCAGCAGAAATGGCAAGGAACTCATCCTGGATATCAACGATGATCAAAAATCACAATATCTGAATCAAGACTTCGAGACGAGTTAGTATTGCTCCACTGATACTTGAATTGCACGGGAATCAGGCGAATAATAATGCAGGTGATAATTTATTCGCAGACGCGTACAATTACGGATATGAGGTGCAGCCAAATGGGCAGTTCCATCATGAAATCCACGGACCCGATGGCGTTACCTACGGATGTTACGGTTACGTTGACGCCTTTGAAAAACTCGCTACGACGTTCTACATAAGCGATGGATGGGGTTATCGAGTGGTACGTCCACAGAAAGAGATAGAAATATTTCTGCACGAGCACGAGCATCATGAACACAGCGACGATCATGATCACGAAAATCATGACCATCACGGAGTTCGAACTGCATGGCGAGACTTGTACTTTCCAACGATTTGCCGACAATTCGAAGGCACTGCGGAGCGACCGATAGTGTCTCCACCTGCTAAACCTGAAGGTTGATTAACCAGTATTTTTATTACTTCTTTGAGGTTTTTTTAACATTTGAAGAGTGTTAAAATTTTTATGGTTTATTTGCTCGGTTCTGAAGGACCTGAAAGTATCGAACACGAGGACAGACCTCAATCGTCTCCGGATAAACACTTTCCAAGTAAGCCTGGACATCATCATCATCATGGTCATCATCCTTGGCACCATGGGCAACCAGGACACAATGGACAACATGGTAAGGAAGTGCCAAAAGACACATTAGTTGACGGGTTCGAACCAAAAAAAGAAGACAGAAATCTAAATTATGAACAGCTGCCTTCTGCATTTATCTTTGACTCATTTTTGTCCAGTGGATGCCAATTTTCGTTGACATCCTGGAGATCGAAAAAAGATTGGTTTTTCAAATTTTTATAAACATTTTGTATTTGACATTTCAGGAACCGTAGGAGGACATCCTAGCGGAGGTCACCCCACTCAGCCGGCGCGACCTCCACCACAGACTGGTAAAAAAATGGCTGTTATTTTGCATGCTACTTGAGTTACAAAAATTGAATAAACGTTGTTGCACGTAAAGAGACGAAAGTTCACAACAATATTAGATTTTTTTAGATAGCTTTTCAATAAAATCCTTTACTTTGAATTTTAGGAACGGTTGGAGGATATCCTGGCGGTGGACACCCCACCCAACCAGCTCGACCACCACCACAGACTGGTAAAGTTACTTGAATGCCAATTTTTCAATAAATATATGCTGTGGCGTGTAACGAGATAAAACTTTTGGAGGTTGATGCATTCTTTTAAATCGTTTGCCGAAAAAATTATTTACTTTGCATTTTAGGAACAGTTGGAGGCAGTGGGGGACAGCCTGATGGAGGATACCCCACCCAACCAGCTCAACCACCATCGCAAACTGGTAAAAAGACAGCTGTAATTTGCATGCTATTTAAATTTAAAAAAATTTAATGTATATATTTCGTTGTTCAAGACAAATCGAAACTTTTAACGAATGTTGAAGTCATTTATAGCTTATTTTATACTAAAACTTTTTACTTTGCATTTTAGGAATAGTTGGAGGATTTCCTAGTGGTGGACACCCCACTCAACCGGCTCGACCGCCACCACAAACTGGTAATGCTACTTGAATGCGAAATTTTTTAATAAATATATGCTGTGCCCCGTAACGAGATGAAACTTTTGAAGGATGTTGCATTCTTTTAGATCGTTTTCCAATAAAATTATTTATTATGCATTTTAGGAACAGTTGGAGGCAGTGTGGGATACCCTAGCGGAGGTTATCCTACCCAACCAGCTCAACCGCCATCGCAAACTGGTAAAAAGATAGCTGTAATTTGAATGCTATTTAAATTTAAAAAATTGGAATGAATATATTTCGTTGCTCAAGACAGAACGAAACTTTTGACGATGTTGAAGCCGTTTATAGCTTATTTTATACTAAAATTTTTACCTCGCATGATAGGAACAGTTGGAGGATTGCCTGGTGGTGGACACCCCACTCAACCGGCTCGACCGCCATCACAAACTGGTAATGCTACTCAAATGCGAAATTTTTTAATAAATATATGCTGTGCCCTGTAATGAGATAAAACTTTTGAAGGATGTTCCATTCTTTAAGACCGTTTTCCAATAAAATTATTTACCTTGCATTTTAGGAACAGTTGGAGGCAGTGTGGTATACCCTAGCGGAGGTTATCCCACCCAACCAGCTCAACCACCATCGCAAACTGGTAAAAAGACAGCTGTAATTTGCATGCCATTTAAATTTAAAAAAAATGAATGTATATATTTCGTTTCTCAAGACAAATCGAAACTTTTAACGAATGTTGAAGTCATTTATAGCTTATTTTATACTAAAATTTTTTACCTTGCATGATAGGGACAGTTGGAGGATATCCTGATGGTGGACACCCCACTCAACCGGCTCGACCGCCACCACAAACTGGTAAAGCTACTTGAATGCAAAATTGTTTGATAAATATATACGGTGCTCTGTAACGAGATAAAACTTTTGAAGGATGTTGCATTCATGCAGATCGTTTTCCAATAAAATTATTTACTTTGCATTTTAGGAATAGTTGGAGGCAGTGTGGGATACCCTAGCGGAGGTTATCCTACCCAACCAGCTCAACCGCCATCGCAAACTGGTAAAAAGACAGCTGTAATTTGCATGCTATTTAAATTTTAAAAATTGTAATGAATATATTTCGTTGCTCAAGACAGAACGAAACTTTTGACGGATGTTGGAGTCATTTATAGCTTATTTTATACTAAAATTTTTACTTTGCATGATAGGAACAGTTGGAGGATATCCTGGTGGTGGACACCCCACTCAACCGGCTCGACCGCCATCACAAACTGGTAATGCTACTCAATTGCGAATTTTTTTAATAAATATATGCTGTGCCCTGTAATGAGATAAAACTTTTGAAGGATGTTCCATTCTTTAAGATCGTTTTCCAATAAAACTATTTAACTTGCATTTTAGGAACAGTTGGAGGCAGTGTGGGATACCCTAGCGGAGGTTATCCTACCCAACCAGCTCAACCACCATCGCAAACTGGTAAGAAGACAACTGTAATTTGCAGGCTATTTAAATTTCAAAAAACTGAATGTATATATTTCGTTGCTCAAGACAGAACGAAACTTCTGACGGATGTTGAAGTCATTTATAGCTTATTTTATACCAAAATTTTTTACCTTGCATGATAGGGACAGTTGGAGGATATCCTGGTGGTGGACACCCCACTCAACCGGCTCGACCGCCACCACAAACTGGTAAAGCTACTTGAATGCAAAATTGTTTGATAAATATATACGGTGCTCTGTAAGGAGATAAAACTTTTGAAGGATGTTGCATTCATTCAGATCGTTTTGCAATAAAATTATTTACTTTGCATTTTAGGAACAGTTGGAGGCAGTGTGGGATACCCTAGCGGAGGTTATCCTACCCAACCAGCTCAACCGCCATCGCAAACTGGTAAAAAGACAGCTGTAATTTGCATGCTATTTAAATTTAAAAAATTGGAATGAATATATTTCGTTGCTCAAGACAGAACGAAACTTTTGACGGATGTTGAAGTCGTTTATAGCTTATTTTATACTAAAATTTTTACTTTGCATGATAGGAACAGTTGGAGGATATCCTGGTGGTGGACACCCCACTCAACCGACTCGACCGCCATCACAAACTGGTAATGCTACTCAATTGCGAAATTTTTTAATAAATATATGCTGTGCCCTGTAATGAGATAAAACTTTTGAAGGATGTTCCATTCCTTAAGATCGTTTTCCAATAAAACTATTTACCTTGCATTTTAGGAACAGTTGGAGGCAGTGTGGGATACCCTAGCGGAGGTTATCCTACCCAACCAGCTCAACCACCATCGCAAACTGGTAAGAAGACAGCTGTAATTTGCATGCTATTTAAATTTCAAAAAACTGAATGTATATATTTCGTTGCTCAAGACAGAACGAAACTTCTGACGGATGTTGAAGTCATTTATAGCTTATTTTATACTAAAATTTTTTACCTTGCATGATAGGGACAGTTGGAGGATATCCTGGTGGTGGACACCCCACTCAACCGGCTCGACCGCCACCACAAACTGGTAATGCTACTCAAATGCAAAATTTTTTAATAAATATATGCTGTGCCCTGTAATGAGATAAAACTTTTGAAGGATGTTCCATTCCTTAAGATCGTTTTCCAATAAAACTATTCACCTTGCATTTTAGGAACAGTTGGAGGCAGTGTGGGATACCCTAGCGGAGGCTATCCTACCCAACCAGCTCAACCACCATCGCAAACTGGTAAGAAGACAGCTGTAATTTGCATGCTATTTAAATTTCAAAAAACTGAATGTATATATTTCGTTGCTCAAGACAGAACGAAACTTCTGACGGATGTTGAAGTCATTTATAGCTTATTTTATACTAAAATTTTTTACCTTGCATGATGGGGACAGTTGGAGGATATCCTGGTGGTGGACACCCCACTCAACCGGCTCGACCGCCACCACAAACTGGTAATGCTACTCAAATGCAAAATTTTTTAATAAATATATGCTGTGCCCTGTAATGAGTTAAAACTTTTGAAGGATGTTCCATTCTTTAAGATCGTTTTCCAATAAAATTATTTACCTTGCATTTTAGGAACAGTTGGAGGCAGTGTGGGATATCCTAGCGGAGGTTATCCTACCCAACCAGCTCAACCACCAACGCAAACTGGTAAAACGACAGCTGTAATTTGCATGCTATTAAAATTTCAAAAAATTGAATGTATATATTTCGTTGCTCAAGACAAATCGAAACTTTTAACGAATGTTGAAGTCATTTATAGCTTATTTTATACTAAAAATTTTTACTTTGCATGATAGGGACAGTTGGAGGATATCCTGGTGGTGGACAACCCACTCAACCGGCTCGACCGCCACCACAAACTGGTAAAGCTACTTGAATGCAAAATTGTTTAATAAATATATACTGTGCTCTGTAACGAGATAAAACTTTTGAAGGATGTTGCATTCATTCAGATCGTTTTGCAATAACATTATTTACTTTGCATTTTAGGAACAGTTGGAGGCAGTGTGGGATACCCTAGCGGAGGTTATCCTACCCAACCAGCTCAACCGCCATCGCAAACTGGTAAAAAGACAGCTGTAATTTGCATGCTATTTAAATTTAAAAAAGTGGAATGAATATATTTCGTTGCTCAAGACAGAACGAAACTTCTGACGGATGTTGAAGTCGTTTATAGCTTATTTTATACTAAAATTTTTACTTTGCATTATAGGAACAGTTGGAGGACATCCTGGTGGTGGACACCCCACTCAACCGGCTCGACCGCCATCACAAACTGGTAATGCTACTCAATTGCGAAATTTTTTAATCAATATATGCTGTGACCTGTAATGAGATAAAACTTTTGAAGGATGTTCCATTCCTTAAGATCGTTTTCCAATAAAATTATTTACCTTGCATTTTAGGAACAGTTGGAGGCAGTGTGGGATACCCTAGCGGAGGTTATCCTACCCAACCAGCTCAACCGCCATCGCAAACTGGTAAAAAGACAGCTGTAATTTGCATGCTATTTAAATTTAAAAAAGTGGAATGAAAATATTTCGTTGCTCAAGACAGAACGAAACTTCTGACGGATGTTGAAGTCGTTTATAGCTTATTTTATACTAAAATTTTTACTTTGCATTATAGGAACAGTTGGAGGACATCCTGGTGGTGGACACCCCACTCAACCGGCTCGACCGCCATCACAAACTGGTAATGCTACTCAATTGCGAAATTTTTTAATAAATATATGCTGTGCCCTATAATGAGATAAAACTTTTGAAGGATGTTCCATTCTTTAAGATCGTTTTCCAATAAAATTATTTACCTTGCATTTTAGGAACAGTTGGAGGCAGTGTGGGATATCCTAGCGGAGGTTATCCTACCCAACCAGCTCAACCACCAACGCAAACTGGTAAAACGACAGCTGTAATTAGCATGCTATTAAAATTTTAAAAAATTGAATGTATATATTTCGTTGCTCAAGACAAATCGAAACTTTTAACGAATGTTGAAGTCATTTATAGCTTATTTTATACTAAAAATTTTTACTTTGCATGATAGGGACAGTTGGAGAATATCCTGGTGGTGGACAACCCACTCAACCGGCTCGACCGCCACCACAAACTGGTAAAGCTACTTGAATGCAAAATTGTTTAATAAATATATACTGTGCTCTGTAACGAGATAAAACTTTTGAAGGATGTTGCATTCATTTAGATCGTTTTGCAATAACATTATTTACTTTGCATTTTAGGAACAGTTGGAGGCAGTGTGGGATACCCTAGCGGAGGTTATCCTACCCAACCAGCTCAACCGCCATCGCAAACTGGTAAAAAGACAGCTGTAATTTGCATGCTATTTAAATTTAAAAAAGTGGAATGAATATATTTCGTTGCTCAAGACAGAACGAAACTTCTGACGGATGTTGAAGTCGTTTATAGCTTATTTTATACTAAATTTTTTACTTTGCATTATAGGAACAGTTGGAGGACATCCTGGTGGTGGACACCCCACTCAACCGGCTCGACCGCCATCACAAACTGGTAATGCTACTCAATTGCGAAATTTTTTAATAAATATATGCTGTGACCTGTAATGAGATAAAACTTTTGAAGGATGTTCCATTCTTTAAGATCGTTTTCCAATAAAATTATTTACCTTGCATTTTAGGAACAGTTGGAGGCAGTGTGGGATATCCTAGCGGAGGTTATCCTACCCAACCAGCTCAACCACCAACGCAAACTGGTAAAACGACAGCTGTAATTAGCATGCTATTAAAATTTTAAAAAATTGAATGTATATATTTCGTTGCTCAAGACAAATCGAAACTTTTAACGAATGTTGAAGTCATTTATAGCTTATTTTATACTAAAAATTTTTACTTTGCATGATAGGGACAGTTGGAGAATATCCTGGTGGTGGACAACCCACTCAACCGGCTCGACCGCCACCACAAACTGGTAAAGCTACTTGAATGCAAAATTGTTTAATAAATATATACTGTGCTCTGTAACGAGATAAAACTTTTGAAGGATGTTGCATTCATTCAGATCGTTTTGCAATAAAATTATTTACTTTGCATTTTAGGAACAGTTGGAGGCAGTGTGGGATACCCTAGCGGAGGTTATCCTACCCAACCAGCTCAACCGCCATCCCAAACTGGTAAAAAGACAGCTGTAATTTGCATGCTATTTAAATTTCAAAAATTGGAATGAATATATTTCGTTGCTCAAGACAGAACGAAACTTTTGACGGATGTTGAAGTCGTTTATAGCTTATTTTATACTAAAATTTTTACTTTGCATGATAGGAACAGTTGGAGGATATCCTGGTGGTGGACACCCCACTCAACCGGCTCGACCGCCATCACAAACTGGTAATGCTACTCAAATGCAAATTTTTTAAATAAATATATGCTGTGCCCTGTAATGAGATAAAACTTTTGAAGGATGTTTCATTCTTTAAGATCGTTTTCCAATAAAATTATTTGCCATGCATTTTAGGAACAGTTGGAGGCAGTGTGGGATACCCTAGCGGAGGTTATCCTACCCAACCAGCTCAACCGCCATCGCAAACTGGTAAAAAGACAGCTGTAATTTGCATGCTATTTAAATTTAAAAAAGTGGAATGAATATATTTCGTTGCTCAAGACAGAACGAAACTTCTGACGGATGTTGAAGTCGTTTATAGCTTATTTTATACTAAAATTTTTAATTTCCATGATAGGAACAGTTGGAGGATACCCTGGTGGTGGACACCCCACTCAACCGGCTCGACCGCCATCACAAACTGGTAATGCTACTGAATTGCGAAATTTTTTAATAAATATATGCTGTGCCCTGTAATGAGATAAAACTTTTGAAGGATGTTCCATTCTTTAAGATCGTTTTCCAATAAAATTATTTACCTTGCATTTTAGGAACAGTTGGAGGCAGTGTGGGATATCCTAGCGGAGGTTATCCTACCCAACCAGCTCAACCACCAACGCAAACTGGTAAAACGACAGCTGTAATTTGCATGCTATTAAAATTTTAAAAAATTGAATGTGTATATTTCGTTGCTCAAGACAAATCGAAACTTTTAACGAATGTTGAAGTCATTTATAGCTTATTTTATACTAAAAATTTTTACTTTGCATGATAGGGACAGTTGGAGGATATCCTGGTGGTGGACAACCCACTCAACCGGCTCGACCGCCACCACAAACTGGTAAAGCTACTTGAATGCAAAATTGTTTAATAAATATATACTGTGCTCTGTAACGAGATAAAACTTTTGAAGGATGTTGCATTCATTCAGATCGTTTTGCAATAAAATTATTTACTTTGCATTTTAGGAACAGTTGGAGGATACCCTGGTGGTGGACACCCCACTCAACCGGCTCGACCGCCATCACAAACTGGTAATGCTACTCAAATGCGAAATTTTTTAATAAATATATGCTGTGCCCTGTAATGAGATAAAACTTTTGAAGGATGTTTCATTCTTTAAGATCGTTTTCCAATAAAATTATTTACCTTGCATTTTAGGAACAGTTGGAGGCAGTGTGGGATACCCTAGCGGAGGTTATCCTACCCAACCAGCTCAACCACCATCGCAAACTGGTAAAAAGACAGCTGTAATTTGCATGCTATTTACATTTCAAAAATTTGAATGAACATATTTCGTTGCTCAAGACGAAACGAAACTTTTGACGGATGTTGGAGTCTTTTATAGCTTATTTTATACTAAAATTTTTACTTTGCACGGAAGGAACAGTTGGAGGATATCCTAGCGGTGGGTACCCCTCTCAACCAGCTCAACCGCCACCACAAACTGGTAAAGTTACTTGAATGCCAAATTTTCAATAAATATATGCTGTGGCGTGTAACGAGATAAATTTTTTGAAGGATGCTGCATTCTTTTAGATCGTTTTCAAATAAATTAATTACTTTGCATTTTAGGAACAGTTGGAGGCAGTGGGGGACACCCTAGCGGAAGTTATCCTACTCAACCAGCTCAACCACCATCGCAAACTGGTAAAAAGACAGCGATAATTTGCATGCTATTTAAATTTAACAAATTTCAATGAATATATTTCGTTGCTCAAGAAAAAAGGAAACTTTCAACGGATGTTGAAATCTTTTGGAACTTATGTGATACTAAAATTTTTACGATGCATGGTAGGAACAGTTGGAGGATATCCTGGTGGTGGATACCCCACTCAACCGGCTCGACCACCATCACAAACTGGTAAAGCTACTCGAATGCCAAATTTTCAATAAATATATGTTGCGGCGTGTTTCGAGATAAAGCTTTTGGAGGATGTTGCATTCTATATTAAATCGTTTTCCAATAAAATTATTTACTTTGCATTTTAGGAACAGTAGGCGGCAGTGTGGGACACCCTAGCGGAGGTTATCCTACCCAACCAGCTCAACCACCATCGCAAACTGGTAAATAGCCAGCTGTAATTTCCATGCTATTTAAATTCCAAAAATTTGAATGAACATATTTCGTTGCTCAAGAAGAAACGAAACTTTTGATGGATATTAAAGTCGTGTATAGCTTATTTTATACTCAAAATTTTACTTTGCATCGTAGGAATCGTTGGGGGATATCCTGGCAGTGGGCACCCCACTCAACCGGCTCGACCGCCACCACAGACTGGTAAAGCTACTTGAATGCCAGATTTCCAATAAATATATGTTGTGGCGTGTATCGAGATAAAACTTTTGGAGTATGTGGTATTATTTAAAATCGTTTTCCAATAAAATTATTTCCTTTGCATTTTAGGAACAATTGGAGGCAGTGTGGGACACCCTAGTGGAGGTTATCCCACCCAACCAGCTCAACCACCATCGCAAACTGGTAAATAGCCAGCTGTCATTTCCATGCTACTTGAATTTCAAAAATTCGAATGAACATATTTTGTTGCTCAAGAAGAAACTAAACTTTTGATGGATGTTAAAGTCGTGTATAGCTTATTTTATACTAAAACTTTTACTTTGCATGGTAGGAATAGTTGGAGGATATCCTGATGGTGGGCACCCCACTCAACCGGCTCGACCGCCACCACAGACTGGTAAGGCTACTTCAATGCCAGATTTCCAATAAATATATGTCGAGGCGTGTATCGAGATAAAACTTTTGGAGGATGTGGCATTATTTAAAATCGTTTTCCAATAAAATTATTTACTTTGTATTTTAGGAACAGTTGGAGGCAGTGTGGGATACCCTAGCGGAGGTTATCCTACCCATCCAGCTCAACCACCATCGCAAACTGGTAAATAGCCAGCTGTAATTTCCATGCTATTTAAATTTCAAAAATTTGAATGAACATACGTCGTTGCTCAAGAAGAAACGAAACTTTTGATGGATATTAAAGTCGTGTATAGCTTATTTTATACTAAAAATTTTACTTTGCATCGTAGGAATCGTTGGGGCATATCCTGGCAGTGGGTACCCCACTCAACCGGCTCGACCGCCACCACAGACTGGTAAAGCTACTTGAATACCAGATTTCCAATAAATATATGTTGTGGCGTGTATCGAGATAAACCTTTTGGAGGATATGGCACTATTTTAAATCGTTTTCCAATAAAATTATTTACTTTGCATTTTAGGAACAGTTGGAGGCAGTGGAGGACACCCTAGCGGAGGTTATCCTACTCAACCAGCTCAACCACCATCGCAAACTGGTAAAAAGACAGCTGTAATTTGCATGCTATTTAAATTTAAAAAAGGCCTTAGGTAAATTTCAATAATCAATTTCATTGTAATTTTAACAAATATTTTTAAGAACAACATTTTATGATGAAACTCGATTATTTGTATGTTTTTATAGACTTGAGACATAGATATAATGACCAATAGTTATCGAATTGATGAAAGACAAAAACATTTTTTTTCTGAACAAATCTATAAACTTTCAAACAAATCTAAGTTTAATTAAAATCACTTATTGTTTTTTTTTCAACTTATAAACCCAACAGTTCACACTATTAAAAGGATTCCTTAAAGACTGCGCATATATACTGTAAAATTCAATTTTAACATAAAAAAAATTTTTAATACATAAATAATAAAAAGGAAAACATATATCTAAAAGATATATTTTTCAAAAATATTACAGAATCACATTTCATCAGTTCTGGTCACTGTCTTCTTCAATCGCAGGTGAAACGTTGTCTTTATCAGATAACTTGCTCAATGTTTCAGCAGGCCTCGGAATTTCCGACAAATATTTCCCGTGTGACAATTAATAAATAATCGTGGCAACTCCATGTTCCAAGATCCAATAGTTCCAAGACCATTTGCACACTCACAGCTGAAATGTGATTCAGCAATATTTTTGAAAAATATATCTTTAAGATAGTTGTTTGCCTTTTTATTATTCATTTATTAAAAACTGTTTCTCATGTTATAATTGTATTTTACATTATATCTATCAATCTTTAACAAATTATTTTATTAGTGTGAACTGTTGGGTTTATTAATTTTTAAGAAAAAAACAATAAATCAATAAAATTAGATTTTTTTAAAAGTTTACATTTGTTCAGAGAAAAAAAGGTTCGTGTCTTTCATCAATTCGATAATTTTCGGTTATATCTATGTCTCAAGTCTATCAAAAATTTATAAATAATCGAGCTTTATAATAAAATGTGAAAACCTGAAAACATATAAATAAATTCATTATTTGAGCCAAAAAGTGGTTTTTATTTTTTTCCACTATAGCGTATCGTTTTTTAAATTTTTAGAAATTCATAGTATTATAGTAAAATATAGAAGATTTGAAAAAAAAATTGTTTCATAATTGTGCCAAAATGATATCACGGTTAAAACTTGAAATTAAAAGAAAAATAATTTTTTTTTCGAAGGTTTTATAGAGCTATACAGCTCTTAATTTGTTGTTCTCTGAGCCTCCAAAACATATAAAAAATTTAAATCAATCGGTTCGATCAATCCTGAGAAAACAAAAATTTTCTATTTTTTACATATTTCACTTTTTCTCAATAACCAATTGAGTTAGGGATCTGAAACTTTCAGAATCTCATTATTTTATTAGTACCTACTTATGCTCTAAGTATCATTTAAAAATCTTTCGGTGGCAGATTCAGCATACTTATACCCCTAGGGCCTTTGAATGAATATATTTTGTTGCTCAAGAAGAAACGAAACTTTTGACGAATGTTAGAGTCATTTAGCTTATTTTATGCTAACATTTTTACTTCGCACGGTAGGAACAGTTGGAGAATATCCTGGCGGTGGACACCCCACTCAACCGGCTCAACCTCCACCGCAGACCGGTAAAAATACAACCGTCACTCGCATACTACTTAAACCTGCTTGTCACTTGACAGTAAATTTACATCTATTTATAATGTGTTGCTGTTTTAATTGATGACTTTACATTTTTAGGTACGCCTGGAACTCTGCCATCTCACCCTATTCTCCCCATTCACCCTATTCACAAACCAATTTGTCCCGCAAACCCATGTAATTTACATAAGCCTCATCATTTCACTCACCATCATCACAAACCAACTCACTGTCCTCCGACTCCATGTACAATACATAAGCCTATAAAGCCTGAAAAACCTGGCACGCCTGATGCGGGTGGTAATTCAACCTATCCGATCGGTTCAGAAGGTGGTGTCGGTGGTGTTGGTGGTGTCGGCGGTGTTGGCGGTGTAGGAGGTGATGGTGGAGTCGGACCGGATGGTTCCAACGGCCCGTGGCCCACTGGCTCGCCCGGACCTGATGGGCCCTGGCCTGGTGACCCAGATTATGTGCCCAGACGACTAAACAATCAAGAATATTACCGAGATCATTATGCGAGAAATTCCGCATACACTCCCATTACAGGAGAATCTTTTGTTCAACCAGGACAGCCCAAAAATCGTTCACTCGAAAGTAAAAAAATCGATCAACTTATCTTTTCTAACAATTATTCGACAAGACGCGATGCATACACCCAAAATGAGCTGGATATGATAAACAATCGACCATTCGATACTCCCCGAGCTTATTCATCAGCGAAAAATCAAAACGATTCCAATTCCCATCGGTCGAATTACGATGAGGCACGCTTGGTCAAGGCGAATAATTACTTCATGCCACGTATACACGGTCCATCTGAAAAGAAAATTCCCAGTGATGCAAATGAATACAAGAGTCAAACGAATGACCGATATTCCCCAGAATACGAACTGAATCGATACTACAAAACCAAAGGAGAGAATGATTTCGAAAAATCGAAATCAATCAAGAATGCTGCGGGACAGAAAGATGAGCCTGGAAATTTTTTCACTCGGAACAATTATCAAACGATCGCAAAGATAAAATCGCAGCATTCACCTGGTTCATCCGTAAACGGAGATCAGGAAGCTGAATCTGTGGCCAATGGACCGAATGATTTTAAAGCGTTTCAGAGTCCGCAGGGAATCAAACTTGGACAATCAATGTCGGATGATGATCAGGTAAATAAATCAACCAGCAAAGTATCCGAATCAAATCCCGGTTTAACGGTGCTGGGGGTTCATCCACCCGGCCCTATAAACGTCAAGCCCATCCCGTTTCCGATCGGTCCAGATCCGGAAACGTGTCCCTGTGTTCTAGTCGAGAGCAACAAAAATGTGACACAGACTCGAGCTAGTACGCGACAACCTTCTCCCATAGTAAATGGCCAACTTGGATTCATTCCCGTCATCTTTGTGCCTTACTGTCCCGGTGAAAAAGCGGAAAGTGAAAACATGATGAGGACCATGTTCCCATCCGCAATGCCAGTCCCATATCCATGCAGCGTCTGTAGCGATGCTGTCGTTGGAAATCGTTTTCTGGACATAATCCAGCTGAGCAATATCGAGCAGATTAAATTAGCTTTAGGTCATGCAAATCTTGGATTCTTAAATGTTCCAGTGAAATCGCTGATGTCTAGCCGAAACAGAAAATTCAAGAGACGAAAAATCGAATAAGGGGATTATCACAATTAAGCCACCATCATCATTGTATCGCAATTGATGCCTCAAGCATGACTGGAACTTTCTATCGTTATCGAGAAGGAGGGAAGTGCACGTCTGTCACAAAAAGGCTCGCCAGCTCTGATAACCAATTTAAAAAAAAAACATTTGTGTCCCATGATCGCTCGATTTTCTCGATGTTAAACTGCGAAAAGACATGATTTCGATTTAGACATAAATGCTAATGTTCAAAATCGATTAGTCGGAGACACTTCCTAATAACAGCAGTGATACTCGTGACATAATTGACGCCACCTGTGCTTGATGCTAAATTATTCTTAAATTATAAACTAAGGTTCCATTCGCATCAACTCTCATATCTCACCATTTCAAACTTAATTATATATATCGTATTGTTAATCGAATCATTCTTCTACATTCTTCTAAAGTAATTCCACGATACAAGCCATGGATTAATGTATTACGAATGTGCTAATTACATTCTACAATTGTATATATTATATCAGCATTGTCATCAAATACACATTTTACCTGCTCATGAATTTTTCACTATCGTGTATTTTATAATTTAAATGCCACACGAGTGTCACCTGTACATGATCTGTACATGAACTGTACTCAAGATGAATTGTACAAAAGCATAAAATTCAAGACACCTCGTTGATCAAGTTTCTCGGACAAAAATTTGTGAGGAAAAATCAACGTGAATCATAATGGCTACAGAACAAAATTACAGTCAAGTTCTTTGTGGTTCATCCTCGTGGAATTGAGGTACATTGATGGGAGCCTGATTATTCTGCCATGTAAATGCTCGAATGTCAATGCAGTTTCGGATAATCAAGAATACAAGTGACGAGAGTTACAATGATGACGTTGATTCAAGAGTAACCTCTGTAACCGGATGGATAGCCCGAATAACCGCCGTAGGAGGAACCGTATCCACTGCCACGATATCCAGAAGGATAGGTTGAAGCTCCGTAACCGGAGCCTCCGTAGCTTCCATATCCAGTGCCATGACCGGCTCTGTAACCTCCGTAACCATCCATAGCGTTCCAAGCATTGTATCCTCGTGCACCGGTGTAAGCATCGTCGTAAATTCCGAAACCTGTCGTTCCATATCCCCCGTATCCCCCTCCGAGACCATTCGATCCATAACCCCCGCTACCGTAATAACCCCAGCTGTGTAGTAGAAAAACATATTCATGCAACAATTTCGTGTTTCGTCAATTTATCTATGCCGATACATATCAAGAATAGGGTACGTTCTTTGATGCAGCTATTTATCTTTTTTCATCTTCGTGTCTCTTTTTATTTCAACAAGTTTGACAGAGACAGAACGATGAAAAGCTGCATTTAAGAACGCACCCATATGCAATAAAACAAAAATTGAAGTGAACGTCATCTCATACATCGTGTTCGAATATTGTACAGTAGGCATCAAAATTTTTGAGATAATAAAATCTAATTTATAGTCATTTTGAGATTTTTAATTGATCGAGAGTCATTGAGGGTCATTCGAGTTTAAGGGAGTATTCTGGTCTAGAATTTTGAAAAAATCATATTTTTTTTTGCACGTTCTTAAAGTTCCATCCTTTAAGAATATATCCTCAAAGGGAAATTTTTGTATTCCAAAAATTTACGGAATTATAGCTATTTCAGTGACGCAGTAACTACGCCTGTCACGCCAGAGTGTAACTTTAAACGCGTTTTTCTCAACACCGTGGTTGATATGATGATATTTCAGATTCTACTCAATCGATTGATTTCAAATTTTTTAGCAATCTTCAATGTAATCTTCTCTATCGACCCTACGACTTTAATGTGATTTTTTTTTTTTTTACTATTGTATAAGAAATTAAAAACTATGAAAAAAAAGAGTCGAAAACCGCCTTTTTTTGTTCAGACGGCCACCATTTTGCGAAAATAATTTTTCCCGTTTTCTCCGAGGTAGGGGCTATAACGACATTTTTACTAATTAACAATCTTTTTTAAATTTCGTATAGGATGACTAGAATGATTGCAATCGTATCAGCCAGGATACGCCTTTTCTTTAGCCCCACCTTTACCAGCTTATAACTTGATTAACTTTCATTTTTTTTTGTCGAAAATTTTTTTGTTTGTCAAAATATCAATGAACATATGTTGTAAAAAAGAGGATGGTAAAAATATTTGGGTTTTTTTTTATCGAGCTCGACAAAGTGTTCAACTATATGTCTCTGAACTAGAATACCGCCTTAATATGAGCATTTACCCGGTATTTCCACCCCCAAGAATTCCTCCGTAACCGCTGCCAGTCTGATAACCACGATAAACGCCATTCAGACCGTAACCACCCCGATTGTAGTAGCCCGGAGTACCGTAAGTGGAACCAGGACTGATTGATGGATAATTTCCGTAAGAGCCATAAGCGCCATTACCGTAACCATAATCCCGTCCAGTGAAGAATGCTGGAAAGAATAAAAGCATCATAGATACAAAACGAGATCCGATGCTTTCAAAAACAACTGGAAAAAGAAAATCAGTGTAGTTCTTCGAGTATTTTCATCGGATATTTGATCCAAGTATTTCGAATGGACATCTGAATAGCCTATTTACATTATTATCGGGAATCCTTGGATTCGAATGTTAAATTACACTTGATAAAAATTGAATCACTTTCAAGTATCCTTTCTTATTTCCAAGGCTACGTTGACAAGTATCCCAAATCGTACAAATTAATCAGGAAATTAAAGATACCCAAGTCAGAGCCCTAAAATCCATGAAATCGATTTGGCAATCAGTCGAAACAAAACGAGGATCTCGACGGCTCGTCAAACCTGGGATATCGAATTCACGGGGGTCACTCTTCTGCTTTCGAGAGATGGGAAATCACTAATGAATGTATTTATCAGATTATGCGATTGTGAATCATCAAGGCGATGGCATTCAACAGCCAAGCACACACGGATGATTCATCCAAGCGCTCGAGAGGCTTTCATGATTATCATGGTGCGGAATATCCATAGAAATAACAATAACGATAAGTCGAGCTGTTTGTTGTGGTAACATTTGCACACGCATCGGTAATTCAGTTCAAGTATGGCGTATGGATGCATACGAGAGTTATGCTAATCATTGATGACATCACGTGTGTGTGTGTCGATTCGAGGACACGCCATTGAAGATCGCAATTGAATGAAAATATACACATGAGCGAGAAAAAAAGCGTGAAATATAATAGCAGGATATTATACGCAAATCAAGATCCTTGGAAGAGTATTGCGATTTGCCACAAATTGTGTTATTCAATCTTTTCTGTGTGTATTTTATGCGATGGGCAGGGTCGAAAAGTGTGTCACCGGGAGCGTTCACACGCTCCTCGGAACTTGAACCGCATTTACTCGATGCCTCTATTCATCTGTTCCTCTGTCGTCTCAATCTTTTTTCCTCCATTCATAATAATATGCTAATGTGCAAAACCGATTATTTAATTTCGAACGGCATCGCTAACTGCAAAAGACATTCTCGCGACAAAGCTCTTCCTGGATATGGATTTTAAATTTTTTATTGATAGCAATTTTTACACCAAAAAAATTACCGAGTTCTTTTCAGATGTTACTTCTTCGAATGCTCACCTTCCGTTGAAATATATAATTGCCATTGAGAAGAAAAAATTTGCAAATATGTCTTTTTTTGTTGATGGAAAAACTTGAAACTCACTTCGATCGCTCGCAGATGCTTGGAGATCCTTCGCATCGGAGGGTTGTTTTGCAGTTCCCGTTAGTGTCAGCTTTGATAGGGGTTCAACATTCTCAATGGCTCCACTGCACATCGCTATCAAACCCACGAACGCCATCTGCGAATGAGAGCTTAAGATATTAGTAAAGAGGCCCTTTGAAGGTAACGCTGGTATCTCTGTCGAGATCTCAAAACAGATCTTTTTCGAAACACACCCAACGCTGCTGTTTTTTAAAATCCAGCTACCGTATCTTACGAGTTTCACCCATAAATTACCGCCAAAAAATTGAAAATTGAAAAAGTTGAGATTTTTTGAGGGAAAAAAACATTTTTTTCGAGAACCGATCTCCTCGAGATTTTTTTTCTACTCGTTGTCAATTGATTCTGGATAAAATTACTATTCAAATGCATTGTTGGAATTTAACGAAGTGTTGTTTGCTAATCGTTGAATAAATCAGATCAATAATCCGATAAATCGATCGAGTGAAAAGAATCGAAAAAATTAATCTTTCATGTAGCAAAAAAAACTTTCTCGAGTAGATAATCTTTCTCGAGCATGCTCATCATGGCGTGGATGATAAATCAATGTACAAAGTGCATTGGTTATTGTATTAGGCGATAAATTTTACGACAAGCTTTGAATTATTAGTGTCCTCATGCGGCGTCATTCATTGTACTTTCAACTATTCAAAGATATGCGCTTGCACAACCGCGGAAAATCGTAACATTTCCCCATCAATGATCCTCGGGTAAATTTTACCCGAATCGGCGGTATAAATAGAGAAATTGGTATTGATTATGAGTAAAAAAACAAGGCATAACGAAAGTGACACGAAAATGACGTTTCATGGTGAATTACGCTGTTTTGTGTGCCAAGATCTTGCAAACAAAAGGATACACGCGTCAGACTCCGAACAAAAAATCAAGAGTTGCGTAATGTAGAGCGCTGTTTTGACACGACAGTCTTCTGAGTCACACACAAACGGAAGTCGCACTTTACCATCATTTCATTTTTTTTCTTCCAACTTTTCTTCGTTCTAGAATGAACAAAAAAGACTGGAAGAATGAATGAAAATTTTGAAACTTTATTTTCAAGAAAATCGAAGAGATTAAGAAATTCTAATGAGATTATAATAAAATATTTGGCCAAAAATTATTCTAACCAAATATATTAAAATCAGATTACAGTCAGTCTCTAGATTCAAAGATTTTGATTCGAAACCTCTCGACTAATTTCCTAAATATGAAAAATTAAATTAGGGTACCTCAATTTCAAAAAGTTTAGTTTAAATATATTAGTCGACAATTACTGTAACTAAATTTTGAAAGATTAGGTAGATTTTCCGATAGTGATCACGAAATTAGTTGCAGAATGATCAAACGAAAAGAAAAAATAGATCAAATTCGAGGTAATGATTATTTCAGATGGAAAGAATTTTCTAATGAAAATAAAGGGGAATGTGAATCAAAATAGCAATGCAAATTTTTTCTACTCACCAAAGTACGCCTCTTCATGTTGCCGGAAGAAAAATTTGAGAAAATTTTTACAATGTCACAAATTAAAAAAAAAAAAATACCAGATACTCAATCCCAGAGTGCGTCGTCCGGTCGACCGCTGACAAATGTACTGCCAAGGAGTAATTCCCATATATATATATGCACGTTTTTTCTGCCACCCCACCCTAGGTCTTCGTATTTATCGGGGAAGTCGCGACGTTTGCGAGTTTTACGTTCAATTTTTCAGACTCTTCGAGACGCAGATAGAGACGAAGTTTACACTGTGAGTTGACAAGGTCGTTCCATCGAGAATCACATCTCCATGAATTTCCACACGGAGACACGCCCATAAAAAAAAATTTTTAAAAGAATAGTGTGGTCATCGAATTTTTCCTTCCCGTCCGAAAGGTAATTCTGGGAATTTAAGAAAAACGTAATTACCGAAAAAGATTGAGACTAAAAAAAAATATTATGTAATAATTTCTTTATTATGAAAAAATAAAAGTCATTGCACAATATTTTATCATATTGACAAAAACAAAATAATGAATGGATCCAAGTCGTTAGAACCATTTTTAATTTTACCTTTTATTTTCATTCACAGAGCCTAAAAAACTTTCTCCCGTCACGATGAACCTCACTGCGATAAGCAAACTTCTGCGCATCGTGAGCTACGGTGTCGGACATTAGTATCGGTGTTTGCTGATTTTCCTCCAACTTTTATCTTTCTCGCTTATGCTCGAGGAAAGTTTGATTTTTATGAAAAGAAAAAGTTTCCCAGTTTTCAATGCACCTTCTTGGAATCCTGAACTCCGAGGACAAAGAAAAGTTTTCATGATATTTGGATGCGCGGATGAAAACAATTCGACGGGGGTTCGATCCTTAGCCCTTCGAATTCAAATTCGTTGCGCCAAAACTTCCCTTCTGAAACGATCTTCAAAATGCGTGTAAAAAATTGCGCGAATTTGAATCGTCAATCAAAATTGAATACAAAAATTTCACTCACTCCGCGAAAAGAATGCAAAGAAAGGAGGAGGCAGCAATTTCTCAAATATAATTTCCCTGCTGCATTTTTTTTTTAGTTCAAGATCGTGCATGTCAGGATCGGCAAAATCGTCCCTCATCGCATTATAAAATAATTTATCGTGACAATGTAAGTTACGATCGTCAGAATCATGAAGGTGCAACGTTCATTGATTCGATATCTCGTGACTGTAATCGAGAAATTCAAATGGCAGCGACATGCGACGAGGCCAAACGTCGCGTTGAATAGTTCAACGAAGGAAGAAAAATCTCGTTTGTGTGCGACAAAATTTTGCTTCCAAGTAGTTCAAGTACGCGTATATAGACGAGCATCTCTCTCTTTATCTTTTTCCTCCTCGTACGGTCAAGAAAGAAAAAAAAAGGCAAATTTCGCACGCAGGTGACAATTATATTTGATCCAGGCAATGCGTAACATTTCCGAGCGACGGCTTGTGGACTTGGCTCGATTCATGGGAAAATTTTTATTTTTTTCCAATAATTTTTTATCCCCTCTTTTCTTTATTCAAGATCTATTCCTCGAGCCAACAATGGATCTGGAATTATTTCCCACAGTATCCGATATAGTCAGATATACATAGGTACCTATATAAAAACAAAGTAACAAACGGAGACCGTGAAGAAAAATGTGGCTCGAATGATCTCGGTATATTTCCACGAGAATAAATATATCTGAATAAAAACATAATTTGTTTTTTTGGGCTTTTGGACAAATTTTGGGTGAAATAAATTTTTTTTAAACTTTTTTTTTACAGCATGCAATTTTTTCCTAGGCTGGTCGAACAAAATGCAGTGTTTCCGTTCAATTTTGACAGCTGTCAATGCACCCGTCTCATCAGCTAGATAGATGCAGGATTTTATAGCGAGAAAATTGTATTATGTATAATTGTAATTTAATTTAATTTTAAGATTTTTCTCATTATCCCAGCTACTTTATTCCAGAAGAATGAGAATGAGAAAATTATGGGACGGATCAAGGGTGAACGTTAAAAATCAATGCATACCGATGACGACATACATTGTTACAACAATCTTCCGCATCAGGTTTTTTGCACGAGATTATTGATAACATGGATTCGATCGATTTTTTCTTTGCTCTTACATCGCATCGCGTGACTGAGTTCCGGCGTGATTAATTTGTATTTTTTACGAATTGCGTTTCAACGCGAAATCATTTGAGGAAAACGTCGGGATTCACGAAAAAGTAGGATAAACCTGATATCGATTGCATCGATTCACCGGTATCAGGGACAAATTCGTACAACGAAGACAGCTTTCGCTTTCATTACTGTATTAACGAGCGATATTTTCGACGAAAAGATTTGGGAAGGGGGGGGGGCAAAATGACACACCCAAGAAAGAAATGCTTCATCGAGCGCTCAAATATCGCTCGTCGATGATCCGGGGAAGTGGAATGGGGGCAAGACGGCGCACCCTGGAAAATTGCCTTTTGAGTCTTTAAACGCGATGTACGATTTTTGGGGATAATGAAAGACAAAATGGCACACGCGGATAATATAAGTCGTATTGAGCATTTAAAAATGATCCAGCAATGCTTTTTAAAAGAAAATAATAAAAAGACCAGAATGGGACACTAAAAAGTTGATTTTTAAAAAATGGAATAATATCGTCATACACGAAAAAAAGATGAAATAAACAAAAATTAAAGGAAGTCCAGATTTTTAGCTATAAGAATTCTTAGCCACAAGAATTTAGTAATGGACATTACTTTTCAATTTAATTTAACGATTCCCGCGACAATGCATATAGGATATAATAAAATTTATGTAATTATAATTTAATAACATAATTCAAAACGATATCATGATTTACCACTCTAATGGCGGAAATGTACGAGTTTCGCAATTTGATTCTTTCTTTGGATGTCCCATTTTGCCCCAACATCGTGATACATGCCCGGCTTTTCTTCCTCTGTTCTCTGGGGCATCAAATAACGTTCACGCCTCCACCGACGACCGGATATAGAGTCGGTGTGTCGCACAATCTTGCGTAAATACCACTCGCACACACGCTCGCGATACAAAAAATCAACAGCCGTAATTATGCCACGAATTTACACGGGATAATCATAACAATGGCGCCCATCTGTGTCGTCATAATTCAAAAGGATCGAAAATAAGACAATTTTACCGAGAAACGGACCGTTGCGAGTCGTTGGTGAAGGACAAGGACATACGGGAAAGTTTCGGCCGAAATAATGCCAATAAAAAAATGTTAGGTTCACATCGAAAGGAATAGTATAAAAATTGAGAAATCTCTTGGTCATTTTTTCCACACGAAAATTATACGGAAAATGATTTTTGTAAAAGAATTTTGCGCAGCGTCGAAATTTCAATGACTCGTAGCTTGTCAACTAAATTCATGCAAAATTTATTCCAGAATTTCTAGTGTGCTATATTACCATTGTATAGATATATTATATTGTCGATGCATATTTGTTCGAAATATCATAATGAATAATAATAATGTATGTATTTCTACGAATATTATGAAGAACATTTTCAATGTGTTTTATCCACATTTCTACATCGATCAATTCTTTTTCTTCAAAAAATCCACCTGATTCGTAATCAACGGTAAATTTACCATAAAATTAAAGTCTTTCAACGATTGAGAAAAAAAAATTTGCCCTATTTTCAGCCAATTTTTAAAAACCTCAAAATAGCGAACCTTCAAGTGCTCATAACTTTTCTTCGGAAAGGTCGATTTGAAAACTGTTTTTTCATACATAAAGATTGGCACTAAACTTAGAGAATGCCGCTTGGTTCATCCTGATAACTCAATTTTTGTAGAAATGCGAGCACTCTTAAAATTGCCGCAAAAAAATAGAAAGGGGGTATTATTGTGCCTTAAAAAATTTGCAAAAATCGATGGTGTGACTTTAAAAATCTGCCAAACATCTAAAAATACCCGGAATCAGATTATAACGGAGTTTTGATGTTTGAACTATTACACAGAGAATGAGCTCGCATTCAAGCCGCAATTCCATCTAGAAAATAAATGACGGCCATTTTAGTGAACCGGATTCATTTTTGGTCAAAATGCAGAAAAAAAAATTAATTTTGTTTCCGGGCCTTATATTGATGTATTTTTCCCCTCAAGACGAATCTATCAACGTTTTTTCCAAAAACTCAAATTTTTCACTAATTATCTGATTTATAATCATGGGATATTTTGCTCTCATAATCTGGAGGCAAGTAAATAAAATAGAATAAAAAATTAAAAGAAAATTGCATTTAATCAATTAAGAACTACGTTAAACTTTACGATCTTATTGTTTTTCCGTGATGTTTTCTTAGTTCCAAGAACCGCGCCCTTATTGCACAATCTCGTTAATCAGAGTCCGGTAAACGAATAACAAAAGAGAGTGGGGCGGGCTTTTTCACGACAAAAGAAAAAGAGTTTGGGAATTCTATCCCTCGTTCATTTTCTCTCTTCGTTTGTACCCGTGATCTTATTAGAAGTGGACCGTGAATGAGATCGTTTGAGGGAGAAAAAAACTATATATATACATACGGTTTCCAATAAATTAACGAGCCTCCTATATATATTTATCTATATAAAGGAGGCTCGTTAATTTATTGGGTCGTAAATCACAGGGTGCGACACTAAAAAAAAAATTCTTGATGAGAAAATCTCGAAGAATTAATAGCTAATGTCTCCGATGTTACAAAAAATTGAAGAAAAAAAACTAAATCGAATAAACGTTTTCTCAATTAAATCCGATGGATTAATTTTTCAATAGAAATCAATTGTTCCGATTATCGAAACAAAAATTGAATTCTCTTATAATTCGATTAACGTTGTTCAAAATCAATCGTCCCGGCTAATGAGCTTTCAAGCTTCAAAACTGCATGTCAGGACGACAAAACAGATTCCTCGTTTTCAACGAACAAACATCGAAATATATTCTTTTCTGATATTTTTTTCTGTCTCGTCCGTCTGATTCTAATAATCATATGAACGATGTGACGTAAAAATGGGAGCATCGACCCCGGGTCGACCATTGAGAAGCCCTGGTGAGAAGAAAAATCAACTCAATATCCATCGTAACGGAGTAAGGACAAACGAGAATTGCATAGACAGACATGTACGGGGCATTTCAGGTGAATTCAATCGGTAATTGAACCTCTCGCGCCATAAACTTTGTCATCCATTGGATGAAATGGTTTTTGGGGCCTCAAATGACGTTTCAAAATTGGTGCAAATTTTTTTTTACCTCCCTAATGCCCCATAAAAAGTAATTTCTAATAAAATACATTGTGGATCATATATGTAGTCTCTACTACTATTATTGGTATTCTACTATTTTAATATGTCATTATTTATACTTGAATTTTTTTTAAGCTTCAACAAACCGAAAACTTGTCTTTGAGTATCCGAGGAATTGCAGGAGGCAATAAAGCAGCCACTCGTCAGAGATGGGCCAAAATGATAAGGAAATCGCTAAAAATTCGATCCGTTCACCAAAGATTTAAAATTCAGGATATTTCCAATACAGTGAGAAAATTGAATATTCGATATTGGCCACACGAACGAGGAATCATCGCCAAGTGTCCGCAGAGCTCATGAAAGAGTTCAATGTTATCCCGAATTTGCGATAAGATTTTGACCGCGCTGAAAATTAATGAATTTTTACGTTTTTTCTCATGCTAGTCTTACAACTGGCTCTCTAGTTTATCCAACGCTATTTATATATTTATTAGGGTGATGCAAAAAAAATCGATTTTTTTATTTTTTTACAGCTCCATCGAAAAACGTTGGTACATTAAAAAAAAAAATTCCCAAAATTTGAGATTAAAAAAAAATTTTTTAGATAGTGCTCGAGCGGCTTTTCGGTCTTTTTTTAAATTTAATTTTTTTCTTTGAAAGAAGCGGTGTAATTGTTTTTAAAAAAATCACATTTTTCGCTCCAAAATTTTATGTTTCAGCAAAACCAAAAAAAAACAGTTTAAATGATTAGTTCTTATTTTTCTGTATTTTTAACTACAGATTATCACAAAAAAGATAGAGAACAGAATGAACAGAATAAGTGGGATGTCACTTTGAAGATCCGGCTGAACAGTAATTTCTTTTGGTGCTAGACGGAAACTTTTTCCTGTGCTCCTCAACAATTTGCAGAAGATTTTGTTTTTGGTCTTCATTTTTTGTGATGAGACCGTTAAAATATTTCATCAAAGATACTGCACACTCAGCCGTATCATTCACAACTTGCATATTTTTGAACGTTGTCAAACAGGTATTATAATCCTGGTTATTCTCCCAAATTGCAGGATTAACGTCCAAGAAACTGCACGGGAGCTCAAAACTCTGAAATAAATTCAACGATTTCGATGTGACGAAATCACTCGAGTCTTTTGAACCAAGCAATTGCAGTTCGTCGATGGCGTTCGCAGAACGAGTTGCAGTTAAAATCGACGAACTACAATTGCTTGGTTCAAAAGACTCGATTGATTTTGTCAAATCGAAATCGTTGAATTTATTTAAGAGTTTTGAGCTCCCGTGCAGTTTCTTGGACGTTAATCCTGCAATTTGGGAGAATAACGAGGATTATAATACCTGTTTAGCAACGTTCAAAAATATGCAAGTTGTGAATGATACGGCCGAGCGTGCAGTATCTTTGATGAAATATTTTAACGGTCTCATCGCAAAAAATGAAGACCAAAAACAATATCTTTTGCAAATTGTTGAGGAACACAGAAAAAAGTATCCGTCTAGCACCAAAAGAAATTATTGTTCAGCCGGATCTTCCAAGTAACATCCCACTCATTCTGTTCATTATGTTCTCTATCTTTTTTGTGATAATCTGTAGTTAAGAAAGATAAGAACTATAATCATTTAAACTGTTTTTTTTTTGTTTTGTTGAAACATAAAATTTTGGAGCGAAAAATGTGATTTTTTTAAAACTATTACACCGCTTTTTTTAGAGAAAAAAATTAAATCTAAAAAAAAGACCGAAAAGCCGCTCGAGCACTATCTAAAAATTTTTTTTTTTATCTTAAATTTTGGGAAATTTTTTTTTTTTTTAATGTACTAACGTTTTTCAATGGAGCTGTAAAAAAATAAAAAAAATCGATTTTTTTTGCATCACCCTAATATTTATACATATCCGTCATTACCTTAATTTATAGAAATTGTTGCGTCTCGTTTCAGAGCAACGCCTCGGATCATCCTCAGATCATTCCCCTGAAACGAGAAACCCCGATGGATGTTTCCCAGCCCTTTCAGCTTCCAATCCGATCTCGCGATGACCGAAAAGAATTTCTTTTTTCTTCTCCCGGTCACGTAACTCCAAGGCTACATGATTACAGATCACATGACTCCGGGCCTCATGATTTCGGGTTACATGACCCGGACCACGTGATTACAGGTTACACGATTACAGCTCACGAGACTCATATGGAGATAGTGCTTTCGAATGTTCCGCAAAGTCGATAATATCGGCGAGCGATTTTTCCTGGATAAAAATGTCAAAGCAAGAAAAACAAAATGGCGCATTACATATTAACGCTTGGAACGAAGGCTTGAATCGCCAAGCCGATTTATCCAGCAATTTTGGTGCGCCCTGTATACTCCGAGTCCTTCTTTGGCCATTAACATCTCACTCGCATTGATCCGGGGTCAACGAGACCGCGAAAATACCTTGAAAAATTCTTCCTTCCTCGAATACATTGAATTTTAAAGATTCCGAATTTGAATAGCCGTACATTTTTCGCGATTTCCAAATCTTCTTTGGATGACAATTACTCTCTTGTTTGAATTACTGGAAATAATTCCGAACGCCTTTAAAATTAATAACAAATAATAAAAATAAGAGTTACATTTATATAAAAAATACTATTAATTCTGTGAAAAAAAAAGAAAATTATTTTTTAATTGAGAATTTTAGATTTTCGATTTTTACATTAATTTATTATTAGAAAATTAATATTGCATTAAGAAAAGCGTTTGGCGTTTAATTATTATCCAAAAATACTTGCACGAACAAGCTTGTCAACTAGATTTAGCCTTCAATTATTATCAAACTCACTTCAAAATCGATCGCATAATTTTTTTTCATATATATAACCATTCTCGTTATTGGAAATATTGAGGCACGGGAAGAAGCACTTTGGATGACCGTTTAATCGATATTGCCCTATATTGTTGTTGGCACACTCTTGATGAATCAACCTTGATTTTCCGATCGTAACGTCACCGGAAAATTAAGTCAAGGGCTATCAAACCATGACAGAGATAAAATCATGTGTGCACGAACCGTTATCGAAAATATCGTTGATAGATTGTATCTTTCGTGGATAATAACATTACTCATCTTTGCTTGACCCGTTTTATCCCCCACAACCCAGGGGTTTTCTTCAGCTTTCTCGAAGAATATCTTGAAATAAAGACCAATTAAAATAAAATAATCACATCCACAAAACAAAGGATTTTCGTATCCACCATTCATGATGCTTGTTTTTTTATTATTGATAGCCTTTATGAATGATTATTATTATAAATTATTGGTACCGATCATTGAATATTGATCATCGATAGAGATTGAGCGATTATATTTTTTGTCAACAGTCCTTTATCGCTACTCAAATACCAAGTCATATATTTCGTGAAGAAAAATAAACAACTGTATCTGCTCAGCCAGGTGTCGATTGAGAGGGCCAACAATTTCAACGATGAGAAGCCTATTTTCGTAATAAAAAAAATTGGGTGTTCGCTTGTTCGTTCATTAAATTAGAATCAATTTTTTTAGCAAGAATGACCGTCACATCGAATTACGGCGAAAGCTGGCAGGATCTGAGATGTCCATCGCTGGAATAAAATAAAAATGGTGCAATGAGAAGTAAAATTTTTTACATTTTTCCATGATTCATTTATTTTTAATAAATTTATTTAAAACAAATGAGAGGGGCGCGATGGGGAGCACGAAATTCGGCAACTACTGTTTTCCATCATCTACCCTTGGTTTTAGGGCTAAAGTGGAGGAATAAATTCACTCGGTGTAAATATGAAACGCGTGGGAAATTCTGTAAAGTGAGATGCACCACTTGGAAGCTTCAACTGCATCCGGAAGAACCATTATCATGCATCAACCCCTAAAACACAAGAATAGGACGACACTTTGGTCCGTCAACAATGCCCAGGGTTTTCCATACAAGCTTGGAATAAATTTTCATCATGAACATTATTTTCTTATCTCCCGAGTAACCAAATTATTTCGACAACGAAATGCCACGTCCAAAGTGACCTTAACGACGGTAACGGTTTCAACGTTTGGTTCAGAGTTTAAAGTGGCTCTTCGTATGCTTAATGTTTGGGTTGCTGTCCGAGATGACCTATTGTATTTTTTATAGGAATTTATCAAAATTCAATAACAGTAAGAGCAAAGGGGTCTACAAATTGTAATGGACGGATAAATGGTGGACAGTCGTGGATAATTGTTGGGGTCAAAAGTGAGAATGCATACCACGGAAAGCAATTAGGAAGCGAAATTTTCACTCGTGTCAATTTTTGCATAATAATTACATTGTCCAGCGGTTTTCTCTGCCGAGTGCAAGAGAACCGCCAATCCATTTGGTTGTTCCGCAATCACGAGAGTTTCAGGATTTTCAATGTGGAAGGAGAGAGTACCAAAGTTCAGCTGAATTGAAAACAACTTTCGAAGAGGGCATGGTCAGCTAAAACATCGATAATTTTATCATCTCTACGAGTGTCTTATTTAAAAATAAAAAAAACGCAAAGACATTAATCGCGGTTCTTTGACGACTCTGATAAGCGTTGTCGATTCACGTAAAAGCCTGGTATTTTTTCATGCGAATAATGGAACTGGGAGGACACAGTGGTGTTTATCTTGCCACTGGGGAAAATCAATCGATACGGTTTAAGGGAGTTCGAGCATCTCATGCGGATCAGAATAGTGTGCGCGAGACTTCGAAGCGGAAGAAAATCCAGCCCCAAATGCAATGTTTCCTAACCCTTCGGTCAATTGAGCATCCGCATTAAAATCAGATGAGAAATCATTTTCAGAACGACTTTCACAATTTGCAGGAGAAAATTGTCCAATAGCGATCATTTCAAAGTTTTTTCAATTTTTATTATTTCTATATTTGTCAGTACCAAATGATATTGTTATTTTATTAAATGTGGATAAAATAATATATAAAATAGGGATGGTAGAAAAAAAATTAATTTTTCTATTAAAGTAGAATCAATATGTTGAATAGTTATTATTGATCACGAAAAATATTCTAAAAACGCAAGAAAAATTATTTTATACATTTAAATTCATTGGTATGTTTTGCCACATTATAATTTATTAGAAAAAATAGGGATTTCATTGAATCTGTAATTCAAAAGAGCGTAATTTTTAAAAAAGAGAAAATTTTGAATCGCGGGCTCGAGAATCTTTTTCAAAATAATGAGAATAAAAAGAGAAAATTGTAATTAATGATGACATTGATTCGATTCGATGAAAAAAGCTCCGGAGCCATGAACGAAAGAAGAAAAATCATGGCAGCCAATGATCAACGAGGAAAAATCGGGGTAACATCGATTATCTTTTACCTTTATTTCGCTGAATACATCCGAGCTCATAACGTGTTCAACGAGTGGAAAAAAGCTGTCTGTTTCACTGCGAAAGCACGAGAGATGCTGCGAATGATAAGCCAGTGATGTGAGAGGGAAAAAACCAGGAAGCAAGCAACGTACGGTGGAAAATACACGGGCGTAAAAATATTTGCAAAAAAAAAATTCACACACGTGGACACGCGATAAAGGGGGAAAATGGCATTTTTGAAGACAAGCGCGCTTTTACAGCGCGGGCGTACAACGCGAAAAATGGAAGACGAAAAAAAACGACATTTCGCTTATCGTAACTGACTCGAGGCGAGAACCGGCCGCATTTCGTCGGGGCTTCTCGTCACGCGCGGTACGACGAGTGCGTGAGCTTTTCGCGATCCGACGAATTTCCGTGTCCCGACGCGAGATCACGGATCTCGCTCGATAACAAGCCAACGAGCTTTTATCCCGCAAGGGATTAAATCAAATATTCGTTCAATCGTAGTTGGTGCTTGATTCTTCTGTTTTTAATAATCGCTCTGCAATAAGGGATGAAAACCAAAATGCTTTAATTCGTATTTCGTGCTTAATTTTTCCTTCATTATTCCCTCCAATAACGGATGAACCAGACGATTTTTAAATTGGTAATTCGTGCTTAATTTTTTTTTCATTATTCCCTCCAATGAGGGATGAAAACAAAAAATGTTCAAATTAGTAACTCGTCCACAATTTTTTTTAAATAATTTGAAAAAAATCTAAAAAATAATACGAAGAAGGCTAATTTTCGGTCATAAAAGTGAGAGTCATGATGCTAATAAAATGGACAAATCAAATATTAGCGAGTTTGCAAATGGATAATTGTCGGAGAATTTTTGTGGAACTGCAATAATTCAGAATCGTGGTTGTAACAGTGAATTTGGTGATTCAGTGAAGTGATTTTGGACGATTTTAAGGGAGGCCCCAATCCAGACCAATATCTTGGATCTGAGGGGTGAAAAAAATTCAATTTTTTCCAGATACAATCTCGACGAGGATGATACGAGGATCGATGAACGAATTTACGTCAAACTTTTTCGGTAAAAATTATCTTGAAATTACTCACACAAAAATGAAACATCCCTTAACATTAAAAAGATCAACATTTTCCATCGCCTTTCTCGTTTACCTTGAAAAAAGTACCACATTTTTATCTACTAGCGAATATAATAATACAAATTTTCAGAAAAATCTTGCATGATAAATTGTTGATGAAAAAAGTGTATTTAGAAAAAAATTGCGTTCACACAGAACCTGATATGAAAAACTGAGCGAAGTTATCGCTCAATACAAATTTATACTCATAAATGACAAATTAAATTCAATTTAGTCAAGTGACAATGAATTATTAATTAATCGATTATTATTAATATCAATAATAATTAAATTTATAAAAAATCGCAATGGAAAAAATAAAAAATTGGAAGAGCACGTTTTTTAAGTAAAATTTAGTGAAAAATTTTGACCCACCTTACGAGTTTCGAATTATCAATTGACGATTTATTTCGCCATTCCTCGAGTCACTGACAATGAGAATGAAAATTTATATGCGGACCGTGGAAAAATTCCATTCGATTGGTTAAAAAAAAAAATAACCAGAAAAATGAACCAACAGTGAAGATTCTGCCATCAGGCTCACCAAGTTTGTAATCAGGATTGTTCTGACTACAGTTTTTACAACTTCTACCAGCATTTTTGTAATTAATTCAGTATTTGATTAAAATTAATTTTGTAATTAAATAAGTATTTATTCGTAATTAATTTACCAATGAATTTCGATTTTAATCCAAGTGCTAAATTCTAAGGAATAATTAAAGACTAGAAACAACGATAATTTTTTTATTCAAGCCCAATCATTTTCGCCCAGTCACAAAATTTCCATCTATAATATTTCGAAGATAAAACAGACGGGTGAATATTTTTCTAATTTTTTTTTCTATTCATCGAACATGCATATATTCGTGCATCGTACGTGGAAACATGCACTCTGTGGCGATTGTCAGACTTACGTTTTTACACGAACTAATGTTGTCATCGTTCACCATCTAAAAATTATGTCACGCTGAGCAAATCCACAACAGTACGTTTATCGGTCACGGTGGTTGATAAAAAATATATATGGGGTATTCAGTGTTAACTTGACCAATATTGGACCCTCACCTTTTTGGAATAAAATTTGCTTCAACTATTATACCGAGGTTACAAAGCACGAACAATTCTTTCAGATTTCTCCTATCAGTCTTCAAATGGAAATAATAATTTTTCCAAAACCACCACGAAAAATAAATCTATAGAAATAAAATAAATTAAATTTAATTAAATAATGTGAGAATATAACAATAATATCAAATTAAATAAATTAAATCTATACAAATTAAAATCAGTAAAAAATGAATAAATTCTTAAAAGTAAATCTGAAAATCAATTTCAATCGGTCAATTCATCCCACATATTTGCCAATGGAACGTACACATTTTCATTTGCTGGATTAAAAACTTTGAAATTCCAAAATGCACCCTTTTTTTGTGTATTTTGGCTCTAATAAATCCCCCAGTTCATCGAAATCCAATGAAAAAAGCTTATAAATATAAATTATAAATTATAAATATAATAAATAAATATAAATAACAATAATAAATAATATTAAAAATGAACATATATAAATGAAGTTAGGGGGTTGCTATTGAAGACACAAGGGTGGCTGGTAAATTGTACGAAGCTCATTGGAATATGAATCTCGTGAATTCGGGGATGTTTCTCCGTACAAAGCTTATTGGTTTTTCGTATACAAGAGACGAGAGGGATGTTGCTCATTCGATTATTTCTTTTTCCTCCCACGTTTCGTTGATGACGAAGGATCAAGAGAGTACGAGAAACATCGATGATACTGCGATATGAATACCCTCTTATCGCGACCGCATCTCACCATAGAGGAACCTCTCGACTCAAGATCTTGTATCAACGGCGCTCCACTTCATCCCTTTCGACTCGTGCGTTTTTTTTTCCATCCCCATCCAAGCAACATGTATCTGACATAATCCCAAAAAATTTTTTTCCGGACAATGGGATTGTGCGAAAATCTTTTCGCCTGCAAATAAAAATAAGACTTTATGTTTGGCTATTTCAGCCAATTTCTCCTGAATCAAGAAAGTATTCTGGCTTAGAATTTTGAAAAATCATTTTTTTTTCGCATATTCTTAAAGTTCAGACCTTTAAGAGTGTATTCTCGAAAGGAAATTTTTAAATTTCAATAATTTACGGATTTATAGCTACTATTTTAGTGACGCGGCAACAAAACGCGTTTAAAAGGCTGACACGATAACTCAAGTTCTACTCAACCGATTTACTTAAAATTTTCTACCAATTTTCAATGTACAACACTCTATCGCCACTACCACTTTTGTATCCAAATTTTTTTGTTTTTACTGTTGTAAAAAAATTTAAAAACTATGAAAAAAAGAGTCGAAAAACGCCTTTTTTTCTTCAGACAGTCGCCATTTTGCGAAAATTTTTGTTTCCGTTTTCTCTGAGGTAGGGGCTATAACGTCATTCTTACTAACTGAGAATCTTTTTTATAATTTTGTACCGGATGGCTAGAACGATTGCAATCGTATCAGCCAACACACCCCTTTTTTCAAACCCCAACTTTACCAGCTTGTAACTTGTTTAATTTTCCTTTTTGTTTATTGTCAAAATATTGATAAATGTGTTGTAAAAAAAAGAACCTCGAAAAAACGCTCAACATTTATGTCTCTGGACCAGAATAGGCCTTAAGCTCGTTCTATTTTTTTTCTCAAACTTATCGATTTTCAAGATTCTGCCAGTCCGTCGCAAAAATATGCGAAACCGCATGTTACCACGCCAGTTATTCTCTCAATAATATGTTATTCATAAAATGTGCGACACGTGTGCCGAGCTACCGCGAGTAAAAAAGTGAAAGTAATAAAAATTTTAACGATCGTTAAAAATATTCACCGACAACGGGCGGTTAATAAACGCCCGCGACTAGTGTACAAAATGTTTAACAATGCCGAATGGCAAAAATGACTCAAAGTTCTTGAGGTGGAAAATTTCAAAAATTAGAAAAACTCATTATTCACTCAAGAAAAACAGCATTTTTTTCCAAGACCGTGAGTGGCCTCTGGTATATTATGTCTCTGGAATGGAGAAAAATTGGGTAAAAACTATGAGAAATGTGCAAGTATAGGCGATCTCTTTGCTGTTCATGGCCTCATGGGACGATCTAACGTCAACGAGACCTACCATCAATTATCTTCAACGTTCGTCTCGACGTTACTAATTTACCGCCATTTCCAATAATGATCTTTCACGACATTAAGAGCCCCCTCAAACCATCCCCCCTAGTCTTCTCACTCTGGCTCGGAGGTGGGCGAGGAGATAAAAAAAAAGAGAAATAAAAATATACCAGCGGAATAGTCTTTCCTTGAGATTCTCATTTCGCCGAATTTCTCCTTCTTATCTCGACAGATGAATCCAGGCAAAAAAAAATTCTTCAAGGCCTATACTTATCTTTGAAAGCTCACTCAAAAGCTTTTTCGTCTCTCTTTTCCGCTCTTGGAGGGTAGAGAGAGAGGGAGAGAGAGAGATGGAAAGGAGCACGAAAGAGATTTTCGGGTGAAAAAACGACGAAGCTATAAACGAGAAAATATCCTCGGGGAATTGCTCTTGCAAATATGATGTTTTGTTGTTATAATATGTTGAAATAAATTGTCGACTAACGAGATACATTGTCGTTGGACAAACGGTGAATATTTCGACGTAGAATCCGCTGTTTATCATTTTCTCGGATCTTTCATGTTACACTCGATGATCTTTCAACGACCTAATTCTCGTCGTATCAAAGACACCATTAATTCCCACACGTGTCTACATATATGATTATTAATGGCCCGCGATGAACGAGGCCCGGAATATTAACCAACATCCGCATGAAAATTCCCATCAGAAAAAATTATCCCCCGTTAATTTAACAAAATAAATGTTCACGATGCATCTTCGTGACATTTATCAAATTTCTATAATGACAATCGGGAAAATTATTATTCGAAGTACTTATCAATGAAATACTTATCCCTGAAACACACTCGAAAAGACGTCGTATTTGGCGAATTTTTTTTCTTAAAAACCATAAATTTAAAAACTTTCAAAAATATTAAAAATTGTCGAAGTTATACATTACCACAAGAAATTACGTCAACCTTCCGCATCCCAATTGTTCATCGAATCGTCGTGCCAAGATTTGTCTGATGTAATTAAAAATTTATCTGTAAGAAAAAATTATGAATTTGTATTAATCGATCATATCCATCATAATCGTCGAAACTCTCAGTTTTGTCTGAGCATGAATTACTTGCTTCATCTATCAGAGAGACTACTGAAATATGTCACTCGCGCTCTATTCGATATTCATAGACGAAATGATACGATACTCGAGAAATTATGGATATATAAAACCCTCACTGGCAAATATTGTAACAGAACTTCGATATCTAATCGCTTCGACATATAAGCAAGCATCTTTATCATCGGTAAAGGAAATTTTGTCCATCGATCTATATTTTTTGTCGAATTTTTGTTTCTCGAATTTCTAATGATCTTTTCGAACGATGTGTCGCAGTGTATCTCGTTTATTCAACCAAGCTTCATGTTCCCCAAGTGTAGCGACATTCCAAGTTACTCGTGTCGATTGATTATCGCTAATTTCGTAGACCTTTCGCATGTGAATTTTCATGGTTTTTGAGAATTTTTCGAACATCGTGAATAATACAAATATTTCAATTTCCGGTGAGTTATATTTCTAGGACAATTGTTATTTGTTCGAGTCGTTGACTTGTACGGTTGTTGGAGTTTTTTTTCGGTAGAGTTGTCCAACGGCAGAGTCGTCGAACAAATATGCGGAATTGAAAATGCAAAAATGAACTCGTATAAAACTCTACCGGATACAAAATTACTGAGCAACACTCTACCGAAAACGCTGTGGCAAATAATCAATGAAATAGCAGCTCTATCAAAAATTACTTCTATGAAAACGAATCAAGTTCAATCACGAGAAAGATCACTCCAGCACCGACTAACATTTTATGCCGAAATATCCCTACCGGACTGTTTTGTTTCGATAGAGATGTTTGATTATAGAAAAATTATTTGTGAGCACTTTTCTCCCGTTGTTATAATGTTTTTCCACTTGTTTTCGGTAAATTGTCTTGCAATTGAACGTTTTAGTTGTAAAATTTTCGACACATCAGTTTCAGGTAGAGTTGTCGCGATAGACAAATTATTCGGTAGAGTTTTTTTTGTTGGTACAAGAGTTTGTACGTTTATTCAGCTACTGTATGTCACAATTAACTTCAATTAAAATTTTCAGTGTATTTCTTTTACACTCGAAACACAATAAAACCTTGAAACGTGTTTCTAACGTATTTGTTAAAACCATAATCGTGGATTATTGTTTATACAAGTGTTATACTTACCTGAGAAGCACATATTTCGACATGCTGATAACTTTGACGATGAAAAATAGCAATGGAATATTCGGTGTTTCTTGTTCCAGATTTTCACCGTCATATAATATCTAATGGCAATTTTTTTAAAACAGTTCTGAATAAATGAATGATTATTATTATAAAATACTAATGAGTTCGATAATTCGTGAAATATTGACCTGAAATTATTAATGGAAATAAATGATTCGAGGATCAAAATAATTATCGTAAAAGATCATTGGTTCTTAATTATCATTAATAATTCATTCATTATTCATACCTCTACCATTGAGTAATTAACTTTTATCGAACTTTTGAAATAGCTTTTCAACCATCAAAAACACTCGTTGGATATTTTCAGCGACCTGTGAAAAACATATTTTCCAATATACTTGATCAATGTCAAATTTCTTTTCGCGTAACTAAAATTAAAATTAACTAAAGTAACTAAGATTCGTATATAGGTGCACGAGTAATATATACACGCTACAAAGCGTGTCATAATTTTATTCTCACACGAGTAAACTTGAATACGAATTTCATGACACAGTTTCACATGACACAAAATGATCGTGGAAACTGTGCAGAGAAGTAACAAAAAAGATTTTTTTAAGCAGCTTCGGAAATCGTTATTCACACTTTTAATTGCGACCCTCGACCAACTAAAAAAAAGAGAAAAGTATTGTCAGCAATAATTCGTACACAAAGGAAAAGAAAATTTATAAAATAGATTAATCAAGCTTCATATCCGTTGATTGTCGATTGGATTGAAGAAATTTAATTTAATAAAATAAATATATATATATATATATATATATATAATTTAGATTTATGAAATAAATGTACAAAATTGAATTTTCATCAAATGATCTCAATTGACCTCAATTGATTTTTTTTCAAAAATTCACGCAATTGTGAATGTCATAAAATAAATTCTCATGGTAGTCCACTTGAACAAATAGTTCCATCTTATCCTCCGCAAAGTTGCCAATTTTTTAGCCAATTTTGCTGAATTCCTCACATTTTTCAGAGCTCAATAGATTCATGATTCCTTGTCTCCTTCGGTGTTTTTTTCGTCTCGCAGTCAGTCTCAAGATGATCCAAGGATCGTGATTGATTATCTTCCTCTTGCTCTTCTTCTTAAAAATTCCGTCCGAAAAATTGAGCCACGAGAATTGTACGTTTTTGGTAAATCCAGCTATATGAATGGATCGACTTGGGGGGGATTTTGAGAAACGTGACCTCGACCGTTCGCTCCAAAGAGCAGAAGAAATGTAGCGGGATGGGTGGAGGCTGAAAAGGGAAAAGGTTGGTAGTCACGAAATATTCTTGATTAATCGAAGTTCGTCGATCTTCGGAGGATGGAAAACAAGGGCTTGTATCGTCCAACCCGAATCACCAAGGATGAATGGATTATAAACCCCTTGTTCCGTTCAAATTGTATCTCTGTGCAAACACAATAAACACTCGCGGTCGTGCCGTCGAAATGAATTGAGCCTCGAAATTTACAAATTTACCTAAAATACAAATATCAAAACTTTGAGCTTTGAAATTGTATTCCGTTTCAACAAATTCCTCCCGAATGAAAATTGAATTTTCCAAACAATTCTATACCCTTCAAAAGAATATTTGTCAAAACAACATTTTTCACAAACGAAAACAAATCTTCAACTTTTTTCTCGCAACCATCTCGCGAAAAATCCCTGAAAAAAATGAGATCCTTTTTCCAGAGGGTTTTTCTTTCGCCCAAAGTCCCATCTTTCCTGTAATTATCCGAACGATGAGTCTCGGTAGAGCTTTGTTCCACGATAATCTATCCTCAACGGTACAAAGCTTCGATCAATTATATATTTTCCTGGATAATTAATCTATGAATATTGAACGGAACGGATAGTTTTTGGACATGATAAATTTTGCATTATAAAATCCTTGTAAAATCTTTGTTTTACCTGAAAGTTTACCTTCAACTTGTAAAATAGCAGCAAAATCTCAACATTTTACCAGATACTACTATTTCAGTGCTCCGATCTCTTCGTCAATTTGATCCATCATATTATCCGCATCTGCAATTTACTAAAATCAACAAGGATAACAAAAAATGCTGCTGAAAATGTTGGCATTCAGATTTTTGAATATTTTCCTGAGATTTACCGCAGAAATTGTATGATTGATAAATTTTTCCAATCACTGTATCAGCGAATTGATTTATTATCAATTAAGTTGTTATTATTGAGATATATTATCATTAATAAGATTATTGGATGCGTTGAATTTGATAGGATCATATCAAAATCAATCATTGACCAAAATACAAAGATTGAAGAAACTCCTCCAAAGACTGGTGCCAATTCCTCGAACATTGGTAAGGCAGTATTCCGCGCTGGAATTAAAAAAAAATCAAATTTTTTCATATTCTTAAGGTTTAGACCTTTAAGAATTTTTTAATTTCAATAATTTACCGAGTTACAGCTATTTTAGTGACGCAGCAACTATGCTCGTCACGTCGGAGCTCAAAACTTTAAACGCGTTTTTCTCAAAGCTACTTTTCTCAACACGGTTGACACGACGTCTCAAGTTCCAATTGACCGATTTGCTTCAAATTTGTTACCAATCTTCAATGTACAAGGCTCTGTATCGCCCCTATCATTTTTGTATAAAAATTATTTTTTTTACCGTTGTAAAAAAGTTGAAAACTATGAAAAAAAGAAACTATCGAAAAAGGCCTTTTTTCGTTTAGCAGCCGCCATTTTGCGATTTTTTTCCGTTTTTTCCGAGGTAGGGGTATAACGACATGCTTCCTAATTGAGATTCTTTTTTTTAATTTTGTATCGGATGATTAGGAAGGTTGCAATCATCAACTACACCACTTTTTTACCCCCAAATTTACCGGCTTGTAAATTTTAATTTTATTTTTCGCGAATTTTTTTTTTCGTTATTGTCAAAATATTAATATATATGTTGTGAGAAAAATAATGATAAAAATAGTATCGGTAAACCAGAATATTGGCTAAAAGTTTCCCCACAAGTCGTTTTGAATAAAAACGACTCAAGGAAGTTGGTTATCTTACGTACGCATTGACGTTTCAGCAGTATATCGAGCGACAGGATGAACGGTTCGTGGTCTCCGGAGGATGGAGGTCCCGATACATTTTCGTCTTCCGTGTTCAACTCTACAATCGGCGACAGCACCATAAACGACGACGATAATTTCACGTTCAGCGATGACGGTAAGAAACAAAGACGATTTTTCTTCAGTGATGGTGAAAAACCCTACCAGAGCTAATATAAGGAATATCGCGATCAATGATGGCTCGAAATCTCCTCGATATATCCGAGAACTCTAACACCACCGCAGGCTCTTTATCGATCTCTCCGCTCGCTCTCTCCGATCTTCCCAATCGTATATTTTCCTACGTGGATTCCACCTACTCGGTAGGTCGAACACAAAGGGGGGACACACATCCAATTCGTAACCTTCTTAATGCTTTCGATCGTAATAACGTACAAATGATATCGTATTCTGGATAAAACAGAGCGAAAAAAAGAAAATATGATTCGCAATTTAGGGTTGCATATGTTCCGGCGATGAAAAAGTGAATAGAGGAAACGAGAAGGGCCGGTTGATGACCGTTTCGGATCGTGCTTATCTCAGGGCTTTTTGGGTTCCAAGTTGGTGGATCAATCACCCTATGATCTAGGATTTCCTGCCGTTACGAGATCACTTTGACTCGTGTAAAATATCATTCGATACTTTCATTTTGTTGACAGAATCTCTTCTGAAAAGGTAATTGAAAAAAGCCGAGCCAGAGACAATAAAAACAAAGCTGTCCATAGACTTTCCTGTAGTTGCAAAAATAATTCGTGACAAGGTTGCCTCGGGGAATTCCCTCCCTTGTTTCAATCCTTATCTTGCAGATCTACAAATGATGGATATATATATATATAGGGCATTCCACACCAAATCGACCACTTTAGAACTCGACCGTTTTCAATTTGGCTGAAACTTTTTTTTTTTTTTTTTTACCCTATCGAAAACATTTTTCAGAATTTTTTCGAATTTTTACACTCAGCCGATAAACAATTATAAATTTTTCAAAAAAATTTGCTTTTCATTTTATAACTTTTTCAAAATTTGACGTACAGGACGTTTTTTTTCAGATTTTCGGAAAAAATGGAAAATTTCTCGATGATTACCATTTTTTCTTTTTTTTTCTTTTTATTATATCAAACTTTGACATTTTCTGCAAATCCTCGAATTTTTTCAGAGTGGTGTTTTTTCCATTTCTATTTTTTTTGTCCAATTGAAAAAAAAAACTTTCTTTCAACTAGCCTTATTTCTCATAACACCATTCTGCAAATTTTTGAGGGTGTTCAGAGGACTTCCAAACTTGAAAAAAAAATAAAAAACAAAAATTGAAAATGGTAATCAACGAAAAATTTTCGATTTTTTCCAAAAATCTAAAAAAAAAAAAACGATGAAGATGCGTTTCAATAATTTTTTAAATATTTTTTTTCGAAAACTGTTTATGAATGTTGTTTTCGAAAAAAATATGAAAAAATTATTGAAATGCATCTCATCGTTTTTTCTTTTTAGATTTTTGGAAAAAATCGAAAATTTCTCGAAGATTAGCACTTTCAATTTTTGTTTTTATTTCTTTTTTTCATGTTTGGAAGTCCCCTGAACACCCTCAAAAATTTGCAGAATTCTGTTATCAGAAATAAGGCTGGTTGAAATTTTTTTTTTTCAAATGGAAAAAAAATAGAAATAAAAAAATCACCACTCTGAAAAAATTTGAGGATTTGTAGAAAATGTCAAAGTTTGATATAATAAAAAAAAAAAAAAAAATCAAAAATGGTAATCATCGAGAAATTTTCGATTTTTTCCGAAAATCTAAAAACCAACGATGAAGATGAATTTTTATAATTTTTTGGTATTTTTTTTCAAATAGAACATTAAACAACAAAAATTTTGAAAAAATCGTTCCGATACGTCAAATTTTGAAAAAGTTATAGCTATTTGAAAAATAAAAAGCCAATTTTTTTGAAAAACTTTCAACTTTTTATCGGCTGGGTGTAAAAATTTGAAAAAATTCTGAAAAATGTTTTTGATAGGGTAAAAAAAGATAAAAAAGTTTCAGCCAAATCGAAAAGGGTCGGGTTCCAAAGTGGTCGATTTGGCGTGGAATGCCCCATATATAGATACAAGTTTCAAGATGTAACCTCATCATTCATGAGAATCCTAGTCGCGTAAAAACTTGAGAAATATCCTGTAACAAGTGAAATATTTATCTTTGGCTCTCGAAGACCCTCTCATCCCCCACGTTGACCCTTCAAACTCAATCCGAAGGTTTCTCTTTGATCCAACAGTTTCGTACTGCAGATTCAGAAGGGTCAAGCTCGTGTTATAGTTACACTTTTATGACGAAAATAGGTTCAACCGAAAAATTCTGATTATATTTTTTGGGAGAACCGTCGCAGACAGATGGCTTCGTAATCCAGGGTGAAAACCCTCTTTCACAGTGATTCATCGTTCCTTTCCCTCGGCTGCATGACCGGGAGCGACCGAAAACTTGAAAAAACTCGACTTTTCCACGGCACCCCATGACTCATCGCTCGATCTTGATTCCTATAAATGTTTGAAATTATTTTGTAATCACTCGCGAATTTCAATAAAGAAAAAAATTCTAGGTCAAGATAAATTTGGATCGAACAGCGCTCGAACAAAAATGTTTGATCCAGATGGATATATCTGCAACGCAATTTTATCGTTTTTTTTTTTTTGATCCTGCTATCCTTGGAGGAAACAAACACGTGAGTCTTACGTGAAATTCATCCCCCTCGAGAGATCTGGTAACTCTAAAAAAAAAATTCGTTTACGAATGAAATTAATCGCTAATAAGAACGAATATCCAAGATTCCACACCGATTCTCTTTACGATAAAATCATTGTTAATTATTTTTCAAATAGCACATGCTTCAATTCTTGACTGTATTATTTAACTTGCTCAAGATTGAAACCATTCTCGTGAACGTTATTCGAACCGTTTGCAATTTTCTCGCAAACGATTCACACGCAATTATATTTCCTTGCTGTTTCTGCGATTTTCATTCCACGCGTAAAGCTCGAGGACACGACCGCATTTCCTCGGAGGGTTCGATCAATTTCAGCGACTCAGGTAAACACAAAGACTCATCCTCGAGATCCGATTTTACGAGTTTTCACCCACGCTTTTATCAGAGCTTTTCTATACAACGGCATTTTGCCTTCTCGACGCGGAGTCTCCGCGTTGTATTTTTCCCCGGTAAAAAAAACAAGTCAAGAAAATTCAATCTATATACGTATATATACAATAAGAAAGCCCATCGCCCACTCGGACAACAAAATTCCATTCTCCTTCGGTACGAGAAACACGACGCACGGAAATTCTATCCAAGCGCCGTCCGTTCGTCTTCCCATAAGAATTGCAATGTCTCGAATTCTATATAGACGACTGGAGAACTTTGTCCTTCGCGTTATTTACGATTTTTCGAACGACATCCATATACATACAGGCGAGATCGGGGCAGAAACAAATTACAAAAAAAACGACATTTTACTTGAGACGATTAATGCTCAGGTGCAAATTCTTATCTGAATTTGACTTTTTATTTCAACCAGTTTATCTGCCCTTGGATATACATGAACCAAAATAATCAAAGTGCATGGTAACAATGCCTTATTTTTTTACCGATCAAGGTGTGTTTTTTCCTCCATTTTTCTCATAAATACATTTTTCTCGACACAAACTCCACGTTATTCGTCATCAGTGGTAAATTTCCCATCAAAATATGATTTTTAAACGATTTAAAAAAAATCCCCTATTTTCAGCCAATTTTCAAAAATCCATAGCAAAATTTCAAGCGTCTATAATTTTACTTGGGTTTGACCGATTCGATCATTTCTTTTTCGTACTCAAAGGCTTTCACTAAAGTCGGAGAATGCCGTTCGGTTCAATCGGACGAATCAATTTTTAAAGAAATGCGAGCACTTTGAAAATCGCCGAAAAAAATGGAAAGGGGTGTGTCATAAAAAATTGCAATAATCAATGGTCTGATTTGAAAAATCTGGGAAAAATCTAAAAATGATCGGAATCGGATGAACCAAGAGGTATTTTGAAGCTGGAACGATTACGAAGAGAACGAGCCCAAGTTCAAGCCGCGATTCTATCTAGAAAAAAAATTACAGTCATTTTGGCAAACCTATCTCGTTTTAGCCAAAAAGCAAAAAAAAAATTTCAATTTTTTTTACGGACCTCACATCGATGTATTTTTTCCCCATGAACACGGATCTTCCAATGGTTTTCTCAAAAAATAAAATTTTGTACGAATTTCTCTAATATTTCATATCGTCATACCGAGTGGACACACAAAATTGCAACCAGTGCCACGATGATCAATCGATTCCGGCACTCATCGCCGGTAGTCCGGTACTTCTCATACTTTTGGCATATGTTTCTCCACAGATCGCCTCTACGATGTTCCCGCTGGCGTAATAGCGCTGCTAAGCATATGTTACGGCGGCATATCGGTACTCGCCGTTGTCGGCAATTCCCTCGTAATGTGGATCATCGCGACATCGAGACGAATGCAGAGCGTTACTAATTGTTTCATCGCGAATCTCGCACTGGCCGACATCGTCATCGGTCTCTTCGCCATTCCCTTTCAGGTACGAAACACCACGCGTAAATGACTATAAAATTCTCCGTCGAATCGATCAGATCGCACGAATTAATAATCGGCCATTATTTTTACGTACGTATACGTTTGTTTCTTTCTTTCTTTCTTTTGGTACGCAGTTTCAAGCGGCTCTGCTACAGAGATGGAACTTGCCCCACTTTATGTGCGCATTCTGTCCCTTTGTTCAAGTTTTGTGCGTCAACGTGTCGGTCTTTACGCTCACCGCGATCGCGGTGGATCGTCATCGGGCCATACTGAAGCCACTCAGGTTAGCTTTGCACAACAAAAAAAATCAATTTTTCTCCCTTGTTCCTCCTTTCGTTCAATCTCCACACCCTTTTACCGTTTCTTTCAGCGGTAAAAATTTTTTTTGCAACATTTCTTCATTACCCATCAACGTTTCTATATTTTTCAGCAAAACTCCTTGGGAAATTTTCATTTTTCTCTCTCAAATATTTTTAACGCATGAATATTAAAAAATTCGAAACTCGGAGAGAAATTCTTTTTTCGTTGATAATAAAGTTTACGGTACGAATCACCTTTCCGACGGTCTTGAAACAAAAATAGAACAGTCGAGACGAATGGCCAAACGTAAACCACATTTCGTCGGCGAGGAACAGAGAGAATAAAAGCTCGAATATAGATCGACGTCGGGATCCGATGCCGGAAGTCGCGAGTCGTTGATATCGGATCAGCGAAAAGTCGAAAGCATTTTGATCGAAGGAAAAAAAACGACAAAGTTGAAGGTTTTTCTCGCAGTTGTCTGAAAATGCTGGGATCCGTTGGGGGTGGTTTTTTTTTGCCGTTAAATTGCAATGACGATTTTTACGAGCATTGAAATTGACGAGTCTGCGATCATCGAATTTTATAGCAAAGTAATCAAGGGTGGCGCGAGCAAAATACTTTTCCTCGCTCCTCCGCTCGAACCCTTCTTCTCGCTCGTGGATCCGAAAGCAAACGGTCTCGGGCAGAAAATATTCCGGCATGTTTGCGACGAATGTCACTCGTCCGATGGAGATCCGCGGTTCCCACGTGTACGAATTTGTCAAAGCGAGAGAAACTTGAAATTTACCCACAGCGATGTATTCGCGAAGTAACGATGAATGATCGAGACAAAAAGTTCGAGGTCATCGATCGTAAGCGCCAAAGTGTCGTTGCATCGATGATACGGAGTGGGAAACGCGGAATAGCGGTCACCCTCTCGTTTCGTTCAAAGGGCGCCTCCCCCTTTGACCTTTTACTTCGTTTATTCGAGAATTTACGCAATTTTGATGCTCAAAGTTCGAATCTCGGTCCATGGGTAATCTCATCCGGCGATCAATTGTCGTCCGGATGATACGAAAGACGAAGGAAACCTCAACATTTTTCACCCTCGTAGCTGGACAAAATTTTCAAAATAAACGCATTTTTCACTGCCAGCAAGCTCCGCGGAATACTTAGTTTGTATTATAGAGTGTAGTCGTTAAAAACGAAATAAGGGGGCCGAAAATAGAGCGATAATGGTGGATAAAATATGTAAAAAATGTTCAAGTATCTTCGACGCAAATTCTTCGTGCGTGCATTGATATTGCGCGACATGAATTACTTAAAAATTCGTGGAGGTTCGTAATTTGCATCCGAATGATCGTGAGGATTGAATAAAGGGTCTTTGATGTACGATAAAGGTCGAAGAAAATGAAAATTTCCAAGCGAATTATTTGTGGATTCACCGTAAACTGGGCGCTGAAAGATGGCTGTAACATTCAAGAACAAACCTGCGTTCCGTTGAATCGTGCAAATTGAAATAAGGTTTCCAAATGCGCGATAAGGGCAAACGAAATTTCTCAAACATTCAACGGACGCCTCCTCCTTCACGGATCCCTCGGCGTCCGTTGTATTTTGCATGATAAACGTTACCCGTACCAAGGAAACAATCCTCCGCGTAGAATCGTGTGTGGAACAAATTTATGAAAATTCATCGATGCTTTTCCTCGCCGTTTTTTCGTCATTTCAGTTTTGTCTGTAACTTTAGGGCCAAGGATACTTGCACATTGGTAGAGCCTTGTTAAAAAAATTATGTCCCAAGGGTCCGACGGTTCTGAAAATAGGAATTCTACGTAATTTTAGCGCAAGGCCGAGCAAGCTCAAGGCAAAAATGGTCATAGCGGGAATCTGGTTGCTGTCCGGAACTCTCGCAGCCCCAATGGGAGCCGCCTTAAGGGTCATTATGGTACCTGAAAACATTACCAATGATACAAGTACGTAAATAACAAAATCACACGTATTATAATAATTCAGAAAAAACGATTAACGATCATTGAAATATTCAAAATATTAGGCACATTTTTAAAAGCTCGAGTCAAACAAAAATGGCCAACTTAACCCCGTCGATCGATATTTCGTAAAAATACAAATCATGCAAAAACCCTGGGGCAACGTGTGACTTTGATCATTACGAATAGTTGCGAAATTATTTTTTACGATTCAAAGATGATTTTTTAAACCAAAATTCAATACATCGGATATCACAGAGACATTTTTAACGCCAAGAAACATCAACCTCATGATTTTCCGTGCTCCTTACATCGGTTACTTTATCGAAAGAACGAAAATTCAGGAAACTCGGAAATGCGAGTCAACTTTTTTTTATCTCACTTTCGGACAATGTTGCAAATTTCGATCGTTCGAACCGAGGGTCACTTTGCCCGGAAGATTTTTTTCCACGATCGTATAAATCTCCGGAGCTATCGTTCGATGGAAAAGAAATCCTAGAGGAAAGATAAAATAACGATAACGATGGTTCATTCGACGATGGAAACCCACGTTTCCGAGCCTTGCATTTCTAAATTCGGACAACAGTGGAACGGTGCATTGTCGAGATGCAAATGTAATCTGTTATCTCGAGTACGTCTCTGTTCTGTTGTAAATTTTACGAAATAAAATCTCGGCCCGAACTACATTCTGCGCTGTAAAAAAAATCGTCGAATGTCCAATGACGATAAAAAATCTTTAAAAAAATTGAAACAAACCCCCTCGATACCTGGACTCTGGAAATAAAATTGCAATTTTGAAAAAGTTTAATCTTTCATTGAACAAAGTAGAAAAATCTTACTCTTCGTATTTGAGAAAACTTATTATTCAAAGAGACTCTGCTGTCGCATCGAATATTTTGTAAGCCGCGTAAAGGGTTTTTACATGATTTCTCAGTGACTTTTGAAAGCGTCAGTTTTCTTTGTTTTCACAAAGAAATTTTCATCGTACAGAAAAATCTGCCCTTTCCCAAGAGCAAAGCTTGTTAAACAGACTTTGAGAGGTTGAAAAGAAAATAAACATTCACTGGGAACATTGTTCCGAATTTTCAAAAAATTGTATCAAGATTCACCCGAGGTAAAGCTTTTCGAATATTTTCTTGTGAAGGAATTTTCAATTTTACGAGCAGCTGAAAAAAAAATCGTTCATCATTAAACTTTATCGATAAATTTATAATTTCATGACTGGCTATTTATCATATGTTACATTGAAATATGTTTCACATCGATATGTTTTTCCTAAACTGAAATGAACGATTAATGAAACGAACGATAAGTTTAAAATTCTCCAATCCCATTTTTTTAGTCGCTCCTTGTTAAAATTACAAATCGACGGGAATAATAGGATTACGTAGAATTATAATGAGAAAAAGATGGATGTAATAACATTGGCATTCTTAAATACGTCGCGCAACGATCAAACTTGAAAAAGCTACTTTACGAGTAACCAAAGATTCACCCCCGGCGCTGAGGACGCCTGTCTCAAATACATAAAAATATAAACTTTGATGAGAAAATTTTCCCGAGATGCGAAGCATCGTACAGTGCAATTTTCTGCTCTAAATGACAAAACTACCGAAACTCAGATTTGCTTCAACCTTGACAATTCGATGAAGCATATCGAAAAGAGAAATCTGCTCATTTTTTTATATAGATTTTTTAATGCACGCATTTATAACCACGATACGCCCTTAATTTTGGACGATTTTTAAAAACCATTTTTAAACAATCGTTATTTTTTTATTACAACCAAAAATAGGAAATAAAATCGATGAAAAATTGTCACTTATTTATTTTAATATCAAAGGACAAATTCTTGGTTAAAAGCACGTTTCTGGTAATTTTTTGCTGCTCTCTCAAAATCTCAAAATTCGTCTGGACAGAAATAAAAATGATCTCAATATAGGAATCGATGAATTTTGAAATTTTAATTCTCGCATGATCTTTTGATTTTACATTTCTTTTTTTTCCCATTATCATTCAAAGCAGGCCGGCCTCCTCTGAAGCCTTTTTGCCAGAACGAAAACATGTCAGAGAGATCGATGCTAACTTACCGAGCGCTTTTGGGATTTTCGCAATATCTCACGCCGCTCTCGGTGATATCCTGCGTTTACGCACGAATGGCACTGAGATTGTGGGGCAGCAGGGCACCGGGTAATGCTCAGGACTCAAGGGATGCCAATCTCATGAAAAATAAAAAGAAGGTACTCGTCAAACTTTCTTCTTTTTATATTCCAAATATACATTACATTCCAAACACAGTAAAAAAATATCATTCTTGAAAGAAACTGTTATTCATCTCCCGTACTACTGGAATAAGTTCTTTAATATTGCGAAGAAAATAATTTTTTCCGGGATATGCACCGATGATTAATTTTTCAGGTAATCAAAATGTTGGTGATAGTTGTCGCACTATTTGCAATCTGTTGGCTGCCACTTCAGATGTACAATGTACTGCAGTACACCTTTCCGGAAATTAACGAGTTAGTAATGAAGAAAAAGAAATTTTCCTAAATGTCAATTGAAAAAAAAAGAAATAAGTGAGAAAAAATTACAGAAAAAAGCATAAAATTCATGTTACAAAAAAAAATAATAAATATTTTTTTCTTACAATCGGCATCGTTGATGAGAAATAAAAGTCGTAATAAAATTTCTAATGATTGTTATTTTTCAATTTTTTTCGGACGAAAAAAAAAACATCCTCTTCAGATATCGATACATCAACATCATATGGTTTTGTTGCGACTGGCTCGCAATGTCGAACAGTTGTTACAATCCCTTCATCTATGGAATTTACAATGTGAGTTATTTTCAATTTTTCCAAAATCAGAGACCAGAGACAAGAATTTTTTTTAAAAACCTGGAAAAATAACGATTTTATATTGATATCTTTTTTGGACGAAATTTTCAGGAAAAATTCAAGAGAGAATTTCAGCAGAGATGCCCGTTCGGATCGAGAAAATGGTCGACCAGTCCACCGACGGATAGCCTCGACATGGAAAAGACTCTGAGCACGAGAGCGTCGTTCAGGTATATTCTCAGGTGCTCCTCAAATATACGTCGTAACAATAAAATTAAAAAACATAAATACAAAATGTCGAGTAATACGTTTAATATGTATAATATTTTTTTTACCAAACTCTTGAAAAATGAGGAAAAAAAATGACGATTAACTAATTTTTCGGTACGGACAAATTTTGAGATCATTTTTCAGCTTCTTTCCATTTTTATGTTTTATACCTTTGGAATGTTATTTTTATAGATACGACTGGCGCAGACCAGCTTCAGGAGGGTGTCCAGCCACGGCATCCTTCTATCGAGGTGTTTCACTGAGAGATCCCAGTCGAGCGTCGATCAACGATAAGGATCCGGAGAATCGGGATCTGAAAACGACAGGTTGTTGTATTCGTAATGGCCACGGTAATCAGAATTCAAATGGTAAAACAAGAGCGTCGATTGTCAGGAACAAGGAGATTTGCAACAGTGAGCTATTCGTATTCTCGTCCGGTGGACACAAACGATCCCGCGATCTCAGCGATCAAGAGCTGTGTCTGTGAATCGTTATTATCACGATAAATGTGAGGACAGAGGGAGAAAAAGTGATTTTCATTAATTATAGTCTACATCTTCGTACTTGATTTAATTTTTTCCGCGAAAATTTTACCCGGCTGCAACATTCTGAGTGACCACCGGCAGGTAACCATCGATATACGTGAACCATTCTTGTTCGATCAAACTCATTTGCTAACGAAGAAATTTCGAAATATTCGTTTTTTTTTTAAATATTTTTGTAAGGCGGTATGAATATATTTAAACTTTAATAATAAAATCTTAAAAAACTATTCAACGATTAATGGAATAATTTAATAAATTAATTAATTACGAATGATGTCATCAAAAAATTTGTATAATTATGAAAATTTATTCATCGATTGATCGATCGATTGATGAATTTTCGTAATTGTTGAATTTTGTACTGCAAAATCGTAAGCTTGTGAAAATAAAAATTACCCTGCATTTTTTTTTAAATGTACGGGTGATGCTCAAAATCATTTCGTGATTATCGACGTGGCATAGATCGACGATAAAATTGTGAAAATAATGTTAAATATGACCGATGTAACGTCGACGTCTTTGAAAATCTTGTAAATGTTGAATACTCGTCTCGAAACTCCGTCGCTAGACCGATAAATATTTTTTCGTGTAAATAATTTAATGTATTTATAAAATAAGACGTTCGCTGTGATTTATGTATCGCGGAGATTCAGTAATAATTATTAAATGCACGATGAAAAAAAAAAAAAAACGAGAAAACAAAGGATATTCGGAGAATAATTAATCGTAATTCATGTTATTCCGTCTTTCGATGTCTCTGATCTCGAGGATGTCAGTTTTCAGATGGAGCTTCATTATTTCGCGCCAAATATCCATTCTGTGCTCTTCCTTTTCGATACCGAGACGTAACAATATGTTTTCGTTGATACGAAGAAGTACTCGACCGGTGATGTCGTGCTAGAAAATATTTAGAATATTTAGAATGTAAAAAAACGCGGATTTTTTTTTCGTTTATAAAGGCTACTCACGTATAAGAATTTTTCATGGTACAATTGATAATAATCGCTGCAGTGACGTCTCAGCCATTTTTGAACATCCAGGACATTCCAAAGATAGACAGGACGGGGTCTCGCAGTTTTGGTCTGCCATCGAATTTGCATTTCGATAAATATACCGTAACGGACAATTCGGCAAGTAACGTGCGAAAAAAAGATTTAAAAAACATGATATTCTCACCTTTGGCTTGTTGTACGGACTGACTGTCTCTTCGACCATTCTTGCTCTATCCCTGAAACATTTTTTTTCGATTAATAAAAAAGTCGGAATAATTTTTTGCGGACGTATAAACAGATATAATTGTGAATACACGAAAATAACCTCAAAGTGATTGGTTGAGGGTCGAAAAGTTTGTCGTCTGTGGATTGGAATGATTTTTGAAATGTTTGGAATGTTTTCATGTACCTTATTAATCAAAGAACCATACAATAATAATGAAAAATAACAGAAGACAGAAAGCAGAGATGAGTAGAAACAACGAAGATACTCTCTACCTTCGTCGGCGTTTGACGTTGTTGACAGTTGACGTCGAGGAGAACTTTTGAGCACGCTTTTGAAGAAGATGAATTGTCAAAAAGCTTGTCCAACTGTCCCAAGAAGAAGCTTCTATCGACACGGATAATACCGTGACAACGGTACACGGTGCTGAAGTCACGGGAGGATGTCTGCGGTCACTCGCTTAATTCGCTTAACATAACCTCATTGTCTCGCCCGGTGAAAACATGAAAGCGTGTCTTTTGTTTTACAAACAAGAATAGTAATTAAATAACCGATAACAATAATGATTGATCAAAGTGTCGTTGCCGTATGCTTCCTCGTATGTTTAGCCACTGTTTTCAATTTCTCGATACACAGAATCGACGAGGGTCATGTGGGCGTTTATTTTCGAGTGAGTAACCCTCTGACTTTTTTCCTTCGATTTTTTCGTTTAATTTATGTGCCTTGTTCATCCGTTGCCTTAAACTTTCTATAGTTTCACAATATTCACCAATAATAAGATACCCGTGGATTGATAAACAGAAGAAAAGAATGAGAAAAAAGAATCACGCCCTCCGTTTCAAATTGTTAATATTCGCAAATTTTCTTGTTCCATCAGGGAGGAGCTCTCTTACCTCACGTCAGTAATCCTGGATTTCACATGATGATACCTCTCCTCACGTCGTTCCGTTCCGTCCAGGTTACCCTTCAGACCGACGAAGTTAAAAATGTTCCCTGCGGCACAAGCGGCGGAGTCATGATATACTTCGATCGCATAGAAGTTGTCAATATTTTGGACTCCAATAGCGGTGAGCGACCGAAAGATTAAAAAACGTTGAAAAAAATCGATAGGAATTAAAATAATATTTACCATTGATTCGATTGTTCGTTACAATATGATTGAATAGCGCTAATAGAATAATAGAATAGTGGACAATAGAGAATGATCGATCGATTATTAAAAAATACGAATTATTTTGCAGTTCACAGTATGGTGAAAAACTTCACCGCAGATTACGACAGAACTCTTATATTCAACAAGGTCCATCACGAGCTCAATCAATTTTGTTCCGTGCACACTCTTCACGAGGTTTACATAGATCTTTTTGACCAAATCGATGAAAATTTGAAGTTAGCGCTGCAAAAAGATCTCAATGAATTGGCACCGGGTTTGAGTATCCAGGCGGTCAGAGTGACCAAACCGAAAATTCCCGAGACAATAAGGAAGAATTACGAGCTCATGTGAGTCTTCGCGAAGTCAACGAGTATCAAAAACATAATCGGAAAGACATTTGCGACAATTTCGAAAACCGTGTTTTTTTTTCAGGGAGGCAGAAAAAACTAAATTGCTCATATCGACGCAGCATCAAAAAGTCGTTGAAAAAGATGCGGAAACTGATCGTAAAAAGGCTCTCATAGAAGCAGAAAAAGAATCCCAAGTCGCTCAAATACAGTACAATCAGAAAATAATGGAAAAAGAGTCTTTGCAACGAATGGCGTCGATCGAGGACGAGATGCATCTTGCACGGGAGAAAAGTCGCTCCGACGCTCATTCTTATCGGACAAAGGGCATAGCGGAGGCTAACAAACTTTTATTATCACGAGAATATCTCGAGCTGAGAAAATATGAGTCATTGGCGCAAAATGCTAAAATTTATTATGGTCAAGAAATTCCAAAGATGTTTACCATGGGAGGATGCTCGTACGATTCAACCTCTGAGAGTTCGACAAAGATAACGGAACGAATAAATAATAATGAATAATATATTTGATGTCAATTTTTGTTCGAACTCGCATTATCCTCCATCGATCTATATGTGCATGTAAATAAAAATTAACATAACTACATACTTATTTTACGCTCTCATTTATTGCGCATTCCTTTCTGTGGTAAAAAAAAAATCTAATGGAAATGATGTTTGCCCGGCGAGGGGGTAAGAAATTGTCGTCTGCTGGTTTTCGTTGAGATTCAGCACATTCAGCCACCTGCCAAAATCGTAAGAAGAGAAGCAAGAAGCGCCAAATACCAGCACACTAAAAGAATCGAATTCGCATTTTATTTCCACGAAATTTATGAAAATCAACAAATCAGTGACGTTGCTAGATATTTTTGCACAATTTTTTGTATAAAATCCTTTTGTATCTCGATGAAATGTGAATTATTTACGTTTCTGTGAATTATAACCTTACTCGAGAGTGAAAAGCATGAATAATTCTTCGAATTTCAATACTTACAAATGGATTTTTTCAAGTCCTACTGTACGTAAGTATTATTAATTACAAATTTTTCTCTATAAAAATTGCTATAAATTATAAATTGATTAAGAGCATTCGAAACAAAACATTTTTTTTCATTGCACACATCATATTTGTACTTTTTTCTCCTGAGAGATTGATCCGCATAAGCATAGGCTTGTGCGATTGTTTCTTAAATTAATTCAGAATAATCATCAACAATTTGGGACAAGCAACGTTCTTAAGGAATTTCCGGATTCAGTTTTTGTCAAATTTGAAACACGCGCATCTTTTTGAATACGAGTTACGCGTCTAGAAAATTTATGCGATCTTGATTTCTTCTACTTTGTGCGATATATTTTTCGTTTATTTTTTCTTGCAAAATTCTTTTGTTGACCGATAGCTCGTCATAAAAAACTAGAGAAATATGCTACAGAAAGAAATCTTTAAGTTTAACTTTGAAATGGACAATGTCACTGTGTATTCTGCGAAATTTGGAGTAGTCGTTGGGTACGAAGGAATCAAATAATAGAAGAAAACAACTAATAAGATGCATCATTGAAAATAGAGAAATCAAGAATGCAAAATAATTGGTTCAAATAATAAAAGAAGTTTTGAGTATGATTCGCCAAGCATTGGCAAGGTCCTTCGAATCTTTGTTAGAGGAATCACATAATATATTCAATGGTGCTGCAAATAACCATACCATAATAATTTTTTTTTTTCAAATATCAGTGCAATATATGGCTCATCCGTGTCAAATCGACCGAGAGTTTGAATCGACCCTTTTCAATTTCGATGAAATTTGGTCAGAAGTTTTCGTTGTTAACAAAACAAAGTTCTACCAAAGGAAAAAAATTAGATTTTTTTTTTTAAAGTTATCAAAAATTCAAAATTTCACCACTTTTCAAATCTTTCAAGTTTATTTTTTAAATATCTCGGAACCTATTACAGTAACGAAAAATCGTTGTGAATCCGTCTTAAAGAGTATACTTGGGGCTATGAAAAAAATATATTCCGAAAAAAAAATTTGACAAATGCTGAATTTGGAGAATTTTGAGTTTTCAAATAACGTGAAAATCCAAGTTGGACATTAAATTTTTGGTTCCATTTTTTTTTTAATACAATACCTTGTACTGATCTCAAGAGATCCTGAAATTTTCAGAAAGGTGTTTTTTATTTTTTCAAAAATATGAATTTTTAAAAATCGTGTAAATTCACGATCAACATTAAATTTTTGGTCAAATTTTTTTAAATAATACCTTGGACTGATCTTAAAACACCCTGAAATTTCTAAGATTCAAAATTCACCAAATTCATCATTTTTAAAAATTCTTTGTCGGAATATTTTCATTAAGACGAATTCAAAATGATTTTTCGTAACTATACTGGATCGAGAGATATTTAAAAAAAATGAAAGATTTGAAAAATAGTGAAATTTTGAATAACTTTGGAAAAAAAAATTAATTTTCTTTTCCTTTAGTAGAACTTCGTTTTGTCAAAAACGAAAACTTCTGACCAAATTTCATCGAAATTCAAAGGGGTTGATTCCAACTCTTGGTTGATTTGACATGCAATGACACGTATACATTTTTTTTCATTGTCTTATATTTAACATAAGAAATTTTGAAATAATTTTTTTTTGTCACCTCGCTCAATCTACACCATTTTTTTGCATTATGTCACAACTTAAATAAAATTTGTAATTCAATTGCAAATTACATCCATCAATAAAATTGAATTCAATTTTATATACGAAAAATGTGCACATGGAGCATATATTTACAAAAATATTCTGGAAAATTTACCGATTGAATCTTCGGTAATATCGAGAGCTCTCAAGATCTCCCCTTCCTATCAAATTAACAATGCCCAAGCGTTCTCGCGTCAAATAAACATGTTTACCTTAAAAATATTATATCCTTGCCTCTTCTCCCTTTCGGTAAATTACAAATTTTCAAATTCCTAAAAGCCTTTACGACGGAACAAATAACAGACGTTTTAATTAGTTTTCATCGATTTTGTATAATATACAACTTATTATAAAAAAATATTTTTTTTTCATGTGTTTGATATTAATATATTTAATATGCATAGAAAAATTCTTTTTACTCGTACGAATAAATTAACATATTTATAATTTTTCGGATCATATATTTTAACGTTTTGAAATAGAATAAATTTTTATTTTATGCACGAAAGAGAGCGCCGAGCGTCGAGTATTAAAATTAAATAAACAGTAATGCCTGAGTTACATATATTTGCTGTATATGTCTACCGTGTATGAAAAGGATTAATCTATCGTGAACTCTCCAACCGCGTTGCGATGATGTATTCCTTCTTTCTCTCTCACCCTTTTTTACTCCTGCCTATGTAAATTTTCTTTTGTGCGAGAAATAACGAATTAATTCAATCCCATATAATTTAATACTGAATCGAGTAACGCACATTTTCTTTGGATCACCATTGATCTATGTTCATATTTTTTGTATATGAATTTTTATTCGTGTAAAAAAAGTAACCAAATCGAAAATTTGGATATCAAACGACGCGGTAGCGAGGTACAATTGGTACCCTTAAATTTAATTATTGCAAATTTTACTTTCTCCGGAACATGAGCGAAAAAAAAAGATTTTTTCAACCCTCTCATTTTTTGAATTTACAGGTTGAGTCTGGATTTTGCCCGAGGATGTCGTTGGCCCTGAAAAAATTGACGAAAAGGCCATCGATCGATGCAACGACGAGGCCAAAACGAAAATTGGACAGATTCGACGGTCTCACCGAGGAGGAAGTACAAAAGTATACGCTCGAGGATATCCTTGCTCCGGATCTCGATCTCGTATTCGTTGGAATAAATCCGAGTCTGATGGCGGCGCACAGAGGCCGTTATTACGCCGGTCCGGGTAATCATTTTTACAAGCTTCTCCATGAATCCGGTTTGGTCCCGAGATTCGTGAGTTTCGAGGAGGACAAAAAATTGTTGGATTACAAAATTGGTCTGACGAATATCGTATCGAGAGCGACGAGATCGTCGGCCGATTTGAAAAAGCCTGAAATCAAGGCAGGCGCGGCTGTGGTGCGCGAAAAAATCGCGATATTCAAGCCGAGAATCGCGATATTCAATGGGAAGTGTATATACGAGGTATTTGCGGGAAAAACATCAAAATCCGAATTTCATTTTGGTCTTCAGTCAGATCGTATCGGTGAATCGGCGATATGGGTCGTTCCATCGAGTAGCGCGCGTTGCGCACATTTTCCACGAATGATCGACAAGCTGCACTTTTATCAGGCACTGAAGAAATATCTGAGTTTCGTGAAGGACGAGATAAGGGATTTTGATGGGACGGAATTTCGTTTTGACGGAAAATGCAGACAAACGATACCCAGCACATCGAGAATGTGGCGAAGAAAATGTGTCTCGGCGTTTCTTCACGGTGGAAGAGTCGCCAATAGCGAGACCGTTCGCCTCGACACATCCGAGGAAAGTATCGAAACGATGAATGGCCGCGAATTCATCGTCACTGAGATACTCGAAGGTAACAGCGAACATCGAGAATTCGCCGATGGTTAGGAGAAAGACGAAATTACAGGTCAAGATGACGAGTCGAAAAAAGCTTGCGAGATTGAGCTTCGAACACGAGAAACGAGCTCGAACGAGGAAATAACGAGCCAAGAAATTGAACGCTTCGCCGAGGTCTCGCCCATCGATGCAAGACCTTCAACGGCGTCCAAGAGGAATAAGAATTCAAAACAGGGCTTGAAACGAACAGTGGCGAACAAATCTATCTCGCAGACTTTTGAATCGCGAGACAAGACTGATTCCACTGATTTTATGAACCTTATAAAACGAAGATTATCGGAGAAAAAAGAGCGTGTGGATCGTGCGAAAGATGCTGATGATGATTCGACAAAACCCGTTCGGGAAGCAAAGAAATTGAAGTATTCTAATTTAAGACCGAAAAGTGAAAAAAAAAGTTGCAACATCGGAAGCTCCTGAATGCTTGTCCTCTGTCAAAGATTCTGCCGATTACGTTCTCAACGATTAAATATCAAGTATCAGATTGGATCTTGAATACACACGTGTATTTTGCATTCGGGCGAACATTCGAAAATTCAGTTACATAAAAAATATGCATGTTAATCTTTCTTTTTTAATGCACGATCTTTTGTATGAAAAATAAAAAATCGAGAAAATTTATCGTCCATCGCTCATTTCACGTTACAATGTTGTCCTTCGGATTTAATAAATTGACGGGAAAAAAAACGGGCGATATAATGAGAAACTCGGTTAAACTTGCTTGATTCTTTTTTGTTTCAATCAACGACGACTTTTTTCGTTTTTTTTCCCGTCAAGATAAACTGACAGGAAAAAAGAGCAAACGAATAAAAGAAATGGGCGATATAATGAGAGATTGGTTACGTACACGTTTGGGCGTGATAATCGATCTGAGTCCGGAGATATTTGGTCGTTACGCGAGTGACGGTACTCTTTTGGGCAAAGTACTTCACAGTTACGACGTTATAAACGACAGTCAATTGAATACATTGCTCGTTACACAGGATCCAGCATTGTCAAGAGTAAATTTGAAGCATTTACGATTATGGTTGAGATTCATCGGTGTCGATTGCGATGCCGATTGCATCGAGGATATATCGAATGGAAAAGGTACCGCCTCGCTTCGACTATTTTACAAGGTATTTCTCTGTCTCGAGAACAAGGATCGTTTGCACTTTATAACCTTGCAAAAAGAGCGCGAGAAATATGTGCCGAGTTCGACGAAATTCGACGTCACGACGGTACCGGAAGAGCCGGAAATAATCGTGAATCCGGAGGATCACGGATACGCCGAGTATTTGAAGAAAAGTTTGAGCCTCGTCGATTGGCGGAGAAAGGAGTACGATCGTTTGATCGACGATTGCGAGAGATCGCGTGAAAAATTTTGCGCGACCCAGGAAGCCAAGAGAGCGATCGAAGAGTCATTGTCCGAGTGGACCGAGAAGAGGGAGAGGAAGAAGCGGATAACCGCGTCACCGACGAGAAGAAAGATGATCGCTCTTCTCGAGGAGAATGAAAATCGTCGCGAGGTCGATGATTTTGCGAAAAAGCACAGAGTCACAGTGACACCGGAAAAAATCGATCCTTGCGATGATCCAACGAGACAAACGAGTCCAAAGAGAACGAAGAGTCCTCGAGTGGATCGAGAAGCAGCGAGAGCTTTCACAAAATCCTTGAAGAAGAAGCATCGTCGGGAGGCGTTTGCAAAGACTTTCAAGACTCGTTTGCAGAAGAATCTTCTGACCGAACTCTGGCAGAGTGTGCTGAATGATCGGGAATTGGAATTCGACGAGATCGTCGCCAAGAAGGTTCTTCGTCAGTCGCAGTACGAGAAACAGCTTGTGAGAAAATTGTGCGATGTCAGAAGTCAAAAGACGCGAATGGCGGAGAATCGTGAGATCGTGGAGATGCTCGTTGAGGAAAGACGCGAAAGAGAGATGCGCCTGGATGAGGATCGATCGAGAGAAGCAGCGGTACGCGAGAGCGAGGAAGCTGAAGCTGAAGATCAAAGGATCAACGAGCTCGAGCGTCGTATCGAGGAACAAACGAGACAACGAAGAAAATACAAGATTCGTCGTTTGATCGAAAATATTGTGAGCGATATTATCGACGTTACAGCGAGGGCGGCGGATTACAAGATCACCTCGAGAGAATCGCGAGTACCAAAATCATTGTGGAACGAGTGGAAGGCACTTTTCTTCAAGGGTCAACCGATAATCGAGACGATCGAAGATCGAAGAAAGGATACCCGATACTATCACGAGGATGAAGCAACCGGCGAAGAGACGATTTTGGAGGATGATCCGACGAGAACGGAAATATTGAACGACGAGGATTTTGATAATTATCACAATGTCGGATTATCGTGGCAAGACTTTGTGCCAAACGTCGAGCAGCGGGATCGCGTTTATCTCGATCTTGGACTCAAGGTTCTCGGTCACATGGTTCACAGAATCCTCGAGAACGTTCGTCCGAGCGAATTGATCGAACCACCGCTCGATAAAATGAAGACACGAGCCGTTGTACTCGATCTACCGGGAACTTTGCTCTGCAAACCGATTCAGGAACTCTTGATAAAAAAAAAAATTCGCGTTATTCGCGTCGAGGAAGCTATGGATCATTGTCTCGCGAGTTACAAGGAAGAAATGAAGGATTTCGCTCACACGGATCTCGAGATGATCGCTGCAACGAGAGAAACGTCGAATCCGTCGATCGTCTCAACGGAGCTCGATGAACGTGGCAAGAAAATTCGAAAGGAAAAATCAGTATCGAGCGGAGGAAAAGCATCGTCGATCGAAAAAATACAAGGATCAAAAATTGGCGTCGACAAGGTGACGCAAACACCGCGTGTCATTCCACTCGATGATACGGATCCTCCGTTGAGCAATGCCGCTTACATCGGCAAATGGACCCACGAATTTTTGACCCTCGGTGAGCCAATTTCGGACGAATTATGCGCGAGAATGATTCTCGAATATCTCAAGTATCTACAGCCCACGATCCAAGGTTTTCTGATCGTCAATTATCCAAATACTTATCGTCAGATGACGTGTCTCGAATGTACTCTGAGCGGAAGAAAATTGCCGGAAAATCGGACGAAGAGTCACGAAACCGGCGAGGACGCGAATATCGAAGAAATCGATTGTATCGCACCGAGAATAATCTACGAGAACGAGGATAAAGTTTCACGGGCATTTTTGAGACAATCGAGACTGGTTCCGAATCCGGAAAAGCTTGCGGAAAATAACGATGGAAAATCGTATCTAACGTCATTCGTTAGAATCGAATCAAAATCCGACAAGACTGAAAATTCGCGGCGGCAAATCGACGACGACGGTGATATCTGGCAAATTATGGACGACGACGCAACGTCGATCGATGCTTTTTACGCTGATCGGAATTTAGCGACGATACTCCATTGTACGACGTTCGATCCGACGACCCTCAAGGCACTCGCGAGGCTCGTCATCGCCGGTGGAAATTCGACAATTTCACGCGCATCTTCCGTCGAATTATTCGGCGATCGTCGTGAATATTTCGACGAACGAAGAGACGAAATTTCACGGTCGAGTAAAGCACCGGTTGTCAAAAAATTATTGCGTTCACGACCGAGCTCGTCGTCATTCGGCGAGAGTCGATATTCCGAATCGCGCGGATCACGAGAAGAGACAAAGATCAATGCCGAAGACGAAGAAATTAGGGAAATTTTGCCAGGGGACGAAGGATGGTCATGGGCTAATTTTTCACAATCATCACGAGCCATCGAGAGCCTCGCTGATCTGTGGCAAAACCTCGAAAATTGTTACGTGGAAAATTTGAAGGATGCTTTTCATCTGAAGCGAATTAATCAGAGTGCCATTGTCCCTTACAAGGATCACGTAGCACGACACATGAGAGAATTTATCGAGAGACCCGATAAAAAGCAGGATCTCCTTCATGCTTTTCACCGTGCGTTCAACGAAATCGATCGGGACATACGCGATGATTCGACGATCAAGAGAGAATTGCACTGTCGAATCGATGATTTTCAGATGCAACTTTGGGACATCTGTGACGCGCGAATGGTGGAAGCTGAAAGGGAGAGACGTCGAATTATAAATGAAAATTGGACGAGCCGAGAAACGATCGTTCTGACGAACGTTTACATCGATGTTTTGCAAGCTGAGATCGATCGTTGCAACGATACACTGCAATTTATCAACGATTATTACACGTCGATGATGAAACGTCCACTGCGGAACGTCGGATGTCCAATTACGCTGAGAAAAATTATTCTCGATGCCGACTCATCGTCGGGACGGGAAAACGCTTCGACCGGTAACGACTCGACCAAGAGTATCGGGAAAAAAAAATCCAAAGAGATTGAGGTGGAAGCGAGCAGCTTGAAAATTCCTCAAGCTCCATCCGCGCCGGATGAGAGTGTCTTGAAGAAAGAAATATCAAAGATCCTCGAGGACGTTGAGGACGAAATATTTTCATCGACGAAGATCACTTGTCATCGTGTAATCGATTTGAATATTCGTCACATCGAGAGTGTCCTCGACGCTGTTTCTTCCGGGATAATCGATAATCTGAGAGAGGAAGAATCGAGCGAGAGAAAATCGTCGGTCGAGAAGGAAGGATCATCGAGAAAGACATCGCGATCGGACAGAATTCGTCGGACAATCGTGAAAAAACAATGGAAAGATTTTTTTCAAGAATGGCATTGCGCGATTGTGTTTGAGATTAATAGAATTCGTCTGAGATTGAAGATCATCGAGGCTGCGGCAATGTCGGATTTGAATTTCTCGATCGACAGTTTGAGACGTGTTTTTCGCGATGCAAAATTAATCACGATCGAGCGATACGATCGAGAATCGAAGAGCGTCGAGGAAATGGCGAGAACCTTTCGTTTCGCTGTCGAGGAAGAAATTCCCATACAGGAAGAAATGTTGCTCGACGCTGATCGTTTTGTCGTTCGATCGAACGTTCTGATGTTTCCGGATAAGTCGGATCTACCTGAGCCGTCTGCGCGGGAAGAAATTCTTCCCGCGAGATTCACAATGTCTCAGCTCGTTGTTTTAAAGAATATTCTTTGTCGTTCAGCGCCAAGTGGAATCATGCCGAAACGATCATTCGTCAGTATACTTCAAGATTTGATGATTCTCGGTGAGACCGATGAAAATTCTCCATTACCATCCGCGTGGTACGATCTAAGCTCCTGCGACGTTGCGAGAATCGTCGGTCGACTCTTCGACGACGAGTTCGTTGATTGGCGTCAATTTATCGTTGACGCGATCGACATCGATTATCCGAGCATCGATCAACTTTTGGACACCTTCGAGGCGTTCAAAAAGATCGACGATCATTCCCGAGAGATCGTCGATTGGGAGCAATTTCTCAGAATCAAATTTTGGTTCATCGACGATAAAAACGAGAGTCTCGCGAGTTTCGATTTTTCTGAAAATTTCCACGTTAATGAGGAAGAAACGGACGAGGAAGGAATTCACGAAAAATGCAACTGGTCGGTATCAGTGAGAGAAAAAAGTGATTTTAATATCGAGGATGATTTTTTGAATCCAGAAAAAGCTTTGAGACTCGCCATGGCGAAGAAATTACTCTTCGAGATGTTCTCCGCGAATTTCCACGGTGTTAATTACATCGCTCTTCTCATGGTTTTTTGCAAAGACGAGAGGCCCGAAATTGGTCTTGCGAAAGCTCTGAGTCTCGCTATTGGGGGGAAAATTTGCGTCGATACGGAGGAGGGTGAAAAATACGTGAGACGTCGATACGAGGATAAACATCGATCTGCAAAATCGAATGAAAATTATCTCCGCGAAGAAGCTACGGAGGTTCCTATTTTTTTCTTTTCTTAGTTTTTCCTTTAAATGCCTGGACTGGAAATAATATTTTTATATACTCGTACAATCTTTGTCGCAGGTTTCCCGAGCAATTTTGCATCGCCTGTTGAGGAATGTTTTTCAAAATAGCCAAAAGAAAATCAGCGATACAGTTGAACGTGCAGAGTCGAATAATTATGAACGGGAAGATGATTTTCAGAAAGGTTTTTTTTAAATAATCAATTACTTTAATTTAATTTAATATAATCCGAGGGTACGTTTATAGTTCATTCGAAGTGACATTTCGTCCACGCTCGAGAATTTTTCATAAAAGAATAGAGAGCAAAAAATACAAACCGAATTTCGACAAAAAATCGTCGATATTTCAACTCTCAATTTTTTTGCCCGATTGAACTTTTGTAAATTTCTTTTCATCTGAAAATAAAAAAATATGGCGTGAGATTCGAATTGAAATAATTAATTGATCGATACAGTGAAACTTCGATTTCAGATTTCGCGGAGACAAGCCCAATTGGCGATAAACCTGAGACAAAAAATCGTGGAATATCGATTAATCTACGGGAAGAAATTAATTCGCAACAAGTTTCTTCGTCAGTTGAGCGTGTGATCGTTCATTCGATCCACATCAACGTTTGTCAGGTGAATAAAGAGAGCACGAAAGAACCATTTTTTTGAGTGTGAAATGAATTAGCGAAATTTTTTTCTTTTACTTCAATTCGTTTCTTCTTTAGTCCGTATTAGCGGCTTTCCTCCCGAATCACGCGACTCAACCGGATATCCTTGAGAGTGGCAGGAATCTTAGCGAAAGTATCATCGACGTTTATCACGATATTCGCGACGAAGAGATGGACGATGATCCTGGAATGATTCTCACTCATCGATTCGTCAATCACGATTTTGTGACGAAATTGCTCGGTGAAGCGAACACATTTACGGCGAAGAATCTGGGAAATATAATAGAAAAGATTATTCGTGATAGATTACATTAACGACTCTCCGGAGAGAAATTTATTGTTTCATTGTAAGCCCAAAACTGTACAGTCCTGAGAATTTGAAATTCTCTCGCACATTTTTTCTTCCATCTCGATGAATGATCGAGGAGCTAGGGTATTGAAAAAATCGGGGAAAAAGTAAAATTTCTTCAACATTTTACAATGACAATCGACGTGTGTGAAAATTGGAAAAAAAAATCTCACATCCTTCTTTCCGCGCAAACTAATCGTTGATCGATATCAAATCGTCTGCATCGTTACAATCGCAGCGATTGACACTCGCGATACAGTTTTTTTTTTTCCAATGTCAAGGTTTTTTTCCACTTTTATGCAATATTATTGTATCATTTTTAATTCGACGATTACGCGATTATGTGTAAATTTCTAGTGGTTATCGTTTATGAATACTTAGCTCGATTATTAATAATTCATCGTTATTATCTCAATAATCCATAGTATCACTATCTTGTCTTTGCTGATTGGTATTATTGATTCGTGAATTGCGTGGGTTTTCTTTTCGTTTTTTTCTTTTTTTTTCACAAGATGAGTCGTCAACTCTCAGCCTCGTGGAAACAGGAAATATCGTTTTCTTCTTTACCGACCGTTTTTATGAGAAATTTACCGTGTCAAATTAATCCTCCGGGTGGGAAGATCATGAGAAATAAATAAACTTCACGCCGATCGTTTGAATTCGACTGGAAACTTTTTTTTCTTCAAAATTTCGTTACGACGATAATTGATAATTTTGTTTTTGTCAAGCAAACGAGATCGCAGTGGAAGATGAACATTTTTTGGCAACGATAACTTCCTGTTTCAATGGGACAGTTTATTATTTATTCTTTCAACTATTATTTTGAAATCTTCTCGATTTTCTTCGTTCTTTTTTCCTCTTTCATGACTTTTTTTCAAACGAATCGACAGCTTTTTCACAGCCCGCAAACTCGCCAAATTGGTACATATATGAATATTTGGGCGATTAAAAAAAAAAAATTTCAATTGCGCACCTCCTTTTTTACTATTTCTTTATTCATTCATTTTTTTTTGCTTTTTTTTTTATTCTGCTGCACCAACATTGATGCTGCAGTAGTCATTTTAAAAGACAGCTTCAAAAATGAGGAGCACAAGTCGAAAAAAAAATTTTCTTTTAGTTACCCTAATATAAATATATACAATATACATATTATTAATATATCATTATCATAATACCTCTTAAGTATCGATTGGCGCATTTCCATAAGATGCAACTCTGAACATGTATGAAACTGCTTTTTTCGCCTCTTAAATTTTTTATTTTCGTGTTTATTGTGTCTTCGTGGACGTTTTATTTTATTTTTTCATTAAATTTTGTCGCACTTATCTATTGAATAAATATCCGATATCGTCGAGAATCGATGGAATTTTAATAAATATCGTTAGATGGATATTTCTTCGAACACAGAACACTTAAGTATCATTCCGTCGACGCGTTTCATACTAAACACTATATTTTATATATATTCATATATATATTATAGTGGACGCAAACAACGCGTTTTCGAAATCCTCTCATTTCACTGCAACATCTCACTTTCTCGCATCATATATGATCCTCCTTCGAGAATACGAATCGTCGAACAATTCGATGAATTATACAATATATTAAGTAATTTATATATATTATAATAAACGAGAGAACAAGTTTCATTTCCGTCACGGATTTTCGTCACAAGCGTATAACGTTCTTTAACGAATGTAAGATGATAAAAAAATAAGCTCGACTATCTCAAGATTCGATTCGATTTTTCTTTTTTTTTCATTTTTTTCTCTCGATTGAAAAACAATTGTTTTCGGTGACGTTATTCTCGAGTATTCTCGCAGAGTCAGATACAAATCTAAAAAATTCACACGATCCGTAACGTCATTTTCGTGAAAATCCGAAAACATCTTTCCCTTCTCTTTCATGTTGCCTTCCTTATTCCTTATTCCTCTCTCTCTCTCTCTCTCTCTCTCTCTCTCTCTCTCTCTCTCTCTCTCTCTCTCTCTCTCTCTCTCTCTCTCTCTCTCTCTCTCTCTCTCTCTCTCTCTCTCTCTCTCTCTCTCTCTCTCTCTCTCTCTCTCTCTCTCTCTCTCTCTCTCTCTCTCTCTCTCTCCTCTGTCTCTTGAAGTTTATCCTCGCGGTCTCCAGGGTGCAACATCGTTCGTTCCTACAGCGACGAAACGTGAGATTTTTTTATTCGCTTGTGCGTTTCGCGCGAGTGTAGAAATAAGAAAAGATGAAAAATAAAGAAACAACGGTTGAATACGTTCATCATTATCATTATTATCGCTCGATGAAACAATCGAACGATAATAATGACGTGTGAATAATGAATGTTGTCGCTTCGACAAATTCAAAACGAAAGAAAATTAAATTGAAAAAAAATGTCTCGTTTCAAAAGCGATGCACAATTTTCTTGTTTCATCAAATTAATTTCTTCCCATCGTTCGTTTCTTTTTTTTCTTCGTCACCTCATTCGACTCTGCGCGATTTATTTGGCACGTTTTATTTCTTCTCCCTCGTTTTTTTTTCGATTCTTCTCGCAACGTCTTTCTACCCGTCGATATCTATCTTTTCTTCTTTGAATTTTTCATGCCTCTACTGGCACTCCCGATAATGCGATATATTACATCTAGAGTAAAAGGGACGATAAAAAAATATTGGGGAATGTGAGATTAGCAACGTTATTTGTTTTTCTCTTTCAAAACGTTCGTTCTCGTTTCTTGGTTTGAATTTGTTTTTTTTCGACATTTTTTCACTTCACAACGAGGAATGAAAAATGACTCGGTCGATAACGAGAAGGATCGTTTATACGTTATCTCAATTTTGTTCTCATCTTTTATATCTCGCACGAAATATTTCACTCATTCGTTCCAAATGCACGATCAGCGATACATTATTTGTCGCGTAATTCATTCAAACACTTTCAAACATTTTCGTCAGTATCATCCAACATCCTCGTTGATGATATTTGTCCCAAAATTATGTACCGTTTCGACACAAACTTTGGTTCAAATATCCTCAAACAGAGAACGGTATTTTTGTATTCATAACATCATATTTATATTTATTAAAATGCTTTAAAAAAACACTTTTTTTTCGAATTGCCTCTCACATCAAATTTTTTGTAACATTTCCGAAAGAAAAAAAGGGAAAAAATACATTCTTTTGAATTAAAAAATTGTGATTCTGACAATTTTCAGGACTGATAATTAGTTTTAAATTTTAATATTAAAAACTCATTTAATTTGCAAAAAAAACCGATTTGCCAAATTAATTTTTTTTTTTTAATCTTACAGGCGTGAACAATTTTTGGGGGATAAAAAGAAGTCTCAATGAGAAATGCAATCCGAAAAAAATATTGTTTTTTGCGACCACCCTAATATATAATCGGAATTTCTGGAATATATATTTTGGCGTCGTGTTCGTTTTCACTAGTACTATGCTGAACTATTATACGGAATTGATGGATGTGTGAGTTTGTATTTCGTCGTAGCCTTGACCGATTATTTGCAAAATTTCGCTTTGGCAAAAGTTCTCGCGTATTACCGAGCATCCTTTTTTCCCCTAAAGGTAAAATATACACGATGATAAAATAACAAAAAAAGAGCGAAAAGCACTTGGCAAAAAACAAATCGATCAATGAGAATCGAGTCGATAATTGATTCATGGCAATATTCGTCAAAAAAATAATCGTGAATCGTTAAAGAAAATAAGTTTGGCAAATATTGTTTTTTATTCCTATTATTGTGGAATAATTCACGAGACTTGTCAAATGATCTTGAAACTGAGCAAAAGTTTCCCCTCAATGTTCGTAATAAATTTGATATTAAAAATAAATGAAGTCTCCCATCGAATCGCTGAGTGACTTGAAAAATTGAAATTTATGAAAAAAAATATCCCAGTTTTTCAAGTGCAATTTGGATGATTCATCGGAATAAATTTATAATCATTCACGAAAGATCTCATTTGAATCAAGACGATTCAACGATTCCTCGATTTCAATGGAAGGGCCAACATCTTCAACATTATTTGGCTGACGGACAACAGCGTTTGATTTTTTTATCATTTGAAAAAGAATGCTCGGGAAAATGTTCACTCTCCATCGGATTTCCCATGTCCGATTGGCACTGAATTTCACAATCGTGTCTCCCAAGACAATTTGACATCAACCTGATGAAGAAAATCGACTCACAATTGGCCATCGAGTCGAGGTAAAATTGACGACGAAGACGATCGAATAATGAGCCGTAGTTTGCTCTTTTGTTCGTCGCGAAGAGTGAAAGAGTGACGCGTTGACCTTAGCCAATCCAGGGTAGCCATCAGCTGGGCTGTGGAGGTGTCAGTCTAACCAACAGCCAAGTGTAGAGTTTCGTTCTTTGTTTGTCAACGAGCTCGTACCGAAGATTGCTGAGTCCATCGGTCGAGAAACGCTTTTTTCCAGTTTTAAGGAACTCGTACCTTCGTGGATTTGCCTTTTCTTTTCTGTGGGTTAGCATCTTGTAACGCGCAACGTTCGCCGGATATCTCGATATGTGTAGTCCGCAGGCTTTTATACGATTGGCCATGTCGTCGTCTTCGCCGCCCCAGCCCCAAAATACGTTGCTGAAGCCATTTACCAGACGAAATTGTTCCCTGGACATTGCCGATACTCCGCCAAAAAGATCGGCGTACGGCAATCTAACGGAGTGACAAAAAAAGCAGAAAGGAAATTAAAAAATTCCCATTAATGAGGATAATTTTTTGGAAACTTTTTGGCTTCCATAAAATTTAATCAGATTCAAGGAAATGTCCAAAACTCGATATTTTTAGAAAATTTTGAAATTCCAAATAAACTGTACTTTTTTCTGATAAAATATTTGTTGGAATATCACTCTGAAATGGTAATATTACGGATTTGTTAATGAGCCATTTTCTTCAGTGTTTTTTTTTTTTAGTGAAAATTCGTTATAAAAGTTTTTTACGGGATTATTGATCTAATAGCAAACCGTATCTGTCGAGCTATGAACTCTGGGGGATTCATGAACCTCAAAATTGATTAAAAAAAAAAAAAAAAATTCTAGTTTTTCCTGGCTTTTCCTCGTGAATACAATTTTTTCGACAAAAACTCATCGTCATTCGTAATCAGCGATGTATTTTCCATCGAAGCAACGTTTGCAAATGACAAAAATAAAAAATAAAAATTTTCCTCATTTTTGGGCGATTCGTCGGAAATCTCAAAATAACGAAATTTCATCGCGCGTACCTTAACTTTGGTTTGATCGATTCGAAAATTTATTTTTCGTATTTAAAGGATGTCGATAATCTCGGAGAATGGCGTTTGGTTTATTCCGATAAGTAAATTTTTGCAGAAATTAGAGCACTAGGAAAATCGCTGAAAAAAATGAAAAGGGAAAAAATAGAATGTATGTATGTATGCCTTAAAAAATTTACAAAAATCGATGGTCGAACTTAAAAAATCTGCCAAAAATCGAAAAATGATCGGAATCGGATGAACCAGGCGAGGTTTTGAAGCTCGAACGATTACGAAGAGTGAACATTATCTTATGTTCAAATCGCGATTGTATCTACAAAATAAATTACAAACATTTTAGTGAACCCATCCTATTTTCGCCAAAATGCAAAAAAAAATTTTTTTTTTTCGCGTCCCATATCGATGTATTTTGTCCCCTTGAATACAAATCTACCAATCATTTCCGCAAAAGAAATCAAAATTTTCATGCGTTTTCATTTAGGAAAAACATTTTTTAAAGATTTTCCTTGATTTTTCTTGTGAATAAATTTTTGTTCGACAAAAAGTCTGCGTGACTTGCAATTAGCGGTGGATTTTCCATTGAAATATGCTTTGGAAACGATAAAATGCCTTTAAAAAAATTTGATAAAAAATTGTCGGTGTTTTTTTGTTTTCTTTTTAGATTTATTGATTTTTATTGGACATTGAAGAGCTTGGGGAAGAATGATCAACGAAAATCTTACCTGTATTTAAACTTGTCGACAGCCACGGACATGTGTCTCGGCTGTTCGGGACAGGTATATAAATTTCTGTCGTCCTCGGGCAGTAGGTCAACGTCGTGAAAGATAAAACAGTCGAACGTACGTTCCTTAAGGGCCTCGACGTATCCGACGTTCATCAGCATCGCTCGATTGAATTGCCCGGTGCCTAAGGACAGAAAAAACAAATTTCTCATTCAAGTTTAATTCCTCCATCCATGAGAAATCAATGGTCAAGGGATATATTGCCAATTTCTCGAAGATCCATTGCCAATATTCAAAATATAATTGAATATCTATATTTCATGCACGTTATATTTTTTTTACAAATATTTAAAATATAAAAATAATACATGCGAACAATATATAATTTTTGTTAGTTAATAAAAAATGTTTAAAAAGAATCGAGTGTTACAGCTCGTTAAGGAGGCTCGACGAACCTTGAAAAAAAATGAGACAGTCTGTGAATTTTTAATTTCCACTATTTTTGGAATTTAATTCCAAGGTTTTTTATTTCATGAGGAAATATTTATCGGTTCTACGTCATAATCGAATAGATATCTCATCTCGATTTTTGCATAGAATTTTAGGAAAGACATGGAATCAATTTACCGACGTCGCATAGATTTAGTTTGAATGAACTAAATTTTTATGCTCGTGCTGTGAACTCTGTCACGTGATGGAAATAAAGTGGGTCAACCGTGCAAAATCTCTGCCAAGAAGTTCTTTATGCACGCTCACGTTTCGGGATTCTTTCTGTATGCCGAGCTTTGCTCAATCTCGACGGTTCTTATTCCCAACATGTGTGTGTGTGTGTGTGTGTGTGTGTGTGTGTGTGTGTGTGTGTGTGTGTTCCTGAATGTGTGTACATATGAAGGATTCCCGGTAAAATGGTCAATTTTCAACCCCGATCCTCCCTAAAGAGCTTGTTTTATTATTACCTTTTGATCATTTATTTTTATTTTATTTTATCATATTTATTTATTTATTTTTTTTTTTTTATTTTTTGCGAGCAAATGTCAATGCAAATTATGCAAAAAAATATCGCAAACATAAATTGTGATATATATAAAATTGAAAAAAAAATTGTATCTTATTTTTAAAACAACCACAGAGATTTTGTTGTCCAGTACAGTTTTCTAGATTTTTTTCTCCAATTTATTAATCAGAACAGAATGTTTAACCCTACAACGGTAACCTTATTTTTGTTTTACCCAGTAAGGTAACCTGGGGTGATAAACAACCCCAATTTTGAAAAATTCATATTTCCGGTAAAATTTCATGAAAAAGGTTCAACTTTGGCTCATTCTTTTCGTTTTTTAATGCAGAATCACGTAGGCCTACGGCGATTGCGCTTGAAGTAGAAAAAGTTAGTCAAAAATGAGGTAAAAGGGTGAAAAACTTGAAAAAAAGCGTAGAAACGACTTTTTAAAAAATTGAAATTGCAATATCTCCGTTGATTTTTAACGAAATTGAACCAATCCAACGGCATTATAAAGTGAAAATATACAGTTTTGAGACAGGATGGTTAGTTTTACTCGATTTTCGAAAAAGTCTATTTATTCCGGAAATCGAAATCTGGGAATTTAAAAGAAGTCGACATATTGATTTTTCGCACCAGAATTGGTGTAATAACGCCAAATTATGTGAAAACTGAATGAAATAAACATCATTTTTAAGAGGCAAGGTAATTCTGGAAGATGCGTATTTTTTTTCAATACATTTATTTTGCTGTATGCAAATGAAAGATCGTTTACATAGCCATTATACGTTTCGTTGTACACAAATTTCACACATGGGTGTCAACAACATACAGGCACGTTCGGTCAAGATACCAAAAAATTGGTATCTCGACGAAAATGTAACGCGAATGGTAACCTGCGGTGGAAATCGACCCCGCGCTAACTTTCAGTGCTTCCTGCTCCAAGCGACGCGAGCAATTGACGGTGTCAGCCGGCTCCGGAGACTCTGCGAGCATGAAATTGAATTATGGTTGGAGTCACGAGTCGTAATCGTGAGGTAGGGAGAAAGGGCGCGAGATTCGAACTCGCCTGGGGTGGTTTTTCACCCCGGGTTATCGTTCTAGGGTTAATTCAAGAACAAGTTTTGAGTCATGAAAAAATTCTTACAAAAAATGTGTACTGCTTTTGACAAAAAGAGAAATGTATAGAAAATCAGCAATAAAATTGAAGAGGATCGGGATTGAACGTCGAGGCGTTTGGACAGAAATGTCTTGTGTAAAATGAGCTTCTTTATCAACCCCAGAGGACAAAAGCTGGGGCTGCGGAAAAGTCTCGAGCGAGGGCTCATCGACGAGAGTCGACTGTACAAAATATAACGAATCTGGGTCTTCCGTGAAACCACTCGATCGATATTTTTTGCCTATATTTTGCAATTATTTTTTTCTGCAATAATAGAGAATTCATGATTTTTTTTTTCATTTTCAGCCAAAAATCTTGACACATGACAATAAAATAAATAGAAAAATTCATTTTCACGATACTTGCGATATTTTTGAAATAAATTAATCGCCAACCGAATATATTTAGATGTAAATTAATATTAATATTTAAAATATAATAAATATATTTAAGATATATTTTCCATGTACTTTTTTTCGTCACCAGTATAGTTTTAAAAAAAATCCTCTGCAACTTTCTGCGTGTAACTTCAGAAGGATTTTACAAAAAGAAAGCACATTGTTTTTTTTTTTCAATTTTTTTTAAAATGATTTCACGATAGCGTTTCACACAAAAATTCGCAGGATCCTAGCGTGACACGTTACATTCCGCAAAACACGATCGAGGGTAGAATCAATGAGCCAGATAACGCATTAGCCGGTTCGGTTATATTTTTCGTCGGCCTGATAGATAAATTCCCAATGGAAAGCTACGATATTCTTGTGACACTGACAAGGTGAGTCGCGTTTAATGAAAGAGATAAAAGAAAAATATGATCTAATGGAAATTTTTTTTTCTTTGTAAGAAACAAGATACGTTTGATGGATTACTTGAAAATTTTTCACGAAATTATTTGGCAGATTACCGTTGGGAAAACCTTCGGCGCCTGGAGAAACTATTGGTAAGTTTTTCAAACGATTTTTGTGATTACCGATAAAACATTGCCGATTAAAAATATTGAAATATTGGAATATTAAAAATATTGAAAATAATAAAAATAATAAAAATACTACAAATATGGAAAATATTTAGAATATCTAGAGATTTAAGGATATTTTCAAACAGGTATCGCAGGTATATCTCGGCACAGGCGTGTGTGCAGTGAAAATGGAACAATGACAGCGACTACTTTGGTACAGGACGACGGTGCTTTTGGGGGTGCACCCATTGTAGCTCATGAAATCGCTCAAATGTGAGAATCAAATAAATTTAAAAAAAAAAACAACTCGGAAAAACTCTTCTTCCATGATTATAATTTTTGTTTGCTTTGTTTCCGATAACAAAAATTGTTTCTATTTATTTAAACGGGGCCATTTAATTTTGCACATCGTTTGATTATTTACCGTCATTTTGCGCAATTTTAGATTGGGCCTGGCGGATGACAACAAGTCTACCTACGAGTGCTATTCGCGGGCTCGTTTTATCATGACAGCGACGATCAAGTCCATGACGAATTCGTCGATCTACTCGAATTGCTCGATCGCCACGATCGACGAAATAATCAAGTACATAAAAATGATGAGAGAAATATTTTAGAAAAAATTTTCACTCGTACGTTTGTTTTATTTTTATTCTTTATTTTTAATGAATAATTTTTCCGATCGATCGAAAGATTGACGGAAAAAGTTTCGAATCAATTACGAAATCATTTGAATTGAATGAAATATCTATTTTGCAGAGGCCACGACCGGACATGTTTGTACAATCGACCGAGAATCACAGGACAACGTTTGACGAAGGGCAAAGGGAGAGATTCGTCGATCTCAATTTAATTATTTGACAATTGAATTTACAAAGTGAAGCTTGCGGCTGCAACTATTCGTTATAAACATATCAAGATGTGTACATTTTTTGTGAAATAGAAATGAAAATAAAAGTTATAATGCCGAGAGAAGAAAATGTAAAAAAAAATCAGCGATAAAATGAGCGAGGTTCGATTAATTGATATTTGAAAAAGATACAGGGGAACATAGGGCAAAACGGGCACTCGGGGCAAAACGGGTACGCAAAAAATTTCGAATTCCGGGGCAAAACGAGCACGTTCCGAAACTAAAAAATTATAAAAATCAAACAATTTCTTATTTTTGAAAAAACTTGTAGTTTCGAAGACTGAAAGTAAAAATCAATGTACAAATTGTAATTAATGATTATTTGCTTTATATTTTACAAAAATCGCATCGGTAACTTATTCGATCGTCGCCGACGCCAGCACACAAGGTGTGAGCCCACTTCTGGCAGGTTGTGCAACAAATCCAGTGTCTTCGGAGGATATTGAATACGGTTGTTCACAAAAAGTGCAAGAAACATCCTCCGAAGACGAGGTATTGGCTTTTTTTTTATTTTGTTTTTTTTATTCGCTAAACTGGTGCGCGATACGATGGGCTGGTAATCATAGCAGTTTTCCCACGACTCGCTCCAGGGCCCGGTGTTAACATTTTATTTGAGGACAGAAAAATTACGGTGTACGTATCTTTGGTAAGTCAGAATCATTGATTACAGATTTTTACCGCCTCTGGAGAGGGCGTGCCCGTTTTGCCCCGAAATTTTTTTTTTTACAAAATTTAAAAAAAAAGGATGAAAAATGAATGTTATGATTCATAAGCAGACGAATATGTAAAAATAAGCTGATTCGTTCACCAACAAAGTGACATCGTAGTCTATTTTTCACATGGAAAAAAATTGTAGCAAAGGGGATCTGAAGATTTGCCTTGGTTTATTATTGTTTATTGCCTTGGTTTATTATTGTTTATTGTCTTATTCCATTCGAGGGACGATTTTTTGGCTTAATTTTTTTCCTTTATCTTGTCGAGTTGATACATCATTCGGGCACGGTGGATCAGAACGCCTGTATTATCGAGAATCGTCGAGTATCGATTTTTCTGCATCCGAGATGGCGTGCAAGTTTTGCCACGGGTTTTTTTTTTTTTTTCAAATTCGTAAAACTATGATCGGGTATCAGTTTTGGGACTTGAAAATAGTCGAAAGACCATGCGCTTACCGATGAAAACCGCTTAATTTCTCAAGTGCCCGTTTTGCCCCATGTTCCCCTATTGACATTAAAAAACGGTGGTATACAATTAGGAGAAAGTAAAATGCGTTATCTTGATTGAACACTTGCGTCGAGTGTTATCTTTTATTTAATCGGTGCTATTATCTATCGAGCGCGCAGTTTCGTTCATTTTTTTATTCCATTCACTGTCTGGTCGGCACGAATTTCGCGAAAATTTTATCATAGGATCTACGAAGGAACATTTTTTTGAATTTCGTCAAAATTATAAAGAGAAGAGAAAGAAAACGCTCTGTCGTGATCATGTATCCGCGGGACGTGGCAATTTTTCTTTTGGCCATTGTTCGTTGGAGTGTCTGCCATAATGACCACGTGAGAGATTTGTTATTTTTGAACATTTTCGCAAACGCCATGAATCGCAATTTACGGATGAAAAATTAAATTATTTTTTTTTTCGATAGATCCACAAATTCATGACCAACGAGGAGATTGAGCGAATTTTTCAGACAAACCCTGATTCTGGTGAATATCAATTGGATCAATAGTTGAGAAACCTTTGATCATGGATGAGTAATGTGGTCACGGTTAAATTTACGACTGCAATCATGAACATTAAAATTCCAGAGATATTGAATATTAAAATTCCGTTGTTCCAGAGATTTATATTCCTGATTTCTGGAGGAAATCGCGATCGCTACGACCAACGAAAAATGCAACTCTCAACTTGATTGAAAAAAAAATTTTTTGTCCCCCGCAGTGCCACAACATTGGATAGCTGAAATTGAGATCTCAACGAACGAAAAACGTCATGGAGGTTCTCAGCGTTCCCATTCCACAGTTGAAGAAATCGTCGATCTTCGAACACACATGACGATACGAAAATTAATAGGCGGCATTGATCTTTGGCTCTGTCCGACCGAATCGCACTTGATCGATCGAAATACCCCCGTGTACTTTGCCGAATACGCGCCACAGAACTATTGGAGCATCAAATTGAATCCGATGTCAAACGTGAGTTTATGTTTTTGAAAAATCGATAGCCAGATCGAAACAAGATTTTTAAAAAACCATGGTTTTCGCGATATCATCGAATCCGGTATTATCGTTGAAGAAAAAAAATTGCTAATTTCTTTCAACGATAACTAAATATATAAATCGCTCCGATCCAGTTGACGAGTAAACTCGGAAAACTTTACGATAATTTCGAGCTCGGAGCTTCTTTGGTGATCGGAACTGAGGATGCTGGATCACTTCGAGTCGTACGTTACTTTTGTACTAATTTTACGACATCAATTTTTTTATAATCAAATATTTCTCTGCAATCGTAAGTTTCGTTATTTTCCATTTAGAATGGTCACATCGAATCAATGAGATTGGTCGTAAGATCTTTGCCGGAAAAAATTGCGAAACGTTACTTGACAAATCGAACGGCGGATTTTGAAAATAGATTCTCGAAGACGGGATCGTATCACGTTATCTTCGAGTATGACGCAAATTCGAAAGTACATTCGCGCTATCGAGGTAATTTTCCTATTTTATATTTCCCGAACAAAGTGGAGAGAAAAAATTCAAATACACGAATGTTTTGAGCGGGGAGTTTTTCGATTCGAAAAATAATTTCCAACGTTGTTTTTTTTCAATACAGCTGATCGATCGATTGCTCGTCCTGGCAATTTTTACCCGGAAATTCTTCTAATAATAGATTACAGTACTTTCAGGCAAGTCTAAATGAGGATGGAAAGAAAACAAAAAAATCGTTGAATGAAAATTGAATAGAATTCTTTTGTACTTTCGGCAGGACATACGGAAAATCTTACGGTGTTCATTTGCTGGAATATCAAATGGCTTTCTGGAATGGGATTGATCTCGAGTATCGCAATTTAAAAAATCCGCGAGTGAGAATAGGAATAGCGGGAATAATCGTCAACTTGGTAAGTTTTTCGAAATAATTAGCCCAAAGTCTAAAATTTGGGGATGAATTTTGTAAATTTCCAATTGGGAGACAAAGTGCGTGACATGTATCCACATCAAAAGTAATCGAAAGGTTTGCGCGAATGATTTTGACGAGATTCGAAATTATGAAAAATCAGCATTGTTATATAGTTTTGAAAAAAAAAATGCTCCGCAACTTTTTCATCGACCAATGGGTAACGTTGAGGATGACGGTTGTTTTGTGACATTGATATTATCATAAATAACGTGTAACCTATCTTCAAAAGGATTGGACAAAAGAGAGTTCGTTGGTTTTTTTTGTTGTTGTTGTTGTTTTTTTTTTTTTTTTTTTTTTTTGTCTTTTCCAACGACTTCACGATAGTGTTTCACGCAAAAATTCGCAGGATCCTACCGTGACACGTTACATCCCGCGATTCACGATCAACGGTAGAATTTGCGAGCCGAATAAGGCATTGGATGCTTCGATTATTTTTCTCGTAGGTATGATGGATAAGTTCCCAATGGAAAGCTACGATATTCTCGTGACACTGACGAGGTGAGTTGCGTGTGATGAAAGAGATTTAAAAAAAACACATGATCTTGTGGGAATTTTTTTCGTTTGTCAGAAATAAGATATTTCCGACCGATTAACTAATAATTTTGAATGAATTTGGCAGACTACCGTTGGGAAAACCTTCGACGCTTCGAGAAACTGTTGGTAAGTTTTTCAAACAGTTTTCGTAATTATCAATATAAAATATTGAAAACATTGATAATTATTAAAAAAAATCAATCATCACATCGTTTTGGAGGTATCATTTGAAAGAGGATACTAAAAATATTTTTTCACTATTTTTTCAACCGGTGGTCCTCGTGATATCGTTGAAAATTTGCTAGAAATCAACGTCCACATCTCGACCTAACTTTCTAAAGCTGAAATTTCGACTTCAATAGGATTGGCAAATATTGGGTCACGAATCACCGGAAAACCGTTGATTTTTTCGAAATTGTAATCGTCGTCGAAAAGAAAAAAAAACATTTCAAATAAAAATGGGTGTTTTGTAGTATTTTTAGTATCGGGTTTCTACTCGTGCGATACCGACTGACTCGTAACCGCGGTTTTTTTTAAATAGATATCGCTGGTTTGTCTCGGCACAACCGTGTGTGCGGTAAAAATGGCACAATGACAGCGACTACTTTGGTAAAGGACGACGGTGCTTTTGCGGGTGCACCTATTCTCGCCAACGAAATTGGTCAAATGTGAGAATCAGATACATGTGAAAAAAATACTTGGAAATAAACTTTTTTTTTCACCCATGCAAGATTTTCGTGCTTTTCACCATATGCGTAGACAGCCGAAAAGTGACTCTTTTTGGCTATCCACGCCTATAGTGAAAAGACACTCGAATCTCCCATGGGGGAAAAAAAAGATCGTGTGCAACGCGGGCCGGAGATTCGTCTTTTGTCTCGCGTGGTTGCGGCCCTCGCTTCGCTCGTTGCGGCAAACTTCACGCTCGACAAAAAGACTTATTTATCTCCGGCCCTGGAAGCACAAAATACTATTTTGTTTTCGCTCAAAGAAATTTGTGGCAAATTATTTTGAAATATGGAAAATTTGAATTTGCAAATTGATCGATCGTTCATTTTTATATCGGAAATTTCAGATTGGGGTTGGAAGATGACAACGAGTCCGCTACCGAGTGCTATTGGCGCGGTCTTTCTATCCTGACGGCAACGATGAAATTCACGACGAATTCGTCCATCTACGCAAATTGCTCGATCGCGACCATCGACGAAAGTATCAAGTATGTGAAATTGATGGCAGATTTACAGCTCTAGAATTTTTTACAAATCTATACCGTTTTACCAAGTCCCCGGATCTTTTTTCCCGCGATCCCTTACTTACCGGCCGAATTCAAAAGCCGGAATCTTGTAATCTGCAACTGGCGAAAGGTTTTTGTCGTCGAGATTTTTTTCTGTTATTTTATAAATATATTACATTTATTTATTCAATCGATGATTTGTTTCCAATGAATGTTCGTAATCGATCGAAAGATTGGCCCAAAATATTGGAATTAATATCGAATTATTAATTCGAAATCATTAGAATTGAGAGGAGATTTTTTATTGCAGAAACCACGATCCCAGATGTTTGTACAATCGACCGAGATTCATGGAACAACGTTTGTCGGAGGGCAAAGAGAGAGAAATTCGTCGATGTCAGTTTAATTATTCGACAATTGAGATCACAGAGTGAAGCTTGCAGCTGCAATTATTCGTTATAAAAATTATAGCGCTCGCGGAGAGAAGGAAATGTAAAGAAAATGAGCGATAAAATTGGCGAGGATCGATAAATTGATATTCAAAAAATAAATTTGTAATGGAAAATGTTTAAAAAAATTTATCCATTTAAATGTGAATGTATCCCGCAAAAATGGAATCAATATATCGACGTTAAAAAAAAGGTGGTACGTACAATTGGAAAAAAGTAAATTGCGTTATCTTGATTCAACGCTAATTTGCATTTATTGCGATTGTTTGTTTTTAACGAATGTTCGTGATCGATTGAAAGATTGGCACAAAATATTCGAATTAATAACGAATTCATTCGAAATCATTGGAATTGAGAGATTTTCTTATTGCAGAAGCCACGATCCCACATGTTTGTGCGATCGACCGAAATTCATGGGACAGCGTTTGTCGAAAGACAAAGAAAAAATTTCCATTTTAAAGTTGTTGCAAATCTAAATATTCGACGATTAAATTTGCAAGGTGACTTTTGCAACTGCAAACAACTCATTATGAAAATATCAAGTTCTCGGTATAGAATGAATTTTTAGTGCAAAGGGTAAAATCGATGAACGCGTGAAAAAAAAAATCTTCAACGCTATTTCGCATCGTCCCACGAACAAAGAATAACTGCTCGTAAATCAGTGAATTATCGGACGCCACGACCCCGATGATCTTGGCGTGACTTTAATGAATTTGCCACATTGATAAGGACGAGTATTTTGTCGGATCAACGAACACAGAAATATTTTTTCGTGTACAAATTTACACGCATATACGGGTCATTCAAACTAAACCCAATCAGTATCAGTACCCTCTTCCCCCCAATTGATGATTTTTTTAAATATTCAAGAAATTCTTCATTCGGTATAACAATTTTTTCGATCCCCCGGGCTTTGAAGGATTTAAAGAAATTATAAAATTCTCAAAATTTTATGGTAAAATTGAAGCCATGCACCAAAATAGAAAAATTCTATTTTCTCTATAGAATCACGTGAAAAATGTCTAAAATTATTCACGACTCCTTCATGACTCACTTCCTCGGCAAATTTTTAGAATTTTTTTCCGATTATTATTAGTAAATATCTTGATTTTCTTAGTTTGGAAAATAAAATTGTTCGAAAATAAAAGCTGATGTGTGAGAAAGGGGGACAAAATTTCGAGTTCTTCTCAGCGTCAGTGAAATTGTGGAAAAAAATCATGAACCAAATCCGAAAGGGTGTGTTGGGTCGACTCAAAATACCCCATATGTACGTGTGATGTACATATGTGATGGATATAACGAGGGAAAGAAAGAGCAGTCACGACGAGCTTGATCTATATACCCATAAATAATTCAAAGATCACCGGGCTCAGGCTTCCTCAGGATGGATATTGTATTGGCGTTTGTCGCACGTTCCAGCACGTGGCATTAATAATAATGATGAATTACGCACGCGGATATTTTTATCATTTTTGGAATAGACTTTTTTTTCTAATATTCTCATGGCTCTAGCTTTTTGGTTAATTTTCATTTCTTTTTATCATAAACTTCCAAAACACGAACTCGTTTTTTTTTAAATTGAATATTTATAATGAAGGGAAATTTTAAATTACGACGTGAAAGTCAAAAATCCGCAAATTTTTCGTTGGACGTTGTAGGTGGTTTTTAATCAATCAAATATTTGGAATATAAATTCAACTGAAGCACGAGAGATTTAATTTGCAGTATTTTCAAGTTTTCCCTCGCATTTCGTTTGTCTATATATATATATATATATATATATATATATTTTTTTTTAACAAACGCATCAGAGAAGAACGCGTCACGAAAGTAGCAAATGTCAGGGAAAAACGTGAGAGTTTGTGCCGATAGCGAGAAGGCGACGAGACACAGGAGTGAAGGTAGGTACGAGGCTCTAATTGCGCGTCGAGATTATCGTTTATCAGTCTCAATGTACACTTATACATATAAATATGTATAGGCTATTTCATGTTAAACGAACCAACCGTCCGTAGTCTCTGGCATTTCCAATTTTTCAAAAGACACTCTTTCAAAGAAAATATTCAGCCAGCAAAAACTTGCAAATTGAAAAATCACTCTGATATGTCATTTTTTTTATCAATGATTATTAAAAATACGATCCCATCAGCAACAATCTTCAAGTTTAGAAATCCAAAACATTTTTCAGCTGAATATCGAATTTAAATTATCATTTTCCAAAATTCTTTGCAAATTTACAAATTCTTTAAATTGCATTATAAAGATGTATTTTTAAGAATTTTCAATTTTGGTGTTCTCGCACATTTATTATTATTATTGTTGTTGTTGTTGTTGTTGTTGTTGTTGTTGTTGTTGTTGTTGTTAAGCTCATTGAGCGTAACTCGCGAAGTGACCCAGGTAAATATAAAAAAGCTCGTTTATCGTCGTGCTCGTGCAAGAACTTTAACCTCTCTCATTTTTATCTTCAAAATTTGCAGCTTTTTGTCACGACTGCCGATGGCTGTGAAGGGAGTTGCTCTAAAAAATATTTGAAAAAAAAAGACTCGCGTCTCATTCGGGTTGGACGAAGGAATTGAGATTCCCCTCAAAGAAAACTTTGAGAATGCGATACGAATGAGCTTTTTTCATTGGCATTTCGGAGATGGGAATTTCCTTCTCGTTGCAGCGCCAAAGAAGAAATCCCGGAGATAATTATTTGCGTCACGGCGATAAGACGGTCAATTGCGTCGCTAGTTCGCGGCGATTGTGATTTTCTATCCAGAACGAGTGAGATCAATGAGCGTGATAAGACGCCAGAGGCTATTTATCTCTCCATCTCCGTTGCATCATTCGTACGACGATTGTACGATGTCTGGGGGATTTCGCTGTGTCTCGGTACTTTGTCTTTTTTTTTTGCACAAATTATAACGAGAGTGATCGCGGGACACAGGAATGTCAGGCATATCCGTTTCACGCATCGCGCGGCCGAGACGGACGTTGATCCTCCGGCTCGTAGAAGGCAATATTTTTACGAGTCACGCAAACGGATGAGTCACAGAGCCCTCGTGGAACAATCCGTGAGGAAGAAGAGCGAATGAAAAATATGCTGATTCGCTGATTTTTATCGTCTCAAAGAAAGGAGTCTCGTCAGGGGGAAAAGAGATTGCAAAAAATGAAGCTTAATTTTTGTTCTGCTCGAAAAAACAATCGTGAGGAAAAATTCCGGAAAAAATATTGTTAAAAATGGTCGTGAGAGTCTGTAGGAAAATATTCGGACCGAAATATTAAAAATTGTGGATGCGGAGGAAAGACGATGAAAATGATCTCTCGAGGATCATTTTACCACATGGGGGATCATTTTACCTCATGGGGGATCATTTGATATCACGGGGGATCATTTTACCTCATAAGGGATAATTTTGTCTCACGAGAGAATCATTTTCAACACCTTTTCGCTATTGGGCTGATTTTTTTCAAATCCCATCGGTATGCTTTTCCACGTTTAATCGTCGAATAATATCGTAGACGCGCGGATCTGTAATTTCGTTCCCAATCGTCGTGAGATTTTCAAATAACATTCATCGCGTGATGCGTACTGCAAAAAAAATACAATGCTGAGAGAGAAAGAGTTATCGCTGACTGCGTACAATTTTCAATGTCACTCACCCTCTTGCTCGACGACGAATATCTGATAATCGATTTGCTGTCTCAGCAGTATCGGATGAAGATTGTAAAGTAGAATCTGAAGATGCTGTGGACGATTGCGAAATGGTATTACAATGGCGACCCGATGACGAGATACGCAATCTCTCGGGTAACCTCTACCGCCGGCTTTCACGTCGACGAAAGTCGTCGACTCGATCATCGATGTTTCCGGTAGATTTTTAATAACGGGTACCGGACCGACTGTGATGTTCGAAACCGAGAAAAAGAAGAGAGAAAAGAATTACGATTCGACCGAACTATCGATTTCGCGAATTACCACAGACTCGCTGTGACCATTTATTACGTAATGTAAATAATATACAAAAGGAAACCAAAGTCTCGAGGCTCACGGTCCAGTCCAAACTTTTGGCGGTGCGGAGAAATTTTCGTGCGGGAGGGAAGCAAACGATCGTAGCGTAAACATCGAGAAAGAGGGACGAATTTATTTCCTCGCTTGTTTACCGTTACGAAAGAATATTTGTCTTTCACGAGTGAATAATGGTATACCGTTGTTATTAAAATGCACGCCACCTTAATTTTTTTTTCTATGTTGCATTGTAACTATTGTAACAATTATTCCCTTATTTTCCAAGTTTTTCAAGTTTTTTTTTTCAATCATTTTTTATGATGTACATTTCCAACTATAATAATAATAATAATAATAATAATAATAATAATAATAATAATTCCTTCATTTTCCACATTTTCCAAGATTGGTTTTGTTCAATATTTTTTAATGGTGTCCATTATCAACGATTGTAATGATAATTCCCTCGATTTCTAAATTTTTTAATTTCTATTTTTTTCAATTGTTTCTCCATGGTGTCCAATTGACGACGGTACCCACCCTTCCCCGTATAATATAGATATAAATATACGCGAGACTTACCGAGATTCGGAGGAATGAGGGGACATTGCTGAGGGATGGGAAGCTCGGTGACGTTTGTCCTGGTATCACCACTGGGACGTCCGGAAATTTTCAACGGCGACCGAGTCTCGTGGGAATTGCCAGTGACGTTGTCGATACTCGAGACTCTCATCGACGGGACGATCGACGACGATATCGTCGACGTTGATGACGAGACGTTCGAGACCGTGGGATAACTCGTTGCGGGACCGAAAATCGTCAGACCCGGGGGATGATTTTTATAGGTATGCTCGGCGTATCTGAAACACGAATACACGCCGCCCCAACGCGCGTCATGAGCATTCAAAGAGGTTTGTTATGCACGAAAAAAGAATCCATAGGGTGTCCCGTTTGAGTCGAGACACCAAAACGGAGAACTCGATAGCTACGGGGGGTGAATGGAAAAACGCCGAGAACGGAAAACGTCTCGAGTCAATTTGAATGAAGAATCTAGTGGCTATCGTGCCTACTTTTTTATCGAATGAACCTTTTCAAGGTGATATCAAGATCAAATTTATTTTTTAAGAAAATTTATATTTTTGCAGCAGCAGCACCGTTTTATACGTGATGAAATGAGCGACTTTTGTCCAAAGTGTTTTTTCATTGGGCAAATATGATTTTTCATTGCAGGAAGTTGACCTCTGTATCACCTTGAAAACGTAAACTCAATAAAGAAAAAAAAGTGAGATCGACGTTTGACGCTTCGTTTAAATTGACTCGATGCGTGTCTCGGGGTTTTTCGATTTACCGCGCAAATATCGTGATCGCGAGTTCAGAGTCTCGAATCAAATGAGACACCCGGTATGTAAAAGACAGGAGTTACGTACGTTCGAATTTGTATTGGCGAAAGTTATTTGTATTATGCCACCGAAATTTTTTTAATGCATTTTTTGTACAATTTAATTGCTCCCTCCTTGCACATTAGGCGTTTCAAGTCCTTGATAAAGACCTCGAATTTAAACCATTTTTAATTTGGAAAAATTTCTACGAAGTGTGAATTTCGTTGGAGAATAAATGAATTTCGTTGCGATTGAAGGATGCGAAAATAAGCATCATAGAGACAGAGAGGGACGAAGCATCGTACAGGGAAGTTTTGGTTGACCACAGTCGGGCACTGGTTAATCGCATCAGGAACGGATGGTTCACCCACCAATTTGCGTCTACCTCGGAGGCATTCTCTGGCATATGCATTGATGCATCTAGCACCGACACACGCATACATCTATATCGACCCTCGCTCTCGGTATAATTAACGGGGATCGCGGATCTGAGCTCTCATAGTTTGATGCTGCATTCCGCTACTGAATTTGCCTGTTACGTTGTACATGTTTACTGCCAATGAGACAGAAACTAGTCACCGCATTATCGGCTTATGGGCGAGCACTTTTACATCTCTACCGATAAAAACTTGACACTGTGTAAAAACGTAGCGTAATAATTTACCAGTCGACGGAGATGTTGACAAAAGTATAGTTTTCAAAAAATGCAAATTTAATGAATTTTCCACTGCCTAATTGCTCGAATAATATTGTCAAAAAATGTCAATAAAGTTCGAAATTTTTGGCAATTCGAAGCCTCAGAGACGTTTTCTACTAAATTCAAAAGTATTCTTCTATAATTGTCTTGGAAATTTTTTTAGAACGTGGCCGAAGTTATTCAAGGACAGAGTTTTCACCCGTAGAGGTGTAACTCGTGCCGCTTATCGCCGTGAGAAGCGGAACAAGGTCTTGGCGAATACGACGAGGCTCGATAAGATTCATAAAAATTCAACGAGCGCTTTCCCCATCGCGGTTTATTTTTCAAACGATAATCCTGGCAACACTGCAAGTTCCCTGTAAGTTTTACAAGAAAAAAAACCGCACTTTAGGTTCATGTATGACATAAATATATATGGTAAGATTTATAGAGTCCGTATTAGCGAGGAGTCTCGGGTGTCTCTGAGGTGACTATCGGGATACTTGAGCTCGGAGCGAGGGCCTCCAACGCCGGGAGAAGAAAAGTTATTGTGAGAAAACGATGAGAATGTCGGAACTGAAAGAGTTCCCTCGGGGAAAGACGGGAACCACCGTAAATATAAACGCGATAAGGAAGCTGTAAGCTTTCGAAACACGTCGAGTAACTACCAAACTCTTGGCGCATACCTGAGAGAGACGTCACGTCGTTGTCACTGATCCTCATTTTTTACATACAAGTAAGGTAAACGTCCCAATTATTGAACACTATCTTGTATTTTTATTATTTCTCATTCACCTGCATGCATTTACTTATTTATAAAAATTTCATTACATATATGGAACTTTTAGCTATCGAAATGTTACTTTACTTGTGCAGAAAAAAGCTTTAATTAATAGAGAAAAAAATTATTTAATCAGCAACGGTGACGTCTCGTGGTAACTGCTTATGGTTTTTGCTAAGACGCGCCGCTTCACGCGTAAGGGCATAAAAAATTCAAAAACGGTCGCATCTCAAAAAGTAAAGGCGTTTTAGGTTCCTTGGAAAATTTCTTACGAATAACGATCTTTGAAAAAAAAATTTAATTAATTATTTGTTAAAAAATATGGTGTTCGATCAATGGGACATGGAAAATGCAGTGAGTCCCAATTATTGAACACTCGAATTCTCCAAGATGACGTCATCAAATCCTTGAAAACATCGAGACAGTTAACGCGTGACGGATCGTGTGAATCGGATTTATTCAAACAAAAACTGTAAGTTCCTGAATAAACTTACCTCTATTCTTTTAATAATAACTCTAAGATCGTCGAATATATTTTTTATTTGTATTTTCGTGCAATAAACATAAAAAGAAAAGTAAAAAGAAAATATAACCTAGATGTAACCCAAAAATACGAATGTAATGTTCAATTTTTTTTTTTTTTTTTTTTTTTTCTAATTTATGTTTCTTTAACGTCGCTTCAACTGCTGGGGTTATTAGCGACGGGACCAACGGTTTTTCCTTTAGTGCTTTTCCGAAACACTTTGGGGGTAACTCAGTGAGATTACTTTGTTATCTGTTTGTCGGTGTTGTAAACAGTCGGTCTTCTAGGTTCCTATCCCGATTCCGGAGCTACGTCGTGTCAGTCGCTGACTAATCAACATTGGACGTCTACGGACTATACACTGTTGTGTACAATGTATTATATGTCCGGAGCTACGTCGCGTCACAATATTTCTCGCCAGCGAGACGACGGAACCGGGATTCGAACCCGAGACCTCCCGATGCTTTGCTTTAGAGGCAAGCACGTTAGCCACTGGACCAAAGTCATCGGTTTTCAATATTTTTTGCTCTCCGATATTTCAATCGAAAAACGAGAAAACTGCGACAAAATCAAACAAAAACGGAACATTGAAACGAGGAAACTGAAAATAAAAATAAAATAAAGTTCGAGTTGAAAAGCAAAAATAAACCAAATGCGAATGAACCAAAAACCTCTCAAAAGAGACTAAATATATATTTTTGTATTTTTACTTGATTAATTAAAGATTATTCAAGTGTTAGATTTTGCTTTTATTTCTTAATATATTGTACCCAAAATAATATTTTCAGAACGGAAAAAGAATCCTCGAGAGTGTTTGATAACTGGGACATGCCTGTCAAATATTAGGGACACAGGCACTTCCGGTGTTCAATAATTGGGACATTCGCATGTTTCAAATTGTTATTCTTTTTTTCATTTGAAATCATTTAAAAATAATTTAAAGGGTGATTTTTCGAAAGTAAAAATATCAAAGTATCATTTGAACATGAAAGCGATGGTTTTTTTCTTGATTTCATATATATTTTTTTCACCGAATTCAATCCCCAGATCCTTAGCTGTTCAATAATTGGGACGTTTACCTTATACAGGGAATCGGGGGACAAAATAGACACAGCACTAAAATGCTTTTTTCAAAAATTCAAGTAAACGAGTTAAAACGTTGAAAAAACGATTTTCCTCGTTTCTCACATCACCTTGGTATCCAATGGATACTTGAACTTTTGCAATTACATTTTTGGCAAAGTTCAATTCAAATCGTTGTTGCATTATCAAATATTATTTTTCTATGATCACGGAGGTGGGTCATTTTGCCCCCGTAACTTCATTTGGCTCCGTCCCTCGGATTATCCAAGTATTTCAATGGATTGCCATAATACCGGTAGAGTATGTTGGGGTATTTTTTTTTTCAATTCAATTGGAATGACAATTTTTTTAAAAATCCTCTCAACTCTTTATGGGAAATAATTTGCATGAAAATATCGAATCTAGATCCGCGAAAACGTGGGTGAATAAATTTAGGTATATCAACGGCGATTCCCTCATTTTCGAATCTTTAAAATTTTCAATTTTAATGGATAATTTTTAACGTTGTCGATTTTGCCTTCCACTTTCCCTACATGTAAGAATGAGAAACCCACACACGTACGAAACTCTCGATCCTTGTGAGTGAGGTGAGTCACGTCGTTGAGTTTTACGATTACGCGATATCCAAAAGACGAATTTATATGGCTTTGGTTCGTCTTCCTCGAAGTCGGAAGGATAACTTGTTCCCCGAGAAAGAAAAACATTGTTGAGACTTTGAAAAAAAAATAATTTATCGCATTTCTTCCAAGTACTCGTTTTAAAAAACGTTTGGGTAAAATTCTGAGTTAACATTGACATTGACATGGTAAAATTCTGAGTTAACAACAACAAATTGACCAAGTTTCAATCTTTGAGAATAAGAAATTGAAGGTTGCGCAACTGGAATGTAACGAGAATATATATATTTTTTCTTTTTTTTTCCATCGAGTGGATGCAAGGATACTCCAAATGGCAAATGCGCAAAAACCGCGCGTGAGCAATGTTGGAATAAATAAATAAATAAATAAATAAATGAATAAAGATGCATAACAACGACGAAACGTAGAGAATAGCCGCGACGTCTGATATCAGTCTGCCACGGATCAGCCGACGCAGCCGGTGATATCAAGAGTGCGCCTGCTGGCTTTTCAGTTTCGTGATACGCGACGTTATGTGTTCAACGCACAAACGTTCGTCCGCATGCGCTAAAACGCTCCAGCCGAAGGTTCGTACATGTGGGTGGGTTTACGCCCTCTCGTGCTGTGATATTGTCACCACACGAGTATAAACGGCACACCATGGGAACCGATAACTAATTATTCCCAACGTTGAGAGTTTATGTACGAGGCGTTCCCGACCGAGCAGACCCAAAGTGCAATCTAGGATGCGGTTACAGCTCTAAAATCTATTATTTATCAGAAAAACTAACCAGAATTTATGGATTATACAACAACCATAAAATGCCTAAAATGGTTTTTTACCGTTTAATCGTGTTCCACAAAAATCCAGGGACCAAAGACAATCTTTATCAGGCCATTTAGGACTGTTCGCAACCGGAGGCGTATAATAACTCTGTCTCCGACTATCGAAGTGAAAATTCTATTCTGACGGGATAACAAATTTTCGAGCGTCACGAAATGGTCGAGAGTGAGGGGAATAGTGAGATACGTGGTGGGGAACTGGCAATGAAGAAGAGTGCCTCGCAATCTCCCCTCCAACGATTACACTAGCGGTAAAAGGAACGTCAGCGGGTAGGAATCGGAGGGAGAGGGGGCAGAGGAATATGCGTACATGCTAGCTTTGTAATGCCAGCTGTACACACTCGCCGAGATAGCCCAAATAAAAACCAGCCGAGAGTCTCAGTGTGTGGAGCATAGACGTAAAGTATGAACAACGCAGGGAACGTCACTCGAGAGAAAATAATGGCGACTGGTGGCGGCCGAGTCGTGTCTCTTTCCAACGGTAGCTAATGAGCGAGTTAGAAAGAGATAGCCACTGGCCGCCACCTCGTTCTCTCTTTGTCCAACCTGGTGTACATTTAAGCAGTGGCTTCAAGTACGGATCGGGTAGTCCAAACTTTGTGTCTATGATTCAGAGTTTATCATGGCCGTCTCGGGTTCCGTCATAATATCGAGTAGTCGCATAGGAAATACCCTCGCACTTGAGTAACTGATTCAGAGGCCGATTCATAAAAATAAGAAATTTTGTATATCTTGTAAAATATACTTGGAAACTTTACTCAAGAATATTTTTTCCTTGTTTAAGATCATACCGGCATTTTTACTATTCTCGATAATTATCTCTTGATTGATAAAAAAAAAATGACAATAATTTATCGCTATCTGCACTTTTCTGATTTAAAAAAAAGTATTAATTTCCATTTAACCTCTGTATTCAATGGTATTGGAAAGATTTCTTTCAAATAACATACAAGTAGATATATATTTGCGTTGAGATTGGATTTTCTTCATACTTTTTTCAATCCCAGATAAAAAAGCAAGAAGTTTCACTTCTACCGAGCGTGGTCTCCACGCGCAACGATTTTTTTTCAAAGTTTTATTAACGTTGATATATGTTTTTGGAAATGATCCTCATTATTCAATGCCGACGATCCTTCTTCCACCAAACAACTCGTAATTTCTCTTTAAAAACTCGATATTTTTATCAACTTAATGGAAATAACATCTTTGAAAGTGTTTTTCATCGTTTTTCTCATGAATAAATTTTTGTTCGATAAAACCTCCGTGTGATTTGAAACCAGTGACTGATCTTGCATCGAAATATGGTTTTAGATCGTAGAAAAAAAAAGAAAAATACCGAAATTTCAAGCACCCGTAACTTTACTTAGGTTCGACCGATTCCAAAATTTATTTTTCGCACTTAAAGGCTTTCACTGAACTCGGAGAATGGCGTTTGGTTCATTCCGATGATTTATTTATTTTTAGAAATGAGAGCACTTTGAAAATCGCCTTAAAAAATTGCAAAAATCGATGGTCGAACTTGGAAAATCTGCCAAAAATCGAAAAATGATCGGCATCGTATGAACCAAGCGAGGTTTTGAAGCTCGAACGATTACGAAGAGAATGAGCTCGTTTGCGAGTCGCGATTCTATGTAGAAAATAAATTACAGCCATTTTAATGAACAGATTGAATTTTGTCAAAAATGCAAAAAAAAAACATTAAAGTTTTTATTTTTTTCGGGGCTTATATCAGTGTATTCTTTCTCCCTGAAGATGAATCTGCCAATAGTTTTTCGGAAAAATCAAAATTTTCATGAATTTTCATCAAAAAAACATTTCTGCTAAATATTGGCCCTATTTCCAAAAACCTCAAAGTAACAAAATTTCAAGCCCAACGGATATTACGAGTCTCCGGCTTTTACTGTGAATTTTATAATGTTGATAAATATTGATCGAAACGTTTGGAAACGTTCAATTAGAATTTGCATCGAACGATAATGGAACTGACGCATTTTTTACTTTCTTCTTATCTCCTTCTTTCCCAACCCTCTTCTCTCTCTCTCGCGCTTTCCATTCTCACCATCAGAGGCTTCTCTCGTTCACAGTCGAGTTTCATCCACTTTGAGAGCAACCAACGAACTCGTAATAGAATTTTACATAATTGGATCATGCAGATCGATGCTTCCGGTAAAACGAGACGACCCTTTCAACAAAGATGCATATTAGGGTGATAAAAAGAAAAAAAAATCCCTTCTTCCATTGCGTTCCTTCAAAATTATCCTTTACGATAAAAAATATATCCGAAATATAAGAACCAAAAACAGTCAATAAAAATGGTGCTCAATTTTGTAATCTCGCTTTTACAAACTCGCGGAGCTTTTCAAATTATTTTGATTAATATCTATTCATCTATTATCTTCTATTTTCGAAAAATATGGATATAAACATATTTCTTCGGCTGTCGAAACACACAGGGACGCGAAAGAGGGGTGCGACCCGAAAAAAAATGAAAACAAATTAATGAACACAGTTCGCCACCGGGGAAACCGCATGGGGTGATAAAAACCACAATATCCGCGGCAGGGGATGAGAGGAATATTCGGTTGAACGAATTTTCGTCGATAAACCGTTAGCCTGTTTTTGTTTCCTTTATCGTATCGACGTGGATTATTTTTCTGCTCTCTCTCTCTCTCTCTCTCTCTCTCTCTCTCTCTCTCTCTCTCTCTCTCTCTCTCTCTCTCTCTCTCTGTCACAGTCAGTCATTTCCACCCTTATATTGGTATTGTAATTTAAAAAAATGATAATACAACAATTCGAAGAGGTGGTGATTGAAGTGTGATGAAAGTGACAAATCAAATTTTTCCCCACTTGGGTGGAAATATTTATTTTCGTGATAATTAAATTTCTACATATAAATATATACTTGAAATATATTAAAAATATATTTAATGTATTTATTATTAAATATATTCGAAACGTTCAAATATATTTCAAATATATTTGGTCCCAAGGGGTTTGAAAAATGTTTGCTCGGAAGAAATTTTCGTTAAACAAAATTGAAGCAAATCTGGGTCTCGAATTTTCATTCTTTTGATCTTCAAAGAGCGTCTCAAGCTTCGTGACCGTATTTCTGCTAATTACATTGTAACGAGGAGACCCAGAAAGAGAAAGAGAGAGAGTAAGAGAGAGAAAGAAAGATGAGAAAGGCGCAATTACCCCTTCTCTCAATAACCAACACGAAAGCTACTCTCCGCTCACTGCCAGAAGCGCACAAACATTTAGCTCGATCGATGATAATGCTCGCGAATCTTGTAATGAGAACAAACGCGTGACACGTTTCGCGCACGAGGTTTGCCATTTTTATTTTTTACCGCCCCCTTCCCAGAATCCGAGGATCTTTTTTCTCCTCTATTTTATATTCCCCAGACGTCTGACCAATCGAGGGGTTTTAACACTGAAGGGGAGATTACAAAATCGTGAGACTCCGAGCACCAAGATTACAAGGCACATCTACAGCTGTCTACCACTTATTTCTCAACCAGAAATGTACACTCCATCGCGACAAAGCACCCTCGTAATATCACTGTCAGTTAAAAAATCTAGCAAATGACAAGCCTCCCAGATTGCAAGTTTCGGCTCGTCGACTCGGCCGGTAACTTACCGGCGTCAGAGCCCGCCCGCCCCCATGCAAAAGCACACGCACCCGGCGGTCGGTAAATAAGGAATAGCAGGAATAAAGAGCCCAAGACTTTTAATCCGCCAGCTTCAAAATGGTAGAGAGATTATGTGGTAAAAAAATAAATGGTAGAGCTGTAAATGTGCAGATTTTAATGACTCGACGATAAAAACAAAAAGTTATTCCACGTCGTGGGAAAATCATTGTATCGCGCAGGGGGATGACGATGTCCGACCAAACTTGGGTTTTACTACTCAAAAGATAAACACGCTGAAAGCTCGATCCGGATCTTTTTCGATAAAATTTATATCAAAATGACGATTGATTTCCAATCTACGCATTGTTGACCGTCTCGTTTTTCGTGCGTTTACTCGTGGAACACGAAAATACGAAATAAAATCTATACATTCATCCATGAAAAACTGCGAGGGGGTCAAAATTGTTCCCTCGTTGATTCTCCGATGACCCGTTGATTCTATCGTTTCGTTCGGTGGGCGAGAACGATTAGACGAATCATCTTCCGTGGAAACCACGAGAGAAACGCGAAACGTGAATAACGTGCGGATGGGAAATTTCATTGCCGTACAAAATGGCGGTATTCGAAGGTCCGGTAAAAACGAGGGCTCATAAATAGTTTGGCAGTCTTTCATTCCACGGATATACGGGTACGTCGAAATCCTGATATATTTACGAGCGATAACCAGAGAGCTTTTTTCGTTCATTTTCTCAACGATCCCGATTTTGCCATTGTCCCATCTCTATTCTCAATCTAGAATTTACTTTTTGTGATTTAATTCAACTGCTCTATTCGGATACTCGAAGGTTTTGAAAAATGGGGTTTTGTTATTGATAAAAAATTGTTCAAAATTTATACAAAAATTTGAATATTGAGATTATTTTATGGAATCATAAATCCTGGAACATTTACGGGCGACAATAAGGAGAACTTTTTTTAACTTTGTAATGTTGGCAGAATCGAGTCTCAAAAATGAATTTAAATTTTACCAGAATTAAAAAATTCATTTTATATTGCAATAGGAATATAAAATGTATGTCCTTAGACCGGAATACCACCTCGAAGGAGTTATATTCGTTGAGAGGTACACTGAGAGGGGTAATGAGAGTGAACGAGTGACTCACCTGGTGCCGTTAATGGCGAATATCGTCTCGATCGATCGTCGATCGAGAACACCGCTGAGCAGATACTGGAGAGCAATGAGGCCCAAGACGACGCATGCGAACGCCTTGTAGAGGTGGGCCCGGTGCCAGAGTGCCACGGCTGCGGCCACAGTCATTGCATTCAGAAGACACCATAACTTCCCCCTATCGGTGGAAGGAAAACACTTTTTCTCCTCCTCGCTTTAGCCACAAGCGTCGAGATGAATTTTCATGAATCGGATCTCGGGTCTTTGAATCTCAAGTGACGAAAAACCGCAAGAAGAAGAAGAAGAGGAAGATTCATGGATGGGAAGGAAGGGATTGGAAAGCATGTCACAGGATCATCGATGATAAATATCGCTTCTCACTTGGATTCCGGCACTTACTTGGCAATCTGAAACACAAAAGAGACGATAATTAGACTAATGGAAATGGAAACAGGGGGCTTCTTGTTCAATCAACGAAACTCGTTCTTCTTGCATCCCCACAGAAATTTAGCACCGCACTGCCGCGCAGGAAGTTAACGTCAGTCGCGCGATATTTGTTTCTTCTCCGATCAGAGCTCCCCGCATTTATTGGCGAATAATAGACGAATTGTACTATTGATCATTAACGCGACCGTGAATATATATCTCGAGGAAAGCCACCGTTGTGAGCTTCTCCATTTAGTGGGATAGTTGGTTGAGGATTTTGGCATCGGAGAAGCTCGGACTTTCCCGTGCGTTCTCTTTTCCTCAAAAACCCGAAGCTTTCGGCACGGATGCAAAGTTTTCTGGCGCCCCGAAACATCAGCGTTTTCTCGGGGAATCGAACGACCGAGCAACGCGGATTTGAGTTGCCGAATATTTGCATTAATGTACAAAGGGAGAAAGAATAAAATGCGAAAGTTGACAAGTTCAGGTCCAACTCGTAATTTCTCCAAGAGAACTTTCCGAGAGAAGAATCACCCCGCCCTCGTCATTTCTGGATTCGTTGATCGAGCTCGATGGATTTCCGGTTCATCAAAAATCCGAGCGAGAATTAATTGAATTACATCACGCTCGTTGCATGATTTACAATCTCACTCATCACGAAAGATTCGTTGGAGTGAAGCGGAAATCACTCGTCTTCTTCACGAATAATGTACCAAAATCAGAATCAACGATTCTTAACGGTGAAGAAAAACATTCCAACTGCGAAATTTGATTTAATCCGAAATAAATCCGTAATGAGGAAGGAAATACGTAAGATTGAAACAATGGTACAAGTCCAAACTACGGAAAATGAATCTTCGCAACGTCGAGGATCGTGGATTCAGTCCGACTGATTTGAAATTTGAAATTTCAAGGAAAAGTATCTGTCGGAGTACCTTATCGTGGCTTTGTATACCCTTTCCTCTGTAACAACTTATTTTCAGAGTGGGGAATTACTATCTTTGATCTCATGACGCATTCGATCATCACCTGATCCTCGAATGCAGTTGTCGATTCTTTCTATTTTTTTAATGATTCATTCGATAACCACACACAGTTTTCGAACGATCGATTTCAAGACGGACCGTCGGAGCCCTTCCGCGATCTCGAATGTTATTTCGACGTGTCAAATTAAACGTAACTTGTAAAGCTAAACGAGACATTGTTTTTCAAACGGCCCTCTTGTTACTTCTACCCTCTCTCGAGCATAGCTCGAAAAGTTGTGTGTTTTCGATCATTTTTTAATAAAATTGTTAGCTCGATAACACGATTCGATTCATTGAATTTACAGTATGAAAATAGAACGGGATTGAGGATAAAATTAGAGAAATAAAATGTAAAATTGAAAAAGAGCAAAGGGAAATTTTTCCCATCGGGCAAGGCAAAATTTAAATTTATTTTTATTAATTATAAGCAATTTCGGTCCCAGAATTCATTACATCTTATTTTCCTCCTCGCATCATGCGTGTGACCGTACTAATCATTTTCGTACGACTCGTTAAAATGATTGAAATTAATGTTTATTAATTATAAATAATTTCCGCCCCGGGGTTTATTATGTTATACATATATGAGGCATTCCAAGTCAAATCACGTGGTCTCAAACTAGGATGAAAATACAAGTTTTTACTTATAGAATTGATTCTGCAAAAAATTTAAAAATTAAAAAAATCGATGCAATTCATTTTTACTCAGAAGTGATGAAAAAAAAATTCAGCGCTTCGGAGCTTTGGCACGGGGCGAAATAAAATCGAAAAAATTCTTCGATAATATTATAGCTTTCGATCGGAAATTTCCTGCGCTTTTCGAAAAAAATATCAGCAATTCCGAAAAAAAGGAATTCATTTGAATTTCGGCCAAAAACCGAAAAAACCGATTTACAAAAAAAGAGCATAATTTAATTCAGCGGGACAATTTTTTTCATCTTTCGTATATATCTGAGAAGTCACGATATAAATTTCAAGTTGTAACTCGCATCCGTTTACCAATGCCGAGTCTTTTGGTAGGATAAAAATCCTTAAATATTGTGTTTTTCGTATGCAACAGTTCTCTGATATATTATATCGTTTTTTTAACGAATTTCGAATTTTATAAATTTATTAAATTCAAAATTTAATAAATTTGATTTGATAAATTTAATTTGATAAATTTAATTTAATTAATTTAATTTCATTAATTTAAAAAATTTACTAAATACAAAATTCGTTTAAAAAAAAACGCTATATAATACATCGGGGAACTGCTGAATACGAAAAACACGATATTTAAGAATTTTTATCCTATCAACAGACTTGGCATTGGTAAACGGATGTGAGTTCCAACTTGAAATTTATACCGTGACTTCTCAGATATATACGAAACATGAACAAAATTGTTCCGCCGAATTAAATGATGCTCTTTTTTTGTAAATCAATTTTTCTCGGTTTTTGGCCGAAATTTAAATGAGTTCGTTTTTTTTCGGAATCGCTGATATTTTTTTCGAAAAGCGCTGGGAATTTCCGATCGAAGGCTATTGTCAAAGAATTTTTTCGATTTTATTTCGCGCCGTGCCAAAGCTCCGAAGCGCCGAATACGCAAAAAGTTTGAAATATATCTTTTGGTGTATTCCAAAGAGTATTATAGTTAGAGATCTGAAAATTGGTTTACAATATACTTTCAGCCAACACTGGAACATACTCGAGTTTCAAGAAGACCGAAAGAGGTCGGCCTAAACGGGGGTCCCGTTGAGCGGGAATACCTCATATATATATATAGCTCGTTCTATTCGCAATGACTCTCTGGGAATATCTTTGTAAATTTACAAGCTTCAACTTCCGCTAACTTCAGCAAATTACAAGGAGGCTAGAGAAGCTGTACACGCGCGGTTTCTTTTCAACTGACCGATAGTAGAGAATCTACGATAATTCGAGGAGGATAACGACCGAGATAACGATCTGGCAATAAGCGTCCTTGGCCCATGTATTCTCTCTCTTTCTTTCGTTCTTTCTTTCTTTCGTGGTGATTTTCCAGTGCGATTTTCCGCAGAGTGGTCGTTGAAGCCACGCGAGAATTTATCAGGCTACCGGGAATCGCGAGATCGAGACACACGAGTGGTAGCCTCCTCGTGGTGGCTTCCGCCCGTGATTATAGGTCGGACATTGAAAACACGCGTCCTCCTCCCTTCTCGCTCCCTTCATGTTTGCCTTATATGCACATGGTAATAGCTACGAGTGTGCAAGTCCCTTAAGAACGTATTTTATACGCCGGAAGCGTTCGAGGGCTGTTATTAGCTTCTTGGAAAGTCCATCGTGAGGCAAAAACCCAGCGGGTCAACTCTTGACACGAATCTCGCAGCAATCGCGCAAACCTAAATTTCAAAAGATGACGTGTAACACGCGACCAAAGTTTTCTCGTAGTTAACTCTTATTTTCATTCGACTTTTCACCAATATCGCGAGGGAATAATCAAAATCAAAAGTGAGTTACGGCAAAACAGCGATAATCTCCGTTTCAATTAAACCCACTTCGAATTCACCGGATCCATTGATTTTCAAAAGTTTCAGCGATCTTTCAATTTTCGACGCTGTTATGGTTCGACGATTTCGAACAAAAAGTAGTAGCAACGCCGAAGCTATTTCATCGACTCACTCGCTCTTATTTTTTTCGAGAGTTTCCAAACGCTCCACCGACGTTTCAATTTTTTCGTTTCTCCGTGCGACCATTTCAAATTAAAAATGCCGCGACAGTGCCGATGAAGCTTTTTCATCACAGCGCGCCCTCTCGCCTTCTATTTTTTTATATTTTCCTCGGCTCGGACATTTTTATTTTTTCTTCTCCAATTCTCGCTTCGCTATTTTGCGATTTTTCAAAGCTCACCCGTTCCTCGATAGAATTCTCATTGTGTCCCCCCCGGGGAAACGCACGGAACCAGAAGGAGGCTGGGGCTGTCGCTGTACCGGAAGCTTGCGAGGAGTGGGCCATCCCCTTCTCCCGGCACCTCGACCCACCTCGACCCACGACGCATTGCAGTCTCTGCAACCCCCCTCGATTCTTCCTAACCCCACTCTCACGTCGTCCATTGCACGACGACCCTCGGCCAAGAAGCCGAAGCTGCTGAGCCAGGCTGGATCACTCATTGTCGATATATACATGTATACACTCCCGCTTAAAACTTTGGAGACACCGGTCAATATTTCTTGCCGCGCTACAAGTTGCATAACTCCGTCAAAAAAAAAAAATGATGGAATTTTTGAAAAAGCGTTCTAACGGGATTCGGCTTAACTTTTTCTTTTCTTTGAATATTTATTATGATTTTTTTTAAGATCCGGTACGCATTTTTTCACAGGGAGAATTTAATTTCGATAGAATTTCTCGACGGTTGAGTCGCGGTCGGTAGAGACGTACGTCCAATGTGCCTACGCGAAAGCGTAGTGGACGATTTTAATTGGCCAAGGCCTCGTTCGTTGTCTCTCTCACGAGGAAGTATCATGGTGTTTCTAATTGATTTAATTTCAGTGACAAAAACAGACGCTATTTGGTATTTCGCGAGTACAGATCAAGCTCTCAAAATGACCACGGTAAAAGCGTGTTCGTTGTTTCACGAGTTTATTTTCAATTCGCCATATTCGTCACCTCGTTCAACGTTATTTTACACGAATAGAAGACATTTTTCGGCCCTTGTTTTTCCCGGGCTTGAAATTCATCGATGAGCAAAGATTGACGATTGAATTTGATTGAATAAAGCGTCACGGTTGATCTTGGATTATTTTTCGATAATGCATCGATATAGGTGAGAATAAATTGGCGCAAGAAAAATGACAAATTCTCCGGCCATGTTCGTCCAGCCTGCTCCTATATATTACCACCTTGACTTCTCCAACGGGAATGTGTTTTCTTTCGCTCTCACGTTGTTTGCGAACCGTCGTGTATCCCAAGCACGTAGAATATTTGCCAGCTTGATTTACACTCGGGTTTTCGCTAAATATATATATATGCTCAGTGCGTGAATATATATATATTCAAGCACTGAGAGATATATCACATACAAAATATACTCTCATTATATGGGATATTCCGTGTTAAATCCGTGCCAACAGTTGGTTGATTCGAGTAATGATTTTTGAGGTTTAGACTTGGACCGATGATCCCAATTTCTTCTACATTTTTTTCTACGAAGAACAAGAATGCTGGAATTAACGAATTCATTTTTTTTTTAATTCAAACATATATGAATATATATATATATATATATATATTTATCAATATACGGAAATGTTTTCATAAATCTCTTCGACCGTGTGTCTGACTTGACTATTGTGGATTTTTCTACTCTTACGATTAAAAAAGTGCATTTAACAACAATTAACATTACATTTCACGATTAATTCTTGTTTAACATTTTTTCCAGAATGAAAATATTTTTTCGAATAATTTTTTCGACATTGATATCGCGAAATAATGAATATTTTTCTTCGTAGAAGGCACATTGAAAATGTGGGAAAGAAAGGGGTTAGGAAAAACATTACGCATATAGATATATGCAATACACAGGGAGGAACGTTGGGACGATTCTTGCCTGGAATTTCCTGCAGGAGAAAATAAACTTGGACGCTAGAGGAGGGGCCAAAGTTATGCCGAGTATGTGGGCTTCTCTTTGGAACATTTAAAATGGCTGGGACACTCGACATTTTTCGACACAAGGAGAGAGAGAGAGAAATATATTAAACCACGCCGGGATCCGTGTACTATAATAACGTGTATATTACTTTCATCGTTTTTAATTAAAACGAAAAATGAGATGTAACAAATTGCAAGATTTTGATACTATAAGAACAAAACTTGGCGTTATTATTGCTTGTTTGAAACAAAGAAGGATTCGCACCTTCGAGGAGTTGAATCCCGAGATTCGAAAGGAAAATTGTACCAAAAATCGCGAAAGATTCGTGGATGCTCATCAAAACTGCAAACAAAACGTGTTGACAGTTTTAACGAGAACAATCTCGATCGTAATTCCGTTTGAATAAGCGCGACAATTTTTCCACGTCCGACTGGACGTGACTTCGATCAGTGAACGCTTTTTTCCACTTTTTCAGGCTTTCAGACTTGCGTGCTCGTTCGAGTTTGGATCGAGATTGCACATCGTGTAAGACAGATCGAGTTTGATTTTTTTTCAGCCTCGATTAGGAAAAACCATTTGCCAATGGAGGAACTTTTTTTGCCAGAAATACTTGGCAAAAAAGGGTGGAAAAAGTATGTGTTTCTTCGCAATAAATTTATGTGGACGAACGTGAGATCCAAAAGTCTTCGGCCTTGCTGAAATATTAAGGCATTTTTAGGGGAAAGGGTGGCAAAATGGAGGCCATAAAAAATTATCGTAAAAAATAAAAGTTGGAAAATTAAAAAAGCAACATTCTAGTCTTTCTAGCTGCGCTAATTTTTTTTATAGTGTCCATTTTGCCCCTCTCCCACCTGTATATATGGGGCATCTTGAGTAAAATTGAACAGTGGCCGACCGTCTCGATCCCTTCGATAATCGAATATTTTGAAAGGGCGGGAAACAAAAATCTAAAAACATTCGCAGCTTTTGATTGCCTCCGCGTTGACGAAAAATTCACCCTTATTCAGGGATTGAGAAAGTGCGGCTTTCGGGTGAAATCCAACTGTCGGGAAACGAAACTAGCCCCCTAGCGTGGAAAATTCATGAATAATACATCGTGAACCGAGAAAGGGAGAGGGGGGAGAGGGGGGGGGAGAGAGAGAGAGAGAGGAAGGGAGAAAGGAGCTTGAAAAAAGCCCGTAAGGAAAATATATCGTGTATAAGAAATTCCGAGCTTTGGCACGAAGTCACTCCGGAAGACTGAAACATTTTCGACTTGATCCACGATTTTTTTTCATTGTTCGATATATTTTGATATATTGAAAGGAGCTTGAAATTTTTTATCAATTTTTTCATACGTGGATAAAATGCCTAAAATAAATGTGAGATAAAATGATACCACATGGGGTAAAATGGCCCCCAAGTACTCGGTACTAGATTCAAAGGATCTAATATATTTTTATTTTTTTAAATTATATATATATATATTTTTTTTTTGTTATTTTATATGATAAAAAATTAAATTTTAGAGTTAAACACTAAAAAAAGTCACAAATAAATCTGCAACATCGTTCAGAAAAGTAAAATTCATCGGGGTGAGTTGACAAGGATCATTTTGGACACGTTTGCCGTTTGTAAATTTTTATATATACTATATGCTTGAAAATTGTAGCTCCAACTTGAAAAGCACACATTTGCGTCTCTACCAGAAAAAACTCGCCCATCAAAGAATTCCAACAGATCGAATCGAGCCATCGATTTTCCAAATCTTCAAAATTGAGTGGACGTTGAAAATTTGTTTGAAAACATTTATTTTAAAGAAATATGAAAAAAGAGAAGGGATAAATCGAGTATCTCGGAGTATTTGAGAAGCTTTGAGCTTCGTAGAAAGCGAAAGGGAGACCGAGAGAGAAAGTCTGGGTTGCCTTTCCCACAGTTTTTTTTTCTTTTTCTCTTTTGGGCAAAAATGTAACACTTCCTTGTGAGTTTATTTTTTTTCTTCGATGTTGCAAAAAAAAAGCACTGCCACGTAGCTAAATTGTCAGAGGGATTGCGAGAGGAAACGCGATAGGAAACCTCGAAAAACATGAAACAACCCCTGCGGTAATCAACACAGTCGCCATAACGGTTCCCCGACACTTTGAATGTACGTACAAGCGTCGTGAAACGGACAAAAACCCCAAAGCTCTAAACTTGAGGGGGTAATCAAGGGGTGTTGCGAGAGATAATTGAAAAAAATTAAAATAAAAATCGATAAAAACGTTTTCAATTTTTCGCAGGCAAAGAAAAAAAATCTTGCGGATAAAATAATTTTCAAATCATAATACATAAAATGTTAAGGTCCTAGTTTTTATAAATTAATTTCCCAAAGATTCTCACCCAATTTTACCACAAAATTATCCCACGAATTTCATCGATCGCGATTTCTCAGCGGGAAATGGTCTTTCCACCCCTCTTTTATACCGTCCCTCTGAATTCGGTTTTCCATATTCTTGATTATCAATCCTGACAAAACAGGGATGCGCATGGGGAGGAGCGGAGGGTTGAGAGAGTGGTTTTCCGAGGGACGTTTGTAAGACGACGAGGATGAGGAAGCGAGAAGAATGGGGCTGTTTGGTAAGGAGAGAGGATACCACGAGAAGCAATGAACAAATAAGAGTGAGAGGAAAAGTTTGAGGGAGAGAGGGAGAAAGCAGGATATTGCGGAGGGTCGGCGTTTGGGGGTCCGGAGAGCAAGAGGATCGATAGCCATCGTCATGGCGACCATCGCATCAACTAGTCCTTCGCATTGGTCTTTCTCTGTCTCTCGACATTTTCCTTCCTGCTCTTTTTTTTCTCCATTCTTTTCCATTTCTCAAAACCCTCGAGAACCCTTAATAACGATCAAAATAACGTCGCGTTCAAAATATCATTCTTATTTGAAATTCAATATGCCGACAACTTTTTCAGACGCAAAGTATCATTTTTCAATCACTTTTGTTATTAAAATTTGAATGTTCATAATCATGGTCATCCCATTGTTCGGTCGAAATAGATATAAAATTTAGGCGGTGCCGAAATACCATAATTCATGCAAAAATTATAAATATGCGATTTTAATTCTGTTAAACAATAATTTCTTTAACCGCGATAACCGGACATTTTCCAAGACATGATTTCTCAACGATTCGATGATGGACCGGCAGGAAGCTTTCAGTTTTTTTTTTCATTTCACAAAAAGCAAAGCTTTTTCCCATGCTTATCGATAAATACGGGCGTACGATAAAGTTGGAGCGAGGCAAAACATGGTGGAAATGAGGAAAGGAGTTTTTTTTTGCTTTCGCTGTAGCCGAGACGCTTTTTCGTGGCTCCGACACTGTCGGTACATGAAAATCGAAAACTTTTGAGCCGACGTGCACGACGGTTCAGCGATACATCTATAAAGTACCTGATAACAGGATTTTCCGAGTCCCTCGAGCGCCGAAGAAAGTACGAGGCAAAAGGAGAGTACGAAAAAAAAGCTGCGCGGTAAGTAAAAGCGCAGATCTACCGATATAGAGGGAGAATTTTCGATTCTTCTGTTTCGTGAGAATCGTGAGAGAAAATATCGGTCTTATATTCATTGCGTGGAAATACAGAAAACGTCTCTCGTTGAATGAACGATTTTTCCTCATCGAATACAGAGGAAGTAAAATTTACGTCGCATCGAAAATCAATCGAAATTCTCCCAGCAGAAAAAGTACGATAAAAGCTTGGAATTTTCCTTGGACCTACCACTGTATCGAAGATGTAATTTCATAACGATTTCGGGAAAAATACTAAAGAGAGGAAATAAATTCCGGGCTTGAATTCGATCGGCGAAGCTTGGGAAAGTCGGAAAATAATTTTTCCGGCAGAATTTGGGTTTCCACGTGGTCGATTAAAAGAGAGGAAGGGAGGAGAGCGAGACGGAGAGTGAAAGAGATGTACTTTGGTGCACGATCGAGCGAATAACTCCTCCTCGTAAGGATTTCATCGACTTTCCCCGAGAGGAGTCACGATGTCGGCATCGAAGACTCAATATTGAGTCGCCGCGGAGCAAAATTCCATGTCTCACTCATTCCTCGTGGCCAACACTTTGGGAAATGCGACTATCGACCCTTTCCCCGATAAATTTTTATCAACCATCATCGGATCTTGGACGTTACGAGGATTCGATGGTTCGTCTCGGTCCTGCAACTTTTTTATAAAACGAGGACGTTCGAATTGAACCAAAGCCGAACGATTCGCCCACAGTTCGGGGAATTTAAACGGCTCCGGTGGTCATTTCTTCGATAATGGAACTCATAGGAATTTCGACGATTTGCCGGGAATATGAAAAAAGTACTATCAAGTTTTGGAGAAATTTTAGAAATTTTGCGAAAATCCTTGAAAACCTGCACGAAATAAAAAAACAAATCGGTAATTTGCACATCGCTTCCTCAGTATTTTTTCGTATTTACAAATCCTAGCTCCTCTGTGAGGAAATGTCAGCAAAGTTTAGTAAATGTTAGCTATCACAGTTATTACCAAGTAACTTCTTTCATTAAACTACCATTATAAAAATTTTGAGCGTGGTATCACGAAATATGTGCAAGCTAGAGCGATCACGCGCTTTTTGCAAAAAATTGAAAATTTTATAAATCACGAACTTCTCCAGCGATTTTCGCGAAATTCAATAGCAATAATCTTTAATAATCTTTATAATATTTTTTATACCCGATATCACAAAATTTGCGAACGCTGGAGCGACAACGACCTTTTTTTCAAAATTGAAAAGTTGCATAAAATTCGCACACGTCAATGAATTTTCGCTCGCTACTCCAATGTGGTCTTGAGATATAGATGTTCGAATTTTTCGAGGCAGCGACACACACACACACATCCGGACATTTTAAAAAAATATGATTTCTCGATGTTTCATGACATTCTGAACATACTGACATGAAAATCTCGATAAAAAAAATGTTCACGAAAACAAAGCTTCCTCTATGAGGAGGCAAAATAGAAAATTTATTTAGTCCTCTGCGGTGCGAACATTCGTGTGAAATTGAATATCGAATTGATTCGTGTAAATCGTATAAATCGAGGGGCGGAGGGGGACACGAAAAAAACAATAAGGAGCAAAGTCGGAAAGCTCGCTCTCGCTCGTTCCTTAGCGTTTTCCTTTCTCGAAGATTGATTCTAAATAATCGTCGAGTAAATCGAACCGATCGTTGGACACTGAGGCGGCTCGATTAACAATCAAATTTCATATCACCGGCTAACCGCGTTTGTAACGCGCGCAGAGACGTCACTGCCAACACAATAGAGACGTAAAACGTTCTATTGAGCGAGGCGATTCTTCAATTTCGCGAACAATCTCCGTTCGAGCAAAAAACTATAATTTGAAAAACTCGGAATCCCTACTTTTCATATAGAAAATGCTTATTCCTGCGTCAAGAACTTTGCGCGATTCGATATCAGCGATAAATTTCCCATCGAAATATCATTTTGAATGGAAGAGAAAGTCTCCGTGGCTTTGGAACTTGGAATATATCCGAGATATATTTTCTATATTCACGCTCGACTCGAATGAATTAAAAGCTTTCTCACCCTGCTTCGTTCTCTTAATTCCTTGGCCTTTCATCCCCCCTGATGAGGGACCCCAAACAGGTCGTAAGACTGACGGGTTGTACCCGATATAATTTTCCATCGTAAATCTGCCGGTCTCGTCGGGTCCAGAGTTTTTTTCAACGCGTTTCAACCCTATTTTATCTCTCTCTCTTTCACGACTCACGCGTACGATTCACTCTTATCGATGCTTTTCCTTTGCAATTTTATTTTTCAACTCGTTTCATCTGACTTTTATGTATCGCCGGGGGATCGCAAGGCGCGTTTCGTGAAGAAGAAAACGGCATTTTTCTCGTCTCGAATCGCGGCGACGTTGTTCCAGATTGCGTCGCAACGATGAGAGTTCTTCCAGATGTCGAAAACACAGTTTCGCGAAATTCGCCATGAACCAGCGATTTTCTTGTTTTCGTTTTTTCTTTTTCGTAACTCCAAGCTGAACTCGTGAACGTCAACAGCGTTTCCGCTTTTAGGGTTTTTCCGCGGTGACGAAAAAAAAAACAACGACAAATATCACATCACTCGATCACACATATCACACATATCACTCGACCGTGGACAAAAAGATTTCCTCGCCGGCGATATTAACGCATCGAAGGATTTTCTCGTTGGAAAATTTTCTATTTTATTCCCATCATTCGCCGCGGACACGTTCGTAACAAAAAGTCCAATTTATTTTTTCCCTCGAAAGATGAAAGAATTTTTTTTTTCAACTTCAAAATCCCGACTGAGTCATCAATTTCAGTTTTTTTTCTAATTTTTTTCATAGCGTTTATTAAATTTTTTATTTTTATTTTCTACCTTTATTTATTTAATATTTTTTCATAGTTTATATTTTAATTTATAGATGTTATATTTATTTTTTCATTGAGCTGGAATGAAAATTGCCTTCGAGTCTCATTGAATTTACCGTTGATAGGCCGCACTCGGGACTGACCGGAAGACCAATTTTTTATTTTATTTTCTTTATCCCTGTCTCGCGTCATTAAGGTGCCTCGCGATATCTTTATCAACGGGTGTTAACGACGGAGCGTGCCAAATCAAGGGAAAAGACAATGTGTTCTTTACTGTAAATAGCGAGAGAGAGAGAGAGAGAGAGAGAAAGAGAGAGAGAGAGAGAGAGAGAGAGAGAGAGAGGGAGAGAGAGAGAGAGAGAAAAGTGACTTTGAATAAGCGATAAGAAATCACGGAGAGGACTCTGTCATAACTATAACTATAAAATAAAAAAATAAAACAATTCGAAAATCGTTCGCGGTGAGCCCGAGGGGTCATAAAATCCCTTGGACTCAATTAACTGGGCCAAGTGCTAAACCGAGGTAATTTCATTTTGCCATTAATATCTCAGAGTTGGCGAAGCGAAGAAAGAGAGAGATCAGGGAACTTGATATGAGAATATTTTTCCATCAGAAACTGCTATTCTCAACGTCGATAGCATAACCAAAGACCAATGAGAAATTATTCAACAACGAAATGTCTTGAAAAAATTTCTGTGCCAAAAAAAAAATGTCTTTATTTATATACGTAATATACACGTATGGTTACATTCGCGTGGAGTATATAGATGTACGAGATTCCGTTTTGCGTCTGAGGATCGAATATTGACAAGAGAAACAGAACGGCGGTGGTCACGGAACATCGAGAACCAATGCCACGAGGAAAAGCTGTGTTTGCCCTCGTATCGATGCACGGGGAACAATCGTCTCGAAACTTTCGAATTGGTCCAATATACTTCCGCCCGCCTGATTTTGTCTCTTCAACGGTTTATACCGTCGGAGATGACGCTATAAATAATGGAATTGAAAATTCCAACGTTCAGCTGACTAAAAAAACGAGAAACTCATTCGACGAAAACTCGAGTCTTTGCCGATATTGAACAAATAATTCTTACTAATAGTGAAAGAAGAAGCGCGAAGAATTATTTGACAAATGATTGTCTCACAATCTCTCATTTGAAAAACTTGATCGTTCATTTTTCGTTCAGCCAAACATATTCAATTTCAAGTGCGTTATAAATTGCAGATTCATTTTTGAAATGCATTTTTAATTGCAATTTAACGAGAACTTTTTATGTAGTATGTCTAAATTAAATTATCATTGAATTTAGAAAAAATTGTTCAAGGAATTAAGTTACAAAAAAATCTTTTATAAATATCATGTTATTTATATTATTATTTTACTATTTATATCCATTTATTTATTATTATCAATACAATCATGAATAGAATGTACGATCACTGGTAAGGATCCTGAAAAGGATTTGCACAAGGATCACGATGACCTGATATTTCAGAGGGTCGTATGAAGAAAATTCTCCACCTTGCTCAATTTTCTCAGACTGAATTTCAGCAGACAAAAACTTGCCTACATTCAGGAATACATACAAACATACTCGTATGCATATTTATCTATTTCACACGAGAATACACGTATCAGCCTTGGCAGAACCCTCCGGGACAAACTTCCGTTCTCGAGTGCATTTTTCTTCGAGCTCACCTTTCTTTTTCACCATCCTCTCCTTCTCCCTCTCTCTCTCTCTCTCTCTCTCTCTCCGGGTACTTTATGCCTTATACCTTCGGAGAGAATATAAGGTCTGTGCAAAGGTTTCCGGGCGGTGCATTCGGTGTAAGGACGGCGCGGATGATACTCGGGCACGCAATCTACGTAACTCCGTACCCACTACGCCTCTGACGTGAGCCTCTACCCGAGGGCGCTCGGAAATTCCGAGGCTCGCAATATATTTACTTTTTTTTAAATTGAACGTAATCTTTACGTAATTATCGTTTACACTTTACTCTCTCACGAAGGAGGCTTTGTTTTCGTGAGATACTTAATCTTTATCTATTTCCGAAAATCTTAATTTTTTATCTCAATCATAATTATAAAGTGAAATTTATCATAAATTCTCAATAAAACGTCATCTTTTTTAGCTTAATTAAAAAACAAAAATTCCTATCAATGCGATAAAGTAAAAAAAATTAAATTTGCAAAATCAAGTGAAAATTAAGTAAATTGTCTGTTCAATGTTACTTGTAAAATCAAAAATTTTATTGAAATTTCGAATGTTTTTTTTTCTACGAATGCACAAAAATTTAATTACTTTCCTGAATTTATTGCATCGCTCATGGGCAATGGATGAATAAAAGTTGAATACAATCTCCACACGGGACAGAGGGAGAGACTGTGATCTCATTGTCAGTGGGCAACGGAGAAGTTTCCGTGACGATTTTCAATGGATTTTCAACGACTTGCGCGCGGAATGTAGTAAGCCGGGGGAATAAGAGAGAGACTAGGGGAAAGAGGAAGAAGGAAACAGAGGCAATGTATAGAGAGAAAGAGAGGAAGATGAGGAAACGACCGGATAGACTCAATCTTGTTTCGAAAGCCACGAGCCGATTCGTATCCTCCGTTCTCCTATATCTTCGCGGAAAAACTTTTGCAGCTGAGAAAAGAGATAAAGAGAAAAGTGGGCAGAGAGAGAGAGAGAGAGCGGAGGCCCCCCGTCGCCGTTTGGCGGCAAAGGGCGGAAGGATGGATAGAGGAAACGAGACCCACGAGCTCGCATTGAGGCAAGTTCCGCACAGCAGGTACCGGGAATGGCCCCTCTCTTTCGCTGCTACTCGCGTTCGAGAAAATGGCGAAACTTTTGTGCCAAGAGCCATTTCGAAGATTGAATTTGCCCATTGGAATATCGATTCACTCGAATCTCTCGTGTCCTCGATCTTCGCGGCTTTAACATATTTGTACCATTAAAATATCAAAGAGAACGAACGAATCGAGAAACTGATGTAAAAAGAAAAAGAATATTCGAAGTAGAATTTTTGTTCAATTTTTTATAATTTTGTCTTATTTTTATTCTTATTTAATTTAATTAATTTAATTCACGACTCATTTTTATTTTCAACACGAACGAAAAAAATTGTCCGAGGCTCTTCGACTTTCTCGATATTCCGGTATCAATTTTCAAACGCTCTAAATTATGGTTTATCCATGCAACGTTGAATAAAAATGTGTCGGATCGTTGAAATTTAGTACCAAAAGTACTCGAGGATAATTTTGCCCGGTGGGGGATCATTCAACCTCATGGGGGATTGATTATTTTATCTCGTGGGAGGATCATTTTACCTCATATCGAGAAGTCTTGCATATTGAGAATGCATTTTTCCCATAAAGATATCATTTTGGAAACCTTCTTCCTGTTTCTCTACTTTTCAATCCCCTGTAAACGATATTTCAGTTTCTCGCTTTGATTTCGTTACATTTTGAATCAACGATAACAAAGAAAAAACGCATTCTTGCAAATTTCAGCGGTGATGCGTTTGCGAACAAATTGGGCGTTCTCGATCTCTCTCGGACTAATCTTTCTCTCTTTATATATATATATATATATATATATATATATTATGACACACAGCGAACGAGCCCGGAAGCGACCGCTGTGGACCAATTAAGCTTCGCGGACGCGCGTCAACTTTGCGGGTATACCGATTGTACCGAATGAGAGTGAGAGAGCGAGATGGAGGATACAAATTCACGCTTAATCAGGCTCGGATCCAGGTCTCGCGGGTAATCTAGTCAGACTCTGACGCAAAGCTTAAATTTACTCGACGATCCGTGCACCGGGGATGATGGCGAAAAGAAAGGAAAACAACGAAATTATGGGGAGCGAGAAATATTTTTTGTTACCAAAACGTTTTTACAATCTTCCAACGATTTTCATTTATCGTCCATACCGATCTACATTCGTTCTTCGGCTCGTCCATTCCCGTTAGTTCGACAACGTCTTTTTTCCGCCCCAAACTCGATTTATCATTACGACGAGGTGCTTCGCCAGTGACCTCGAAAGAAAGCTTCGATTTTGTCACTTTCTCGACAAGCTCGCTATCCTAGAAACCACATTTGCCCGTAACCAATGTTGAATTCGTGAATTTAAAAAAAAAATTTGACTTCAACTTAGAATTGGCTGATACATTAATTGTTTATTATTTTTTTAGATCCCCCAAAAGCATTTTGGCAAATTTTAAACGTCCGTGCGGAAGTGGTAAAAATAAAAAATAAATCATTCTTTTTATTATTTCCATCCAAACACTTTTTCTAAAATATAACAACGGAGGAATTGATTGCTTTTGAATCATATTAAATTTTGACCCCCAAAATTTGAGCAAAAATGTTTTTTTTTATGTGAAATTTTTTAAAAATACGTCATTTTCAAAACCCATGTGACCGCTTCGTCGATTTTTAAACGAAAAAATACAAATTCTTCAATGAAAATATTATAAAATATTGCTCGAACGCTGCTCTTTTGTATGCTCAAAATTTTGAATAAAATAATTTATTCATTATACAAACAAAAATAGAGAAAATATGCTTCCTTTTTAATTTTCGAAATCCACTCATTATGAGAACATCTACAAAAATCTGAATGTGGAGCTCAATCGCAGGAAAAATGTTTTTTTCTCAAACGACTTTGATACACATGTCCAATTTTGTGTCTCTCGTGAATCAAGCGAGGACACTGGGTCGGATAATTTATGGTATCGAGGATTTTGAATTATTTTATTCGCGCGGAGGGGGTGGATCGGAGAACGAGGAAATACGGAACTCAATCGTTGGCGCGTCTCGTTCACGAGTTCAGTCATCAGTCGGATGACAAATATATATTGTTAATAAATTGCCAATAAATAACCAACGGACGATCTGGCTTGATCTTTGATATCGGAAATACCGGATGAGCTGCGTCTGATTGACAAAATATATTGTAACTAACGCGATGACCCTCGAGATATCTGCATCAGCCTTTTTCGCGCGCCCGTCTGAGCAACGAACTCCAAAAATTACCATTCTGCGACGAAACATGCGCTAGGAACTTTTTTATTTTGCAAAATTTTCTAAATAAGAATTAAAACATAAGAGAATATCAACACAAGTGGCATTTACAAAAATTACAGAGTAAACGAGAAGCGCTCGAGACTTTGGCTCCCGGAATATAAATCCAAGGAAAATCTTCCAAAGGGCATTTTTTCCGCCTTTCACTATCCAGATACGGAAATTTATCTTAATTTAATTTTAATCAAATTTAATTCAGTTCATTTTCTATTAAATTAATTCAATTTAATATTGTTTTTATTAAATGCAAATAAAATTTCAATTTTTTATTCACTCAAGAATCTTGTTGAATGCAACTTAATATTTTTTTCATAATTGGTATCTGGACAATTTTTGAAGGTACAAAAAGTTGCAGCATTTTTGTCTCAGAATGTTAATTCGGAGCGTGTTGTTTGAGAGAACACGAATCAGCTTTGAGTATTTACATTCGTTGAAATTATAGCCCGCTCTTGTTCGTCGACGTATTGCCCCGATGCCCTTGCTGGCGGCTCCGTTACCGACGCGTCTGCACTACGACCTCGATAACTGCAAGAGCGGCGGGACTGGCCCCGCATCTCACTTTCAACGATCGAAGGTGCGCAAATGTCGCACCATGTGCCACGTCGATCGATATCCGCCGCATAGCGGGGACTCTCGCAGTTATCGAGGTCGCGGTGTCATTCGAATGAGAATTTTTCATCGAACGATAATTCTTTCATCCTCTTATCGTCAGCGGAATTAATCGCGCCCGAGAAAAATCATTATCATCGTTGATATTAAATGACTTGTTTTCAAACGAGCGTTACACAAATCGTAATCCAGCGAAGAGAAATATTCTCAAGAACGCGGAGAAAAACCGCGTTGAATGTCTCGGAGAATATTAATTTTCAGTGTGCAGATTTTTCCATGGATTTTTCCTCCACTCTTGTTTCAGAGCGAGTATTTTAATAAAATTTCAATCGGATAAATATTCAATCGGAGAATTCGACAACGGAAGACTCTTTCGACAATTTGGGAAGAATATTGTTGCTACGTGGACATTTTTGAGATTATGAAAAATTATTTGAAAAAAAAAAAATAATTGTACGATAATTTCATCGTGGAGTCTGTGTGACCACTCATTGGGAAGTGGAAGTGGTCAGCAGCGGTCGGACAAAAATTTCTCCAGCGTTAAATTTCATCAGTCCCCGAAAAAAAAATCTTCGATATTAAAACGAATAAAAGCATTAAAAATTATCGTTTAAAAAACAAACTCAACGAAATAAGAATAAAAAATCATCCCTCCGAGTCAATTATTTTCAGAAAATAATTTTCCACGCTTTCAACTTTACAAAAAAATAATGATTTTTGTGTACAAAATTTTATATCCAAAGAATTATTTTATCCGCGATGTAAAATATTTTTGAAAAATGAAAAGTTAAAAAATAAAAAGATGTTGTTAAATTTGGAAAATGCATTTTCAGTATTTTCCTTGTGCTCTCGACAGAGGAAAATCGTTTGAAAGTTGGTGAAAATAATTTATGCGTGATCCAAATATTTTGATAGTCCTCGGGCGGTCGTGAGCGTGATGATAATCGAGACAGAGGTGTGAATTGATTTCAACAGGCGCGACGGAAAATTGTGAGAAATAAAGTGAGGCGAAGGAGAGCCAAGGCCGGGAATCAAAAGACAAACGCCATTCGAGAAGGTGCCTCTTTCGACGCGCGCATATTTATTCTCATTGTCAGCATTATACTCATTTTTCTTCTTTTTCACTCTCTTCCTCTCTCTCTCTCTCTCTCTCTCTCTCTCTCTCTCTCTCTCTCTCTCTCTCTCTCTCTGTCTCTCTCCCTCTCTCTCTCTCACTCTCCGTCTCTCTCTGATCGTACTTTGAATACATAATGTATCGAGCGAATGGTAGGAAGCTTAGTTTTTTATATATATATATTCCAAAGTCGCATAAATCATCGAGGCGAACGTTTAATTATCACATTTCAAAGCTCCCGCTCGACAACGATGCATGTGAATGCACGTGCGCAAATGCAGACACATGACTAATTTTTTCAAAATCTCTCGATTCTCCCTCATTCCATATCATTCTTATCATTTTTTAAGTCAATATTTTCCGCCGAGCAGGCTCTAATTTTCCTTTGGAAAATCGTCGAGTCGTCAAATTTATTCTTGTGCAACGTTAACGCGCCGAATAATTTAATAATTGAGCGTTGCACAGAGAGCAGAGAGTCCATAATGAAACGCCGAGGATATTCGTTAATGAACGACGATGCCAGAGACGCAATCGCGTACACAAATTTCCGGTAGAGATGTAAATGTGCGGCAAGCGTATTCGATACGCGCGCAAAATGTTGGGCGTTCGCGACGCGTAACAGGATTTCGTTCTCCGATAAAAATTCGTTCTATAAAATTATTCAACGTTCTCTCATTTATGTACTCTCGTGTATTCGTTTCTTCGAGTAAAAAAACAACGAAAATAATGTGCTCTCCTCGTTTGAATTTTTTTTTTTCACAATCAATTAATTTTCATAAAGTCAAAACAATGTGATTAATTATTTTATAATAAAAAAAAATCTTTCCAAATTATTGTGAATTTTGTAATCTTCACAAGGAAGACAATTATTCTTGTGAGAATTATTCGTTTTAATAACAAAAAAAAAATTCCACGACTATTACCTTCTTGGTTATCAAATTTTGCGGACCGTAAAAAAATTCTTTTACCATTGTGATTATTGCGCTATCGCTGCTAACTTTCGTTTAGTCGCAGACACGATTTTCGTGATTTTTCTACTTTTATTTTTGCGCAACTACGTAAGGTGAACGGCCCAGTTACTGACCCTTCTAGCGCGGCAGCGTCGGATTTCGACTATTTATTCATGTGTGATATAGCCAAACCGGAAACTAATGGTTTCAACGTGTGCATTAAAGCCCCCCAAAGGAGATTCACCGGTTATGAAAGTGAAATAATCAAGATTTATTAATAAAATCATTGTTTTAATAATGCTTCTCTGCTGTCCGGGTTACTGACCCTGTACATAAGCCCCATCTTCGTTTGTGAACCCTACGTGTACCGATTTCGATTCACTGGTCTATTTCTATTTTTAATATCTCCTTTAGAAAGGTCCCTCTCTCCAATAATGAAAAGTGGAAAATTCTCTTCAATTAGCCGGTAATTGGATTATTATTCGACAAAAACTGTATTTATGGCAATCAAAATGGTGCCGTTAGGGTCACTATCTGGGACAGGGTCAGTAACTGGGCCGTTTACCTTACAGAGTTCGACGAATGTACGTCGCGGTCGAAACATTCCCAGCGGACAATATTAGTGTCTAAGAGAGAGAGAGAGAGAGAGAGAGAGAGAGAGAGAGAGAGAGAGAGAGAGAGAGAGAGAGAGAGAGAGAGAGAGAGAGAGAGAGAGAGCGGCAGATTCGAGCATTAGATTCGAAGGAAAAATTCGACCTCTCGACGACGATATAATAAGACAAGGTCTCGAATCGTCGCGCACAAATCCCAACCATCAGTCCTTGGCCTCAAGTTTAACGAGTTCCACGAGAATCTTTTCTCTTGCCACTTACCCAATCGAGACGAGGCCCGAATAAATCGGACTGGCTCTTGAAAACTCTTACATTATATATATGCATATGGGGTATTCCATGCGTAGCGAGAGACGTTTTGGCCGCGAGTCTCAAACATTTTTCGTCCGTTGATATATTGTTTTCTTATATCATATAAAAACATTTCCATCAAGTTACGAACCCGAATTGAGACTTGGTTTTTGTCAAGTCCTGATCGAGAGATAAAAAAATAAAATATTTTTCATACCTTTCATTGTGTATCCCTCGAGTGTCGATACGGCAAAAATTAAATCTGACCAGCGCTTTTTAACCGGAAAAACACGCTCTTTTCAATAAATCTAATGGAATATTAATCCGATTTGTAAAGAATAATGTAGCCAAAAAACGGAGAAAAAATCCGTTTTTATTTTTTTTTTCGGCCCTTAGGGTCCACTGAATTTTATCAAAAGTTTTACCGAACATAGTTCAACACGTGAGAAACGTTCGGTAAAATTTGCAGCTTGCCTTTTTTCTTTGTTCACTGGTAATTAAATGTGTAGTTACTCCGTAAATAGTCAACGCTTCCTTTCCACCGGAACTCGTTCGTGACAAAACTTATTAATTTTATTGCCAGTGAACAAAAAATAAAGGCAAGCTGAAAAATTTACCGTACGTTTCCACCATGTTGAACAATATTCGGTAACATTTTTGATAAAATTCAGTAGACCCTGAGGGCCGAAAAAAAATCAGTTTTTTATTACAGTTATTGCAGTTTATTACAGTTTTTGGCTGTCCATTTTTTGTTCACAATTCGGATTAATGTTCCATTTGCTTTACTGAAAAGAGATTTTTTTCAGTTAAAAAGCACGGGTCAGATTTTAATTTTGCTATATTGACACTTGAGAGACACACGATTAATGCTACGTTGGATGTTTTATTTTTTTATTTTTCGATTGGAACTCACCAAAAACCCAGACTCGATCGGGGTCCATAACTACATGGAAATGTTTTTATAATATGATATAAGAAGACGATATATCGATGGACGAAAAATTTTGCCCCACGGCCAAAACCTGTCCCGCTACCCGTGGAATACCCCATATATATATATATATATTGTTAAATTGCGCAAATTGTATAAAAAATTGCGCAATTTGGAAATTTGCATGACTTCCTTATTTTTTAAATAATTGTTTTAGTTCCATCGTTTACAAAGGTTTCAAGTTTTTTTGTTTTATTACAAAAAAAAACAGCGGAGGACAATCAACGATAAATCAAGAGTCTCGCCAAATTGACAAGGGTTTTGCAATGTCGACAAAATTTGCGCCCAGTGATGGAAGATAAATGGCCCACTTGTGTACAAAATTTCAACTTCATCGCTCCAGACACGCTTTTCAGATACATTAATTTGAATGTTTCGAGGTCAGGACGCTTTCATTTTTATGAAATTTCTCTCGACGCTTTGGACCATTTCGAACATACTGGCATAAATATCAATATCTCACAAGCGGTTTAAACAGCGATCGTATTTTTTCCTCAATGTTTGCAATTGATCTGGTACGTTTGAAAAATTATGAAAAAAATTTAAATTTTGGGGGGAACTGAGGCTAATTTTGCGTTTTTTTAATTCCTCAATGACAGTCAAAAACAATTATTTCCAAAATTCAAGTCACTCGCTTTTCAATACAATTAAAAAATAATAATAAACTTCAAAAACAATGAAAATACAGAAATTATTTCAAAAATTAAAGTTACGACGTCCAATTAAATATTAAAAAAAAAATTATAAAATCTTTATAAACGATGGAAATGAAACGATTGTTTCAAAAATTCAAATCGGCAACGTTCCAATAAAATTAAAAAAATCTAATCTCAATAAACGATGGAAATAAAACAATTGAGTTGAAAATTCAAGTCACCCACGTTTCGATCATTTTAAAAATCTCTAATCTTTATAAATGACTAAGATAAAACAATTATTTCGAAAATTCAAGTCGGCGACGTGTCAATAAAATAAAAAAAAATCTAATCTCAACAAGCGTTGAAAATAGAATGAATATTTTATAAATTGACGTCACCTCCTTTTCAATAGAATGAAAAAAATTTAAATCTTAATAAGCGATGGAAATAAAACGATTGATTCGAAAAATTAGAGTCCCCCGCGTTTCAATGAAATAAAATAAAATGAGAATTTCCATAAAAGATGGAAATAAAGGATTAATTGAAAAAAATTGCAGTCACCCACGTTCCAACGGGATGACAAAGAAAAAAAAATAGAGTACTTTACGAACGACGAGAGTAGCGATAACTGACCTAGCTCAATGTGCGTGTGAACGTGTCGTGTACACGCAAAAACCGGTTTTCAGTACCCTCGTAACAAGTTCCTTCGCATTATCGTCAGCTGTTACATCGTTCCAGCCCACCCTCTTCCAGCGTTCCTTTTCACCCTTCTCGTTGAAAACCCTTGCTCGTCACATTCGCGCACTCGAGAGTTGGCCACTCTTTCAAGTTTTCTCCTCTCTTCGACGCTCACCTTAACCCGGAAATTTTATACAACTCGTCACCAGAGTCTTTCTTCCCTTCCTTTTGTATCCACAATGTCAAAGATTTTTAATGTAACGTTGAGTTTGTGAAAAAAAAGAAAAAAAAAACATATTTTCGAAGCAAAACGACCGGCACTCGATTTTTATCCTTGTACAATCACATATTTGATCGTTGATAATCGCATAAATGTGCGCGATTCGATCGAAGGTTCTGAAAACGTTATACGAGTCGCGCAAGATGAAAAGTAAACATGCGAATTAGTATACACCGAGAAGTTATGTAAATAAGCCGATTATAAATATTTCCTCTCACTCGATATTCTAAAAACGCTTGTAAACAGCTTGGTCGAGCCCAAATGTGTGTGTATATATATAAATGTATATGCGTAGAGAGTCATGTATAAATATATTTAACGAGAGCTCTCGTAACTCCGTGCCGCACGAAATCTCAGCGGCGACTGATCGTTTGACAGCGGGACCCAGCGGGAGTGGACCCGCCGGTTTAGGTCACCGCGCGCATTTCTACATTCTACTGTGTGCGACGTGCCTGCCTTTTTCTCTCCTTCGTATTCGCGCCTCTCTCAGCCGCCGCCAGAGTGCCTGAACGAGCGGCAGCGAAAACTGCGCGGCGATGTGCGAGAGAGGGGGAGAAAGAGGGACAGCGAGAAAAGGAGAAGAATACGAGGGTCGGCGATGGATGGCGGAGTGAGAGAATGAGAGAATTACAGCATGTACGTACACTGTACGGTACTTTTGGGCTTGTGGAAAAGAGAGCGAGATGGAGAGCCGTTCGTTCGTCGTTCTGTAATGGCCCTTTCCACTCGCCACATGCACGTATCAATTGTATCAGGCCGCTTCCGCACTTGCGCGCGCTCACGAACGCGGCTCGGCGCATGTGCCGAACCCGGCTTTGGGATGAGTAAATTTAAAAAAATTAAAAATTCGCATACTCGACGAAAACATAGTTTTTTACCCAAATCCAAGTACACGTATACATTAGGGTGTGTCGATAAAAAAATAGTTTTTCTTCTAAATCGAAGTACATATATCGGGGTGTGCCAATAATAATAATAATAATAATAATAATATTTTATATCCGAATTAGTGCACACGCCTTTTAAATTCATTAAAAAAAATATTTTTTTTCACCCATGCAAGATTTTCGTGCTTTTGACCATATGCGTAGACAGCCGAAAAGTGACTCTTTTTGGCTATCCACGCATATAGTGAAAAGACACTCGAATCTCCCATGGGGAAAACAAAAGATCGTGTGCAACGCGGGCCAGAGATTCGTCTTTTGTCTCGCGTGGTTGGGGCCCTCGCTTCGCTCGTTGCGGCAAACTTCACGCTCGACAAAAAGACTTATCTCTGGCCCTAGATGCACAAAATACTATTTTTAGTCTTTCCTTGCTTGTTCTCATGAATAAATTTTTTTTCGAGAAAAACTCTGCACGATCTGAATCAGCAATTAATTTTTCATCGAAATAACGTTTTAAAACGATAAAAATACAGTAATACCCCGAAATCACGTCATGGCGTAAGTCGAAAAATACGTGAGTCGGGCTACACGTTTGATATAACTGTATAATGTACATATGTCGGTCCAAGCAAGGGAAAGGGTAGAGCAGGGATGGGGAAGGGGGGGGCGAGCAACCGATGGCGTAACTGCGAGGTAACTTAAGTCGGGAGGGCGTAAGTCGGGATATTGCTGTATAAAATTTCTTCTTTTTTGTCATTTTTGAGCGACTTTTTCGAAATCTCATAACAGTTTGACCAATTCCAAATCTTTTTTTTCTTCAAGCCTCATATCGATGTATTTTTTCTCGCTGAACACGAATCTTGAAATAATTTCCACGAAAAATCAACATTTTCATGAATTTTAATTATAAGGACGCTGGTAATTGCGAACGGAAAATGCGAATGAGTAATGAAATATGCGCTTGACACTCACTCTTTCGACGCGATGTTCTTTCGATCGGTGTGCAAACACTCGGAGATCCCTCCCCGAAGGCAGACTGAGGATATTGCGGCGATGGTTGATCGTTGATTTGTCTTCAGTGGGCTGAATGTTGATCCTCGTGAAATTTCGACCGGAAGTCCAGCTCCTCGAATCACGCGTACATTTTTCTTCATGCGCACGCTTCACTCCGCGTTTATCAATTTTACAGATCAAATTAGAAATCGAATGCAACGAAAATTTAACGGGAGTATATTATTTTGTGCCAGAGTCACGATATTTTTCCGATGATATTTTTCGATCGTAAAACCGACAAGACGAATGATTAATGAGAAATTTTTATCTAATTTAAGAGATTTCTAATTTTCATTTAATTAAGCAAATTTTGAAATTTAATTTTATCTAATGTTTTGAAATTTCATTGAATCGAAAAGATTTTGAATTTTTATTCAAGTTGAGAGATTTTGAATTCCCATTTGATTAAAAAGATTTTTAAAGTTTATTGATTTATACAGCCCAAAAGTTCATCCGTTACCTAGCCCTCGATCCGCGTAAATAAATAAAAATGGCATATACCGTGAATTTACCTCGCGATAGACTCAAAAACAAGTAAGGCCTGGTTAATGCAGCGGCCGTAACTTTTTCAAGTTACGGCCGCTGCGGCATAAACCAGGCCTGAGAAACTATTTTGCCGTAAACAAACGCCGGTACGGCAGCGCGAAGCGAGTGACCCGTTAGCGCGAGAGAAATAGAAAAAAAAATGGCGGGTGTAAAAACTCACGAGGCGCGCACGAGCGCCAGCCGACGCGGCGCGATATACGCTGATATATTCTACACGATAAACCCCACTCAACATTTACTCTTGATGTTTTTCGATTATCGCAATATTTTAACACGATTCGCGACAAGGCGCTCTGATATCTCATCGTTAATAACACGCACCATGGGGAAATATATATATTTTTCACTAACCGCTCGCCATGTTTTTGTTTCTCCTCGAAGCCCGTCTCTCGCGCCGTGCCGAATGTTTTTGGAACAACGCGAACGAGCGACGCGACAATGGCGCGCGAGGCCAAGCAAACTCGCAAAAAACATCATCGACTCGCAACGACGACGTCTCATCGACGAATTATTCTTTCGTAGCACCGAACGCTGCCCCACGAACATTTTCAACGCTAATTTGAAACACACGCAGCTCAAGAATCAGCGAAAAACAGTAATTTTACCGAGACCGAGACGACATCGACAGGTACGTTGTTATCAAACGGGATCCACGGACGAGAGTGAACGAGAGCGCGGGCGTGGGGGTAGCGGCCGGAGAAGGAAGCAGGGAGAGAGAGAGAGGGTGACTCGCGAAACGCGCGTCCGATGCGAATGGGTAAGAGAGAGAGAGAGAGAGAGAGAGAGAGAGAGAGAGAGAGCGAACTCTCGAAAATGCGACGAATCTGCCAACGGTCGATCTAGATAACATTGTATCGGGATTAAAGAAAAAAATATCGAGGAACCGCAACAAATATTCGAAACACCGAGAAGAAAATATACAGTAGTCGTATCGTATAAGTGCAAGTGGATACGTGCGTCGTGTTTCGCAAAACGCCATATCTCTCCGATTGTCCTACCAATTCTCTCCACTCCCGCTGTAGCACCGCGCCGAACACGGAAAAAAATATTCCACACTATTAACAGCTTTTTTTTCACCGAGCTCCGAGTGCGCGAAATTTTTTTTAACCCCCAAATTGTAAAGAAAGAAAGATCTCGTTTACCGAGAATGGTCGCGCGGAGGAAGTACCTCGCGAGAGAAACAGAAAAAGATGGCGAACGGAAAAAAATTCACGCGGCGCGTGCCACCCCTTAACGCGGCCGGCACACGCGCACGGTAAATACCACGATACATTTAATCTCGATATTTTTCACTTATTTATCGCAATATTTTTTTTCACTCTTCGCTCGCCATGTTTTTGTTTCGCCTCGACGCACATTTCTGACTCCGTGCCGAATGTTTTTGGGTTCTCGCAAACGAGGGACACGACAATGGCCCGCGATCAGTGTTTCACTGCCCCACAAACGTTTTCACTGCAAACTTTAAACACACGGAGCTCGAGAATTAGTGGATAATAATGAATTTACCTTGGCGCGATTAACAGGTATACGTTGTTATCGAAGGAGATCCACGGGCGACTGGCGAGTCTGCCGAGTCTGCAAGTACAAGAGCGGAGTCCGGAGAGCATTGTTGGCGAGTTGGCGTGAGGGTAGCGGCCGGAGACGGAACCATATATGTAATACTCCTATATTACTAGCGCTGGCCCAAACTCTGTGAAGACTTTACGGTGCAGACAATATCGTTCTCTCTTTCTCTGGCTCTTGCAATGCGCAAGCGCGAATGAAAGCGGGAGTGCCCCAGCCAGTAACATTTATTCGTAGTGGGTCGCGCGTGCGCAGTATGACCCCGTTCAAGTGTTCTGTCTCTCTTTTTTGTTTCACCTACCACTTATAGGGAAGCATAGACCGCTAGCAATACAGGAGTATTACATATATGGACGGAACCAGCGAGAAAGGGAGAAAGGGAGAAAGAGAGAGAGAGACAGCGATTCGCAAACCGCGACCGAAACGCCATCTCGGTCTTCGTTTCTCCCCTGCTAATTCCCCCTACTCTCGTCGCGCGTCGCTCTCGCCAGCTTCCCACCCTCCTGCCGCTGCCGCGCGTTGCTCCAACGGCCGCAGTCTCGCCCGTGAACCCAGTTTGACAACAACGTACTTCTCACTCGTTTTCCGGGTAACGCTTTGTTTACAATCGCATCTGAGCTCAGTGTGTGTTCGAGTGAACGCTAAAAATGATCGTAGAGCTACTTGGGTGCCACGAAGCGAATATTCGACGATTAATCTTCGTTGGAAATCGATGAGATTAACGTGGGGTTCGTGAGCGTCCAAAAATATTCGCCGCGGACAGAGGTGCGCGAGTCGAAAATCAGTGCCCTTTGTCAGGATTTTCGATAAAATATTTTAATAAATAAATGAAAAATATTGAGATTAAAATTAGTGTGGCGTTAATTATGCATATGCACCGGCCGCGTTGGGTGGTGCGCGCGCGTCACGCGCGTGCGCCGCGTGAGTTTTTTTCCATCGGCCATTATTCTTGTTGTTTCGCGCTCACGTAAGGGGCTACTTGCTTCGCGCGATCGCAGCGACGATCGTTTCTCGGAAAAATCGTGGTTTTCGTTTTTGGCGTCCATCGCGAGGGAAATTCTCGGTAAACGTGATATGTTTTTTTCTTTACGAATCGGGAGTCAAAAATATATCGCGTATTCGTAGTTCGGTGAAAAAAAAAGCTGATCATGTTCGTGGAATATTTTTTTTTGTGTTCGTTGCGCCGCACCGAACCGGGGGTGGAGGGGGGGGGGGATTGGTAGGAGAATAGGAGAGATGGCGTTCCGCTAAACACGACGTATGTCGTACGTATGCGATACGACGAACTGTATATTTTTTTCTCGATGGTTTGAATATTTTTTGCAGTTTCTCGATGTGCTGTTTGTAAAATCTCGGCAGAATGTTATTGAGATCGACCGTTGTAAATTCTTCGTGTTTTCGAGAGTTCTCTCTCTCTCTCTCTTTCTCTTTTACCCATTCGCATCGCGCGCGCGTTTCACGACTCGCCCTCTCTCTTTCTCCCTGATTCCCTCTCCGGCCGCTACCCCCACGCCCGCACTCTCGTTCACTCTCGTCCGTGGATCTCGCTCGATAACAGCGAACCTGTTGATCGCGTCTCGATAAATTCTTTGTTTTTCGTTGATTCTTGAGCTCAGTGTGTTTCCATTTTGCGGTGAAAATGTTCGTGGGGCAACGTTCGGTGCTACGAAACAATAATTCGTCGGTGAACCGTCGTCGTTGCGGGTCGATGAGAATTTTTGCGAGTCTGCTCGGCCCTGCGTGCCGTTGTCGCGTCGCTCGTTCGCGTTGTTCCGAAAACATTCGGCACGGAGCGCGAAAAGCGCGTCGAGGACAAACAAGAACATGGCGAACGGTGAGTGAAAAAATATTTTTTTCTTCCAGGGCACTTGGCACATGTACGAGAGACACAGTTAACAATTAAATATCAGAGCGCGTTGTCGCGATTCGTGTTAAAATATCGCGATAAATGAAAAACATCGAGTGTAAATATTGGATGGAGCTTACTCTGTAAAATATGTAAAATCTTTTCGATTCAATGAAAATTCAAAACACATTAAAATAACCCTCCGTCGTCACACTTATCTGAGTCGATTTGACCTTGTCCATTTTTGAATAAGTATCGTGACCAAATTATCGGTAGGAAAAATATTAAATAATTACAGAACATCCTTCAAACATTCTAGTTGACGTTTTAAAAATTAGTTTAGAAAAAAATCAAATGAACGAATATTTAAAAAAAAAATGCATAAGGAAGAAATAAGAAAAGTAATCGTGGGGTTGTTTTGACCCCTTGTGACCACGGAAGGTTAAATAAAATTTCAAAATCTTTTTAATTGGATGAAAATTAGAAATCTCTTGAATTAATTATAAATTAAAAATCTCTTACATTTAAAATCGAGTCTGGTGTAAAAAGATTCGACGCCAAATTAGAGAATTACGAAATATGATTCTCCTCTCTCATTTCTCTCGTCGGTTTTTCGATCGAAAAATATCGTCGGAAGAAAAATCATGACTCTGGCAGAAAATAATACACTCGTGTTAAATTTTCGTTGCATTCGATTTCTAATTCAATCTGTAAAATTAATAAACGCGAAGTGGAGCGTGCGCATGAAGAAAAATGTGCGCGTGATTCGAGGAGCTGCACTTCCGGCCGAAATTTCACGAGGATGAACATTCAGCCCACTGAAGAGAAATCATCGATCAACCATCGCTGTAATATCCTCAGTCCGCCTTCGGGGAGAGATCTCTGAGTGTTTGCACATCGATTGAGAGAACATCGCGTTGAAAGAGTGAGTGTCAAGCGCATATTTTATTACTCATTCGCATTTTTCATCCGCATTTTTCACAACTATTTTTCAACATTTCTCACATTCCACTCCAAGTTTGTTGTTATTGTTTTCTTGAATTTTCTAGACGAGATAAGATTTTACGGAAGATCATATTATAAATTTTCTCAATTTTCTAGTTATCGTACATATTACTCCGTTTTTCAATCGGTTGCTATTCTCGCGAATGAAAAAATTCGGGGAAGAATCAGACATTATTGCGAATCTAGTAAAATAGCCTCACAGCCAGAAATTTGTACTAAAAAATTTCGACCAAAATCTCGCTGAGCAACATCATTCGAAAAAAAAAGTGTTTTTAGACCACCCTAATGTGTATTCCACTAATAAATGAACTAATATATATGTGGGTCATTCCATGTCAAATCGACCAAGAGTTGAAATCGACCGCTTTCAATTTTGATGAAATTTAGTCAGAAATTTTCGTTTGCGATGAAACAAAGTTCTACCAAAGGAAAAAAAATAAATTTTTTTTTTTGAAAGTTATACAAGATTCAAAATTTCACATTTTTTTTAAATCGTTCAAGTTTATTTTTTAAATATCTCGAAAACTATTATAGTTACGAAAAAAAACGTTCCAAGTTCGTCTTGAAGAGTATACTTGTGGCTACGAAAAAAAAAAAAAATTTCGAAATTTTTTTTTGAAAAATGATGAATTTGAAGAATTTTGAATTTTTAAAAATCGTGCAAATCCACGATCGACATTAAATTTTTTGTTTGATTTTTTTATATAATACCTTGTACTGATCTTAAAAGATCCTGAAATTTTCACAAAGGTGTTTTGTGTTTTTTCAAAAAAATGAATTTTTGAGTTTTGAAAACTCATGTAATTCCACGATCAACGTTAAATTTTTGGTTAAATTTTGTTTATTCAATACTTTGCCCTGATCTCAAAAGATCCTGAAATTTTCAGGATGGTGTTTTTTTGATTGAAAAATATAAATTTTTGAACTTTGGTACAAAAAAAAAAATTTGCCTGTCAAATTAATAAAAATGCGAATTCAGTCAAGTTAAATAAAGTTGAGCAATCATGAAAATTTTGTAATTTTGAGCAGTAAAAATTTTAATTAACGACATAAAAATGTAAAAACAGAAACATAATTGAATGCGCGTTTTTTATTGTTTGGTAAAGCGTTGTAGCTTAGATATTACTTATATATTAGCGTATATATTACTTATACATGTATATTAAGCTTATACGCTTAAAACGCTTTACCAAATAAATAAAAATGCAAATTCAATGATGTTTCTGTTTTTACATTCTTGGTCATTAATTGAAATTCTTACTGCTCAACATTACAGAATTACATGATTGCTCAACATTACTTAACTTGGAGGTAAACAAAATTTGTTTTTTACCAAAATTCAAAAATTCCTATTTTTGAAGAAAAAAAACACCATTCTGAAAATGTCAGGATCTTTCAAGATCAGTACAAGATATTGTATAAATAAATTGAACCAAAAATTCAATGTTGATCGTGGATTTGCACGATTTTTAAAAATTCAAAACTTTATATTTTTGAAATAACAAAAAACACTTTTCTGCAAATTTCAGGATATTTTAAGATCAGTATAAGGTATTATATTTAAAAAATTGAACAAAAAATTTAACGTCGATCGTGGATTTTCACGATTTTTGAAAATTCAAAATTCTACAAATTCATCATTTTTGAAATTTTTTCTTCTGAATATTTTTTTTTTCGTAGCCCACAAGTATACTCTTCAAGATGAACCCAGAACAATTTTTTCGTAACTATAATAGTGTTCGAGATATTTAAAAAATAAACTTGATAGATTAAAAAAATTGTGAAATTTTGAATCTTGCATAACTTTCGAAAAAAAAAAAAAATTTTTTTCCTTTGATAGAATTTTGTTTCATTAAAAACGAAAACTTGTGACCAAATTTCATCGAAATTTAAGGGGGTCAATTTGACATGGAAGGACCCATATATATATATTTATACGTGGTCGATCGTGGACGTTACAAATCGCGCGCGAACGAGCGAGGAAGGAAAAAAAATGGGTGTATGTAGCAAAAATTCTTCATTCGAAAGTAAACACACGCGGCATCACTGGTATAGCATCGAGAGAGTTCTACGATATACGTTACGGCTCGTATAAACTCTCTGCGTAACGCGTGAAACGATGCGAACGACCGTGAGGGCGAGTGAAAAGGTCGAAAAATAGAAAAAAATTACACAAAACGAGACGATAATTGCTACGAGAAAAAAATGTCTCCATGAAAAATAAAGTGAGAGACAACGAGACGATTAATGAACATTGAGAGCTCTTTTTATTTATTTATTCTTAAAGCAATATGGTAAATATTGCTCGGGCGAGTGGAAAGGTTGAAAAAATAAAAAAAGTTGCACAAGACGAGACGATAATTGCCACGAAAAAATGTACAAAATTTAGACTATTAATTTAATCGTAAATTAAAAAACAAAATTCAAGAGTAAATTTTCATTTTCATCATGCCACCACACAATAATAATAATAATACAATAAATATTTTTATTGCACTCCGTGCGCAAAGTGCCACTTTGCGCACTCGTACAATAAAATTTCGTACGATACTCGTGCGAGAAACTTTTTCTCAACTCGTGTGATTGCAACATTCGCCTTCGGCTCATGCTCGGCAAACTCACGCTCGTCAGAAAAAGTTTCATCGCACTAGTATCGTAATATACTATTATCATCTCTATTCCTTAGTCGAGTAAAAAAAATTGAAAAATACAAAAAAATTCACAAAACGTGACTGTTGAAAAATCTATACAAAAAAAAAATTCGATACGATAATTGGTAAAAAAAAAATTTACAAAATTTATTTTACCAATTCACTCGCCATCAATTGAAACAATCGTGAATATAAAATTTAAGGAAAAATATGAATAAAAAATTTCTCTTAATTAAAAATTAAGTCAAGTCAGAAGCAACGAGACGATTGATCGTCATTTCGAGCTCTTTTTTATTCATTTATTCTCCAACAATGTCACGTGTCATAAAAAAATGCCAAACGAACAATGGAATCGAGAAAACTTGAAACTCGGAGAGTTCAAATTTTCACGATGTTGAAGTTTGGATCGTTGAGACTCAGGAAAATAAATATTATCATTATTACGAATATCGCTTGAGCTATTTGAATTGTATTTGGGCCAGGACTCTCAATAGAAATGTCATAACATTTTTCAACGATTGTCTACCTCCGAAACTTGCTCCGAAAGTGGATGAATGTTTTTTTTTTTATCCATCTACCCTTCAGCATCGTAAATTAGTTCAATAGGGTCAACGATTTGTTTCTTCATAGTTCGGAAGCAAAGAATCATCATACTTATCGCAGTACGATTGCACAAAGTTTATCGTTTTATCTTGATTATGCTCGAGGAATTTTCATCTCTCGTGGAGGGTTGCGGGCGCGAGGGAGGGGGAATAAAATCGATATTCAATTAATGCAAACGGGTCGCGGTGGGAAACAGGGTCGCGGGAGAGAGGGAGAGGGAGACGCAGACTTCCGGTGTTGTGACCGGAAGAAGAGGTATTGGAAGTTGTGCCGAGGAAGCGGAAAGAGCGACGCGAGAGCGTGAAACCCAAATTACGACGAGGACGATGACGACATTGGTAGGGCCATTTAGGAAGGCTATAGGAAGTCAGCCACTGCATACATCGCGCTATATACGGTTTTCTTGTTGTTATTAAATTATAACCCGGCCGATAAGTGCCACTACAATTCACTCGCTCGTCAAAGTTTCAATTTCCCTATACACACCGTTCAATGCACATTTTGATAATTTCATTGGCCAGACTTTTCGCATATTTCCCTCAAAACTCTCGAGTCGATCTTGAAAAATGAATCGTTCGCGCGAATCAATTATTTGAAAATAACCAAAATTCAGAAGGATTAAAAAAAAACAAATTGCCACCCTGGTCTATCATTTTTGAGTCAGCGATCGATCGAGTACTCTTGGGTGAATTTTTATTTTGGAAATGCGTGGAACACAAAAATTCATGTAAACTTGAATATTTTATTCAAAAAAATATCCATTTTCGACGGAGACAGTCGACGGCCTTTCAGTTTTCTTGTCTATAAAATTATTGTCAAGAATTAAATTACAATTCAAAGTAGGATTTTCTTTCGGTAGTAAAAAATAGATCGGTTTCTATTTGTTTGAATACATTTATCATTATTCGTTTCAAAATTTGCATTCTTCATTTAAAATTATTATTAAGAACCAAACTCCAATTTAAATTTGAATTTTCTTTCGGCAGTGAAAAATTACGAAATCGTTTTCTATTTATTTTAATAAATTTTTCCATCATTTATCCGTAAATTAATTATCGAATAAATTTGTCGTTATTTATCCTTAAATTCATTATCAAATAGATCAATTGTTTATTTATATCGCGTTACAGCTGCCATAAGGGCGTATGCCAGCCAAAGGTAGGGCTGGAAAGCCATAAGGGCGTATCGAATTTTTTTTTTTCAGGAATCGACGTAATTATGACCGAAAAGTATAGAACCTATGGAAAAAAAAATTACCCAATTTTTTTAAATTTTTTATACGCCCTTATGGCTTTCCGAGTGGGTCTCGAAAGTCATAAGGGCATATCGATTTTTTTTTTCAGGAATCTACGTAATTATGACCGAAGAGTGTAGAACCGATGAAAAAAAAAATTTCCCAATTTTTTTTTTTCATCGGTTCTATACTTTTCGGTCATAATTACGTCGATTCCTGAAAAAAAAAATCGATACGCCCTTATGGCTTTCGAGACCCACTCGGAAAGCCATAAGGGCGAATAAAAAAAAAATTGGGAAATTTTTTTTTTCATCGGTTCTACACTCTTCGGTCATAATTACGTAGATTCCTGAAAAAAAAAATCGATATGCCCTTATGACTTTCGAGACCCACTCGGAAAGCCATAAGGGCGTATAAAAAAAAAAAAATTGGGAAAATTTTTTTTTCATCCGTTCGGTCATAATTACGTTGACTTGAAATTTCGCTATTTTCAGGTTTTTGAAAATAGGCCCAAAATTGAGCAAAACATTTTATTATCGAAATTAATGGAAATTTTGATTTTTTGAAAAAACTATTGATAGATTCGTGTTTAGGGGGCAAAAATACATCGATATGAGGCCCGAAAAACAAAAATAATTTTTTTTTTTTTTTTTTGCATTTTGGCCAAAATTCAATCGGTTCACTAAAATGGCTGCAATTTATTTTCTAGATGGAATTGCGGCTCGAGCATGAGCTCATTCTCTTCGTAATCGTTCACGCTTCAAAATCCCGTTTGGTTCATCCCATTACGATCGTTTTTCGATTTTTGGCAGATTTTTAAAGTTCAACAATAGATTTTTGTAAATTTTTTAAGGTATACCCCTTTCCATTTTTTTCGGCGATTTTCAAACTGCTCTCATTTCTACAAAAAATTAGTTATCGGGATGAACTTAACGGCATTCTCTAAGTTTGGTCACAAGCTTTGCGTACGAAAAACAAATTTTGAAATCGGTTGAACCAAAGTGAAGTTATGAGCACTTGAAATGTCGCTATTTTCAGGTTTTTGAAAATAGGCCCAAAATTGAGCAAAACAGTTTTTTATCGAAATTCATGAAAATTTTGATTTTTTGAAAAAACTATTGATAGATTCGTGTTTAGGGGGCAAAAATACATCGATATGAGGCCCGAAAAACAAAAATAATTTTTTTTTTTTTTTTTTGCATTTTGGCCAAAATTCAATCGGTTCACTAAAATGGCTGCAATTTATTTTCTAGATGGAATTGCGGCTCGAGCATGAGCTCATTCTCTTCGTAATCGTTCACGCTTCAAAATCCCGTTTGGTTCATCCCATTACGATCGTTTTTCGATTTTTGGCAGATTTTTAAAGTTCAACAATAGATTTTTGTAAATTTTTTAAGGTATACCCCTTTCCATTTTTTTCGGCGATTTTCAAACTGCTCTCATTTCTACAAAAAATTAGTTATCGGGATGAACTTAACGGCATTCTCTAAGTTTGGTCACAAGCTTTGCGTACGAAAAACAAATTTTGAAATCGGTTGAACCAAAGTGAAGTTATGAGCACTTGAAATGTCGCTATTTTCAGGTTTTTGAAAATAGGCCCAAAATTGAGCAAAACAGTTTTTTATCGAAATTCATGAAAATTTTGATTTTTTGAAAAAACTATTGATAGATTCGTGTTTAGGGGGCAAAAATACATCGATATGAGGCCCGAAAAACAAAAATAATTTTTTTTTTTTTTTTTTGCATTTTGGCCAAAATTCAATCGGTTCACTAAAATGGCTGCAATTTATTTTCTAGATGGAATTGCGGCTCGAGCATGAGCTCATTCTCTTCGTAATCGTTCACGCTTCAAAATCCCGTTTGGTTCATCCCATTACGATCGTTTTTCGATTTTTGGCAGATTTTTAAAGTTCAACAATAGATTTTTGTAAATTTTTTAAGGTATACCCCTTTCCATTTTTTTCGGCGATTTTCAAACTGCTCTCATTTCTACAAAAAATTAGTTATCGGGATGAACTTAACGGCATTCTCTAAGTTTGGTCACAAGCTTTGCGTACGAAAAACAAATTTTGAAATCGGTTGAACCAAAGTGAAGTTATGAGCACTTGAAATGTCGCTATTTTCAGGTTTTTGAAAATAGGCCCAAAATTGAGCAAAACAGTTTTTTATCGAAATTCATGAAAATTTTGATTTTTTGAAAAAACTATTGATAGATTCGTGTTTAGGGGGCAAAAATACATCGATATGAGGCCCGAAAAACAAAAATAATTTTTTTTTTTTTTTTTTGCATTTTGGCCAAAATTCAATCGGTTCACTAAAATGGCTGCAATTTATTTTCTAGATGGAATTGCGGCTCGAGCATGAGCTCATTCTCTTCGTAATCGTTCACGCTTCAAAATCCCGTTTGGTTCATCCCATTACGATCGTTTTTCGATTTTTGGCAGATTTTTAAAGTTCAACAATAGATTTTTGTAAATTTTTTAAGGTATACCCCTTTCCATTTTTTTCGGCGATTTTCAAACTGCTCTCATTTCTACAAAAAATTAGTTATCGGGATGAACTTAACGGCATTCTCTAAGTTTGGTCACAAGCTTTGCGTACGAAAAACAAATTTTGAAATCGGTTGAACCAAAGTGAAGTTATGAGCACTTGAAATGTCGCTATTTTCAGGTTTTTGAAAATAGGCCCAAAATTGAGCAAAACAGTTTTTTATCGAAATTCATGAAAATTTTGATTTTTTGAAAAAACTATTGATAGATTCGTGTTTAGGGGGCAAAAATACATCGATATGAGGCCCGAAAAACAAAAATAATTTTTTTTTTTTTTTTTTGCATTTTGGCCAAAATTCAATCGGTTCACTAAAATGGCTGCAATTTATTTTCTAGATGGAATTGCGGCTCGAGCATGAGCTCATTCTCTTCGTAATCGTTCACGCTTCAAAATCCCGTTTGGTTCATCCCATTACGATCGTTTTTCGATTTTTGGCAGATTTTTAAAGTTCAACAATAGATTTTTGTAAATTTTTTAAGGTATACTAGTATTCCATTTTTTTCGGCGATTTTCAAACTGCTCTCATTTCTACAAAAAATTAGTTATCGGGATGAACTTAACGGCATTCTCTAAGTTTGGTCACAAGCTTTGCGTACGAAAAACAAATTTTGAAATCGGTTGAACCAAAGTGAAGTTATGAGCACTTGAAATGTCGCTATTTTCAGGTTTTTGAAAATAGGCCCAAAATTGAGCAAAACAGTTTTTTATCGAAATTCATGAAAATTTTGATTTTTTGAAAAAACTATTGATAGATTCGTGTTTAGGGGGCAAAAATACATCGATATGAGGCCCGAAAAACAAAAATAATTTTTTTTTTTTTTTTTTGCATTTTGGCCAAAATTCAATCGGTTCACTAAAATGGCTGCAATTTATTTTCTAGATGGAATTGCGGCTCGAGCATGAGCTCATTCTCTTCGTAATCGTTCACGCTTCAAAATCCCGTTTGGTTCATCCCATTACGATCGTTTTTCGATTTTTGGCAGATTTTTAAAGTTCAACAATAGATTTTTGTAAATTTTTTAAGGTATACCCCTTTCCATTTTTTTCGGCGATTTTCAAACTGCTCTCATTTCTACAAAAAATTAGTTATCGGGATGAACTTAACGGCATTCTCTAAGTTTGGTCACAAGCTTTGCGTACGAAAAACAAATTTTGAAATTGGTTGAACCAAAGTGAAGTTATGAGCACTTGAAATTTCGCTATTTTCAGGTTTTTGAAAATAGGCCCAAAATTGAGCAAAACAGTTTTTTATCGAAATTCATGAAAATTTTGATTTTTTGAAAAAACTATTGATAGATTCGTGTTTAGGGGGCAAAAATACATCGATATGAGGCCCGAAAAACAAAAATATTTTCTAGATAGAATTGCGGCTTGAGCAAGAGCTTATTCTCTTCGTAATCGTTCGCTTCAAAATCCCGTTTGGGAAATTGGGAAAATTTTTTTTTCATCGGTTCTATACTTTTCGGTCATAATTACGTCGATTGCTGAAAAAAAAAAATTCGATACGCCCTTTTGGCTTTCGACACCCACTCGAAAAGCCATAAGGGCGTATAAAAAAAAAAAAAAAATAGGAAATTTTTTTTTTCATCGGTTCTATACTTTTTAGTCATAATTACGTCGATTCCTGAAAAAAAAATTTCGATACGCCCTTATGGCTCCTGGATGCCATAAGGGCGTAAAAGAGGTGATACGCCCTTATGGCAGCTGTAACGCAATATGTTTTGCGCAGTTCGCTAACGAAGATCGAGAGGGACGAAGGAGAGAAAAAAGTAAATCGAGAGGTAGAATGGATGGAAAAATGCAATATCAGCATCAGCGATAACGCACACTCGAGAAATATTGACGATGGACTAAATTTTATCGCCGACAGTATCTCGACCCTATTTGGGCCTCATATTTATTCGCAAAGGATCGAATAAAATAATAACCGCGCGGTATTTCCTCCACAACAAAAAATTGATATATACCTATAAAAGTTGAAGAAACATTAACAGGGAGAATTTTCTTTATTACGCCGTTGTTATTTCACGCTCATCCCCGGTGATTATTATCCGAGATGAGCATAATTACGCGAAAATTAATTAAAAGTTACGAGCGAGAGACACAGGGAATTACGTCGTACGACGTGAAATATAAATGCAAAAATTATACATTTCGCATATTCAATTTGGACGATATTAATATTTGAAATAAATATTAATATTAAACAGCGTTTTTCGGGAGGGTGTCGAAAAATCCTGATTCGCGCGTCTCGATTCCAATGACTCGCGCTCGGTAAATTCTCATCCAATTTCATTTCAACTGACCTCATTCGAAATATTGTGAAATTTACTCGAACTTGCTTCTTTCGATCATTGATATCGGTGAAAATGTCGCCAAAAATCGATCAGAAGCATTGCGCGGCCCACTTGAATTGCTCGTACGAAATACACATGTGTCTATATTTATCGGAGGTTTGGTAATTACCGAGCCGAGAATATCGGATTACCGATCCAAGCTCGCGATATGACCGATGTTTTGACACGCGACCGAGTGAAAAGTCACGCGATTGAAACTCCAACGATTGTTCGTATGCACCGCAGATGTATATATTGCCATCCAGTGCCGTTACTTTGTCTCGTAATGGAACAACGCCCCCCCCCCCCCCCCCGTACCGTTTTCGTCGCTAGACCGACAAACCTGTGTCAGCGGTGCAAAGTTGAAAAATTAGCGTCAGAGAATCCGTTATTCTCGCTGTACCGATGCACAAGGTCACGGTCCACATTTTTTTATCCTCGATATTATATAATTTCGAGTATCGAGATATTTCAGTTTAGGAAACCGATGAACCAAATTGCAATGAGAACATTATTTTTGGTTCTTGAAATAAAAATTTTCCATTGATTAAAAAATTATTTCAATAATCGTGAGAATGGAAATTAAGAAAAAATCTTGTTCGTTGACTATTTTAAGAATTAAATTTGGAGAATAAAATTTTGTTGAATATCGTACAATCAAAAGCTGTGAAAAAACAATTTTTCAAAAATTGATTTTACAATAATATCTCTCGAAGGATCCAAACAGACCCATTGTAATACATATTATTTCTTATTTTCACCTCGAATTCGTCTGGAATAAAAAGAATCTGAGAGTGAAATTTTGTTAATAACTTTGACCTCAATTTTATTCGCAATGAGAATATTATATTTGGTTCTTGAAATAAAAATGTTTTATTATTCAAAAAAATTATTACAATAATCGTGAAAATATAAATTTTGGAAAATTTTTATTCGTAGACAATTTTAGGAACTTGATACGGTGGATAAAATTTGTTTAAATGCAAACAGCTGTTTATCCTGCGTCTCATTCGATATTCATCATTATCCTAATGTCCTCCATCGACGGTTATTTCTGTACATGCCCCCCTTTTTTTTATTACCTTCACCACAAATTCGCTTATCCACAATCGCATTTCCATCCACGTCTGTCCTTCGATTCTCGTTATCGTTGCCCTTTTTTGTATTCTTTTCTCTTATCCCAGCTCATCGCGTCGTATGACTCGAATTAATTTTATCCTCGCTTGTGACATCATTTTGTCGCGGGAGAAAACACTTTTTTTCGTTTTTTCTTTAATCAATCATTCCACAAAAGACAAAACGTCGCCCATAATCAACGTTCCAATTATTATGACGAAGAGAAATTTTATATATCTTTTGTTGCACGAATTTTCCGCATTCACTGGGTAATTTTCAATAATATATATTTTTCCTCGTGCAAGAAAAAGGAGAAAAATTTCGCTCATGCTGTACTTGCGATTGCGTGCCGATCAAAATGTTTGAAAAATTGCTCAATTATACCTTCGAGTCGCGCCATTTATGCCTTGTTTACCTCTCGCTTTTACTCTACTCGCCCCCCCCCCCTCCCTTCTCCATCGCTCCTCGTAACTTTTCTCCGTTCTTCATTCTAATTTATCGTGCTAATCGTAAAAACTCGCGTGGTCAACCGAAAGCTTCGCCGTAATATCGGTAAAGAGAGAGAGAGAGAGAGAGAGAGAGAGAGAGAGAGAGAGAGAGAGAGAGAGAGAGAGAGAGAGAGGGAGAAGGAGGGAGGGAGAGCAACGTTTTATCCGAGATACGTTTTGTTTTCCTTTTTTCGTACTTGAAGTTTATCGGAGCGTATTTTATTCCGGGGACCTTGTGATTTTTATCTCATCGCCGGAGAATTAGCTACGATGGATTGAAAAAAAAAAATTAACGCGAAAGGCTTCAGGGCCGCGGAGATGGTAATGAGATGGGAAAAAATTCGTCGTTCGTTTGCTCAAACGTGCCGCAGTGTTTTTGTTCAAGTTTTTTTATTTTGACATTGATGGGAAAATAATTGAGCCATGCTGCGACGAACGGTGGAGTTTTTTTTAATCGTTGAAATTACTTGGATTTTCTTTCTCAATTTTTTGAGAATTTATAATTATTAAAATTTATCAAAGATTTTTTGAAAATGGACGTTGAAAAAAAAATTATCACGTAAAATTAGCACATTAGTTTTCGCGAAATTCCATCCAAAGTTTGTCACTCCGGAATTTAGGTTACCAGATTCGAAAATGAGTTGTCCTGACAAAATCCCTGACTTTTCAATAAATTTCCTGACATTTTGTGTCAATGTTATATTCAGGTAGGTCAGGGTCGTCAGTGAGTCATTATTGTTACTATCGATCTCTATTTTAAAATCGTGTCACTTTTCTCATTATTTTCGAAATTTGGTCACTATTGTTACTATTTGAGAGCTCAGAAGTGATTAGAAGATATGTGCCGGTTAGAATAGGGGACAAATTTCGAAAAATCATCAAAGGCGGACGAACAAAGCGGCGTTTTGAGACGATTACGAAGAGAATGAGCGGAGTCTAGATCCAAAATTTGGAGTAGAAAAAATAACACCTATTTTAGTGGACTGATTGAATTTTGGTCAAAATGCAGACCAAAATTTTTCGTTAATACATTTTTTTCAAATCTTATGTCGATGTATTTTGTCCCCCTGAACACGAAACTACCAATAGTTTCCTCAAAAAAATCAAAATTTTCATGAATTTTCACAAAAAAAATTTTTGCCCAATTTTAGCTCCATTCTCAGAAACCCCAAAATCGTGAAATTTCAAGTGCTCATAACTTTACTTCAGATCAACCGATTCAAAAATTTCCTTTTCGTACTTAAAGGTTGTTCCTAAACTTAGAGAATGGCGTTTGGTTTGTTCCGATAACTTAATTTTTGTAGAAATGAGAGAACATTGAAAATCGTCGAAAAAAATGGAAAGGGGTATGCCTTCAAAAATTTGCAAAAATCGATGGTCGAAATTTAAAAATCTGCCAAAAATCGAAAAATGATCGGAATCGGATGAACCAAGCTGTATTTTAAAGCTTGAACGATTACGAAGAGAATGAGCCCAAGTTCAAGTCAAAAACTCATATTAAAAAAAAGTTACAGTCATTTTAGTGGACCGATTTTATTTTTGTGAAAATGCAAAAAAACAAATTTAAAAAAAAAACAAATTTCGAGCCTTACATCGATGTATTTCTTCCCCCTGAACACGAATCTACTAATAGTTTTTTCGAAAAATCAAAATTTGCATGAATTTTTATTAAAAACATTTTTGTTCAATTTTTGCCCCATTTTAAAAATCCTCAAAATCGCGAAATTTCAAGTGCCCATAACTTGACTTTGGTTTGATCGATTCAAAAATTCCCTTTTCATACTTAAAGGCCATCACTAAACTTAGAGAATGGCGTTTGGCTCATTCCGATAACTTAATTTTTATAGAAATGAGAGCACTTTAAAAATCGTCGAAAAAAATGGAAAGGGGCATGCCTTAAAAAAATTGCAAAAATCGATGGTCGAAATTTAAAAATCTGTAAAAAATCGAAGGATTTTCGAAATTGAATGAACCAAGCGACATTTTGAAGTTTAAACGATTACGAAGAGAATAAGCTTAAGTTCAAGTTAAAATCTCATCTAGAAAAAAAATTACAATCATTTCAGTGAACTGATTCAATTTTGCCGAAACGAGAGCACTTTGACAATCGCCGAAAAAAATGGAAAGGGCTATACGAAAAATGATCCGAATTGGATGAACCAAGCGCGGTTTTGAAGCTTAAACTACTATACGAACAGAATAGGCTTAAGAAATGGGTTAAATTCCATCTGGAAAAAAAGTTATAGTAAAGTAAAAGTTATATTTTTGCTCAAGTTTAGACGAAAAAGACTATTTAGACGAAAAAGTTACTATTATCTCACTGTTCCTGTGAGAGATAAGTCATTATTCTACTATGTATTTTTGACTCTCTGAAACGCTGGCAACCTTGAGGTAGGTACCTACTCGAAGGCAGCAAAAACATCTAATTTTGAAAACTCGCGGGTTTTATTATTATATTTTATTTGAATTTTATTTCAGTAATATTTTTTTTGTCAACAAACTACTTAATAAATTTTTCAATTTTCATTTAATACATTTTTCATCTTCTATTTAGAAATTCCTGACAATTTCAAATGTTTCCTGTTTTCCTGACAGAGGGCTAAAATTCCGGACAGGTCAGGAAAATTCCTGTCACCTGGTAAGGGCTCAATGTATACGGAAAATATTCCTGGAATCGCGGTATTCGTTGACTCACCTTTCGAGCGAGATACAACGAAGGGTGGGGGATCACAACAGGTTTTTCCTCAGCAAGTATGTTCTCGTCTCAAAGTTCGCACTCTCGGAAGGAACGCTCTGGCAAAAATTCACAATATTTTCTCACCTTTGTCTTCATTATTATTAACACGATAAATTCGTACCAAACGATTCTTAAAAATAACGATAAATGGATTCGGAATAAGGCTCTCTTTTAAATTGCTCAAAACTCGCACTCGCTATTCTCAATTTTTCTTCGATTTTTTCGTCAATCGAATCGTCAATTTTCCCTCAAACTCCAAATTTTTTCGTTCCACGAAAATCCTTTTCTTCGCTGTCCGAAGCATTTCATCAGAGGCTCTCTCCCAGCAATGGAAAATGCAAATTTTCACTCACCGATATAAAATAGTCTCCGCTTGCCAAATACTCGATAAAAATCCACAATTATAATATTTCACAAACTCGTCTCATTGTCAGTGAAAAAAACGTGCTCATAGAAATCATGAAAAACTGACGAATCGTCACTGCAAAGTTGGCGTCTTCGGTGTCCTCTCATCCGGTCACTCATCGCCGATGAAAATCCAAAATAATTCAATTTCGATGCGCAATTTTTTGGTCGCATCGAGAAACCGGAGTGAAAGAAGCATCCCGATTCAACGTCACGCGTGTTTCTGCGTCCGAACGAATCACAGAGGGTAAAACAGTGGATTTACGGTGTAAATTTCTGGAGGGGTGTTTTTTTTTGTGCACGCGAAGGGACGATAAAAACGTATTCGTTTCACCGTGAATTGACGCAGGAATAACGCGAGGATGAGACAGAGCGATTCGAATAGCCTCCGGGAGCGAAGACGAGAGGGATGCAAAACCTCTGGACGAGGGAGATTTCTCGAGGATATTTCGAACGATAGCGAGAGAAGGATTTCATCGAACGTTCGACCGTCGCGTACCGGGACCGGAGCACAGCGCTGCTGCATCGTAAAAAACCATCGACGCTATAGTACGCGTGTCCTTTGTGTTTGTGTGTTTGTGTGTGAAAAAATTTGTTTCCTACCGAAACCCGCGAAAACTCTTCACGATAGTGTGCCCGAACTTTCGTCGTCCCTGTAGCGGCTGTAGCTCGGATCTCTCGATACTCGTGACATCCGTATACGCAGATTTTTGCCCTCATGAAAAAATGGGCAGTCTCTACTTTTTTATATACTGCGAGATACACGTACGGAGAATTCACGTGTTGGTACAGTGAGAACGTTCGATGAGAGTCTGACTCGCGAGGCTCCTCTTAGCCTTCCACCTGCGCCATCTATCGACCCGTTTTTTCCCTGAATACTACGATTCTCTTTATCCAGCGAGTCCGACGATCGATTTTTTCGATTTCGAAAGCAAACGAGTGAGAAAAAAACACGCACGGGAATGTGATCATTGTACGGTCAGTGAAGATTCGATCGACGATCGGACAAACAGAATTCTTCATCCGCTCTTGTCACAGAGATGAAGGATTTATTTAATTTTGATTAGAAAAAAAAAAAGATTTTAAATGGCTCGTCGGACCATTTATTTGGCCCATATTCAAATACTTGAAAAAAAAATTTATTCAAATAAAATAAACATTTTTTTAATGATAAATAAATGGTCGATAAATGGTTTATTCAATTTAAATAAATTCAAAATAAATAAAAATTGCCTAATGGGCTATTTGTTTGGCCAATATTCAGTCAGAAAATTTTATTTAAATAACACAAACCTTTTTTTCTTGCTGTACAAAAACATTTCAAGATTTTTATAAATTTACCAAAGATTAACTTCTTTCTTATTCATCGGCACAAAGATTGAGCTGTGGGAGAGGCAAAAAACGTAGACCCAGTTTGTCTGCACGTATTATCTATTTTATTGTGAATGAGGATGTTCTTAGAAAAATAATATACAAAATTTGCAAAATATCTTCCAAAGAGCTCTCTCATTGTTTTACGTTTGGGCACAACGTCGTAGAAAGATTCAGCGTGAAAATTGCAGGTCCTTGATAAAATCGTATCACTAAAGTCCGATTAGTTTTTCGTTGATACATTTTCCATGAAGGCAGATCTGCGAGATATTCGAGGAAAAGGAAAATTTTAAATAAAACGACGAATTCACTCGATGTAGGAATGAGAATTTTGGGATTTTGGGATTAAAATCTAATTACTTGCCTTATCGTCGTCGCATTTTGAACCATCCGCCCCGGCGCTTCCCACGGTTATGCAATATCCCGAGTCTTTCTTGTAGCTGCACGATAGACTCATGCAAGGATTTGGATTATTCTGCAAGGCAAGAGTCGATACAGAGTTATAAAAAAACAAAAACAATCATGATAACATAATATTATAATGGAATATAATATGGGCGAGGAGGGGTGAAATGGTCATCGGGGGCAAAATCCCTACAAATTTATCGAAAACAATTGAAAATTGAAAAATCTAGAAAATTAGAGAATTATTATAACAATGAGGGTAAATATTCCGTAAATCAACTACCCACGCTGAATCAGAGCTGGATGAATGGATAAGCCGTTCACGACAATCGCCTGTCGATAGTTGGAAGAAAAAGAAAAAAAATCTGATTCCGATTGCATTAAAAAAAAAAAAAAAAAAAACCAGCAACAACAACCCCAACATACTCCAATTGTATTATGAAGAGAAATTACAAGAATTTCATGGGAATACATTTTTTGAATTTAAATTTTTTATTAATTTTCAATTCAAATTTCGTTAAGCGTGTTTGATTTCCATTTCTCAATACATACAATTTATAGGATAAGAAAAGAGGTGATTTAAAAAAAAATTGATTCTTTACTTTCTCATCAATTGTTCAAAATGGATTTGAGAGAAAATAATTTTTTTTATTCAAGAAAGCAGCTTTCTTTGAATATCAAGATGATGTAAATAATTTTCACAAAAGAATAATAATTACGTGTCAAAATAAAATGAAATCCGAAGACTTTTGGTAAATCGTTGAGGCAATTGACTCTCTCCACGACGACGCGAGAGGCAATTTTTCGTAAAATTGAATGAATTTACCATTAACGTTTTAGTACGATTATAACGATACTTACATTGCACGCACTTGTTCCCTCGATTCTTGCGCATTGTTCGTCCAGCGTTAGAATTTTTCCCGGCAACACAAGCGCCAGAGGCGATTTCAACGTTTCTGGCGCGTTTTCGAGGCATTTCGATTTTGCAGAGCTAATTGGAATAAAATAATTCACATTAAAATGATTCACAGCTGCCAGAGAGCGCAATGAAAAAAATCCACGAATTCTTTCTCACTCGAAGTAATTTTCAAATTCTTTCAAAGTGCACTCCGACCAGTCTGCTATATTTTCCGTTAGCAGGGTTGTTGGGGTCATTATGTGCCCCGTTTCGCCATCACACAGAGATCCTTCCTCACCGTCGTGCCTCGCTCCAAACCTGCGCAAATTAATTCGTCAAAAATGTATTTTAATCGCAATGAAACAAAATTATTTTTTCTGTATAAAATTTCTTCTTTTTTCAAAAAATTATCACAATTATCGTGGGAACAGAAATTTGAGACATTTTTTCAACCTCTTCTTTAATCTTTTTTCAACCTCCGTTTCAATTATTAATAAATAAAATCTACTTTTTCTATATCATGGAGTATATGGAATGGAAGATATCTTCCTCTTTGATTTTGAAAATGTAATTTTGAATCTATCGCTTTGAAATGTTCAAGAAACACTAATAAGGTGTTGTACAATTGAAAGATATTTGAAGAAACGATTTTTGTGAATTTTTTTTTTCACTTTTGCTGAAATTGTTGAAAGTGGATCAGAGGAAAAATAATGTTTTCGTAACATAACGCTTCCAATCGCGCGTTAAAAAACTCACAAATGGCCTATTTCATGAGCTGCCGTGGAAACTCCGTCAAAACCTCCCTTGTCCTGGAAAATCGCGACGGCCTTAATCCTCGGATTTTTTAAATCTCCCAAACCAACGCAGGCACCACTGACATATGCAAGACCTTTGAACAAAAAGCGTAACTTTTCTTTTTTACAAAGACTCGGTTGCAGTCATCTATTCGTTGATTGATATGTACCAAGCGGAAGTTTAATAATAAATAATCTTTACAATTATTAATAAATACTAAAATAATATTCCATCGCTGATGAGTTTCAAAAAAATATTTCGATGATCCTCGCTGTTTCAATGCGAGCATTGATCTTTGTTGAATATTCAATTTTTTAACATTTAATTATAATCCAAGTTCCAAGCTCCAAGTTCTTGAAATAATTGATTGAATTATTCTTGATTAATTTTTGATTAATTTTCATTAAAAACGCATCGAATAAAGATCAGATTACCCAGAGTTCCCTTCCTGCAAGTATCGTCTTTCTGCGGAGAGCATCCCATGCGTCTTGCAAAAGAAAGGAAATAGTTTGATTAATAAATTACTCGAATAATCAAATAACTAAATAATTTATTTATTTATTTATTTTATTAATAAATAAATTACTAAATAATAATGAAGTTATTAAAATAATTAATAAGTAATTAAATATATTAATTGAATTTTTTATATTTACGTTGTCATCGTGACTGCAATGTCGTATTTTTGCGGGAAAGGAAACAGCGACCTTATTTTTGGCATGAAATAACTAAATTTATCTAGAGCACCAAAAATATTGAGTGTCTCCGCGTCAACTTTATTGGGCGTTATGTAAGAAAGTGCTTCTGGATCCTGTTGTTGAAAAATTACAAAAAAAATCGTCAAATCGAAATTCATCGGACAAATTGGTTTTCAAAAAAATATATCCCCGTCGTTGAATTTACCGTTGCAATAATTATTCCGGCAATGTTCATCCTGACTTGCGGATATTCGAGACTTCTGTATCGCAGATTCACGCTATTCCAGAATGGTAGCAAATATTGCAAGAGACGGGCATCGTTTTCATCGTGCTTCCTGCGAGGAAAATATACGTTGGATATAGTCTCGATACATTATTTTACATACTCATTTCACTTTTCACTTCCCGGTGAAGAAGACTCGGTTTTTATTGTTTTTTTTTTTTTTTTTCGAAATGAGCAGAAAATAGCATATTTGCCGGCCTCATTGGGCCTCGGTTTATATTGGAATAATTTTTTTTTTTCTTCAACTCACGCGTAAGTATCGTAATCGACGATGGAGAGAATTTGCGGATAGATTACATCCTCGAAAGAGCTGCGTTTTGATCGAGAAGCGTTTTTACCCAGAAAACTGTTTTGGAACTCTAAAATCACGTTTTAAACAGAGTAAAAATTTGGGAAATTGAATAAGCCAATTTTTTTTTTCAATATTCAAGGGCATAAAATCCTCGTGCCGATGAAAAAGGAAAGAGTTCATCTTTGGTAAATTTCGATTGTTCAAATGAGAACGATGAAAAATTGAAATTTATAAAAATCTCGAAATGTTTTTGTACACCCAGAAAAAAAGGTTTATATTATTTGAATAAAATTTTCTGACTCGTTTAAATATTGGCCAAATGACCTGGCCCATTAGACCTTTTTTATTTATTTAAATTAAATCATTTATGCACGACTTATCGATCATTGAAAAATGTTTATTTTTTTTTGAATAAATTATTCCGACGTATTTGAATATGGGCCAAGTAAATGGTCAATCGGGCCATTTTTATTGATTTTCATTTTATTTAAATCATACAAATCATTTATTTGTCATTGAAAAATGTTTATTTCATCGAATCATTTGTCTCCGGGATAAGAGCGGAAGAAAACAAAATTGCGATGGAAATGATAACGTTTTTTAGGAGTTTCATTCTTTGCTCACCCCGATCCATGTATCGTAACTCTCTGGGCAATTTTGGAGTACGGAACACCACATGGGGATGTGGCGCGTGATATTCGCCGATCGTATCGTTCAAAAATTCTATCGATCTCTTATTTTTACCAATGAACTTTTCATCCGCAAAACGGGAGGGGAATGGTTCGATCACGAGATCCTCCGAGGCGATGTTACCCGACTGCGATGAGAAAGTATCAGAATCATCCGTTTGCTCTTGACTCAACGAAAAATCGTCATTTTTTACTCACAATTAAGCTTCGTCCGTCCGCGCTTCTCTTCACCATCAACGTGGCTCGTTTCTCTCGATCCTCCAGCATTTTTCCGACAATATCCATCGCCTGAAATCAAGATTCATCAATGGATACAAGTGCTCGAAGATTATAGGGGCTAAAAAGCGATAGGGAGGTGTAATCGTACTCGAAGAACCCCCGAGAGATTCGGGATGGTTCAGTTTTACTCGGTGAAACTCAAAATAGCGAAATTTCAAGTGCTCGTAACTTTACACTTCATTTCGACTGATTTCAAAATTTCTTCTTCGTGTAATTAACGGCTGTCACTGAACTCGGAGAATGCCACTGAGATTAGAGAATGGCTCTGCAATGGATGACTTAATTTTTGTAGAAACGAGAGCACTTTGAAAATCGCCGAAAACATTTGCAAAAATCGATGGTCGAAGTTTAAAAATCTGTCAAAAATCGAAAAATTATCGAAATCGGATGAACCGAGCGAGGCTCGGAAGCTCGAACGATTACGAAGAAGCGCCGCGATTCTCTATAGAAAATAAGTTACAATCATTTTAGTGAACCGATTGAATTTATACCAAAGTACGAAAAACAAAAAAAAAATGTATTTGTATCACTCAGTACAATAATGAACGCTTTTACGTCCGCAAGCGGACGTGAAAACGTCCATATTGCATCTCGTGATATAAAATATCGTACATAACTCGGCGTAAAAACACTTTCTGACTCGTGATGTAATGTACTATTTTTTTTCGATGTATTTTTTCCCCCCTGAACACCAATAGTTTTATCGTGAAATCAAAATTTTTATGAATTTTCATTAACAACCCTTTTGCTCAATTTCGGGCCCCATTTTCAAAAATCTTAAAACAACGAACCTCAATCTACCAATGGTTTCCCGAAAAAACTAAAAATTTTCCGAAATCTTCATCGATCGCTTCGGCGATTGTATTTCGAGTAATTATAATTATTATTTATCTTCGATCTACTCACGTTGGTCAACCGTACGAACTCAAATCCGGGGTCCACCGGAATCGATCTAATGTGATAGACGGGAGTGTCGTACGCCACGAGGGTGCCCTCGGTTGGATGAAGCCAGAGATTAATATTTTTGCCGAATGCATTTAGACGAATGGACATTCCGGATTTCGCTGATCTTCTCTGCAGTCTCGGTACCTCGGGGAATATCACCTCGTACTCGTCAGCCGTAGTCCGAAAGGTCCGTTGCAATTCCTCGGTCGTCATTTCCAGGGGCAATTTGTTTCCATCGAATTTCGGCAACGCCATTGCCACAGCGATGAGACTCACGCCAATGAGCATCATTTTCGTAAATCCTACAATTTTTATTTTGATACTTGAATGACGTAAAATTTTCGACGTCAAAGAAAAATAACAAAATCACGATGCACTCAAAAGCGAGTCAATTTGAATAAAATTTTAATTCGATTGCATCGATGAGAATGAAAAAAGATTCATCAACGGCTCAATATTAATTCCGTTGCACTCCGTACGTATAAGACCCATTTCACGCACACTTGGTGTGCGTGAAATAGGCTTTTACGCCCTCGTGCAATAAAATTTTGCATGACACTCGTACGAAAAACTTTGTCCGACGAGTGTGAGTTTGCAGCATGAGCCGAAGGCGAATCCTGCAATCACACGAGTTTTATCGTACTCGTATCATAATGTACTATTTGCTTTTCTTCGATGACGAATAATTTTTTTTATCATATCCGTTCGATAATTACCTCCCATAATTTTTCGCGCTCTCGTGAAACTCGTGTCCCGCGAAATTCAAACTATTCGCCGACCGACGACCCGGGAATTAATAAATAAAATGTAGGATCTCAATAGCTTTTATACGCCATCGAATCAGTCGGTTCGGCTTCTCACTATCATTATCGGACAGGTGGAAGAAAATTTATGTTTTGTGAGGCGAAAATAACAAAACTCCGCCGACTGCTCTATTATGTTTTTTTTAAATTATGTACTTTGGCACATGCGTGGCTCGTGGCTTTGGCTCGTGCGTTAAAAAAAAAAAAACCTTTTCTCAAAACGGAGCACCGGTTCGAGTGACGAATGATCCAAGTGTATGAACCAAGTGAAACGATATATGAAAAATATCGAGACTTAAAATTGTTGCCACAAATTAATTAATTTAATTTAACTTGACGGATTATACGCAGTTGGGAGACCGAAAAAAATCAATTTTTCGAGAATTTTTTCTGGCGATACATTTTAATTTAACTAAACCGCTTAATTTTCGTCATGACATGAATAAAACATTATTGTTATTGTGGTTTTAAGGCAAAAAAAGGAATAATTTTTCTTCTTAACGATAAATGAATGTGGTGGAAATAAAAATTCTGAGAAAAGTGAGCTTCGAATGAGTTCAAAGTAGATCGTAAAATTTATTACAAATTATTGGTAGATCGTGAAATTTATTACAAAATTTATTACAAGCACGGTGACGTTACGCCACGACATAGTAGCGATTAAAAGCACTAGAATGTACATGCTGTTTGCGCTGGTATTAGTATCCACTTGAAATTTGACAATGAGCGAAAACGTCATAACCTTTGGCACACATTTGTGGAACATAAATCGACGATTGCTGGAAACTCGTTCGTTCGAAGAACGGCAACGACGTCAAACCGCAAATCATTTGATTTTGGATATTAAAAATTCACTCGAGAACGCAAACAGGGTTCATGGAAGTTCGTTTATTTCGAAAAAGCGATATTTTTCAATTTTTAAAAGTCTATGGATACAAAAATGTTTTTTCAAAATGTTATAAAAATACGAGCTGGCTAAATATAATTGATATAAATTAAATAAATAAAATTAATAAGTGTATTAAAAAAATCGATTTTTTTTTTGTAATACATCTTAGAAATACACAGTTATCGAGCCTTCCAGCTATAGGAACAATTCGAATATGTACATCAGCACAGTTTAAAAAACTTCCTAAAAAGCTTTTTTTCGGAGCCTTCGAACTTCTTCAATTTCTAATGGCCATTGGAATAAAATTTCAAAAAAATTTCGAGAAAATTTAAACACCACGTTTATCGCAACACCTGAATGATACGAGGGTATTAAAAAAATACAGGTCCATTTTTTTTTTTTAATAACTCCGGAGATTCTTTTTGCCCTTTTCCGTCTGGGACGAGGACGTTCGAGGGTCACGTCACGAGCAGAATTGACGATGAAATTTCCATCATTTTATAAGGACGAGTCGATGCATTTGCCATGCACACACATCTGCAACATATTCGAAAAAATATAAACACATTGGCGAATTCACCCAATCCTCCGCGAGAGATTTCCTGAACTTTAAAAAAATCATCTCTCTTCCCATACTCATCTTTGTTTATTTTTTCTCAATTACTTTTTTTCAATAAGCCCATTTGCAATCGCCAATCGATTCCGCATCGATCAACGCTCCAAATGGTCGAACGATAGATCGAAATTATTCAGTAGTTTTCCAAAAATTAATAACTTGTAAAAATAAGGATTGAAAATTGATGGTCTTGCCTTATTCGTGTCGCATTCCGTTCCATCGGCTGCACCATCACCCACGGAAATGCAGTATCTCTCGTCTTTTGCATAAACGCACTTGAGACGCATGCATGGACTTTCGGAGGACTGCGAAGCAAGAATCAACAAAAATCAACAAGAATGAGCAATAAAAAAAAAATACGGCGATCAAATTTAGCTTCCTCATAAAGGAAGCTTTGTTAACTATTGAAAAATATTAGTAATCAATGTGCAAATTCGATCAATTCTCGCCAAATTTGATCGCGAACAAACCTTGATAGCTATACAAGTATTGTACAAAGTTTCAGTGCAATATCTTAAAAATTGCACAAGTTTGAGCGTTTACGCTATTTTTCGAAAAATTCAAAATTTCATAAAATTTTAATCCTTCGATGGATTTTCGACAAATTTAATAGCGAATAACCTCGATAGGTGTATGAGCTCTGTGCAAAGTTTCAGTGCAATATCTTAAAAATTGCACAAGTTAGAGCGTTTACGCTATTTTTCGAAAAATTCAAAATTTCATAAAATTTTAATCCCTCGATGAATTTTCGTCAAATTCAATACCAAACAACCTTAATAGTTATACCAATCCTGTACAAAGTTTGAATGCAATATCTTGAAATTGCACAAGTTAGAGCGTTTACGCCATTCTTGCAAAAACGAAAAAAGTCAATAAAATCTGAACACCCGTTAGAAGTGAATTAATTTTTTTTTCAAAATGAAAAGCAATTCGTGCTCTACAAGTGTGCCAAATTTTAGCTCGATATCACGAAGCGTTCTCGAGTTATTAATAATTTACATCAGAAACTCAGGATACAAACACACACACACACACACACACACACACCCATCCGGACATTTTTTCTAAATATGATTTCTCGATGTTTTAGGACATTTTGAACATATTGGCATAAAAATCGCGAAAACAATTTTTTTCACGAAAACAAAGCTTCCTTTATGAGGAAGCAAAAAAATTATTAAACATTTTTTAAAAATAGCTCATTAGGCGGATATTCAAATTAAATTTTTTTTTTTTAACCAATAATAAATAAATGGATAACTATTAATTTCAAGCAAGAGCGTATAAAAGAATCCCAATGAAAAATCTAAGATTTTGTCTCTTACAGTTACAAAATTCTTTCACCCTGAAAAGAGATTCTGAATAATAATTAATTCTACATAAATTTATTCAACCTAATGAAATTCCTTTTCTTGGTTTTGTATCGAAAGGTTATAAATTGATCGGACAATTTTTTTCTAATCCATCGTTATCATTTTTGTATAACTTTTTTTCGATACTAACTTTGCACCATTTTGTTCCCTGAATCTTTGCGCACTGTTGATCGAGAGTCAACAATTTTCCGGGCAGCACAAGTGGCATCGGCCTCGATACTTTTGGCTCGTTGAACAGGCATTTCGGTGAATCGTTACTTTTGCGAATAAAATAATAATTAATAAACGACATCACGAGAAATTGAGTGATGAAAAAGAAGGAAGGAAGAAATTTCGAAAATGGGAAAATTCGACAAAGGAAAATGTTGTTACTTGAAAAATTGGTTAAAGGAGCTCAACGAGCACGGTGACCAATCGGCTGAGTTGACCGTCAGTACCGGGGTTGCGGCCATTATGTGACCAGCTTCGCTGGTGCACATGGAGCCGGGTTCACCGTCGTGATCAGCTGAGAATCTGCGCTCAAAATGATTCATTACTCGCGTTAAAATGAATTTTCAAAAATTTTCTTCTTCAAAAACGCTCTTGAAAATAGTTGAAAATTCAAACTTTTTATTATCTTAACGTGGATCGAGAGAAAGTTAACTCACAAATGGCCCAATTCATGAACAGCCGTCGCTATTCCATCGAAACCTCCTTTATCCTTCAACATGGCGACTGAATTACTCATTGAACCCCTGAGCAAACAAGCTCCTGCGACATAGGCAAGTCCTTTGAGCAGAAAAATCACAACTCTATAAATCATTACAAGAATCTTCACACTGAGCGAGATGATTTATTTTAAATAAATTTATTTTTATCTATATTTTTAATTATTTATTTATCGTTATTAATTGTATTATTATTATTATTATTATTATTGTTGTTGTTGTTGTTGTTGTTCCAATTATCATTAAATTGGAAATACTTATTTGATTTAAAGGAATTTTTCTGATCAATTTAAATATGGGCCTTATAAATAACCTATTAGTTCAATATTTGAATAAAATTCAATTAGTTCGAAATAAATAAATTAAAAGTAAATCTCATGTCTCGGTGCGAGGTAAATTTTAAAAATAAACCACGTTTCGTCGATTTTATTTTTTTGTCACTGTTGATAAAAAATTTTATAACGATTTTTTTTAAATTCATTGTATTTTGAGCATATTTGGAGAAATCGAGAATTGCCTTACCCAAGATTCCACACTCGCGGGCACCGTTTTTCTTTACCCAACACATGTCGTATCTGCGAGGACAAAAAATAACTCAAAATAACTCAAAAATAACTCAAAATAACTCAATAACTTATTTCTTTGGGGGGGGGGGGGGGGGGGGGGGCTCGATCCTACACAAGGAGATCCTACACAAAATATCCGACACACATTTTTGACCAGCATTTATATCCTACACAAAATTAATGACTCCCCCCCCCCCCCCCCCATAACATTCTACACTGAAAGAAATTTTATTGCAATATTTGGTTTTTCACGTAACAAAAAGTACAATAAAATATAGCAATTTAGGGACAATCGAGGTACAATCGTAAATATTCCTATAATAATGGGACATTATGCTATCTCTATAGGACATTAAGCTATCTTGAAAAGCAAGAATTACTATACGATATAGTAATTCTTGCTTTTCAAGATAATATTAATAGATATAGAGATAGCATAACGTTATATTATTATAGGAATATTTACGATTGTACCTCGATTGTCCCAAAATTGCTATATTTTATTGTACGTTTTGTTACGCGAAAAACCAAATATTGCAATAAAATTTCTTTCAAGTGTACACAGTTATGAAAACAAAAAATTATAATCCTACACATATTTTCCAACACAATTATTTTTTCGAATAGCCTACACATAATTTCCTACTCAATTATAAAAACACAGCAGTCGCGTCCTACACATTTTTTCCTACAGCATTTTTCTCCTACACAAAGATGATCCTACAAAAGAAATGCTAAACAAAATATCCTACACAAAGTTTTGACCAGCATTTATTATCCTACACAAAATTAATGACCTCCCATGATATCCTACCCTTTTATTAAAACCAAACTTATAATCCTACACATATTTTTCTACACAATTAAATCTTACGATACAGGCTGTTGTCCTACACATGATATCCTGCACAACGAGTTCTGTAGGAAATTACTCTTGGAGAAAAGATTTATTTGATTGTACCTCTTCCTATGAATAGTGGCCTAATAAATCTCTTATTAAGCCGGTATTTCAATGAAATTTCATTTATTTCAAATAAATTTATTTGAATAAAATAAATTCTTTTTCTGGGTGCATGTGTCTGTATTATAAGATTAAAGTGTGTAGGAAAATATGTGTAGGTCGACGGCCTCTATTAAAAAAAATAATTGTGTAGGAAAATATGTGTAGGATTATAAATTTGGTTTTAATAATCGTGCAGGATGCATGGGAGGTCATTATTTTGTGTAGGATATTAAATGCTGGTCAAACTTTGTGTAGGATAATAAATGCTGGTCAAAAAATTGTGCAGGATAATAAATGCTGGTCAAAAAATGTTGTAGGATATTTTGTGTAGCATTTCTTGTGTAGGATCAAAATTGTTTAGGATCGGACCCCACTCATTTCTGTGTAAATTCATATCGATTAGAATGATTTTGAAAAATATTTACGATGTCATTGTGACGGCGATGTCGTAACTCGAGGGAAAGGGAAACGTGGATTGTACCCTTGGCAAGAATTTACCAAAGTCGGAAAGAGCTTTGTGAATATCGAGCATATCTGTATCAACTTTGTTGGTCTCCATATAGGAAAGTGCATTCCAGTCCTGTTGGTCAAAAATCACACGAGTAACACACGTTATTTCCAGAATTCAGCAACAAAAGAAGCTGAGGCTGAAGTTTGCTTATTTGCAATTTAACGAAAATAATTTTATTCAAATTCGTTTTTATTTGCGCTCTGCCTCGTGCATTTAGTACCCCAGGTCATTGATACAGACTCCAAAATATATTTCAACGATTTCCCACTTTGAAAACTTGTCAGGAAGAATGAATTTTATTGCAAAATAAATTATTTTCACTGCATCCGAAGGTCGCAAACTTCAGCATCATCAAAGTAATAGTTTTTTTTCCACTCGCCATTGCTATAACTATTCCAGCTATATTGAGCCTGACTTTTGGAAATTCCAGACTTCTGTATCGCAGATCAACTCCGTTCCAGAATGGTAACAAATATTCCAAAACGTGATAAATATTTTGACCGTGACGCCTGTGGAACAATAAATTCCATATAATCTTCATCGTTTGTCCAATCAAAATTAACTAAATAATTAATCAATACAATAATCATGTAATTAATATCTTAATATTAATTACCTTTTTTTCACGCTCTTTCAACTCACCTGTAAGTTTCGTGATCGGCAACGACAAGAATCTCCGGGTAAATTATGTCAGCGAGAATACTGCGTCTCAATCTGGAGGTCTTGTTATTACCCAAAACGTTGTTCCCGATCGCTAAAATTCCGTGTTGAAAGACGAAAAGACTAATTGAATTACAACTGACTGGTAAAATTAAAATCTTCATCCACGGGGAAAGGGGCCCAAAATCATTCCCTCGAGTAAAATCTAAGCTCAGTGCATTTTTTCAAATGTTTACATTTTCGTTGTTTTTGGTATTACTCGTCGTTTATCGATGCGTATTATTGTTCCTCCAGAGTGTAGAATTTTTGGTTAATCAGATTCAAATCAACTTAGTCGAGTTAGTTCAACGCTTAAGAAGGTCCATTGGGGCAAAACGATCCTTCTCATGGTACAAAATGATCCCCGGATGACTTTTCTCCAACAAATTGTTATTCCGTGATGTTTAATTCCAAATTTTTTATAATAAAATCAATTAAAAATATGTCCATTGATCATTTTATTTATCCCATGGGGGATCATTTTATCTCAAATGGAATATTAAAATCTGTCGAAAATTTCAAGTTTAAATACTTATTAAAATCGTGATAATATTAGTTATGTAACTATAACTTAATTGCAAATTGATGGAAAAAAATGATTTCTCGACCCTCCACATTGAGAAAGCATTTTTCTCTTGCGCGAGGATCATTTTGGATATCTTTGGTCCATTTCTTGGGCTCTGAGATCGACAACTTAAAAAATGCGTCAATAACATAAAAAAAAAAAAAAAAAAACAAACAAACAAACAAACAATGGGTATGGTTCTTTGACGTTTTTTTTTTTTTTTTTTTTTTTTCAATGACTCACGTTTATTCGTGTATCGGGCCTCATCGGGCAATTTGGGGCTCTTGAAGATAACGTGAGGATGAGGCTCTTCGTATTCGCCGATCGTAGAATTCGACGAATCGACCGATCGCCTTTCTCTGACGTTAACACGATCGTAGAAACGAGTTGGCAGAGGTCTGACGACCCAACCTTCGGATCCAACGGTACCGGACTGCAACGAGACCGAAAAATTTGCAAATGATCCCTCGTCTCTTTAACGAAAAGGTTGAAAAAAAAAAATGTTATTCTCTCACTGACAATGGAACTTCGTCCGTCCTCGTTTCGTCTCACGATGAGCGTTGCTTCCTTCTCACGATCCTCCAACATATTCCCGACGACGTCCATCACCTGAGATTGAAAGACCCAAAAGCTCAATATCCAATATTTTTACTTTGTAGTTGCGATACTTTTTCACGAATTTGAACGATTGAAATTACATTAATTAATTTATTATTCATCAATATTATAATAATAATTATAATAATAAATTAATATTTAATTATTAATAATTCAACGTCACTTTGGAGAATTTTTGAACTATATCTTTTTTTCAAAACTGATAATTGTGGTTTACGTATGATTAATTGATAATTAATCTCCACTCACCTCATCGATTTTGTCAAAAATGACACCGGTGGCCGTTATTCTCGAGGATCTAGCTGTGTAGACGGGAGTGTCGTACGAAGCGAGAATTCCCTCGATCGGATTGAGCCAAAGTTGAATATCCTTGCCGAATGCATTCAGACGAATTCTCGTTCCGGAATTCGACCATCTTTCGTGCAATCTTGGCGTTTGGAGCGACACTACCTCGTAATCGGGAACTGGAAAGATCAACGTTCTCATTTTTTTATATACTCATTTTCCTGAAGCATGATTTCCGTCCACGAATACTTTGTATTTTGCCATCTTACTCGCGTGAGGTTCAGTCTGAAAAATCTGCCTGAGCTCGTCCTCCTCCATTTGCAAGTGCACTTTTTCCGAATTCACGCTCGGCAGGGCCACTGCCATGCCCAAAATGCCCAAAAGGCCGAGGCCAATGAAGAACATCGACATAAATCCTACGATTATTTAAATAATTAAGGCGGTATTCCGGTCTAGAGACAGACATTTTAAGCTTTTTGGCGAGCTCGATAAAAAAAACGAAAAAATTAAAAATTAAATAAAGTCAAATTAATCGAATTAATAAAATCAATAAAATTAATAAATTAATTAAATTGAAATAAGAAAATTATTTAATAAAAATAACAAACTAATAAAATAATTCAATGCAATATTTTATTTTCTCTATTTTGGTGCTTACTTCTCATCTCGATGTCAAAAAATCGCAAATACGTTGGTCGAATCAAGGTTCAGCGAATAATAACGCAAATTTCGGGATCCCAATGGGTTTCATTTATACACGAGCCGATTGAATCGTCAAGACTGAATGAAACACTTGTATACTTACGTTCAATGTTGAACGGTTTTGAAAGAATACGATATCGTCGCTCTGTTAATCACCTTCAAAGTCCCCCTGTGAATTTCTCAACATTCCCGTTGTTAACACAACGATTAATTATGTAATGCAAACATTGTTGATCGACGATGCAGTTTTCATCGCTCATCTTCATCTTTATCAATTGCAACTTCACCTTCCGACAATTTTGCTCAAATCCAGAGCCAAATACTGCACCTCTACCTTTTTATAATTCCCTCAAAAAATATCGACCTCTTGGAAAATATAAAAAAAAAATTCTAATTGCTATTTTTCCCACGTTCGAGAGAGGAAAAAAAGTGATTGGTGCGAAAAGTGCATTTATTTTCGGGAATATTATTCCATCGGTGAAAATTAATGCTCATTGATTCGTGATAAAAGTGAAAAATAACGAAAACGCCCAAAATGATGGGCCTTCTGGAGGTAACATTGGGCCTCTAAAAATGTCGATCATTTGGTGCACTTTTTTTTTTCCAAAGATCAGTATTAATTGCTCCAACTTTTTTTTGGGTCAAACAAACAATGATGCAAAATAAATGTCTCAAAGGTCGTTCGATCGTATGAATAACCTTGGAAAAAATGGATTCAGTCTGATCAAATGGGAATTTCTTTATCAACGCAAATTTCGTTTAATCGTAACAAACATCGTGTTACGATGTTTGAACATGTTTTTTTTTCTGAATTCTCCGCTCGTCCGGAAGGAAGATTCACTTTCAATTGTCATGAAACCAAACTGAAGCTTTTTTTTTTTTTGTAAAATTAAAAAGAACTCAGAGACAATCATAAATTAACACATTGAATTTATTTTATTCCGGGAGAGATATATTTTCACAAAAATGATGGGACAAATTTTTTCCACTTATTTCTGCAGGATTTTTGGCCAGTTTTTCTTTTGGTACGATGACGTTCCATTGAGGCTTTGTAGATCTTTTCTCAGCTTCTCTTCCCATTGTCATGCGATATCTGCCTTGTTGAGACACCTTCCATGCACGCAGATCTGTAAGTTATAAAAAAGATAGATCATCGACGTATCCGATGGGGAGTTGAAAAATGTTGAGGGTTAAAAACTTTGATAATTAATCATCGCTGCCTTGTTAACGTCGCATATCGATCCATCGGCGGCGGCATCACCCACGTCCGTGCAGTATCTGTCGTCCTTTTTGTAGATGCACATTAAACGCATGCAAGGATTTTCTCCCGTCTGCGAATCAACGATATGGATGAATAAATTTTTTTTTTTAACCATTAAAAAAATACCAGATTACTTTTTCCAATATTAAAAAACTCCTTCGGAGTACCCCTGAACAAATTATTATCTTGTTTCGTATAAATCAATTTTAAATAAATTTGTTATAAATTTAATTTATAATAAATTTAAGAATTTATTATAAAATAAATAAATTATAAATAAAAATTCAATCGAATAATTGTCCATAGGTATAATTTTGAAAAATTCCCTCCGTGTATCTCTGAACAAATTATTCATCTAGTTTGTATGTGTAAATATATTTTAAATAAATTGACTCGAACTTAATTTCAAATAAATTCATCAAAAACAATTATGAATTTTCTACTAACTAATTGTATGTGTGGATTTCATTATTATACATATTTTTTACTAACTTTGCACCAACTTGTTCCTTCGATCTTTGCGCATTGTTCGTCCAGGGTGAGCAATTTTCCGGGCAGCACACGAGGCAAGGGTGACGATGTTTTTGGCTCGTTGAGCAGGCATTTCGGTGTCTCGGATCTTTCGCAAACAAAATCATTGTAATCGTAAAATCTGGCTGTGCGATGATGCTGATGGAAAATGAAAATTTTTTACTTAAAAAATTTGTCAAAAGCCCTCAAAGAGCACGCTGACCAATCGGCCGAATTTTCCGTCAGAACAGGTGTCGAGGCCATTATGTGACCGGCCTCACCGTCGCACAAAGAGTCATCTTGACCATCGTGACCAGCTCCGAGTCTGTGAAAAACGATGTATCCTCATTTAAAAAAAGATTCAGCTTTATTTTGCAATTAAAAAAGTATAGGTTTTCGAGAGCGCTGTTTTGGAGATGATTTTTCGGATGGAATAACCCCAAAACTTTTTGAGCTTTATTCTTGAAATTTTGTACACACGTTCGTTCAACCTTCGACTATATATCTACAAGATTTTTTAAATACATTTTTTTTTTTTCAAAAATTATTACACTCATCCATTGATTCTTCAAGAATGTATACAACATTTTTTTTTTATAAAAGAAATGTCCTATAAAAAAATATTTGTTCAAAAACGTACACGAATTTTTTCAAAAGAGACAATATTTGGGTTTATTTGGTTTATCTATTTTGTACATATATGATTCTCAAAGAATCAATGGAATGTGTGTAAAAAAAATCTGAAACGGAACTCTGATGGTTCAAAGTTTATTTGCTGCTGAAAATCACTTTCAAAATTTTTGAGTGCCTCAAAAAAATGTCATCTGGCGTTTGCGAACTCACAGATGGCCCAATTCGTGAGCAGCCGTGTGCATTCCATCGAAGGCCCCTTTGTCCTGAATCACCGAGACCGAGAGACTCTTCTGACCTCCATTAATCCTACATGCACCCTCCAAGTAAGCGAGACCTTTGAGCAATAACGATGATGTTGTAAATTGCAAGAATGTGTACCAAAGTTTTTTCTCGAGCAGAAACAAGTCCCTGCTGAATTTAAATTCCGACGTAAAATTTCAAAAAATTATTCCGCCGTAGAAAATATTTTTTATAATATTATAAATAAATGAATAAATAAACAAATAGGATGATTGATTAATTGGGATTACCCAAGGTTCCAATCTGGCAGGCACCGTTTTTCTGTGGCGAGCACATATCTAATCTGTTGGGAAAAAAATGATCGACGATGAGTGTTCGGTTCAAGTTTTTTTTTTTTCAAATTTAAACGAAAGGATCGCAAGGGAAAAATTGTCGAAATTTACGGCGTCATCGTGACAGCAACGTCGTAACTCTCCGGGAAGGGAAAGTTGGATTTTATCGTTGGCATAAAATTGCCAAAGTCCGAGAGAGCACCGAAAATATCCAGAGTATTTGTGGCGACTTTATTATCGGAGACGTAAGAAAGTGCATTTGGATCCTGTCGAAAGAAATTGATTGATCACAGCCAAACATTGATTGGCGAAAATTGAAACGAAAAAGAAAAAAAAATTAATTTGCACTCACAGCTGCGACAACGATCCCCGCTATGCTGAGCCTGACTTTTGGAAATTCCAGGCCCCTGTATCGCAGATCTACGCCGTTCCAGAATGGCAGCAAATATTCCAAAAGACGATAAACATTTTGACCGTGAAGTCTGCGAAAAAAAATGGTCCCAAGATTTTTTAATCGTTATTTCGTTCTCGTCTTCCTCTCGTAACGCTCGTAACTCACTTGTAAGTATCGTAATCGACAACAACGAGAATCTGCGGATAAAGAATGTCCACGGAAGTATCCCGTTTGAATCTGAGAGTCCAATTACCCAAAAAATTCTTCTCGATCGCTGAAATTGAGCAAAAAAAATATATAAAAAATTAATCAATAAATAATACTATAATAATAAATATCAATAATATCTTGATTAGTTAATAAATTGATCGATCAGTCAATTGACTAATTGATTACTTAATTCATGAATAATTAATTATGTATGAAAAATAATATATAAATATCAATAAAATAATATAATTGATAATTTTTTTTTTGAATTCATCGGTTCTGATGCTCAAAAATAAAAGGATCATCTGGATAATTGCTACCCGACGATTTTACTTTAACAAACTCACGTTGATCGATGTATCGGGCCTCCTCGGGCAATTTGGGACTTCTGAAGAGCACGTGAGGATGTGGCTCGTCGTATTCGCCGATCGTCGAGTTCGAAAAATCGCTCGAGCTCCTTTCTCGGGATTTAATATGATCGCTGAAACGCGATGGCAACGGTTTGACTACCCAATCCTCGGATCCAACGACCCCAGACTTTATCGAGACAGAGAAAATGTCACGTCAATCCTTTATCTGATCGATCAAACGAGAAGGAAAAAATCATTTTTCATTTGAAATTTTCTTATTCACACTTACAATGAAACTTCGTCCGTCCTCGCTCCTCTTCACGATCAACGTTGCTCGTTTTTCACGATCCTCCAACATCTTTCCAACTGTAATCATCGGCTGGATGTTTAAGAAAAATCAAAAAATAAAGTCTCAACAATTATTATCTCGCCGATAACCTTTTTTTTTAAATTTATCATTGTTATTATTATCCCTTGTAAAAAAGTTCAGGAATTCCGCGAGTGATTCTGCGGAATTCATATTTGTTGCAAAATATGAATTCCGGATGAATACCTGATGAAATCACGGTAAATAATTTCATCGATGAAATATCGAAATAATGTCATTACAAGCTAAGTCGCGAATTGCATCGATGTAGTAACCACCTGGAATTCTGCAGGAATTCAGTCGAAGCTCTACTTGATTTTCTCCGGAAATCATCTGGTTTGCCGGAAAAAATTTCAATATCTCATTATGAATTCTTCGAGGTTATCGCCTGGAAAATTCATATTCGAAACTGTATGAATTTTCATAGAAAATCGACTGATAACCGTAGTAGAAAACATTTTCTCTCAACTACTCCCTACAATAATCTTTTGAGAAATTCGAAGCGCTTATTGTGAAATTCCATAAATTTTTTGATAGATTACAATTTGGCTATTGTTACACTGAATAGCTGATGCGGATATGTCATGAGTGCATTTATGTAGTTTTCAGCTGGAATTCTGCGGAAATTCAATTAGAGTTCCACACAAATTTGTTTGGATTTCATTTGGTTTTCCGGAAAAATTTAAGAACATCTTTGTGAATTTATCAAGGTTACTGCCTTGAAAATTCACATAGAAAACCGTATGCACTCTTATAGAAAACGGTTGAAACCTATGGAAATTATTTTTTGTCCATTCGTTACAATAATTTTTGAGGTATATAACGCGTTGACTGCGAGATTTTATAGATTTTAATATGGACAGAGAAGAATTAAGTGTTATTTTTTTGTTGATTTAAAAATTTTATATTTCCTGTGTAATTATAATTTATTTTCTATGGAATATCTCCCAAATTCGCGACTTAGCTTGTAATGACATTATTTCGATATTTCATCGATGAAATTATATATCGTGATTTCAACAGGTATTCATCCGGAATTCATATTTTGCAACAAATATGAATTCCTCATAAATTCCGCAGAATCACTCGCGGAATTCCTGAACTTTTTTACACGGGATTATTATTATTATTATTATTATTATTATTATTATTATTATTATTATTATTATTATTATTATTATTATTTTATTATCGTACAAAATATCTTTTGCACAATTTTTTCCACGTTAAATTTTTCGTCAGATGACTTTTGCAACATTTATTTATTTATTCAAATGTATAGAAATTATGATAATTAATTTTTTAAATATCTTCTCGTAATGCTGATTTTTTACAATTATTTTTTTAAGGGATAACTGCTGATTTTTGAAATTGATATTTGTCGAAAGGCGGTAGTTTCTCTTAACTCGCGTAATCAAACTTGGGAAAACAAACTCGGAATTTTATTATATTTCTTTCAATTAATTTTTTATATTTTTTTAAATAATTTTTCTTGACTCACATCATCGGCTACTTTGTAAAAACGAACTCCAGTCGTCGTCGCGCTCGAGGATTTAGCTAGATAAACGGGAGTGTCGTATGCAGCGAGGGTTCCCTCGGTCGGATGAAGCCACAAATTAATGTCCTTGCCGAATGCGTTGAGGCGAATTCTCGTGCCCGAATTCGACGATCTCTCGTGCAATCTTGGCACCCGAAGCGACGCAACTTCGTACTCGGGTACTGAGAGAGATACAATTTTATTTTTTTCGTCTCGATCATTCTCAAACTTTCATTTTTCAACACAAATATTTTTCACTGTCTTACTTTCTTGAGATTCAGTCTGAAAGATCTGCCGCAGCTCGTCCTCGTCCATGTGCAAGTGCAACTTGTTCGAATCCAAAGCCAACCCCATGGCCACAAGGCCCAAACCAACGAATATCATCCCTGTAAGTCCCAAGATTATTTAAATAATCGATAGAGCATACAATTCACGATCAAGATAGAAACTGCATGCAAAAAAAAAATTACTTTCACTCAACTACAATTTTCCTGAGCAATTTGACTACGGGCCCGATAAATAGCCGATTGCAAAAAAATTTACCCGATAATTGTGCTTAAACGATCGGAACTTGAAAATCATGATTTTTATTCGATCAGCGTGCCCTTTGAAAAAATATTCTCACCTTTCATTGCAATTTTGAGAATTTACAAAAACGTGCAATTTCAAACGCGATTGTGTCGTCCGAATGAAAGTTTAGTTCGTTGTAAGGCCAATTTTACATTCTCGATGGTTTTTCATATATACCCGAGCTAATTACACCGTAATTCAGCCAGTGACTAAACGAAACACTTGTACACTCACGATCATTGTTAGTCGGAAGAAAATACAGTGTCCACTCGTTGTTTATCACCACCCAAGGTTCAATGTCATTTCTTTCTTTGATCCCGCAACATTTGCTTGCGATAACACTACGATGAATTGTGCAATGCAAACATTGTTGTTCGATGATGCATTTTTTTTTATCGCTGTTGTATTTCCGCTCTCGCAAAAAAGATGTAAATACCAATTCTCAGTGCGTTTCCCCCCCCAAAAAATTAAATTAAAATTGAATTAAAATTGAAATAAATAATAAAATGATGAGATAAAAATTAAATTGCAACAATAATGAAACTAACAATCAAAATACATGAAAGGTAATAAAAATAGATAAAATTGCGCAATATCAAAAAGGATTTGCTATTCGAATGTGATAAATTTGAACGAAAAAATTATCTCGTCAGCTTTGAGAGTTGAAAAATTGTATCATTTTTTTTTTCCGATAACGTTGAATGATGTATTCAAATTTCAACGGAAGAGAACATTTTTTTTATCGCAGGCAAAAAGGTGGCACGATGTTTCAACGAATGTCATTGTTGTCGGTGAAAATTTTATCCTCGTCGATTTGCGCGATAAAGGTTGACTTTTGTGTTGTTCCTCAAACGTCATTGCAACACACGTGGATGCATCGAACAGCGCGGTGCAATTTATCACACAAATGCAGAATGAAGCAACGATCGAAATTGCCGGAGTGTGAGCAATTTGAAATGATAAAAAAACAGATAATTGAATAATTTTTCTAATTTATCAGGCTCAAACGAATATTCCTATAAAATAAGAGCAAATTGAAATTGAAGTACACAATTAGCCGCTCGACTAACTTGGAAATCCGCAGCTCTATACAGTTGATCGCACTATTGTCAAATGATATGAGAGTCATTTTTATTTCAAAAAATAATTATAACTACATACATATACATTTATTCCACAATTTTTTAGTGAAAAAAATTGTCAGTCTTTTCCGGCGCGCATTTTTTATAACGACACCCAGAAAAAAGATCCAGTACATTTAACTAAATCCTAGTCAAGCCAAATAAATTTTTTTAGTTGTAGGCCGGCCTGATACAACTCTATTCGTGTCAACGAAACATGTTTTTTTTTAATGACCTACTACGAAAATATATTGCAATTTAATAAATTTTTATTTAATATTAACAAATATTATTTCAAACTGAACAAATATGTATTTAAATGAAATAATTTTTTTTTTTTAATATTTACACAATATATATTTTTAAACATTTCAATCTTTGAATGTACAGCTACACATATGAAGTCTACAATTTCGTAGAGCTTCGACTTTTCTTTAACACAAGGGAAAAGAAAAAATACCCTTTTTTATGGAAATCCCTTTCGGGGATTCGACCATCTTGCGTTTTGCCGCAATGTTCAATGTATCGGATATCCATACTGAAAAATAAGGATATCAAACATAGACGAGCTTGGAAAGGATATAGGCGTCGAGAGGCAGGTTCGCTTGTGCGAGAGGTAGCCACCTGGCGGATTTTTGGGGTACTGACAAATCTGCAGATACGATCGGATGAGATTACGGGTGAATTTAGTAACAACGAATAGAATTTTTCTTCGACGCTTGTTTCTCGATGACAGGGAATTCAAATAAATAAATACAGTGGAAGTAAATATCGCCCAAAATTTGATGGAAAGATAATTTTCTTTGAAGTAACTAAAAAATAATCAAATAAACGATCATAGTACCTACGGCTGGATCTTTTTTCTGGGTGGAGGGTACAAATATTTTCAACATTCAATTTAACATCAACGAATGTAATCGGGCGAGGTCTTTTTATCGCACTTAGTCGGTAGCCTGTCTCTTCGACCGTTGATCTCGGGGAAATTGTTAAAAATGATCACCCATCGAGGACGGACGAACATTCAAAGCGACTTGCATTCGTTTTGAAAACAGTACTGTGAAGGAATTGAAAAGAAAAGTACATGAATAAAGCGTGAAAAAACCTTACAATTTGGAAGATTATCAGAGGAAAGCACCGGTGGCCATTTAATTTGTTACATCGTAAATACTGACCCCGGGCAATATGGCATTTTCATCCTGGCACGGCGTACCCTCCAGAGCTGCGACACCGACCGAATAGCAGTTGTCGATGTTTTCCTCGTCCTCGTGTTCCTCGTTGCGCTCGTCTTCGGGCCGCTTGCGGCAGTAAAATTTTACGCAGATGTCAACGTAAAGATGCTAAAAAACATTTTTTAAAATTTAATTAAATTAGAAGATCAATGGTACAGAATAATGACGGATGATCATTGCAAAATTTTACGCAACAAAAACGATCCGGACAAAAAAAAATGTTTGCACATATCTATATATGTATTTACATTATCTTTTGGTACGCAAGCCGATGCCATTTTTAGGACGGCGCACTGCTCGTCCAGAGACTTGATTCTTCCCGGCATCAATTCTGGCAATTTTTTGCCAGTCAATTCAGGCTTGTTGTACAGACATTCGAGACTCCCGAACCTGCGAATAATTTATTTGATTTTATAACGATAAAAAAAAAAATTATTATACAATAATAAAAGAAATAATAATAATTCGTTCTTAATCATAATTGTATAAAAACTGGACGTAATTATTAACAAAGATTCAAAGTTGAACCCCAAAAATGACGATTTGGACAGCAAGAAATATTGAATTTTCCGAAAATCAATGACGAATTTCAACACTGTGCCATTAGGAATTCAAGAACAGTGACGTGACATCCGGTGGCGTGCTTTCTGATGTTTCATCCGCATGTTTCAGAAAATCTACATAGGTACATTCGCAGTTACGCGATCGACTGTATAATATATGGATATTCCGAAATTTCCGAGACGCGCATTGTGCACCCTGTTGCCGTCATTTTGCCGGCTGTGACGTCAGCACTTGAGTTCCCAATATGGGCTACTTGGCACTTGTTCGCTCCGACGTGAATCTAATCGCTCGTATCAGCGCTCTCTTTCAGTCTTTACCCCGTAGACGTCGCTGGTTCGCTCTTCGGTATAGCGACGACGGTAGCGGACTAGCGGAGTAGCGGACAGTAGCAAAGCTGGTGGACCGCGCGCGCGGACGTTGGCTTTTTCGAGAGCTTCTTCCGCCGCTCACTCGCGTGCATCACACCACATCGTGTACTCTCGTGTAATGAAAATTAATCGTTCGATTCAACATGATAGATCTTTCAATAATTTACGTCAGTCATCGTGATCAATGGGTATTCGACTGTTACTTTTTTTTAAATCGAACTTCCAACGGTATCGCATAATTTCCAGTCATGCCCCATTTCTTCCGGCAGAGATTCAGAACTATAGCTTGAAAAACTTACTCAAGCTCTTGCTGCAATTCTCTCAGTGAGCAACTGGAGAAAGCGCTGGAATTTTTCGAGTATCCAACGGTACTGGACATGATAAAGCGACTTTCGGACAGGCAGTCATTGTCTTGGTCCGAATCGTGAGAAATGTGAAATCTGTCGATTGCAAATACCATTTGAGGAGAGAAAAAAATAACGGTTTGTTTTGCTCGTCGTAAGCTCAAGACTATCGAATTTTTGATAAAGTTATATGCTTACACGTGACCTAATTCGTGGGCTGCGACGTGAGTACCAAAAAATGCCCCGTTATCTTGTATGATCGCGACGGCCAGGACATAATCATCACCTGATCTGTATGTACACGCACCGGGAAATCCCATTCCTAAAAATCAATTTCGTTCGATCATCGATTTGTTTTTAAATTTATGAAATTCAATCGTTGACTCGAGGAATGAATATTCTTACCCACGATGCCAGTGCGATGGCCCAACTCGAGTCTGTCGGATTTTATAGATATCATCGTCACTGTTATTATCTTGAATCGAAAGGTTGATTATTTTGTATTTGAAAGTTTCTTCGCTGCCTCACCTTGTCATCGTCACAGCAGCATCCCAGCTTGACAGTGGAAATTGGTCTCTGATACCGTAGAAGAAACGTGCCGCGGCGTTCATCGCAACATGCGGGTGACAAGCTTCTTCGGTTTCCATGTTTTTCTTGAAGTAGGGCGTCGCATATTCGTCCTGACAATGTTATCAACGGTAAATACGAAACTACGTTTCAAAGTTTGAGATTCTTTTTTTTTGCCGAAATTATTAACGTCGCGATTAATAATATACGATATTATGATCGGACGCTTTTATTTTTAAAATTTTCGATTCATTCGTTTCGGACTGAAGTAAATAACGACTGAGATATATCTGATAAAAGAAAATACAAAATTGAGGGGAAAAAAATGTCGCGAATAAAATTGCTACAATTTGTTGGTACGCAGGTTCAAATTTGTACCATATTGATTTTTTTAAAATAAACAAAACTCACCGTTGCGATGATTATCGCGGAAATGTGGAATCTCACTTTTGGACTTTCCACCGAGCGATACTTGAGATCAACGCCGTTCCAAAAAGCCAAAATATATTCCACAAAACGGTAGATGTCGTTCCCCTGATTTCTGCATTGAGAGAAATAATTTTTTTCAAATATATTAATTTGAAGTAGATAACATTTTACTCGCGTATCGACTCGATGGACCATATTAGGCCCATTTTCAAGTATATCGGAAAAATTTATTCGAATCCAATGAATCTTTTTTTTCAATTGGCTCTCGTTACTCACTTGTACAATGAATAATCGGCCACTACGAGAATTTCAGGATAGAGAGTATCGGGAATATCCGGCGTTCCTCTTTCAGCCGCTCTCTCGTCGAGTCTCGACGTGTCGAGAGTTTCTAAAACGTTCGTTAAATATGTCTTATTTCGTCATCGTTATTTATTATTATTTTTTTGCACAATGAGAATTACAATTGGACTCACTGTTGACGAAATAATTTTTCTCCGAGTCTCGATTATCCTTGTAGACAACGTGACGCATTGATTCCAAAACATCGTCATCGACGTTAACGATCGATCGTCGTTTTCTCAAGTACTCGTTCACGGCTCTTGGAGCCAAGGATCTTATCGACAATCCTTTCGCACCAATGTGACCATTCTGTAGAAAAAAAGAAAATTCTTTACTATCATTGAAGACCGAAGAACGAAAGAATCAACGAGCTATTTATTTATTTGTTTATTTATTTAATTATTTATTTATACGCACGTATGTGAGTCTACCAAGTTCGTCAGTGGAAATCACTACCGTTGCCAATTCGTCTGGATCTTCCAAAAATTCTCCGAGTACATCCATCAACTTCGGCAAAATAATTCAATTTATTATTATTCCCTGAGACTTGGAAGTTTGCATCGTCGGAGTGAAATGGAAATATTTATATTTTTAATTTTTAGTATTTCTTATTCTCTTCTTGCGCATTTTTGGGCCTCAGAGACCCAATTGTGGCCCCAAAAAAGGTTTCAATAATTTTTCACTCGAAATTCACTTTTTTATTTATGGCGGGTAAATTTTATTCTATAAAATTATTAGATTTTCTTCTATGAAATTATCAAATTTTATTCTATAAAATTTATTTAATAAAATCAATTTTCGTTACGCTCCAACGATCCAAAGATTCGACAAACTTTTTCTCTTTTCTTTCTCACAGTTTAGAAAAATGCACGCTCACCCCGGGTATTGGTGTAAACTTGACATTTTGTGAACTAGATTCTGAATAGCTGCTGTAATAAACGGGTGTATCGGTGGAGGCCAAAATCGTGTCTTTGGAATTTAACCATAGATCTATGTCCTCGCCGAAAGCTCGCATATGTATGTGTCTTGCTCTTCGGGAAGCTACTCTCTCGCTCAATTTTTCAGAATATTCAATATTCACGAGCTCGTGCGGCGGTGCTTGAGACGAAAAGAAAGGAAAAGAAAATATTAATTTCCAACCGTTCGTTCTTGAGATTAATATTTTTTTGACATTTTAAAATATTCGCCCATTCAAACGCACCTAAAATATTTCTATCTATACACTACCGGCAGCAAGTTTCCGGACAAAACTCGAGAAAAGGTCTCGAACGTTTTTTTATGCCATCTCGTCGAAAGTCAACGTAATCTGATTCGACAAGCGGCATTTTAAAGGGGACGAATTCGGCTTCGTTCCCTGTATTTCAAATTATTTTTACAATTTGTTTTTCGATTTGGACTCAATTTTGAAAACAACTTTTTTTCGTATTTCTTTCCCCTCTCTTCAGGTGCGCGCATTTACTGGAGGAATTTTTTTTTATATATCTTTAGGATCGGATTCATAAAGGGGGAAGTTTGAGCTTCAATTTGTTTATTTTTGAAAACTTTGAGCGATTTTTTTTTCCAATGTTATTCCGTTTATTGTGAAAAAAGAGGTGATTTGAAAAATACCGTATAACACGAAAACAAAGAGGATTCATGAAAAACTTCAAGGTAGCAAAAAGTTGCGTTTGTTTTCGTTGAGTCCAGAGGAATTTTTTCAGATTTTTTTTTTTCAAAATATTGGAAAAAAAAATCTGAAAAAATTCCTCCGAACTCAAGAAAGACAGACGCACCTTTTTGCTTTCTTGAAGTTTTTCATGAATTCTCTTTGTTTTCGTGTTATACGGGATTTTTCAAATTTCCTTTTTTTCACAATAAACGGAATAACCCAACAAAAAAATCGCACAAAGTTTTTTAAGAAAGCAAATTGAAGCTCAAACTTTCCCCTTTATGAATCCGATCCTAAAAATATATTTAAAAAATTTCCTTTGGAAAATGCGCGCACCTGAAGAGAGGGGAAAAAAGACGAAAAAAGTTGTTTCCAAAATTGAGTCCAAATCGAAAAACAAATTGTAAAAATTCAATAATATACATTTTTGAATTTTGGTAAAAAAAAATTTTTTTTTCCACCAAAATACTGTTTCTTTTACTTTTTTTTACTGCTCAAAATTAAAAAACTACATGATTGCTCAACTTGACTTAACTGAGAGGTAAAAAAAAAAAAATTTTTTTTTACCAAAATTACAAAAATTTATATTTTCGAAACAAAAAAACATCTTTCTGAAAACTTTCAGGATCTTTTAAGATCAGTACAAGGTATTATATTTAAAAAATTGAACCAAAATTTTAATACGGAACTTGGATTTTCGAGATTTTTGAAAATACAAAATTCTCCAAATTCATCATTTTTCAAAATTGTTTTTCGGAATATTTTTTTTCGTAGCCGCAAGTATACTCTTTAATACGAATGCAGAACGACTTTTCGTAACTACAATAGTTTTCGAGATATTTAAAAAAAAAACTTGAAAGATTTGAAAAATTGTGAAATTTTGAATTCTGCATAACTTTCGAAGAAAGTTTAAAAAAATTTTTTTCCTTTGGTGGAACTTTGTTTTATTGAAAACGAAAACTTCTGACCAAATTTCATCGAACATGAAAGGGGTCGATTCTAACTATTGGTCGATTTGACATGATGGAATGACTCATATATATTTATACCAGGGATCCGTGCAGCTCAGGCGCTACGCGCACTCGCATCGTAAAGGTTCGACTCTAACCCAAACCCCGACCCACCGCCCCCCCCTTCCCGCCATCCCGCGCCGCCCCCCCCCCCTCTCTACCCGCCCAACCATCCGCTAAATTTTCGATTCCATGGCCAACTTCACCCCGCTCGGTTCTTGATTCCACGGTCAACTTCACCCTGCTCAATCTGTGGCCAACTTCACTGCGTCTCTATTCTTGTACACGGTGGCGGCGGCGGCGGCGGCGGCGGCGGCGGCGGCGGCGGCGGCGGCGGCGGCGGCGAAATATTTACATTATATAGAGAGATGTATATTTTTGCTCACCCTCTCCTTGCATATTTGGGTCCTCAGAAACTCAATTAAGACCCCGAAAAATGTTTCAATAATTTTCAACTCGAAATTCACTTTTTATTGTAGATAAATTTTGTTAAATAAAATTTATCGGATATCATAGAAATTCTACTGAGATACATTTTAATAAATTTCAGTGAGATACATTTTTTGTAATAAAATTTTTAATGTTACAATAATTTTTTACTCGAAATTCACTTTCTTAAAATATTCTAAAAAAATCGCAATTGTTTTTAGAAAATTCGTTACTTACCAGAAACGTCATTCGTTAGTAAAGACTGTAGAAATTCATCATCCGTTGCGCCAATCTGTGGTCGAAGAGACATATGATTTAATTTTTTTTCAATTTTCAATTTCTCTTCGGTTTAAAAATGATTATTTAGAAAATTCGATAAAAATTAAGCAGATAATGAAAAACAAATCTTACCCGATTATTGCAGAAAATAGGATGCACAATGGCGAGGGAAAAAATTGCGAAAGGTGCGAGATACATGATCGTCGTCTTTACGAAAATTCTAATTTAATTTTCTTTTTGTTCAATCTATGACCTTTATGGGAGATCCGTGACCTCGGATGGATCGCAACGACTAATGCGATAATCGCTTCGAGAACGATCTGATATAGGTTTTTCTGGCTCTCGGTGAACACGTTTTTTGTTTACTCTTTGTATTTTAAAGTCAAACAAGTACGAATGTGAATTCACGGACGATAAATTTTTATATCACAACGTGGCGATATCAATTATTTCTCCGACATTTGTCGTAGAATAGGAAAAAAAAACGTGCGTAATATTTTTGGGGACAGCTCGATGATCTCGTTCGAGGACATTATAGTTTATTCATTCAATGTTTGCGATTCAGTGAATTTATTCAGTCGTCATTCATATTCACAACAGTCGTACTCGCTGCAAAAAAATATTATCTAGGCCAAAATGTGGCCTGCGCTCTAAATTCTTTTCTTTTTTCTCGCAAATTCAAATAAACGAGGCACGACTTGAAAAAAGCGATTTCCCTCGTTTTTAGATCTTTTACTGCCCTCAATATCGGAAATTTTAATCGTAATTTTGTCATTTAATTTTTTTTGTCGTGAAAATGTTATTCAAATGTGATTTAGCGTGGGGTATCTATTTTTGAATATTTAAACTAATTGTAATAATAATTCCATCATTTTTTCGATTTTTCCAAATTATTATATTTTTATAAATTTTATATCAATTATATTTATAAATTTTTTCAATATTTTCAGATATATTTGGAGGGTGACCCTTTTTGCACCCCAATGGCCATTTCGCTCCACCTCCCCCTAAATCAGATCGGTACAAAAAAAATTTCTTTTTTTGATTGAACTTCATAATTGTTCAGATTTTAGCAGCTTTTTTCTAAAAATCAATCTCACACAAGTGAATGGCTCAGAATTATTTGTTTTTTTAAAGAAAAGGTACAAGAAATTGATATACTTGAATTCATTTATATCAAAATAGTGTAGCAAGAACTTAGAGATTTTTCCGAACAAAAATATTCAAAATTTCATCCAATTTCAACTTTTTGATCAACTTTCGAAAAATCACAAACCGAACATTCTTAATTCTGTTTAATGTCAAACACACAAGTTTTGAACCTTTGAACAAAGAACGAAAATTTCTCCATGGCCTCACGCTCGGATCAGCAAAAGTCTATTTGCAAATGGACGAGCGAGAATTGAATGGTTTTTCGCATTTTTAAGCACGATCCGTAAGGAATTTTATTGTGTCGCAAATAGCTTATTCGTGTAGCCCATAAAATTTCCGATTCAAAACTTTAATCATGATGAATAGTTGCTTAACGATAAAAATAAAAATAAAACAAACGCCACGTATCTCCGAATAATTGTATTTTATTTTTCAATTTTCATATAATTTTGTTTTTCTTATATATTTAAGACCCAGCACGAATTATATTATCAATATACAATTGAACAACGACGATATTATCCTCATTATTATAATTATACAAAAATGCTTTTGAAATCTTGGATCTAAGGAAATTGATATATATGGATGTATGTATGCATTTTTTTTCCTCTCGCACGGAATGATGATGACGCGTTTATGTTTGCTTTTGCCTTTGTTCACGCGATTTCGAGCCTTTTGGATTTTATACAATTCATTAAACCTCAAACGATGATTCGTGCAATTTCGTTTGTTCATCTGCTTGTTTGTTTTTCGTTTGTTTCTCACTGAAAATACACTAGATAAAACGGCTTCGCGCAAAGATAAAGCGTACCAAAATATTTGAAATTTCATAATTTTCTCGAAAACAGAAAAAATTAAAAAATTGATTTTTATTAAAAAAATCTATGAACAGTAGCTAAAATTATTACAGAAAATTTCGCACCTTGATGTGCCGAAATTAAAAAAAAATTTTCTCCGATCCGAAATTGTTTCTACCGATTACTTCCGAACGAGCGAGCGAAAAAATATATGTAAAAATAAATTTTTCACAAATTTTATGGTTGGAATTTCAAGTTCAAAATTTCGAACAGTAGCTTAAATTTTATTCAATTTTTCCGAGTTCATTAACACCACGAGAAAAAAACGGCCTCACGACCCAGGTTTACAGACGACGGGTGCAAAAAAAATGTTTACAGACGAAGGATTATGAAAAAAAAAATACAAGTGCATATTTATTTGGACACGGCGAAATAATCAAAATTCTTTGTCCAGGATTAATTCCACAAAGTCACCGTTAATTATCCAAAAAATTGTGAACCAACGAGTGACGAAAAAAAAAATTCAGATAAAAACACAGCCTCGTATTGTTCACTCTAAACATTTTCACATTTAAAAATATTCTTATTCTACTGGAAAATTCAAACAATCGAGATCGTTTTTCCCTCAAATGAAAACCGATATTCAACGATTTAAAAAAAAAATTAATCTCACCGGGAGTAAATCGCGACGAAACTAGAATTAAAAAAAAATTACGTCTCTTTTGAAATTACCACCGATATGTTGACCCGTCAAACATCGACGGACGTAACTACATTTCTTTCCAATACGTTGTTTAACAGAAAAAAAGTCACTAATTGTGCGTTAATTTCTTATCTAAGATATATGGAAACTCGAAAAGAAACCGAAAAATAATTACGTTTTTTTTTTGTATATTTAAATATATACGGGGCATTCCACACCGATTTGACCTGGGTTTGACCCTTCGCCTCTTTGATTTTGTCCGCATTTTTTTACGGTTTTGTAGTACACCTCCGAAAAAGTACTCAGGATTTTTTGCAGACTCGTTTGGAGCTATTTGACTTGACTATGGTTGAGTTTTTTTTTTTTTTTTTATTGAAAAAGCTTGTTACAGACGAAATTTTCCATATAAAAACGGGATTTTTCTGATTTTTTTTTGTCCAAATTTCAGAATCCGAAAAAAAAATATTTAAAAAACCCCGTTTTTTATGTTGAAAATTTCAAGCGTTGAGCCAAAGTGGGCAGGAGTTTGCTTCTGTTTGTAGCAAGCTTTTTCGAAATTTTTATTTTATTTTTTCTAATTAGAAGGAGGGACCTGAATTGAATGGGCCCTTATTCAAACATTTTTTTAAACATCTTCAATTCATACAAAAATGTTTGGATAACGGCCAACTCAATTGAGGTTCCTCCTTCCATTTATTTTAATTTTTCAAATATTTTTTTTGAAATAGCTCGTTATAAACAGAACGAAACCCCTGTCCACTTTGGCTCAACGCATGAAATTTTCAATATAAAAAAGGGCTTTTTGTGATTTTTGTATGGAAAATTTCAAGCGTCGAGCGAAAGTGAGCAGGGTTTTTCTTGCTTCTATAACAAGCTTGTTGGAAAAAAAAACTTGACCATAATTAATACAAATCGCTGCAAAAAAATATGAAAAAAATCCTGAGTGCTTTTACAGAGGTACTATACAAAATCATACAAAATTGCGGACAAAATCGGAGAGGTGAAGGGTCTGACCCAGATCGAATCGGTGTGGAATCCCTCATATACAGGTATATATATTAAATCCAGATCTCGACGCTCGATTTTTCACTTCACGAATAAATTTTTTCATATTTCTCCCCTTCGCGTTGTCATTTAAAACGTACATATTTATTTTTTCATTCCGCGTGAACGAGAAGAGAGAAAATGGTTGCTCGATTTTTCAACGTGGCGATTTTTTCGCTCGATCGTTGCTCGACAGATGTTTCCACAATCCAGTGATGAGCGGTACATCGCGAAAATTAGAATGCTACGAGCACATTAGATCGACCGAGTGAGACTCTCCCCAAGCATTTTGAACCTTGAAATTCGGCGTTGGTCTCGGCACGACGTGATGACTCGGCGTCATCATCGAATTCACGCTCGTCTGTCGGATCGTCGTCATCGGTATACCGTTGCCCATTGTCTTTTTCATCGTTTTCTTGGTCATCAATGAACCACCGTTGTCCTCTTCGAAGCAAACCTTGAATAAGCCAAAAGACCAGTCCCATGAAAATCAACAAACTAAAATTCATTAAAAAGTTATCATAATTTTTCAGTTTTTTTAAATCCCATATCTGGAATTAAATATTTATTAAATTAATTATTTATTTTATTTAATAAATATATCTTTTTTTTTCAATACTTTTCTCGCGATAAATTCGAGTTGGGTGAACAATAAAGATGCGCTTGAATTTTTAGAGTATTTTGCAAGTATCAATGAGGCTCGATTGTTTCAAAAGTTAATATTCAACATTTTTTCGTTACTATTCAAGATTCATTATTCATACTTTATTAATATTATTGTTGAATAAAATTATTTATTTATACTTTTGGCATTGATGATAGTTTTGAAAAACTCTGGAACAATCGTTTATTCCACGCTCTTCGATGCAATGGATTATTTTCAAGTCTCATAACGAACTATCGTTGGATCATTGAGGCATTTTTAACATTTCACAAGTCAGTTCGACTTGTATATAATTAAAAAAATAAATAAATAAATAAATGAATAAACCATTACAGAATAGATGGCTTGCTCTCCCAAGCTCGATAGATCGGATTAATTTTCTTGGGTTGAATAAAATCTTTGAACTTACCCACGAATTCTCGACTTTTTGAGTCTCGTTCGAGAGATCGATCAGTAAATTTTTCGGGATCTCTTTGTCCTGCAGTTTCTTCAATTTTCCCAGCGATTTATCATCCTGATCGTCGCAATGTTTCGTCACGTCGATGACTTTCTCTGGATTTTCTATCAATGAAAAAAAAAATGGCAAAATTATCCAAATGAATAGTTTGTTCTTTGAGTCAATGAAAGAGAAAACATTTATTCGATGATTCAATCGTCAAGACCTTTGAATGTATGATTTCCGGTGAATGAGCGCAATCAACCGCGTTATCGTCGTATCGTGAATAAAAAATGTTTGTAAATACAGCTTTTTCTTTTCCTACATCGATCATCCTTTCAGTCTCCTTTGGAATTTTTTGACATTATGGTGCGCGATAAATTGTATCAATGCGAGTCACGATCAGCGATATTCATTTATTTTTCAAACCCGAAAGCATTCTTAAAATTTGCTCAATATCAACGATAAAAAAAAAATTTAGTTCACGTAAAATTGCGAATTTATCGACACCATTTTTTCAGTCGCTGAGAGCGATTTTGCGATAAATTGTAACGATCGATCAAACCGGGTTAATTATGACGAATTAAGACCAACGGATGAGTAAACAAAGTTAGAGCGACACTTTGCCCATTTGTGCCAATATTTGAATTAAAATTTTTGGTATCAAATTCGGAACGTTTCTCTCAAAGCGGATGGATACAATTAAATCTTGAGATTATCGCTTTTTTTAAACCAACGGTGTAGAATAGCGTAATATTGAATTTTGTCGATAGAAGAGGGTGGAAATTTCATTATTTACGTGAGAATATTTATAATTTACGCCCTCGAAAATGCGATCCACTTTTGTGGACGTTTAAGCGCTTTTTTAACTCGAGATTTCATTCGAAATTCCCGCGACCCTTTGACGTACCCCTTTGTGATTCAAATGAATGGTAAATGGGTCAAATACAGACCATTCGTAATGTCAGGTACATTGCTAGTTTCCCAATCAAAACTTGACTCAACGTTTGATCGGCGGGCAGTATCAACAATTTCCATGATTTTTATTCGACCTCTCGGTTTGAAAGAAATATTGATAAATCCCTTTAACCACTTTTATTGCTTGCAAATTACATTTTATTGCAAATTAAATTTGCAGACAAATTCCTTCTATTAAAATTCATTTACTTAGATAACAATGAAAATTTGCCTCACCGTTTGATACATCGTGACTAAAAGTTCCAATAATTTTTATTGAATTTTTTGGTTTAGAAAAAAATATGAATTAACCCCTTTCTTGAATTTTATTACGATAACAAAATTAATACAGACCGAAATTTGGTTAAATTTAATTTCCAAATAAATTTCGTCTATTAGAATAAAATATAAATAAATTTCGTTCCCTTATTTCATTGAAAATTTATTTCGACAGAAATAAAGACCTTCGACATCTCGATTTCAAATATGTAATGATATATTAATAAGTTAAAATATTAATAAGTTTTTTTCTTCACTTTCATTACAAAAAAAAAATATGAAAAATCCCAAAAATGGGACGTAAATGAATGTGCAAACGAATTGCGTCTATTATAAAAAATATAAATAAAGAATTCTTTCCATCATTCGATTGGAGTACTTAAAAATTTATTTTGATAAAAATGAAAATTTTTCTCACCGGTTGACCATAATTTTTATTCAATTTCCGGGTTAAAAAAACAATAAATCCCTTTCATCGGTTTCATTATGAAAAATATATTAAGAAAATCAATATTATAAATAAATTATCAATATATTATTAAATATATTAATATTAATTAATACATCAGAAATATATTGGATCTATGGAAGAAAGATGAGATTTATGTACCTATCCTCTCCTGATTCAACGTTGGACTTTGGTCCTGTGGATGATGAATTCTGGGATCAGCTTGCGAGAGTTGCCATGCCTCATAAGCCGTATTAAAAGCTCTCGCCACAGTCAGAGTCACGGTCTGCGCCATTTTTCGTTTCGGGCACAAAAAAGCGTGACACTCCATCGTCTCATTCATGTTAGTCGCGATAAAAGCGAACACATGATCGTGTGTGGCGTCCGCTGAGCAATAAGAAATTCTGAAATGCGAGCATGCAAGAATCAATCGATTAATTGAAAAAAAACAAACAAACAAGCAAACAAACAAACAAACAAAATTAGGCTCTCTCGCGATTAAAAAGCTTATCGAATGAAAAAAGGGGTGTTTCTGTTGTAACATCACAATTCGACGCGTATCTCAATCCGATAATGAAAAATAAAAATCGGTTGAATAATCCCGACGCCTCTGACTCGAATTTCCGCCCGAAAAGCTTGATTTTTTGTTCTCTTGACGCGTCGCTTTGCGCGCAATTTTTCCATTTTATCGCATTACCCCACAGTCGATTGGATATAAATTGCCTGTGAGAATCGACACAGACGTCCAAGCGTCATCTCGCTTCTATTTATTTCTCGCGATGAATGGCGAATATCTTTGGAAAATTCGCGAGATAACCGTAAAAACAAAAAAAGCGAAAAATATTGGGTATAGTGGGCAAAATGGTCACCATAAAAAGCTTCTCATCTAAAAATACAGAAGAAACCATGCTTTTCGTATGAGAATACCCTCTGAAGTTTAATTTTTTTTCGAAATTTTGTTACGGTGTCCATTTTGCCTCCAGTTTCCATTCCCCCCCCCCCCCTCAGCCCCTATCTATATAAATTATTTATACCTGTATATCGAGACTTGTAGTTGATTCTCCTCAGTCGCAAGATCAGTCATTCTTATGCCTCTCAGACTGACCGTCAGCGAGACCCTTTGTAACTTTTTTCCACTGGCCTTTGCCTAAAAAAAAAAATCATTCAAAAAATTACCATTGTTATTTCTTCCTTACTCTTGAATCAAATTATTAATAGACATACACATAATTATGTTGACAAATGACAATTGTCTCAAAGGAAAATTGAACATCAGAAAAATAATTCTTGGGCAATTAATTATCAATTTTCAATGATACAATATTTTTTTAAAAACCCATTGTAAATAAATAATTTTATTTTTTTCATGTTAATATCTCGCATTATCTTGTATTTTTTTCATCAATCAATAATATTTTCTCTCTCTCTATTCTTCCCTTTGCGCAATGTGTAACACGCAACGTTGATTTCCCACTGTTGATCCCTCAGTGAAGAAACTTCAAAGGGCATAAAAATGCAAAATCCATCCCTTAAAGGACCCTTGAGTTAAAAGAAAAAAAATCGTTATTCATCGTAAAAACGTGAGGCTCGCGAGCTCCGACATGAAACTGCACATTCGAGTATCGGGGATATATTTTTTTTCCCCTTCGTAGTACGAATATTATATTGAGCGCGTTATATGGAAGATGATAAAAATTGATATTCGATGATAGCAGAGTGAAAATCTCTCGCGAAAGAGCTCATTGAAGTTATGACAAAAAAGTAAAGGGCAATTTTTCCGTAATATCGATTAGCTGAAATTTACCAGGACGAACTACATCATCGACCCATCGCGAATTTCTCAAATATTTAACGAATTTGTGAAATGCCCTTTTTTCATCGATCAATCAAAACCAACGTAGAGGGTTTTTTTTGGAGATTTGCTTTTTGCGAGGTCAAATTTTTCTGTAAATTTTCGTTACTATTACTACAAGAGCTAAAGAATGCAGTATTATTATTATTATTATCATTATCATCATCATCATCATCATCATCATCATCATCATCATCATCATTAATGTGCGAGGTCAATTTATTGTGAAAGTTTCGCGGTTATTTTTATCTCCCTCCCCTTGAGGAGTTTTAATAGAGGAAAAATAGGATTAATAACAACAACAACAACAACAACAACAACAACAACAACAACAACAACAACAACAACAACAACAACAACAATAATAATAATAATAATAATAATAATAATAATAATAATAATAATAGAAGATTTTTTTTCTCTCAAGTAAATCCTTCGAATAATTTGTTCAAATGCGCCATTGGTGTTATAAATTTGTTAAATTTGCTTGAATTTATAACCATGCTTATTTATCTATCTTGCCATCAATCCATCTCCTTCTCTCTTTTCTCTTGTTACACATTGATCCTTAATTTATGATCTAATTATTCGGCGAGCTTTTAGAGGGTTGCTTCTTGGAATAGCCATTCTACAGCACTAACAAGTACCTACGACGAGTATGTATTCCACCGCACGATTTACAATCTGGTTATATATATCAACCGTTAAATTCCAGGACATTACAATTATAATATATGTATATGTAAAATGCAGAGAGAGAGTCATAAATACGTGCAATACAACAGAGAGCGAGCGAGAGAGAGAGAGAGAGAGAGAGAGAGAGAGAGAGAGAGAGAGAGAGAGAGAGAGAGAGAGAGAGAGAGAGGAGCTTGTAATAGAAATGCGAAGCTTCGAGGCAAGAGAATAATATTTGTACCTCGGGAGAAAATAATATCATCCCTTCTCTGTCACTCGCTCTCTTTCTGTCTCTCGTTCGACAAAAGCTGCTCGGAAATAAGCTTCTCTCCCACTCGACGTGTCCCCACCTTCGTTCCAAGCCAGGCTTTCGATATCATTCCCCCCCCCCCCGCCGCCCGTCACCCCTTTTGAGATTTCGAAGCTTCGCTCACGGCTGACATTTTACATTTCCACCCTCGCGGAGGAACAAAAAAGAAGTCTCTGTAACTTTTACCGATTTTGTTCTCGCACCTCGCAAATTCTTTTTTTCCCCAGTGAAATACGTTTACGTCAATTTAACGTTAAATATTCTACAGGAAAATGGCGATTCGAGCTCGATGAATTAAAAAGAAACTTAAACTTGATAATTATAAATAATAATAATAAGTTAAATAAAGATAAAATAATTAAAAAAAAGCTCGATGAATTAAAAAGAAACTTAAACTTGATAATTATAAATAATAATAATAAGTTAAATAAAGATAAAATAATAAAAAAAAAACATATAAAAGAATGTAAAAAATTATATAGTTATAAAATAAATGGGGAAAAAATAGGATTATAGATGAGCAATTTAACTACAATTGATCGTAGACCAAACCCCGATTTTTATTAATAGAAAAAGCTTTGTAGAAAAAACTTAACCCAGAGGAATCCAACTGTCTCTCGATTGACTGAGATTTACTCTGTGATTTTAATTTGACGCAAATCAAGTCGGAATCCGGCGGAAAGAGGACAATTTCCCTGATCCTTTCGTCCTTTTTCCCTTGAACTCGCTAATCGTTGATGATCCAACAGTTGACAGAAATTGTCAAAAACTTGTCTCGAGTTTCTCGCGTCCATGACAATCCAAACAGCCGTGGACAAACACGTTTGGTTTTCCATGGATGTTGCAACGACGAGGTTTCCACTGCTCGTCTATCTTTTGAAGGTACACCCGAGAAAAGGCACGATTGTTTACGAGGAGGGTTTCAAGTTAAGGGTTGCAGAGAATCCCCGCGAGATAACGTCGAGTTTTTGCGAACAAACGTGGAGCTAAAATCGTTACAGAGTACAAACTTTGTACAAGTACTTGGAGTCGCGCCTATCACATACATAACACGAGGGCAAGTAAAATTTATATCCTCATCGTCAGCGAGAGAAAGAGAGAAAGAAAGAGAGAGAGAGAGAGAGAGAGAGAGAGAGAGAGAGAGAGAGTTCGGAAAACAGAATGGCCCAACTTCCCTGATGCTTTAATCAGCGTGGCTCGCGTCATTTTGTTAGCTAACGTTCTCTACACAGTCGTGTTTATACTCCATCGAGCGAGCAACCCCACTGCAGAAGGCTCTCTAAAACGCAATACAACGGTATGGAGTAGTTTATCGTCTTTCACGAATGAGTTTACCGACAATCAAGCGGCGGAGGCCAATGCACACGGTGGTTGGTAGTTTGCTCTCGTGGTCTGCTTCCTCGCTCGCTCTCTCTCTCTATCTCTCTCTCTCTCTCTCTCTCTCTCTCTCTCTCTCTCTCTCTCTCTCTCTCTCTCTCTCTCTCTCTCTCTCTCTCTCTCTCTCTCTCTATCTCTCTTTGTTTCCCGCTTTTACCGCTATTATTTTCCCAAAGCAGAGTTTCCAAAGAGCAAACAAAATCTATTTTTTGCCCGATATATCCACATTTTTGTATCCGCTCAAAATATCAAAAATCACTTTAAAAAAAAATGACCAAAATATCATTAAAAACAATATCCAATAAATAATATCCAGATACATGAATATCGCGCCATAAGAATTGCAGGGATAATATTTCAATCAAAATCTAGTTTTTGGTTTCGCGATTTATAAAATTTCGAATTTTTTTCAAAAAGTGCGTGACCGCTCTAGCTTGCAATTATTTCGTGATACGAGGCTCAAAATTTCTATAATGATGGTTCAATGATAAAAGTTACTTGGTATTCAATTTTGCAAAAATCGCTTGAGCAGTGAAAATTTTATGCAATGTTGAAATTTTCAAAAAAAAAAAGCTCGATCGCTCGGTTCCCGCAAATTTTGCGATACCAGGCTCAAAATGTGTGTATGGGATAGCTTAATGTACGCAGGTACTTGGTATTAAAGGCAGGCTAAAGACCCTCTCTCTCGCTCTCACAGGACCCCTATAGGCGCTCTCTCTCGCACTCGCAAGAGCGGAAAGGTGGGGGGGAGGGTGTTTAGCCTGCCCTTAAACAGAGCTGGGCTGTACTTGAAAATACTCGGTACTTGCAAGTACAAAGTACTTAAACAGTACTTCAAGTATTGTACTTACATTTTTCAAGTACTTCCTGTACTTGAAGTACTGTACTTGAAAATTTCAAGTACTTTTTTCAAGTACAAGTATCATGTACTTTTGAATGTGTCTTGCTGATGGTTGCATGTGCAAAGCCTTTCAATATGGGTCATACCGTGTCTGATCGACCAATATTCGGAATCGACACCCCTTTCAATTTCGATGAAATATGGTCAGAAGTTTTCTTTTGTCATAAAACGAAGTTCTAAAAAAGGAAAAAAATTAAATTTTTTGTTCGAAAATCCAAAATTTCACCATTTTTGCAAGTTTATTTTTTTAATATTTCGAAAACTATTCTAGTTACGAAAAAATCGTTCTGAGTTCCGAATATTCCAAAAAAAAAATTTTGAAAAATGATAAATTGGGAGAATTTTGAATTTTCAAAAATCGTAAAAATCCAAGTTGCCCATTAAAATTTCGATTTAATTTTTTTTATACAACACCTTGTACTAATTTTAAAAGATCCTAAAATTTTCAGAGGTGGTTTTTGTTTTTTCAAAAATATGAATTTTCGAATTTTTAAAATTCGTGTAAATCTACGATCAACATTAAATTTTTGGTTAAATTTTTTTTATACAATACCTTGCATTGATCTTAAAAGATTCTGAAAGTTTCAGGATGTCGTTGAAATATAAATTTTCCAAGTTTTCTAAAAAAAATAATTTTTTTTTTTTTACAAATTTTTTTATTAAATTACAAAATTTGTCAATAACGAAAACTTCTGACCAAATTTCATCGAAATTGAAAGTGGTCGATTCCAACTCTTGGTCGATCCGACATGGAATGACCCAAGTACCAGAATTTACCAAACGTACCCGAAAACTTGAAAAGTACTTCATACTTGGTACTTGATTTTTTCAAGTACCACCGGTACTCGATACTTCGAGTACCTACGGTACTTTGTACTAGATACTTGAAGTACTTTCAAGTACTTTGCCCAACTCTGGTATTAAATTTCGCAAAATTTCGCAAATTTCGCACAAAGCTTCCTGTATCAAAGCATCCTCTTCCAAAACTGTTAAAGCTATTCGCTCATAGAGGAGGATTTGTAAATGCGAAAAAATACTCAGGAAGCGATGTACAAATTTCTAATTTGCAAGTTTTTAATTTCATCAACGTCAAACGATAGTCCTTCGTGTCAAATTGCCCCGGATTTCCCCTCTTTGCTGCTCCTTTGATCGAGGCTCGAATTTCCGTCGTTTATCGTCGCGATCGACGAATTTGTCGCTCTCGTGGTTTTATCATACGCCTTTAATCGCGCGATCGGGATCGTCGTCGTCATCCTCGTTCCCGGATACGCGCGTGTAACTTTCCAATTTTACCTAATCGGGAAGTTGACTGGCGTGCCCGAACGACGCAGATCCATACGAACGATGAAAAGCAGAGAAAGAGAGATAGAGAGAGAAAGAGAGAAAGAGCGAAAGAGTTGAAAAATAATGGGGATAAAAAAACGAACTAGTTTGGATTTCCATTAACGTTAAGAGTGCACACGCGGTTACTGGATTCCTCGATAGATCGTCATCGTGTCTCGTTTTCATCGAGATGTATATTTATCAGAAATATGTATACTCATTGAACGCTTGATGACGATATATTTATTTCGTTTCATCTCCCCGACGAAGAGAGAATATACATGTGTGCTTGATACATACAGGCCACATTATAAATGTATCGAGTACATTCTCGCCAAATCTTTTATATTTCGGATGTATCATGAGACACATGATTTGTCAGACGTAGCGCGCTTGCTGAGGTAATTTATTCACTTTTACGGCGACAAAATACAGGAAGAAGCTTCGAGATATTCTCTCCCCCACACGGTTGAATCAATCATTTTTCAAAAAAAACTCCAAATTTTTTACAATATTTATGGAAAGCACTCTTTCGAAACCTTTTTTCCGCATTTTATCGTAAATACGTTTTTTTCGACAAAAACTGTGCCCGATTCGTAATCAGCGGTATGTTTTCCATCGAAATATAGTTTTAAAACGATCAACTTTTTGTTTTTTTGTCCCTATTTTTGGCCGATTTCAGAAACCTCAAAGTAGCGTAATTTCAAATGCTCGTAACTTTACTTCGGTTCGACCGATTCGAAAATTTATTTTTCGCACTCAAAGGCTGTCACTAAACCCAGAGAATGGCGTTTGATTCGTTCCGATAACTTTATTTTTGTAGAAACGAGAGTACTTTGAAAATCGCTGCAAAAAAATGGAAAGGGGTATTGAAAAATTTGCTTAAAAAATTTGCAAAAATCGATGGTCGAACTTGAAAAATCTGCCAAAAATCGAAAAATAATCAGATTCGGATGAACCAAGGGGAGTTTTGAACCTTCAACGATTACAAAGAGAATGAGCTCGTGTTCAAGCCGCAATCCTATCTGGAAAATAAATTACGGCCATTTTAGTGAACCGATGCAATTTTGGCCAAAATGCAAAAAAAAAAAATTTTTTTTTGCGCCCCTCACATTGGTGTACATATCCCCCCCCCCCCCCCTCCCCGTGGACACAAATCTACCAGTAGTTTTCCCAAAAAATCAAAACTTTCATGAATTTTCATGAAAAATACTTTTATTGTATTTTCAGATTTTTCGAATTGCGCCAACGCTCGGCAAATTTATTTTTTCATAGACTATATTATCAAAAGCCTATATATCAATGCAAAGTCGTCCCTAGTTTCAAAATATGGACGTACGGGAAAACGCTGTATCGAAAATTGGTGCAAAAATGTTTAATTAATTCCCAAAATCGTGTCTGCGAGAAACATAAAATAGCAATAAATCGCAAAGAATGTTACGATATCGTATTGACAAATTTCATTTTGATTAAAAATTCTTCCCCGTGTTTCATCAGGATTTTTCCACTCTTTGCTCGTCAGCATTTCCCACGGATATTCTGTCGGGTAATTATTTTATTAATTTGGAGAATAAAAAAAGAAATGAAAAGCTCCTTTGCCGACTTACCATGGTGATGACGGTTTTGATTGCCTCGGCGGTTGCTTCCTCGTTCGACGGTGTCTCGACGAGGGTACTGCCGAGATATTTTAGATTGAAAGTAGCCTCGGACGCGGTGGAATTTCCACCGACTTCCTCGTGATCCTCGTGACCGACGGCGATGCCCGGGCCACCACCGAGCCCACCGACGACGCCCTCGACGCACTCTCGACTATTTGCCAGGGCCCATTCCTCGCACAGCTCTGTGAAAAGCGGAAATATCGATTCGCCACAATCACACGGATGCGCAATCTTCTCGCCGCACGTTCTCGCAACCCTTTCGTATAATTTTACCAAGTCCTCTCCTCAGTCCTCTGTACCCTTCGCCAACTCTCGGCATCCTTTTCGTCAAACTTACGTATCATGCTCGATCGAAGGATCGATCGAACCGGATAATCATTAAATCAATCAAATTAATCATAAATTTCTCTGGGATTATCATTGTCGTTCCATCGTCTCGGTCTCTGTCATTATCATTCAAATCGAATTTTTGGGAGAACAAAAAGAGCAATATTTCCAATTGGGCACTAAATTAGTCCCTAACAAGCGTCTAATTCTGGTACAATTTAGATTCATTTTGGAGACTTGTTTCCGCTAACTTTACCGAGATCATTCTCGCCCGGCTTTTATCGATATAAGAAGAAATGCCATCGATAATGGAAAAGATAACAAATTAGCAAATACTCCATTTGCATACCTTCGTCATTCGATCTACAAGTGATATTAATGTATCAAGAATATCGAATATCGATAAAATTACATGCTAAACTTTTCTAAAAATTAAAAATTTCATCAAATTTTAATCTTCCAATCGATAAACGTTTTAACGCTTGGATTTTGGGATATATCATTTCCACAGCGACGATATATTACTCATGTATCAACGATTTACAACAAAGACGTTTTGGGAATCGAGATCCCTCGGAAAACGGATGATCTTTTTTTTTTATCGTACACACGCTACGCGAGTAAAGCCCATCACACACGATTTTCCATAGCATGGCATAAGAAATTTCTATCAGTCACGTAGCTCTGTTCACGTGTATATAGCACAACGCATGAAAAAATAGAGCTACGTGATTGGTAGAAATTTCTTACGCTGTGCTATGCAAAAGCGTGTGTGATCAGCTTCAATGTCAGATGGAATATTTACCGCACCAACGACAATACCGTGGCATCAATTACGCAGATAGAGGAACCGGCTGTGTTTATTCGTGGAACGTAATATATTTCTCTCTACGTTACGATAGTAGAAAACGTACGTAAACGCGTCAAAAACCGAAAACAAATGAACCTCCCAACGTTTCGTGGAACATTCAAAAAGGGTCAAAGTCACAAACATCGAGTCGGAAGTATAAGCATCTGCAAAAAAAGTACAAAATTGACCCGATACACGAATTCATGCATCGGGTTTGCATTATTTATTTATATATATATATATATATATATATATATATATATATATATATATATATGGTAGAATCTATGGTAGAATAAATTATATATATACATTGTGTACGTTTTCCCCCATATATATATACATATGTATATATATGGGGGAAAACGCGTGTCTTTTTCATGGCGTGAACCTGACCATTTTTTATTTGGCCGAAACTTTGCTTATTTCATCGTCCGATCCCAAAAACAACTCGTAAATTTTATTAGATTTTTTGGAGCCACCATAACGGAATACTAGAACGTAGAATATTTTCGACTTTGGAAAATCTTTAATTTTCAATCGAGGATATCTCTGTACCGGTTAATCGTATCGAAAAGTATACAGGGGGCTTTTTTTACGTTTTGAGTCCATCTTCTAATAAAAAAATTGTCCAATTTTTTTAAAGCAAATTTAAGCCGTCAAAATAACTTTCAAAAACTAAAATCACGATACCCAACCCCCCCAATTTAATTGGGAGAAAAAAAAACATTTATCTCCAGTCGATGGCGCAAAAGAACTTGCATATTCTTTTTTTTCTATTATAATTTCTCGATTTTTTCGCTTCTCGGAATTAAATTGGAATACCTTCTTCATCCTGTTTTACGGTTTTTTTTCTCGCGAATATGCTTTCATCGCTGTTTTTTTTTCGTTTCAGCAGCGGGAAAAGCATCGTTGCGACGTTTTTTTAAACGGCGTTCCGTTGTATCTCGAAAAGCCTGTGGATATATCGTCCTGTGTAACGAAAGCAAACACCGGCCTTTCTCTCTCGTGCTGAGATTCCAACGTTATCCATAAATTCACCTCGTGAATTTTGCCTCGTTGTTCCCGACGATACGGGCATGCACTTTCGCGTCTTTGGCCTCGCGAAATTATGCACCGTTGCACTTTATACACGGGCAATTTATATATATGTATAGGGGAGGAAAGTAGAGCAAAATGGACACCGTAAGATGATGCAGCTAGAAAAGCCACGCATATGGTTGACTCGTCGCTTTTCATCCAAAAGTACAGTTTTTATCGATAGATCGCGCGTCGAAAAAAGTATTCTCACGGGCAAAATACACACCACCCTCAAATTTTTTTTTTCAACAATTCTGGTAAACGAGGAAAAACATTGGAAAAATGATTTCCCTCGTTTCTAGGAATTTCACATCACCTAGGCATCCAAGAGGGAAGGGGAAATTAGTACAATATTAGTATAATATAGGCTGTGAGGTACTGTTGAACACTTACTGGAATTTAAATATTCAAAGGTCCCTAGTAGAAATTTTGTCCGGCTAGGATATGGCCCATGTTAGGCCGCCTTGACTTAAACTCCGGCCCTTATCAAGCGAACTATCAGGCCTATATTAGAAAAGTAACGGAGTTTCAGATCCGGCCGAGATCCGGCTCCTGATCCGTCGCCGTGCCAAGCCTGATGACGGCCTAATTCATTTCAATTGGGTTTTTATTTATTTTATTCAATAAGAATTTTATGGTATGACGACTAGTTGCTAAGCTTTCTTTTATGCGACAGTGATATAGACGTGAATATTTAAAAAAATAGTAAATCTAAAAGAAAGGCAGATGAGAAACAATCCTCGAGGAGGGCATTGGCACATGGGTGTTTGGTTTCCGTGCCAACGAAAATTCTCTTCGATAATTTCTCATTTCGTAATATGGCTTCTCGTGAGCTTTTATTCCTCGCGGTATAGAAGTAAATTTTAATGCTCGCGGTCGCGGATATGAGCATTCTCTGCGCATGATCCGTATGGGAGCGAGCGTCCACCGTACTGCGACATCTCGCGGCGAGTCTCGGAACTAACGCCGCGCGACTCGTGGTGATAATAATAAGAATACTGTGCTTAAATAAACATTATGTTAGTTTATGCATGTGACAATGTGTTCGCGTATTTTATTTTCTTTGATTTTTTTTGTATATTCGCGAATACGATAGACGAGGGTTATCCCGCGAGTGTTTTAATAATAATTGAATAAATAAATAATAATAAATAAATTCATTTCGACTATTGGCGCGTGTCGTTATTTTCCTTCTTTCTTTTTAATTGTAGAAATAAATAAAAATTTAAAAAAAGCTTTCGAGGCCTACGTTGCCTCGGTAACAATATATATGATAATTGATAATACAAAAAGGTACACATAAAATATCGCTAATTAAATTGAATATCTAGTTTTATACGTATAGCTCATGTATGTAAATAATGAAACGAAAATGGAATATGTCACAATGTCAAAATTAATAGAATTCAAAATACACTTTGAAAAAGTGTTACGGAATTATTTGGTCGCTTATTTAATTTGTCTTGCAAATATGAATTTCTTATAAATGAAATTATTTATTATCATTCGGTTATTTTTTAATGAAAACATTAAAGTACATATTCGTTTAGAAAATAATGGTTTGAAGAATTTTTTAAATATATTTAAATAGTAAAAATAAATAGTGTTTTAAAAATATATATATCGAAGTAATTATTTCATTAATTTTTTATTTATGTTTTATCGTGATAAAAAGGAAAGACGTCATGACCGTTGCTGCCGTGTAATAATTAACATAAAAATGATATTCTTACCGCGGTCAGGCACGCCTTATTGATTCTTGCTCCGTCCTGGATGGCATAAATATCAGGCTATAGCCACATCAGACGGAAGATATTTTAACCTGACTAGCCTTAGCGGTACCTGATTCGTCCCTGATATAGATTTTTTAAAATATCTACCAGGGGTGCGAGATTAAATTGTTTTACTATCTTTTTACTGTCTCATCTTTTTTTTCTTTCTCTCTTTGTTTAATGTTGAATATAAAAAATGTTATAAAAGGTTTAATAATGTTAAATGGCGTAAAATTATTATGATGCTAATCAGAAAATTGTATTTGTCGATAAGGGAGTGGAAGTGCACGAAGCCGAAAGGCTGTACGTTGGAAAATAAATCTGTTTCTTCCAGTAGTTTCATTATCTCATATATATTTTTAAGATTATGGAGGTCGGCCATCTTGGCCTCGGTATCTCATTTTGCTCAGGCCCTTGATTTTTTTTTTTTTTCTTAATGAGTTATTTGAGTATGTTGGGGTGTTTTTTTTATGCGATGAGAGTGGTAATTTTTGTTTTTTTAATTTTCAACTCTCGATAGGCAATTGTCATGAAAATGTTGCAATTTAGATCTGATTTTGCGTGGGTCAGTCTATTTGGGTTACAAGAATCTAGCTTAGAGTTAGAGATAGAGTTAAAATTTATAAAATTATTAATTTTTTTGTCCACTATCAACACTATATGTATAAGTCATTAAAGTCATCCCAAGTACTTAATAAATACCCAAAAATATATCTTAACAATTTTTCACTTTGACCACTTCTTAGGAGGAACAAATTTCATTGATAAACAATTGACTGACTGACTAACTAACCAACTGAACGATGAAAAGTTCAGTATCATGAACATGATATAAAATCACCGAGTCTTTTATTTGCAATATCACGATACATTTTCAGATCGAGAGAAATTTTCCCAACGACAAATACAAGCCCAGAATTCCAATTTCGATTTGCTCTTGCCAATTTTTTTATCTTTTCTTCTTTCTCAACCCTCTTGCCATCTTTTTTATTGCGAGGGTGTAAATATATATGTATATAAAGGGACGACAGGAAGTGTGGACGACAGGGTCCAAGTGGCGAATCCCCGAGGGGAGGAATAGCAAAAGCTATGACGTGAACACGAGAGTGGGAATCTCTCTTCGTCTCCCTCTCTCTTTCTGGCGAGTAAAGATCAGCTGGAGTGAGGGCAATCTTCACCCCAAAGGCTCTACGTGGAAAATAAAAGGTCCGAGGACACTCGCGACATTCTGCCAACTCAAGTTGAAAACTACTTTCTCCGTCCCCGCGCGCTCTCTCTCTCTCTCTCTCTCTCTCTCTCTCTCTCTCTCTCTCTCTCTCTCTCTCTCGGCTTCCCAATATAATGTGTGGAAAAGGCACGTGTGTGTGTGGATTTTGTGGATAAGGGTTGAAAGCACGACAGGCAATAGAAGCAGCTGACGCTCACTTGCAAACAAGACTCCCATTTCCTCATTAATTTCGCCGCGCTGGAAAACTTCCAGGTCGAATCTCCTAATTCTTCATATTTCTTCTTTTTCCATCGCAAAAAAAAACCCTAAAAAGAAAACACGTCGTCCCCGTGGGGAAAACTTTGGAAATACAAAGAGTAATAAATTGGAAAAGAAAGTATGCAAATATTTTTTTTTTCATTCATTCTCTTTCGCAAATACACGAATGAAAAAAAAATCTAATCCCATATTTAAAAAAATGTTGTTCCTCTATATTTTTTTAATAATATTTGTGCTCTATTGAAAACGAAAAAACTTTGCCAGAGAGTAGCGAAAGCAAAAATGGAAAAATGAAATTGAAGAAGAGAATAATGAAAAAAAAAGAAAGTAGTTAGCGCCCTCTTTGCGCCGTTCGTTGTCGAGCTTTTTCAGGAGAGTCATGATAACAGACACGTTATATATGTCGTTTGATTCAAGCTCCGACGTACCAAAATGAAAATTCAGTTATTCAAGTTTATTCGTCGCCCGTCCCGCTTCGCTTGTACGACGACTCTTTTTTTCCACTTTTTTACTTTCGTTTTTTTTCCTCCGTGCTTTTTCCGGGGCATCGTCCATTTCAAGTGACAGCCAGAAGGAAAAAAGCTCCTCGTTGGGTACGCGAGGGTACCCTTGGAACTAAGGGTAGATGTGTGTGTTTGCAGTCTGGGAACTCTCTTTTGCGCTTCCATGCACACGGGGAGAGGTCAACCTCCACCCTCGAGGAGACTCGCCGCGGTTAAGCTGTCCTTTGCTGGCCGCAAAAACTCACCCATATAGATTTATATATATCAATCACAGTTTATTCATGAGGAAAAAAAACACCAATCATTTTTATGAGGAATATTAAAAAATTGTTCAGTGTATTTTTCGGTACCTCGATATAGCAAAAATTGACCAAACCAATTTTTTTTTAACATTTGAGGAGCGTTGTTCGATGAAAAAAAAATTTCCAAGTACGAATCTCGCAAAATTTTTGTCAACGAAAATTTATTAATGATAAAAACGAAAAAAAACGTTGAACAGTTCTTACGATGATCATCAGAAAAATTGTTTAATACAGTTTTTTCGTGTTTCGAGTGAATAATTTTTTGTTGACCTGAAATTTGTCGGATTTGCAATCAGCAATAAATTTTTTATCGAACAATGATTTTTAAATGGTAAAGGAAAAAAAAATTTCAATCAATTTTTGCTACAATTGAGGTTACTGAAAATTCGCCCAAAAATTAACAGAAACAAATTTTTTTTTAACGCTCGAAGAAACATTGTACGATAAGGAAGTCATCGCTGATTATAAATTTCGCAAAATTTTTTGTTGAAAAAAGATTATTCACGATGAAAACGAAAAAAATACATAAAACAATTTTTACAATAATCGGCAGGAAAATCATTTACTGTATTTTTTTTTTTCGTTTTTTTGACGTATACATTTTTATCGAAATAAACTTTGCGTGATTCGTAACAGGCAATGGATCTTTCATCAAAATATGCTCCTGAAATGTTGAAAAAAAAAATTGGTAAATTTTTGTAAATATTTAGCTTTCTCAAAAGTCGACCAAAAATGTACTAAAAAACATTTTTTTTAACACGCTGAGTAATAATTTTTTTAATTCATTCTAAAATAATAGTTTCTAGTCATTTTTCCTTTGGTCGTTGATTAATTTACTCAGTTTTTTTTTATTAATCATTCAGTGGAGACGAGTCTTTGGAAAAAGTTGTTCCGTTCAAATGAGACTAGATTTTCTGCACGGTTTTTCCGCGTCATTGATAAATTTTATTTTTATACGTAGGGGAGAGTGGTCCTAAGTCGGCCTACTGAGCCTTATATCCGAAAACAGAAGGTAAATCGGATTTTACAGCGCTGTTAAGTATTTAGTTGTGTACAGCGATCATTTGCCCACAATTCTGTCATTTGGCAAGAAGCGATGTGGTTTTTGCAGTCGTAATGCAGTGAGGCGTGAAAAAATACATCTTGACCATTTCTCAAAATAGTGTTCCTGAGTTGGAAATGAAAAAAAAAATAACTTTGAATTGAATGAACAAAATTAATTAAATGAAAAAATAGAAACAATACAAAAAGCAACAGGATAAAAAAATAATGATGCCGACTCAGCACCACCTGTTTGGTGCCGACTCAAGACCACTACTGTACGACTTTCTATACGTTTTACGTGATTATGCGCGCGAACAAATCCGAATGGAAAATCGATATAACAAATCAATTAGAGTATTGAATAAAGAAACGAATGAAGTCACTCATTTTTAATTTTTGAAATAGTTACATACCTGTAGATGCTTTAGAATGAATGACGAAAATGAAATTCTGTTACACACGAAAAATATAATCGCGCCCACGTTGCGCAGCACAATCGAAACTGACAACGGTGAGCACAATTTACGTCAGTGTTCATCAACGAGTCATACAACTAACAATAATCCAGCCGACACGCACGCCGTTCCTAATCGCTTCTTGCCTAATCGCTTCGTTGGCGGTGCCAACTCAAGACCACTCTCCCCTACATATGGAGATGTATAGCTATGTATGACTGTACAGAGATACCATCCGCGCGGTAGCCTGTACAACTTGTCCAAAACATATTCGCAAAGCCACGAGGTGAAAAACCCGAGGATACGATGACCGCTCTTAGGAGGAGGCTGAGGCAGTGTTTGACAGAGCCGCAAGAATACGAGAGAATCGCAGAGACAGAGGTTGTTGCTTCTTCTTCTTCCCCCGGATCGATTGTGTCTCTCACTCTCTCAGACGAGAAATGAGGGGCAGTTGGAATCATTCGATAACGTAATTTCTACCCGGACAATGGACACCATAACAAGATAACGAAGCTCGCTACTTTTCGTCTGAAAATATCATTTTTATCGATCGGATTGTACGTCCAAAAAAAATGCTCAGGGGCAAAATAAACACAACCTTCAAAAATTGTTTATCGAAAATGCAAGCAATTAACGCTGATCAAGCAAACTTCAAGATTCATTTTCAATTAATCCCATTTCACGTTCGTGATTAATTATAAAAATTAGTGAGAGAAAGAGAGAGAGCTCAAAGTTTTAATCCTCTTTTTTAAAATGATTAAGTGGAATAAACAAAAAATAGAGAGGCCACTTCAAACCCAGCAAAAAAAGTTTACACACGGGAACAATTGATATTTAATAGATGTTCTAATGAGATTTTACTTATTTTAGATAATGTGAATTAAATTGAATTAATCATTTCTGTCAGTGAAATTGTGCAATTCACTCTTTTTTATTTTATCGGTTATATTTTTATCTTATTTTCATCTTATTCTTATCTTCTTTTATCTTATTTTTTCTTGTTTTAATTGTTTTTCTTTTTTTTCTTTTTTTTTTTAAATATCCATATCTTTGAGAAAAATGTGCCGAATATCCTCGACCTCCCCTTGAGCAATTGTTCTATTTTATTGGAATTATTTATTGTAATTGGTTTATTGATTTATTGATCTGTATTAAAAAAAGAACAATTGCTCAAGGGGAGGGAAAAGATATTGATCAATAAGTCATGATCATAAGATCATAAAAGATTTATTGATCTATGATCGTGAGGATTTTTTTCATGACAATGAGAAAGTTCATGTGAGATTTGACACAAGTATTTTTCGGCTGTAAAAGTTGAAAGTCGTGTTATCTTTCATAAAATATTCCGTATATCGTCCTCAACTTGCTGCCGTATAATATCTATTTTGCATACGCGCATGTTTCTCCGATCTCCATTTCCTCTGTATGTACCGCGAGTTTTCGATTGTACGTGCTCGAATAATACGCTACTGTGTCGCTTTATACGCACGTTTTATTTCATGAATATATGTATACAGGTGGATCCGAGATCCAACTCAATCAACGTTCGACCATCGACCCTTGGCCATTTGGTTCATGAGTTTTTTTACGATTATACGGAACAAAAAGTCGAGATTTTTTTTTTATTTCTCGAATGATCCTTCTTTTATTATTTTTTTAAATTAATATCCCTTTTTAATAGCGTGAGAAACGCAATTGTTGATATTTGTAGAGCATTCCAAGTTTCTACTTTAATTTCGAGAAATGTTGGGCAAAGTGGCAATCACTTGAATTTTTTTTTATCTGCGAAAATATAAAATTATAATTTTATATAATTTTTATTTAATATTTTTATATTTTATCATTTTCAATAGTTATTTATTATTTAATTATTGAATATATATTTTATTATTTACAATACTTATTATTCTAGTTTTACGTGCAATTTCCAGTATTTTTTCATGAACCATTTCGGATCTCCAATTTTTAGTTTATCGTTAAAAAAAAAGCCCCAAGACGTATACATTGAAGGAAGAAATCATTGTACAATAAATAAGAGTGTTTTGGAACTTGCACTGAGAAAAAAAATGGTTGAATATGCAAAATCTTTTAGTTGAATACGCGCAACTAAATATTTAGTTGTACAATCCAAATTTTTGTTGTCTGAACAATATTTTGGTCAACCGAATCACGGAATTATTCCAGAAACTTGTTATTTAGTTAGACCAAATAAATGTTTAGTTGCCCGTATTCAACTAACGATTTTGCATATTCAACCATTTTTTTTTCTCAGTGTGGGTACAATCTTGGATTCTTAGGGGAAAGAAGTTTGAAGAAAGTGGAAAGAATTTTTTTTGCTACCGATTTTCGCTTCGTACCTATTTGAGATGAAAAAGTGCGCGGAGCTATGAGAAAAGAAGGGAAAAAAGGGTAAGAGAAAAAGTCAAACTTTGTAGAAGAAACAAAGTTTCGTGATTGAAGGTGGATGTAGTTTTTTGCGCAAAGACGCGTCCTTTCGGAGACCCCTCTCTTTCGTCGATTTATACATCCGGTGGATGCTCGAGAGGAAAGCACCATCAGCAGAATTGCAATGTGGCGAGGAAAAAGATGCTGTATATTCCCGTGATCAAGAGCAAATCGAATCGGACTCCGAGGGGATGAAGAGAGGGAGAAACAAAGGCGAATAGACGGACAGACGGACGGATTCGCTTCGACAAAAGAATGGATATACTATTCGCTATACAAGATATATATATATCGTGCCCTGAAATCCGAACTAAGCGTATTCCCCGTCTGGGAATTAATTTGTATTTAAATTGAGTTTCACGAAGAGATTCGCAGAGATGGAGAAAAGAGAGACGAGGGCAGAGTTCGCCTCAATCTTATTCCTCTTTCTTGTCACTCCGTGGGCGTGAAGCAGGCGAATCTCGATTATCCAATCTACCAACTTTGATTTCTCCCCACGAAATAATGTGGATGGAAAAAAAAACCAAAAAACCTGCACAATGAAGAGAAAAATTGGTCCGATTGAAAATTCAGATGTTTTTGGCAATGAAGATCAATCGATTCCAAGTCGAATAATCATTTTATCTTGGCTTGTATATATCAAGTACCAATTAATTGATTCTTTACGATGGAACATATACAACACGAGTGAATATAATCTGGTTTTAGTCTGAACTAGATTTTCTTTCTCTAATTTTCTTCTTTTCGATTGCTCTTAATTCGCAGCTGATAAAAGTCTCTGTGCAAACTCGAGAGAAATCGTCAATCAAGAATAACGTGCCGGAGAGAAGGAGACGATTTAAAGCCGAATATAATATCTATAGATATATGGGGGGGGGGGGGGGGAAACGCGTCATTATTGCAATTCCTGGACCTGACCATTTTTTATTTGGCCGAAACTCCGCTCATTTCATCGTATGATCCCCAAAACCACTCACAAATCTTATTAGATTTTTTGGAGCCACCATGGCGGAATACAAGACCATCGAATATACCCAGAAAAAGAATTTATTTCATTTAAATAAATTTATTTGAAATAAATAAAATTTTATTGAAATACCGGCTTAATAAGAGATTTATTAGGCCACTATTCATAGGAAGCGGTACAATCAAATAAATATTTTCTCTGGAGTATTTTTGGCTTTTGAAAATATTTAATTTTCAATGTAGCGGTTAATCGTATCGAAAAATATATAAGGAATTTTTTTTTCATCTTGAGTCTATCTTTAAATTAAATATTGTCCAATTTTTTAAAGCAAATTTAAGCAGTCAAAATAATTTTCAAAAATTATAATCGCGATACCCAAATCCCCCCCCCCCCCTTCGAATTTTGAATAAAAATTCTCAAAAATACTTGAATTCATTACCAACATTTTCGAAGAAAAAACGATGGGATCTCCGGTGGTTCGCGAGATATTGATTCTTTAGTATTTAATTTACTTGTTGTTCATTAATTTCGGTCTATCTGCTGATTAATTTGAGTTTCGAATAGTGTACAAAAAAATGGTTAAAAAGAATCATGTAAAGAATTTTCGAAAATAAAATTCAGGGTGGTGTCCATTTTGCCTCCGAAATTTTTTTTTTTTTTTTCACGACCAAACTAATCGATGTAAACGGTATTTTCAGAAGAAAAGCAACGGGCCTCTGTCGCGTAGCCTCCTATCGCTCTTTCATCCTTTTATGATATCCACTTTGTCCCCCCACTTTCCTATATATGTATTTATATGAATATATATCCAGGGTTTAGAAAATTTCTCGTCAGCGGATACTACTCTTCCACCTCGGGTGTACTTGATGCCGTGGAAATAGCGTAGACGAGAAGTCGGATAGACAGAAGAGAAGGCACTCGAGCCTTCTCTTAATTGCGTCGGGGTATAGAAGGAAAATCCACCAAGTAACGACCAACGACTGGAACAAAGCCGTTTCGTTGCTATATACGAACCCCCGAGGATTAATGGCACGTGAAAAGAGCGAGGGATCGAGGGAGAGAGAGAGAGAGAGAGAGAGAGAGAGAGAGAGTCAGAGGGGATGAAAATAAAAAACGAATTAAATGAAAGAAAAGTCTCACCGACGTTTTTCCGTCACGGAAAGTCTTATCGAACCTTCCAGCAACGCGATAACAGAGTGAAAGCCGATGAAACAATCCTTCATTTCGTTAACGGTAAACTTCATTGTTTTGCAGAAATAAGAATCACATAGAACAACCAAAAAAGGATTCCATTTCGATCAAACATACGTAATTTTTATAATTTTTATGTAATTTATAATATTTTATAATTTTTATAATTGACCATTTTTTATTCTGTAGAATATTTCTACGATTTTTCGGCGGAAATGCACTTTTCGAAATGCGAACCTCGTTATCTTCTATTCCGTGGCAATTTTGCCCCATCTTTTCCCGATATTTTCGTCCGAGATTCAACGTTACGCAAGGTAAACGTGCGATGGACCATTTTGTATTACACACACGGGATATTGAGCTCAATATATTCACGGAAAATTTCGTTGGAAGCCGCCACTCAGCGAGATAAATTCAATCGGGCTTTCGGGGACGCACGAGAAAGGAGCTTTTCCAATGCTCGCCGCTGTTCCGGGGTTTTCCCGTTTTCGATGCTACACATTCAGGGGTATCGCTTCATGAATATTTATCATTCTCACCGAAACGCGAATATAACGATACCGAGAGGGTTTCCCGGTGTCGAAAATTTTCCTTCAATTTGTACAATTAATCGTATCAACGAGCGGCGAGGAATCACCATGATGAAAACGATTGAATCTGTCGAATTTGAACGGAATTAAGATTTGCAAAAAATAAAAAAGCCTCTGAAATTCCGCCAATCGAGCGCTGAAAAGAGGATTTTTAATTCACCGAATGATTCAAAAAGTTTATGGAGATTAATTTTAAGTTGCAAAGGGTTGAAACGGAAATGAAACGAAACGAATGATTAAATTGAAATTTTTTACTCGATATCTTTAATTTCAATTTTTTTGAATCTTCAAACTGGCCAAATTCTTCGATCGATTCATTGGATCAATTTATTCGACAAAAAAAAAGATTATTCGTGGATAAGAATTTAGCGAATTTGATGAATACGATTCAACTGATATATAATAAATAATAAACTATGTATGAATCGCTCAAGTTTCTTAAGATCTCAAATTGATGCAAAGACCGATGAAATTTACCAACGACGAATTTTCTGTCGAACAATTTATTCGATTCTCTCGTTGATGGTGTCTCGATTTGTCGTGACTACCTTTCATGTATTTCGTCCTTCGGAGGGCTTCGATATTCTTTGCAACCGGGGACAAACGCGATCTCCGTCTTCCCTTCCTTATTTCGCCTCCTTTATATCGGCTACACCGAGGAGAAGCATCTCGATATGCGCGCAGAAAAGAGGAAGCCCGTTTGATCTCGACTTTTTCGCAAGTAGACAGAGACCGTCGAACGATCGGAGGATTCGGTGATATTTGATTTCGTCCGGATGCGAACACTCGACGAATCAAAGACGATGTCCGGAGCTTTTGACCGCGCGTCGTTGTTTCTACTGATCGAAAAAATCAGTGGAAACGACGAATAACGACGATGCGCGCGGTCAATCCGCGTCTGATGCACTCTGATGGCGCGTTTGACGCGTCAATTGAAATTAAAAATTTCCATATTTTCTTCTCATCTTTTTCCGGGATTACAAAGCTTCCTCGCTTCATCGTAAGTACGATTTGTGATCTACAAAAAAAAATCTTGAAAGCATTTTTTAATTTCCAATTTCGTGTCTTTTTCCCAGATTGGCAAGTTAGCGAATCTGATCCTGGAATATCAAAAATATATTTAAACAACAGTTATTCTCAGAGTTCTGATTGTTAAATAATTTGTTTAATTAAACAAAATTTTTTTCTATTTTCCGTATCATTCGTATTTTCGTATTTTTCGTAAAAATTATAAACAATAATTTTTTTTAATAATTCGTGATCTACCACGACGGAAGTGAGAGTTCCAGTATCTACCATTTTTTTGTTGTCAAACCTAAACAATATTGCAAACAATTACGATTGTTATCTATTGTTACGTAATTGAAAGAAAAAATATAAACAACGATTTTGGTAAAAGTCTATGATCCCTATACGCTATTGCTCGGAAGAGAGTTCCAGCCTCTACGATTTTTTTTTGGTTATCGGAAAAATCAGGATTGTCCAGGGATTAGAATAGTATCACCAGAAAAATCGTACAGACCGGAACAACGCTCATTTTGATCGACTAAAAAAAATTATTCAATAATCAGAACTCTTTGTAGAACTGTAGAACTCATCTTGATACACAAGTTTCAATAAAAAGACTTGAAAAACAATAATGATTTGACGTGCAAAGTTGACAGATCGTTTATTCAATTTCGTGAAAAAGTGTACTTGAAGAAAAAAAAACATTTTTTTGTTAAACGTTCGAATTGACGCGGTGAATAAATGATGACGCGGGGAATTTGAACAACGCGCGAAAATTAACGCTGTAATAATCAAAGCCAGAAATAAAGGGCTATTGATTCCTACAAATAACTTTTTATCTCACACTCACTCTTTGTATATCCCTTTCTAAATATGTAGACACACGTTGCGCTCATCCCTTTGCGTATATTTCCCATTAACGTATTCGATAAGCCGTCATAGTTTCGAAACCGATCCTATTGAAACCGAATTTCATTTGAAAATCGTTTTGGCGTTCGCCACGATCTTTCTTCTCTCTCTCACGCTCTCTTTCTCTGTTTACGGAAGCATAATACAACAACGAGAGAGAGAGAGAGAGAGAGAGAGAGAGAGAGAGAGAGAGAGAGAGAAAAAGAGATTATGCGATTTCCAGTGATGCTGCGGTCGTTGGCGAACGATGATTCGCACGAGTATCGCTGGTTAGGGGCGGCTCGAGGGCGAACAATTTCCAAATCGATAACTGGCGCCCGATAACCGGATCCTCGTGTCCTCCTTTGTGTATTCACAGTGAGAGGGTGAAAAGGTAGGTGGGCCATTCGGGATAATCGAATGGACGATACATTGTTGGAAACGCGAAATAGAATCGGTATCTGTATTGAGAAACGAGGGAGAGAGCGGGGAACATACTCGGTTATCCCGCATTTTGCTCCTGCATAACCACGCGTATTCGTGATTCTTGTATGGGAAATTGCGAGTCAAATAAGTAATCCTGACACACTGAGAAATTATTTCTTCAGTTAAAACTGATTTATTCAAAACAAATATTCATTTTTTATTTTATTCATCGATTTATTTAGTCAAGATAAATTTATTAGACGCAAGACTCTTTCTCGGTTAATTCATTCGGAGAAAGCTTGTTTCGGTGTCTGTGAGAATTTTGTCAGGTTAAAAAAACAATATTTTCATGATTTTTAGAGTTGAAGTTTGTAACGTTGTAGTATAATGAAAATTTTTTTTTTTTTTATTTCATCAACAATATTTTTGCTCAATTTTTGCTTGATTTTCAGAAACCTCAACATTGCAAAATACCTTTAGAAAATTTGCAAAAATGGATGGTCCGAATGAAAAATTTGCTAAAAATCGTAAAATGATCGGATTCGAATGAACCAAACGGGATTTTAAAGCTTAAACTATTACAAAGAGAATGAGCTTATTTCCAAGCCGCAATTATATCTGGAAAATAAATTATAGCCATTTCAGTTAATCGATTCAATTTTGCCCAAAATGCAAAAAAAAACAAATTTCGTCCCTTATATCGATCCATTTTTTTCTCCCTGAACACGAATCTATCAATAGTTTTCCCAAAAAATTAAAATTTTCATGACTAAAATAATCTTTTACACAATCTTCCCTACATTTTTAACTTTCTCACGTGAAGCAGCATCCAGTTAAAATTCCCAAGTGTTTCGATATCTACTCGCCTAACTCATATTGCTATAGATTGATATATCGATACATATTGATATATATAGATGTGTAAGGCGATAGGGCACAGCTGCTCATACGTGCTGAGAACGAATTCCCCTTTCGTTAAATTTTGCATTTCTCGTACAATTTAATGAAAGGGGAATTCGTTCTCAGCACGTATGAATGTATATATTGTATATATATACATCCGTACGCACAAAAGCCATCTGGCAAAAGTATATTTTTTAATCATCATAATCTATTGACGTGAAAAAAAAATGCCCTCATTCACTTTGATTTTCCTCCGAGCGAGGAATTTCTCCTTCGGAAAATGAAATAGTGCGCGATTAATATTTTTTTTCTTTCCACATTTTGCAACTGATCAGTTCAGTCATGCTTGTGATATTATTCAGATTTAACGATCGATAATCATCGGGGGTTGAATTGTACGGGCACACGCATATATATATATATGTATATATATAAATATACGAATATTCATGTGCGAAAGGGACGAGGCATTTTCGTAACGATATCTGACTTCTCATTACCATAATCTCTTCCAAGTCGCGAGGCGACTACATTAACTCGTTTATTGCGAGTAATCGCGTTAACTGTACTCCATTTTTATACAATATACATACATATATATCTATGTATCGATAATTCTCACGTGTAATATATTATAATCGATATCACTGATAATCTCACACTCATTCGCAACGAGATAATTAATGCGTATCAGTGGAGTCACTCCCATAGATCCATCGATCCAATTTCTTTCCAATTAATAATTTAAAGAGGGAAACAAACATCAACGTCGCGGATCTCTTAAAATAACCCCTGATCAATCTCACAATGCCATTCCCTGTCTGCCCACGTTTCAGCACTTAAGTCCACGAATACAACTTTTCAAGACCAAACAAACTACTCCGATACCCAATAATATTCAACTTTTGTTGATTCTCTCATCCATACACATTTTATGACGTTCCTCCTCGAATTTTTTTTTCTACGATCCCAGAATATTTTGACACGATCGTCACATTATCACAAACAATCTATAATAAGGAATATTCGATACGATCTTATTTAACTGTGGAAACAAAATTTTCGTACATTTTTTCATCTTCCATCGTTGCAGCTTCAATTTTGCCAAGCTTTTAATATCGAAATAATACTGAAAATGATTTTTCGAAGGTTATAAAATTAAACAAGAGAGCACAAAGAAATATGCATTTATTATTATTATTATTATTATTATTTTCGGTGCATTGCGCGATTATGTATCAATTTATATTCAGCATTTATTTCTCGCTGCATCTATGCACTCGATGAACGCGTGACGATGAAACTTCTGACCGCATGTATTAAAAAAAAATATTCACGCTTAAATACATTCACAGCGACGAGAAGGAAGTATAGAAAGAGCTATATATATATATATATTTATATATTTATGTCCATGAACTCCAGTCCAACCTTCCGATCGTCGTTGAAATAATAATGCATCGTCGTGTTTACATTGAATTATAAACGATAGTAGAAAATTTGCATAATACGTCGATGATTCTTTTTTTTCTCATTCTTACACAATGCCATTATTTGTGTATTCAGCATTATCACAATATTGACGAATGGACAGGATTTGCTCTAAATTATTGAGAAAAAAAAGAAAATTAAATAATCTAGCAAAATAATGATTCTTGAATGTGGAAAAAGGAGATTCGTTGGACTTACTCTTGTGCTTGGAGCTGCTCTTCCACAAACCCCTGAAGAAGGACATTGTCCACTTTGGCCCTCCTTCGAATCGAGAGAAGATGATTTTTTTGTTCGACTCTTTCTTAGATTATTTATCCAATTAATAATCTCGTTGTATTTTCCGATTGTCAGGCGGATCCTCGAGGAGAGAATTAGAAAAAAAGAAGGCACGTTTGCGATATGAAATAACGGCGTAAAAACGTGTTTACGCGATCGCGACGCGCCACGATGTGAACAGTTTCGTCCGCTGGATTGTTCCTTCCTCTTTTCCCTTCCCTCCTCCTCTTCTCCTGCTTTTCCTTGTGCCCGCGATTCACTTCGGAGTTTGCGCGCATCCCCGCACACCTATGTATATGATATATTTCTGTAGATGTATGATATATATATATATATATATCATATATGTTGCCGAGAGTCAGATTCACACAGAACGGAAAATGCGCGGGCGCCGGTTTCGTTAAACAGGATATACTCGGTCTTGTTCTTCGTCCAGCGCGGTATTTGCCATTGAGAATGATGATGACGTTATGGCATTGGTAGCACAACGATCTTTCACAAATAATATCCATGGATGTGACTCGGAGAGAGAAAAAAAAGTACGATCGACAGAGAGAAAGAGAAAGCTGCTTCCTGCGGCTCCTTCCAGCTTCGTGCTCCCTCAAGGGTATACGTGGGCTTGAAAGTTTCAAAAATCTATTTTTTTTATTTTTTTTTTATCTCGTAGTATACTATGTTCGAAATATTTTCCCCAAGTTTCAAGACAATCGGAATAAAAGTCTATAGGAGAGAGAACCTTTGGAATTCTGGACGCAAAAACACTATTTTTGGAAGAGAAACACGCTTTTTCAAAAACAACACCGTTCTCATTCAAGTTTTGCACGCTTCTTCAAAATAGGATTGGCCACTGATTAATTCTCCAAATTTTTCAATCAAGATTATATAAAATATTGTTCAAACGCTCCTCTTTTATACGCTCAATGTTTTGAACATAATAATTTATTCAAGTACAAAAAAAATAGAAAAAATATGCTTTTTTAACGTCTTTTAATATGCTTTTTCAAACCTAAGATGCAAACCCTTCGAAGTCGCGAAGCTGGCTCCATGAATAAAGAAACAAAAGATAAAAACATCCTTCACGAAGGAACTCCTTGGAGAAATCAGGGCGAACTTGGATGGTTCAGGATTCAGGAAAGCCTGGTCGATGGACGAAAAAATAGGTAAGGTTGAATTTACGATGAGTTTGTTGGAAATTTTTCAATTTAAAAATTCGTATTTTTGGCTCTGGTAAACAATCAATTTTACACTATGAATTCTGTCGGGATGGTTTACGGATTGATCAATGAATTCTTGGACCGCGAACGCTTCCCTCGAACGTAATGGACGAGACACATGTGCTTCGGGTACATTGCACTCGGTGTATATATAAGCGACAAACATAGCGATATAGATGCAGCATTGAATGTCCGATACGTTTACACGGAGCAGAGCAGAGAGAGAGAGAGAGAGAGAGAGAGAATGACACGAGCGGATATTCATCAGGGCGGTCCAAAAAAAACATATTTTTCTCCTATTGGACTTCTCATCAAGATTTTTGTACCTTTTCCTGAAGGAAATTACCATTTTTTTTAAATACTACCGCATCGATTTTCAAATTTACATTTTTCATTTATACTACCGCATCAATTTTAAAAGCTAGGCTTTTTTTAAATACCAGCGCATCCATTTTGCAGCTTACTATTTTATTTTATATACACCGGAGCCCCGTTACAAGCAACAAAACAGGGGTTTGGCCCTAATAACGGGGCACATATGATACATTGTTATACATCAGCCCCGGTATAACTCTAACTATATACGATACGATAGTTACAGTGCTCTGAACTTTGTTGATTATAATGGGTTTGCATATAACGGAGCTCCAGTGTACTACCGCATCAATTTTGAAGGTTTACGATTTTTTTTAACTACCGAATCAATTTTGAAGCCTACGATTTATTGGTAATTTTATATTTCATGTAAATAATATTTGAAATATTATAATTTTAACACGACAATTTTCAAAATTGATGCGACGGTAGAAAAAAAAATTCAGGCCTGCTGTTCATGCCAGATCCATTTTTTCAATATAAACGGTAAAAAAGTTTCCGAACACTCTGGTATTAACATTATTATCAAAGCAGCTGGAAAGGTTATCGATTGCCTCGAGTCAGAAGGACTCGCGCAAATCTATCCTCTCATTCGCGATATCTGCCGTTTTGGAATCGGAAGCTCCATCGATATTTCGACGTAACTGCAGCGAGTATTCGCGTGTTGCATATTATAATTAGCTCGAACGATTCGCTTCCATTGGACGCGTGATTTCAATCCGTAGAGCGGGATTTTTGCCTTCCGTGCGTCCGTTCGTTCGCGACTCTCGATATTTTTAATGAAATGTCCGAGAAAATGTTCCTCGCTGCCACAAATTTCGACCACCATCGCGCATCGATACACTGAGAAAAAAAAAAGTTGGAATCAACTAAATCTGTCATTCAATACGTCCAAACGAATATTTAGTTGGTACAATTCAATATTATTCAGGCAAAAAAATATTGAATCGTACCAACTAAATATTCGTTTGGACGTATCGAATGACAGATTTGGTTGATTCCAACATTTTTTTTCTCAGTGTATCGGTAACGGTCACCGGATTCCCGCCTGATATAATATTTATCGTTTAGAATTTGACGCGGGTCCATTTTGTCATAAAAATTCTTTCTCTGAAAAAGAAAGAAACAGAGGATCGATAAAAAAGCGCTTTTTATTCGCCGTTCGAGTTTGCGGATAATCCTTGGATCGCGCTCGGTGCACACGGTAAAACTCTTTTTCGCGGGAGGAAAATTTATCGTTCCGAAGGGCCGCGAGAAAGAAAAAGGTAGAAGGTAAGGAAGAGCTCGCTTCCAGTCTCTCGAGGCTTCCCTTCTTCTTTTTCTTCTTCTTTGGCTCTCTTTGTTTTTTTTCACATATACTCGATGTCCAATTTAAAATGAGATACCGAAATTACTCACTCGATCTAAATGAAGAACCAATTTTAATTAATATCTCACACCAGCATCCTTTTGTACGTATAGAAAAAACATGTAATTTTTGTCTGAAATGTTTTTCCATTCGACCAATGTCAGTTTCCATTTTTAAAATAATTTGACCCCTGTATGACCTTGAAAATGTGCACTCGATAAAAAAAAGTGAGTCAGCCATTTGACTCTTGATTCGAATCGACTCGATACGCGTCTCGAGGTTTTTCGATTTACCGCGCGTGAATATCGAGTTATTTCGTCGGTATCCCGAGTCAAACGGGACAGCCTGTACATGCTGTATTTGCAGCGGCGAACACGACCAAGGGAAAAGTCAGGTTCAGCTATAAAGGACGAGCTTGGTATACGAGAACGCGGCAGTGTCCTATGGGGAAAAGCAACGGGAGGAACGTGCCGAAAGCACATACGCGCCTCCGTCTGACCTACCTCTTTCGCTTTTGGACATAAATATCAGCGTCTTGTCGTCCAAACGACCCGCAACACACAGCCTTCTCTCTTCCCATTCTTGACCCTCTGTCCTCCGGAGTTACAATCCTCCGCTACTCCTTTAAAATTAACGACAAAAGTCAAGCCGCCCGATACTTCGAAGTATCGTACTTGCGGGCTTGTCGCGGTCGACTCTGCGTGAATTAGTTGGAGTTACAATTTTTATAGTTGGGGTTATATTTTGTAAAAAAAAATCGGTCAACCATACCGCGGCACGTAAAATTCTAGCATTAACCATGGTACCCGAAAGACCCTCCAATTTTAGTAATTCGACCTTGAAAATATGTCAACCGTGACTATAAAAATGATGTAACTATACAATTGAGAAAGTGGTTACCATACATTATCATTTGGTTTAGTTATAATTTTTGTAGTGTAGTTGGCTTATTTTTAGTTAGATTAACTGTAAAATGTGACAATTCCTTACCATCCCCCAAATAAAGTTAACCATTTCTATCAGTCGATAAAAATGATTGATCGGAAGCTCAAAGAGATTGCCGAGTCGTACAAGCATATCTGAAAGTTTTTGGGATATTTTTTTGTTCAATGCTTCGCATTTTGCAGTCCGTGCTGGGCGAGCTTTTCCGTCCAGTCGGGGAGCCTGGATCGATAGCATGTGGCTTCCCCTTGCGGTTGTTACACACAGAGGGTGCGAAACACCCCGAGAGCTGCTCTTCCCTGATACTTCCCCATGGTTTACCCTGAGTTACCCTGCATACCATAGATATATAAAATATATATATAAACTTGTCTCGAAGGGAAAGCCAGAGAAACTTGCAAAAGAATCTTATCCTCTGACTTGCGGAAGATTTTTATGTTTTGGTGTATAATGTTCGACGGATTCGACGAAAAGTCATCAAAAGCGAGTAACTCAAACATTTTGAGACTCAACTTGCCAGGGTTTTTGAGAATTTTCATACATTCATCGACTGTTCTTGAAATCTTTCGATTGAAGAATAAACAATTAAATAGATTATTTGGGGTGGCCAAAATCGTTGATTCGATTGAATCTCTTTGCTTGACGCATTTAAACGAATCAAGTTTATTATTATCAAAGTGGAAAATAATTCTTAAATGTCAGTTGAAAACGAAACTTTGGAGATGAGAAAAAACAATTATAAAGTGCAATGAAAAAAATTATAAATTCTATTCGAGAATCGCATTCTATCGCAATTTTCAATTGTCCCTTTGAAATGATTGAGGATAAATTAGAAAAAATATTGCAATTTGGATCGAGGCTTCGTAGAATTGACAAAGCATCCACAAAATCAACTGAATTTTTTTATACCTCCAACTTTTTATACCCTCGCCAATGGAAAGTTTCGGCCAAGTTAAACGACCTCGATCGTCTTGACTTTTGCAAAAGCAAGACACTCGGACGACGAAGACAGACCCAAAGAGAGACGATATCCGAGACGTCCGCGCAAAAAGGCACGCAAACGCTTATTCTCCATAGTTCTCATATCTCTTCGGAGTTATATTTTCATCTCTTCCTCTCTCAACCTTTTGTCTCTCATTCGCGCAAATCCCTCGTCAAGATGGATGATGAAACTCGATCCTGAATTCCGATTCGCAGCCCCATTGCGCAGCCCCATTGCCCGCGACTAATTCGCCCCTTTTAATCCCCTTTGTCAACATTGTATCGTCTCAAGGGAAGAGCAAGGATCGTTCAATCAGCTTTTCATTTTCAAATCGATCATCTCGCCTCCGGATCACTGTTTCTTCTTCGCGGTATCTGGATTACGAATTTATGATCGATCGAGACACGTTCCACGATCGAGAAGAACAAAATTAATCAATTTCATCGCAAACAATGATTATGGAGGATCATTTTATTGACAAAGTAGAACAAAACGGAACAACGAAAGAGGGATAAAGTCGGTCTTCGATGGGATTGGATTCCTAGTTTTCGTCGTTTCCTCTCGTTTCACGATCTACCAGACTGTAAAATAAACGTGAATTTGCTCGAGGTGTTCAAGGCGATCATCTTTCATCGCCAAAGAAGGAGGAAGAAAAAAACGAAATCAAAGAAAATGATGCACGAATATAGGCCCCCAAAAATCTGCTCCTTTCATCGGGCTCTCTTTGGCTTTCCTCAAAAATCTTCGATCTATCGTGAGAGATATCGAATCAATCGATCAACAGTTTGATCTTCTTCTTCTTCTTCTTCTTCTTCTTCTTCTGATTCTTCCTTTTTTAACTGGTTCACGTGCATCGCGAATTCAAGAATGAGAGTGCGGCATTCGAAGGCCCTTGACGAGACGAAGATGGCCGACTTTGAGAGAGAGACGGATAGAGACTTGGCGGGGGGGGGGGGAAGAGAGGAGAAAGAAAAAAGTTAAGTAGAAAGTACGACACGCGGAAAGACCATGGCGGAGATATAATGGAAGGGATAATTGATGTGCGGACCGACGGTAAAAGCGGCTGATGTAAGTCCCGTCGATTCTTGGCTGGACGCGAACATTATGCATCCAGTGTAGCATTTATTTATTTTTAAATCTTTTTTTTTCCATTTGATGGCAAAAAGAAGGATTCCAGGCTCTTTGATAATTGACCCGACGCTCGTTATACGAGGACGGAAAATGTATCTCGCATCCGGAATACGTAATTTTTCGATAAAGTTATATTATTTATATTCTTACATTTTTATTTATAATATTTATATTTTTTTATTATATATTATTTGTATAGAGAAAGTGGTGGGCAAAATGAACACAATAAAAAATTATCATTATAATTGGCATTTTCATGATATTTTCATGGCAATTGCCTGTCAAGAGGTGGAAAATATCAAAAAAAAATCGTCATTCTCATCGCATAAGAAAAAAAACACCCCAACATACTCTAATAGTATTCTAGTAATCTGTATATATTTTTGACGAGGTAATTTCTGCTCAAATTTTTTTACAATTATGTAAAAAAAACATATTTATATTTATAAATCGTTTTCTTCTTCATTTTTCCACTTATCCATTTTCTACTTCTTATTTCTCGAGGGCTTTGATACTTTCCATCTCTAATATCGAGTTATTTCCTCAATATGTTGCGCGTGTAGAATCTCTGAGCCTGAAATTTCCCGCTTCTTCAACGATGAAACAATACGAGGGACTGATAGGATCTGCGAGAATGCCAGAAGAATGTGATATCGAGGGGACACGATATCCGGGATTTATTCCGCGTAACTTGAATTCCTCTTATTTATCTTCGCTGTCGAAGAAAAATGTCGGTAAAGTGAAAAATATTGGCACCAGCTAAAATATATATATATATATATATATATATATATATATATGAATATCGGTTATTGAGAGGAAGATCGATGATTTTATGATTCTGAAAATTCATAATTTTCGCGTGGCTCGTGGAAAATATTCCTTTGGGTCAAAATAAACCTTTTCAAATTTTTGCAGATTTTTTCTCAGCTTTCCAAATAGAATCCCAATTTCAAATAAAATCCAATTTTGAACTCTCCAAGAGACGAAGTTATCGTCCCATACATGCGACGATAACGTAAAAGATAAGGAATTTTATACTACACGAAGATGTCTGCGCGTGAAGGGGTTATAGATTCGCGATGGGATCGTTGAAATGACAATAAGCGCGACTCTCCGGATGTAGACGTGAGAGCTTAAGAGAATATATATGCATGTAAATAAATAAAAAAATATCCATCCGGGAAGTGAAATTGTTTGTTTTCGCCTTGAGTTTGCAAATGACGTTCGCGCGTTATTCTTTTTTTTGCCTCGTCGTATATTGTTTCTTCGTCGTTTCCACGAGACTCCGTTCATCACTCTTAACTTCCTCATTGAGAAATGTATTTGTAAACGAGACTCGAATAACAATGAAGCAACGTTTAGGTATTCTTTTTAATAATAAATAAAAGCTGTAAGATCGAATTTGTTAAAAAAAATCTGTTGAGTCAGCATTTTGTGGCGTATTTGGTCAAGTTTTTTTAGACCTTGGAAAGAACTTTTAGTTTGAAAATAATTTGCATATTTTTTCTCGCTTATTCCTATTTAACAAAAATTTACCTCTACAATAAGGGTTTATTTGATGGAAATCATTTTTTAATATTTAATTAAATTCTATTTCTTTTAAACGAAATTTATTAAAACTAAATACATCGTTTATCTCGGTGATTAATGAAACAACATTTTGATATTCTTTTTAAAATAAATTAAAAATGCAGATCGCAATTTATTTCTAAATTTAAAACAAACTCAGCATTTTGGGGTATTCGATGAATTTTTTTAAACTAACAAAGATCAAAGCTCCGAGACGTTGGAAAGAACTTTGAAGTTTAAGAGAATTTGTCTAATTTCCCACGAAAAGGATTTATTTGAGAAAAAGAAATTTTTCTGACTTATTTAAAAATGGCCCTGATAAATACTCTATATTAGGTCAATATTTAATGAAATTTTATTTATTTAAAATGAAATTTATTGAAACTAAATAAATCGTTTTTCTCGGTTTTCTTGGCATTTCTCATCCAACCGCATCGTCGGCGTCGTCATCGTCGTCATTGAGAGAAAACGAGAACACGCCCGAGAGAAGCAATTTCCTCGGTGGTGTACCGCACACTACATACCCGACTCTCCGGTTTTTCACGTAGACGACGGAGTTGAGCCGAAAGAGCCTGGAGCATTAATGCATTTCCAAGGTCGGCTCGCCCGTGGGCGGGGCGGGTTACCCCCGTTCCACGCGTCTCAGAACCGTCTCAATGTTTCCCTTCAACCCTTGGACGCGAGCGCCTCTCGCGGCTCGCGTTAAATTACACTTAACCGGGCGGGTAGATACGGAAAAAGCTCTTGACTCGTCGTTCATCATAGTCGAGAGAAAAGATGGATAGACCTCGTGCACAGGAGTAACCGAAGAACGATTTTGTCACGTATTGTAAATATATATATACGTGGACATGCGAATTAGGTTGAAATTTTTTTTATCCTGAACCAAAAAACTCAATGTCCAAACAATTTAAAGAAATCAGCCACATTTTCATTTCGCTGATTTCAAATTTCAATTCAAAGTTTGGCGGGTCCAAAAAAATAGTTAATCCATTGAAATAAATTTTATACGATCAATTTGAATATCGGCCCAATAAATAGCCTATTAGACTGAGATTAAAAAAAAAAAATTATGATTTTTAATTAAATTATTCAAACTGAATCAATCATTTCCTGAAATATTAAAGAAAAAAATTGGAACTATCTAAAATTAATTTGAAACTTGAAAAAAAAATACCCACGTGAATGTTAATGATTGCTAAATTTACCAACGATGAGGATAAAAATCGTCATGCACAACCGACGGGAATAAAATTAATTAAAATACAATCAAACTATCATCGAGAATGATCCAATGTCTCTGTGACATTAAAAAACGCCTAAAAGCGCTCATTAATTTTTATCTACGAGATTTTTAATCTACCATTAATTAAAAAAACATTGTTATCAATTTATAATCATAAGAATATTCTAATAACAACGAGATTACTCGCGATCGGTGGCGGATGAGAGTAAAGTTTGTTCTCCCGATCCAAAGTTCGTGTTAGATCGCTAATTTCGCGAGATAGGAGGAGGCGCCACTTCGGACGACGATGGAATAAATCGCTCTCAGTCGAAACGACGATAAAACAAAACGGCAACGAACGTGGCGAGGGGGAAGAAAAATGTTCCTCGCATCGTGTCTCGGTGAAAGGAGAACGGGCATTGAACAAACACGATATACAAGGGAGGGGCAAGGGGCAAAATGGACACCGTAAGAAGATAGATAAAAAGTTAAAATGAAATAAAAAGCAGATAAAGCGAACCCATTGCGTCACCTCTAAAAAATCGTACGTAGCCCTCCACATATTAGTCTAATTTTATTTAATTTTTAATATAATAAATTTTTAATGGTGTTAATTTAGAACGATTATAATGATTCCCTCATTTTCCAATTTATTGAATTTCCATTTTTTTCGATAATTTTTTATAGTCTTCATTTCCAACTATTGTATAATAATTCTTTCATTTTCTAACGTTTTGAATTTTTATTTTTTATGCTGTCCATTTTGAACGATTATAATAATTCTCTCATTTTATAATTTTTTGACTTATTTTTATTCGATAATGCGTTTATAGTGCCCATTTTGCCTCCTATTCTTCAATATATATTTGTACACGATGAACATTCGAGTATGAAAATGCATCGTGAATGCACTCAGGAGACTCGGTGTGCACTATTATTAAAATTCATTGCTCCAGGACGATCGAGCATGCTCGGAGTGTCGTTAAAAAAAAAATTTTAAATAAATAAATCATCCATAATAATGTAAAACGCAATATCTTGGATTTTTGTTTCTTAAGAATGACGCAACGGACTCGATGGCGTGTAAGAAACGCTCGTAGAATAAATAATTCGTCGTGTGTAACGTTGCAATCAATGGATAAGGAATTAATAATAAATATAGACACGCGAGCTTCGCAATTTGTCCGGATTTATGCGGTAACGCGATATTCAAGATACGGCGAGCAAACGTGAAAGTCGTTTTTACTAACCCACAATTTTCTACCCTCGTTCCTCTACCTATTCGCAATACACTTGAGACATTTTTTTTCTGCATTTTTTTAATTTTTCAATATTTCTCAGTCACGTTGAGAAAATTGTGGAAGGTTTTTCCTTGCGGGAAGTCGAACAAACTTTTTCCAATTTTTTCCACAACGTGTGTGACGTTGAGAAATGTTGGCTGTAAAAACCGGAAGGACACGCGAGATACGATTAACGCTCGACGCCGACGGTGAATCCCGAACTCTTGATAGCAATTTTTAACGCCAACTGTCGGAGATTGTCTTGGGCCCGGTAACGCGAGAGTATAAGATAAAAATTGTGGTCCATCCGGTTGATGGATCACACACACACGCACGCACGCACGCATGCACGCACGCACACAAGGGCCATCGAGAGCATCGCTCCACTTTACGACGAAGAATGACGCGCGGGAAAGGCTTGAAAAAGGACGAAACTCGTTTTTCAAAGTTTTCCGAATAAGCCGATCAATCGAGCCTTCTTTGATCGTCCCTCCTTCTCGATCGACTTCCCATTTTTTCTCAACCAATTCCCTCCCATAGAATTTTTAGTTTTTCCAATGTTGCAAAATACAAATTTCCATAATTTAATATAATTATTTAATATAGTATAATTTTTTGTTTGTTTCGGCGATGTTGCACGATTCAAAGGATTCGAAAAATTGGCAATCGTGAAATTTGTGAAAAAATTCAAATAAATGAAAAGTCAAAAAGGTGTTTTTTGTGCTTTTTGCTTTTTATTAAAATAAATTATCTCTCATTGAATTATTGAAAATGTTAAAACGATAATTTAGCTGCTCATGCAGGATACCTTGAAAAATATTTCAATTTTCTTTTTCTTTTTTTTCGTAGATCAATTTTTCTTGAATAAATGAGGAATAAATTTTATGTAAGAAGAAAAGAAACGCTCATTCAGCGAAATTTGAGTTATCGTGGGGAATGTGCAAACATCTGAAAGTGCGTGGCGCATGAAACTCGAGAATTGCATCATAAATTCGACACTCGGATAAAACGCTCGAGAGTGCGTTTGTACTTGGAGAGATGCAGCTGCAAAATTCTCATGATATTTATTAACACACCTATGTCCTATCTCATCGTTCCAGGAATGTTTATTTTTATTTTTCTTCGCTAGTTTACCAATCCTGACAATCCGATATCACATTGAAATACCCGGGACAGTATTTCAACGTCCATAACATTTTTTTCAACGATGCACTTTTTTCAAATTCAAAAAAAAGTTCCTCATGCAAATTAAAATAATGTTTTCGAACTACTTTCTAAGTTCTGCAAATCCAAGTAATTTCTCAGGATTGAATGGAGAAAAATTGCTTTATTCTCAAATGTCACGAGGGAAAGAAATTTTTCAAAGTCCCAAAAATTAACCTCTCAACTTTATGGTCAATCTTGCTTACTCACTTTTGTGTCTGGAAAAAATTCGTAGCTTTTTGAAGAACGGCATTATTCTTCTCTCGTTTTATCGATGTTACTACTTTCCTTAAACTTCCTTCTTCTTCTTCCTCTTCTCCCTCTTCTTCTTCTTCTTCTTCTTCTGGGACAATTTTTCTTCTCCGTCAACTTTGTCCCCCGGGGGAAAAAACGCGATATTTTCGGCCAAATCGAAAATCGATAAATCGAACGGGCTCGATCGAAGGAGATGATGTCGCGTGAAAAATTGTTCGTTGCCGGAAATACGATGAAAAACAATAAAAAGCGACACTTATTTTTTGCGCGTCTATGAGACTCGATTGTTGGCCCCGGAAGATTGTGAGCATCGATCCACTCGATCGAACGCACCAGAGCCAAGTGATTTTTCCTCGCTCTCGTGCTTCTTCTTGACCGGTCCCGCTCGTGCTCGTTTCCTCCCCGGGCCATTCGGGCACAATCTCTCCTCGTGTCGTGTCCATCCTTCGAGCTTTTTCTTTCTCATACGAGCCTACCCAAGAATTCAAACCGTCCGAAGCGACCATTTTTATTGCTTTCGTTCTTTCGTCATTTTCGACGATGCAACGCACATGCGTCAACGTTTTTACGATTTCCGTTATGAAAAACATGCATCGATGCATCGACGTTCCCCTAAATTTGCACAATAACAAAGTACCAAACGATGATATTCAATCTTAATTTAAAAATTAAATTAAAAATTGAATTAAAGATTGAATTGAAAATAAAAATTTTAATCATACAAAAGAGCAACATTTGAACGATACATATTTTATAAAATTAAAATTAAAAAACCAAATTTTATCCGTTCGTAGACGAGTAAAGCTCGTGATGGAACAAAGGATTTAGAAAAAAATTAAAATTCGAATGTTTGGCAGAGTTGTACGCAAAACAGTACAATTTTTTGTACAATTTACGCCACGAATATTCAATATTTTAACAATCGTCGTTGATTCTATTCCAAGTTGAATATTATTTTCTATGAAAAATTATATTCGTTCGAGGAAAATATTTAAATTATGAATTTTTATAATTACATTAATAGAAATATTAATAGGATTCAAATTAAATTGGTAAATAAATTATTATTTTCTATATAACATGATTTATTTTATTAATTTATAATATCAAGATTGAAAATGTGATAAAGTTTTTTACAATTTTAGTTACAAGTATTTTTGTCTATCGACTTGAAAAATACACATAAATGTTTTATTAGAAAAAAGTGAGAGGAATATCCAAAGGCTGTCTCTCCTAAACATTTACTTCGATTGATTTGAAACTTGGGAAAAATATTCTATACATATAAGTATTGCACTATTGGATTAAAAAATTAAAAAAAAATGATTTTTTGAAATGTTCACACCTCAATTTTTTACCTCTTAAACCTAAAATCCAATAACAGCGTAATCATATCGCTTTAAACGAATAAAAGAAAAGTTTAAAAAGACCTCATGGCATGATCGGGACAAAGAATAGCTTTACTTTTTTCACTTTCAACAAATTTTATGATCGTTGATCGAATTTTATTTCACGATAACGATGTCAGTGATTCCCTGAGAATTGAAATATATATATATATATATATATATATATATATCCTTGCTTTTGTTCACGTTGACTCGGGTGAAACGGGATGAAAATGCTTCCAGGCACAATAAGTACGGGGGGAATATCGTTCGACTATTTCTTACCCTCTCTCCGGTATTCGCGGATAATTGGCGAGGAAACTCAATTGGGTCGCGGGTTCTCCCGGAAAACTTAGTTGTCGGCTGCCGGTGAGTTTCAGCGTGTCCCCGGGGCAAAGGTTCCCTTCGGTACCCGTTGTTCCTGTGTATGTTCAAAAACCGTTTTCCGTTCCGTCTCTTCTCCTTGAAACTCCTCCGGATGATGGGATATTCCACGTCAATCGTGGAACGTCGGCACATATATTCTCATTTTTTTATTCATATTTTTTTTTTCCACGATTCAACTCGGACCAGCACTGACAATATTCATTTCAACTTGTTCCATTCTTCTCTTATCTCTTGCGCATTTTATTTTCGATTTTCCCGGCTGACATTGAAAAATTCTTAACAATCGGAGAATACCAAAAATTGAAAAGATTTTTCACAATTGAGAAAATAAAAATTAATCATTCTACACTATCTTGCAAGACGTTTCTGTTGATTTTTTTCTGATTAATTTTGAATGATAATAAAATAATTATATAATAATAAAATATTAATAATATTAGTAATAATAAAATAATTATAAATCAAATCCGAAAATTCCCATAGCCGGGATATGTTTGTCCAATTGACACGTGGATCAACTTGTATATGTAAATATGTATCATATATAGGGGAACATGGGGCAAAACGGGCACGTTCCAAAACTAAAAAATTATAAAACTCAAACAATTTCTTATTTTCGAAAAAACTTATAGTTTCGAAGACTGAAAGTAAAAATCAATGTACAAATTGTAATTAATGATTATTTTATTTATATTTTACAAAAATCGCATTGGTAACTTATTTTATCGATCGTCCTCAACGCCAGCACACAAGGTGTGAGCCCACTTCTGGCAAGTTGTGCAACAAATCCATTCTTCGGAGGATACATATTGAATACAGTTGTTGACAAAAGGTGCAAGAAACATCCTCCGAAGACGAGGTTTTGGCTTTTTTTGTTATTTTGTTTTTTTTATTCGCTAAACTGGTGCGATATGATGGGCTGGTAATTATAGCAGTTAACATTTTATTTGAGAACAATAAAATCACGGTGTATGTATCTTTGATTAGTCAGAAACATTGATCATAGATTTTTACCGCCTCTGAGAGGGCGTGCCCGATTTGCCAGCCAATTTTTTTTTCACAAAATTCAAAAAAAAAGGATGGGAAATGAATGTTATGATTCATAAGTAGACGAATATTTAAAAATAAGCTGATTCGTTCACCAACAAAGTGATATCGTAGTCTATTTTCCACACGGAAAAAAATTGGGGCAAAGTGGATCCGAAGATTCGCCTTAGTTTTTATCTTATTCCATCCGAGGGACGATCTTTTGGCTCATAGATACTTCGTTTATCTTGTCAAGTTAATATTTCATTCAGGCACAGTGGATCAGAACGCCTGTATTAGTCGTCGAGTATCGATTTTTCTGCATCCGAGATGGCGTCCCCTTTTTGGCCCGGATTTTGTTTGTTTGAAAATTCGGAAAACTAGAATAGGGTATCAATTTTGGGACTTGAAAATAGTTTCAAGACCTTGCGCTTACCGATGAAAACCCCTTAAGTTCTCAAGTGCCCGTTTTGCCCCATGTTCCCCTATATTGTGAATATAGCTGGCCAGTATCCAGGAGTTTGTCGGAAATGCGCCTGGAGCGGGCCGCGTACACTTCCCCAAGAGACTAACGGGGCCTGGATCGATGTGCTTTCGTTTTCGAATCATATTTCAATGGGAAATTCAACGCCGATTGCGGCAAATTACGCAGAGTTTTTGTCGAAAAAAAAGTTATTCGTGCGAAAAAGCAAGGAAAATCGGCAAAAAATGTGTTTTTTAATAAAAATTCTTAAAAATTTAGCGTTTTTGGGAAAATTATTGGTAAATTCGTGTTCATACATCGATATAAGGCCCGAATTTTTTTTCTTTCAAGCTTCAAAACCTCTCTTCGTTCATCCGACTCCGATCATTTTTCGATTTTTGGCAGATTTTTAAAGTTCGACCATCGATTTTTGCAAATTTTTTAAGGCCTTTCCATTTTTTTCGTCAATTTTCAAAGTGCTCTCATGTCTTTAAAAATTGACTTTTCGGGATGAACCAAACGTCAGTCTCTTAGTTTGGTGCCACCAAGAAGTACAAAAAAGAAATTTTTTAATCGGTCAAACCGAAGTAACGTTATGAGCACTTGAAATTTCGTTATTTCGAGATTTCTAAAAAGTCACCCAAATATAAGAATTTTTTTTTTATCGTTTTCAAATGGTATTTTCATTAGAAATTCGCCTCTAATTGCAAATCACGCCGAGTTTTCGTCGAAAAAAATTTATTCATGTAAAAAAACAAGGGAAAACTATTTAAAATTTTTTTTTTAATTCTTCAACGTTTTTCCTCTTTTACTTGAATTTTCGAAAAAAAAAAAATTCAGGGTGTCGTCCATTTTGCCTCCCCTCTTCTTTATGAATATATATCTGAAGCTTTCGCGGGCTTTTATCGAAATTGCGAATTCGCGTCAGGCGCTTCAGCTGGTAGTCTCATCCCATTTCCTCATTGTATTTCAACTCTCTTCCAGCAGACACACACGCACGCACACAGTTCACCGTAAAGATTTCATTAGGACTCGAGTCCTTCGTTTCCCACCCGCAAAAGCTGTTCGCGTGTGTGTAAAAAAACAGCGAGGTTATCGCGGGTCGCAAAGGCGTATCTCGTGAAAAAACTTGTTTTCCCTCCGCACGAAGAGAAAAAAAACGAGAAAATTCGCACGACGTGGATATCTCCGCTTCTCCTGACTTTTCTAAGCCCATCATGGGACCGACGCGGTATATTTTTCGTCTCTTCCAACCCTCTCTCTCTCTCTCTCCCTCTCTCGACGAGAGCGACACCACCCTCCGCGAACGCATTTCCTGCATCGATCCACTGCCGGGCATTTCATACACAATCCCATTCGCGTTTTACCCACGTGCAAATAATCTTTCCTTCTTTTTCTTTCCTTTCCCGCTCTCTTCCGCTCGCAATCCTCTGAATTTCATTCAGAGTGGATAAGATGGCAAAATAACGATAATCCACAGATGTCTCTCGCGAATCCTCTCGTCAACGTCGAAGGGGAAAACCCCTGGAAATTCAAGGTTTACACATGGCAATGTTTTTTTCACATTTACAAATCCTCTTCTCTGAGCAAGGAACTTTCACGGTTTTGACTTCCTCATGGATGAAACTTTCCAAGTGCGAAAAAATGATTCAAGTGATGTGCGAATTTCGAATTTGCAAATTTCTTAAAAATTTTCTATATATAGCCTGTGATATAGAATATGTATATATTTTTTTGCCCAGATCGGAAAAATTTGCAGTTTATTGCAGCTCAAGCTTTCTTCTTGGAAATTCCAAAATCGCACAAATTCTGCACAGCTGAAGCGATTTTTGCAAAATTGAATACCAATTGTTGTACAAATTTTGAGCCTGATATCGCAGCTTATGCACAAACTACAGCGATCGCGCACTTTTTGTGAAAATCGAAAAAAATTTAAATTGCGAACCGCATTAGCGATTTTCGCAATCTTTGTCACTCAAACTATCGGTATAGATTGTGTTTTTTTTTTTAAATTTTAAAATTGCACAAAATCTGTACACTTGAGTGAATTTTTTATAAAATTTATAGCAAACATAGAGGACCTGGAGCTTGTGTGCAAAATTTCAGCTCGTTGCTCCAATGTGGTCTTGAAAAATAGCTGTTTGGAAGAATTTTTGGAAAATCCTCGTAGAACGTAGAAAACGGGGTAAAACCATTTTCATTTCTGTCGTGAGTGAAAAAATAATGGGATCTTGGATGGAATTAGCTCGGAGTTAGTCACTACGAGAGAGGGAAGTAAAAGAGAGCGCGGGATATTAGAACGAACGCGGAAATGAGAGCTTTCACATCTGCGACAAGCTCAGCGAGATTTAATAACCGGAGGATGTGGAAACACAGCGAGAAATATATATATATATATATATATCATGCTGGAAACATCCGAACTCGGTGATACTACGGCCGAGTTTCAGGCGAAATTAATATCATTCTCATTATTAAACGACCTGAAACAAGAGAAATGATTTATAAATTCGTGCAAACGAAAAGCCCGTTATTCCCCAACAGACTTTGATAAAAGTTCGTTGTTAATCAAAAAATTGAAACGTTTTATAAATGCAACGTTCGTCTTTAATTTCTATAAATTCATCGGACTTTGACATTAGCCTCGTTTCTCCGTAGTTTTACGTCTTGATCTCGTAATCCTCTTTCGAAATAATTTACGATACATTTACGATATTCCTATATACGGGGCATTCCGTACCAAGTCGACCTGAGTGTGACCCTCGACCTCGCTGATTTCGTTTACGATTTTTTACATGATCCTCCAACTCAAAATAGCATTCAGAATGTTTTTCAGATTCAGATTTTTAAAATCAAATTTGTGTATGTTATGATTTTTTGAACATTTTCTTCGAAAACCTTGAGGGCCGTAATTTACAAATCTGAAAAATTTCTCAAATTCCGGTGTCAAAAATGAAAATTTTTGACCCAAAATTCATCAAGTCCAGGATTTCCCTTCCACCTCAATTTTAGGTTTTTATGAAGAAAACGTAAAAAAAAAAAATAGATGCAGAAATTGATCTACCGTAAAAAATGGCTTGAATAGTTTTATCGTTAACCAACTATTTTTGGAAATTTTTTCACTTTTTTCAAAAAATAGTTGGTTAATTTCTGCATCTATGTTTTTTTACGTTTTCTTCATAAAAACCTAAAATCGAGGTGGAAGCGAAAGCCTGGGAATAATGAATTTTTTGTCAAAAATTGTCATTTTTCACACCGGATTTTTGAGAATTCTTTCAGATTTTTTAATAACGGCCCTCGAGGTTTTCGAAAAAAATGTTCAAAAAATCACAAAATACTCAAACTTGGTTTTAAACATCTGAAAAAAATGCTGAATGCTATTTTGAGTTGGAAGAATCATATAAAAAATCGTAAACGAAATCAGCGAGGTCGAGGGTCACACTCAGGTCGACTTGGTACGGAATGCCCCGTATATATAAGAGAATCCCCGTCTTATCTCATTGTCGGTCATAAAATAGCGAATAATTTTGATCGACTCTCAATATAACTCGCACTATCCGTTACAATTATTCTGGAACCTCTCTTTTTGTTATTTCTCGTTAAATAATTGAAATTGATAGATTTCGAGATTTCGAAATAGCTAAAAAATGATGACGAGTCACAATTTCAATATCCACGATATTTTTTTTCTATTTCTATGCAGCCCCAAAATAAAAATAAAAAAGATGAAAACGTAAAAGTGAAGGTTGGAGGTGCACGTTTGCATATTTTATCGCTGAACGAAGGATTCTCGGCTGATCCTGGATGAATAACGAATCCGCGAATCGTCGATATATCCACAGAGGCAATGAATATCGTTTGTGTCAATATCTCGTGGCTTCCAGCATCGATATAGCCGGAGAAATACATAAATATTATATCACTCGCGAATGACCATCAAAAATGGAAATGGATCGATTCTTCTATACATATTTACTATCAATATTCTGCGGCAGCGAATCCATAAATTGTTCATCGATATATTTTCGAATGCCCCAACCGTCGATCCGTAAATCTTGGATTATTAATTGGATTCTGCATTATAGTCGTTGCTCCACTTTTTCGCAAAAACGAGGCCGCAGTGGGCGAATACATGGAGTAATAAAAATTGATACCGCGCTTGGAATTTCTATTCCCAAATGTATCCGATCACGAGTTTCGATGAAACAACGACCTCGCGTAGCCATAGTAAAGAAGAAAGGGTAGAAGAGGTTAAAGAGCCCATAGCTCAAGGGGGAAAGCTACTCTGTGAGGGATGAAACCATTGTTAATGTTTGACCTTTTTTTCACAGCCATAACTAATTATCGAAGGATCGGTTTATCGTTGATTCCCCAAAAACATAATCAAGGTGTGTCAAAGAAAATCTGTGTAAAGTTTGGAGGTGCTCGGAAAATTGGAAAACGCCCCACCGGGCGATTGAAATTTTAAATGTTTTTTGGGCATCTCTACGGAGCTTGTCATTAACAAAATTATGAACGAAAAAAATTGAAAAAAATTGTTTTTGTAGACCATAATATGAACAATAAGTGTACCAAGTTTCAAATTTTTCTCATTAATATTATACTCGGAAAAAAAAATCATTGATGCGTGGGATAGATACATGTATTTTACATTTAAAATTTCAATCGCTCGGAGTATAATATTAATGAGAAAAATTTGAAACTTGGTACACTTATTGTGCACAGTATGGTGTACAAAACCAAATTTTTTCAATTTTTTTCATCCATAATTTTGTTAATGGCAATATTTCGTTTTTTGGGCATCTCTCTACGGAGCTTGTCATTAACAAAATTATGGATGAAAAAAATTGAAAAAATTTGGTTTTGTACACCATACTGTGCACAATAAGTGTACCAAGTTTCAAATTTTTCTCATTAATATTATCGTTGGAAAAAAAAAAGAACCATTGATGCGTGGGATTGATACATGTATTTTACATTTTAAATTTCAATCGCTCGGTGGCGCGTGTTCCAATTTTCCGAGCGGCTCCAAATTTTACACAGATTTTTTTTCTACACCTTGATTATGTTTTTGGGGTGGCGTCGAACTTTTTACGCCAAAGCTCAAATAACTGTCACCCTAGTATGTATGTACATATAGGGAATTTCGTGTCAACTCGGCAAACATTTCTCTCGCGTCATCTTGGATTCCTTTGGCGATATTTCGTTCAGTTATTCCGACAAATAGGGACTGCCAAGTTTATTTAAAAAAATTGTCAGAGGAACGAAAATTCCTGTATAGAAAAATGGAAAAGAAATTTGTTCTCTCGGGGCTTTTGAAAAAAAAAACTGAAAAAATTTATGAGCGTCTCTCAGCTTGGATACAATGGCAGAAAAAATAATCGACCAATTCCGTGAGGATGGTATCAGACCTAGGCAGATCAGGCCATTTGGCATGGAATATATGACCCATATAGTTTGAGGGAGGGCTCTTTCAGTGGTGTATATCCTGCACGTATTTCTTCAGCTGAATTTAAGGAGGTTCTATCTTTTCTCATGCGTTTGATAAATTCCAAGTTTAATTGTTTAAAATTCGTATGAACCTTCTTAACAATCATAATAAACTGTGGGAAAAAATTGAAAAAGTTTGAACGTCTAGAAATCGAGTTATTTGTTGTGAAATATAGTCTTTTTTCGTAACTTCCCATAAGACCTTGTGTTAAAATTGCGATTTTAAACACTGAATATTTCGATTACCGGACGATGAAACCTTCTCAAATTTTTTACACATTATAATACAACGCTCAAGAAGATTCACGCAAAATTTCAAAAAATTATCTTAGAAAAATTATTTCTGATGATTTTGCCGTTACTTTGTATATAATATTATGATTATGGCGATAGAACCTCCCTAATAAACCCCTGCGAGTAGTATCTCATCCTCGCAGCGTGAAAATCTTCTCTTTTCGTTCCGTTCTTTTCCACCTCTTCGTGTTTTCCCGCGATATTTCCGGTGAGAAGATTACCAAGAGTATGCATGTATTCTCTTCGTATCGCGCGCGCGCGCACGCACGCACGCACGCACACACACACGAACACACACACACACATCCATCATGGACTATCCTACGTGTCCCTTAAGTACGTCGACCCCCGAGGTATGTTTTCCGTTGAATTCTCGCTCGATTGACAGTGAAAAGCACCAAGCGAGAAGAATACTTTCGAATTCTCCATAATCTCCACCGGAAACAGGTTGGATATCGAAAAAACACGATTTTTCGCCTTTAAAAAATTTTTCCTCCCTTCAAGCCCTTGAAATTTCGATCAAATTGAAAAAAAAAACCATTGCTCGCAATCAGATCGAGGTTTGAATAACCTCGGCAAATGTTCAGAGCCCAAAACTGGTTTTCTTCATTCAAGTGTAGATTATTTTTTCAAGTAGTTACATCGTGCAATGATAGAGGAAATGGCGCAAGATTCATCCTGATATCTGAATTTTTAGTGAAGTTAAAAAGTTTGAAATTCGCAAAAAAAAAAATCGAAAAATTTCAACCAGACGTGACCGCTTTAATCTCGGCTTCCGGTCTAGCAAAACTGCGAGAATGACATTTTATGAAATTTTTTGATTTATTTGGCTCTGTACAGTAGTTTTTTTTTGCTACAAATTTATTAATAATAATAATAACACAATTACCGTATTTTATTTTCTTTACTTTTTTTCTGTGCTCATAGTGGGCGTTTCATTTTTTTCGATCGATGTTTCACCGTCTTTGACTTTGGTCTCTCACTTCCGGTCCGCATACTCGGTCAATTTCATTCCCAATGGAAAAAAAAAAAGATTTTTGCAAGATACGAAATTTCTCACATTCGCTTCTCTCGCTATTGTAATTTTTAATATATATTACTCGCGATTATAATTTAATCATATTCGCATATATATATATTTTAATTCGTCGATTTATTAATTATACGCAGCTATCAGTTTCGTCGAATCGGGAAAAAAAACGTTGAAAGATTGAATTTTCTCGGTTCTTTCGTTTTCTTCTTTTTCCGAATTTTTCGAAAATTATTTACTCTCGCTGAAGCCTGTTTTTTTTCAGATTAACATGCGATGAAATAATTCAATGAAAATTAAAAATTCTGCGAAGAAAGATCAAAGTTTGCGTATTTGAAATACAATTATTCGCCCTCTGTGCAAAGTGGAAACTTCACCCAGAGATTTAAAAAGTTTTCGCTTCATCGGTATAGCGAGTTTTCGCGCTGTTATCGTCGGAAATTTCGGATGTTTGATACATCGACAATCACGCGAGTATCAAAGAGACTCGTGACCCAAAAATTTTAAGGGCACTTTCGGCCGAACGCTCTTCCACGAAGCTTGTCAAACGAGTTTTCACCTCTCTCGAGCGTCGGAAAAGTGTTTATCCCCGGGGAAACGGAATTTTCGGGGCAGAGGCACGAGCGCGACTCTCGCAAACTTGACTTTTTCATCGCATAGTAATTAGGGAGAGAAGGTCTTGGTACAAGCAAAATTGAGTCAACGTGCGTCAAAAAAAAAAGTTGGTTTTTTCGAAGCCAAACTATCACTTTGTAAACTGAAAATACGAATCGAAACAATTCATCGCCTCTATGTTTTTTTTTTGTACACTCGCGTGTGAAGAAATGAACGCGGAATTCTGCTCATTCTGATCGATGCGTCCGAGAATAATTGTCAAATTTTCAGAGGCTCTCCAGCCGCGATTTTTATTGCCGGATAGTTTCGCTTTTTGTAATTCCGTTGTTTTCAATCGAGCGATTGAAAATCATCGATAAAATACTGCGTCGTAGTTGGCGAAAGATCTAATAATAATCCAAGCATTGGATTCATTTTCCTTTTTTAGTTTCTTCATTTTTCATCGCCTCTTTCTTCATTCTTAAACGACTGAATCTGTATTCATCGTACATTTATATTTATTGAATCTAGGAAGAAAGAGCCCAGGAAAAAACAGCTTGAAAAAAGAGCCCAAGAAAAAAAAGCCCGCGGAAAAAGAGCCCAGGAAAAAAAAGCCCACGGAAAAAAGAGCCCACGGAAAAAAGAGCCCGGGAAAAAACAACCTACGCGATAAAAAATTGCCGAAGAATAAAATTAACGAAAGAAAATACAATTAAAAATTCAATCGAATTTTCATAATTTTCATAATTTCGATCATTTCATTACGTTTAAAAACTAGTTTTGTGTTGCCTTGGGGGGGCTCCGCCGCCCCCCCCCCAACCCCCCGGGAGGGGCTCCGCCGCATCCACCCCCGTCGGGGGACTGCCGCCCCCCGAACCCCCTGCTCGCGCGTGCACCACAGCACTGACAGCACACGAATAGATAAAAACCGAGTTGCTCGGAAACAGAAACTATGCATCGGGGATATCTATTCTAGTTGCCAAAATCATTTTTTCAAATCACAAAAAAACGACAAAATCTGCAACGGGGCTGTTTTTTCCGGGGCTCTTTTTTCCTGGGCTCTTTTTTCAAGCTGTTTTCTACTGGGCTCTTTTTCCGCCACCCATATTTTATAATATACGTATAAACATAATACATACAAGATTTCGCCGTTTTCATTCCATTCGACGTATTTACGAATTCGATATAATTATAACTCGTTGACTAAGCATTATCATCAGTGAATGTACAATGTGTGTTTGTCTTTCGTAATTTTACCATTACACGTGTGTGTCGCGTGTGTGTTTGTGTGAGTTTTATCGTTGTTCAACCAATCGCTCCTCTCGAGAGCGGCGCAGAAAAAAAAACGAAAGCTCGACAATACTTTTCACACACAAATCGATGAAAAATAAATCACCATAAGTTTTTTTTTCTCTTTCTCTATCCGGAAAAAAGAATTTCACAAACTCCCGCGTCATTTCTATTCTACGATAATGTTGAAATTTGCATCCTTGGAACGGAACAAAAATAGTATTTTTTATAATAAAATTTACCCCTTTGAATAATCTTGCAAGGTAAAAAAAATCATTGAAAATTGTTCGGGGTTCCAATCCAGCTTCAAATTCACGAGAAAAGTGTGAAAAATACTGAAAAAAAAGCCGTTGCATTTCAACGATGCAAGATTCAAAATCGCATCCTACGAAGTAACCCCTTGGACATTCCGGCTCAATTACGCACTTACACGTTTAACGGAGTATTTTGGATTTCAGGCGTATCGCGTGAATTCTATCGTTATTTTCCTTTCAGATATTTCATCGTTCGCGCGTCAATTAATCGGATTACAAATGCTCGCGGATATCGATCGAGGGACACAACGTCGGATCGTCGTACGTCCATATTAGTAACGAAGGGATTTATTTTATTTTATTTCTCTTGGCTGCGCGATAATACAATCGTGGATTTATTACGAGAAATTTGAACGATGGATCTTCGTTGGAAAGGAAATATTTCTCGTCCGTCTCTCTCTCTCTCTCTCTCTCTCTCTCTCTCTCTCTCACACTCACTTTATATTTACAATATATATTGCGCGCTACGAATCGTAGTACTTTCGGAATGTAGCAAAAAAAAAAGACTTTTATTCATTATCATTCGAATATTCGAGACAAATTTTTATTTTCACTTCCTCGGCGAAATCGCTCTCGTTTAATTTCTCCTTCTCAATCTCCCGCGACTTCTCGTTTCATTTCCGACAGATTTGGCGTGAAATATTTTTCGAGCGAGAAAAAAAACATGTGAATTCGGCTGGAAGATTTTCTGAGTAGCCATTTATTTGTTTTCCTTTTCTTCAGATATCATTTTTCGTACACGTTTAATATCGTCGGCGCAAAATGCGTGTACCAGGATGATTGAAAAAAAAAACCTTTTTATCCCGATTATGCTCTCGATCGCAATTTTCGTACGTTTATCTTGAAAAATGGATCTTGCGCGAGCTTGAATGTTTTTTTTTTATGCAAAAAAAAATTGTCAACGAGGAGCATAACCGGAAATTGACGCGTTTCTTCGAACGACCCCGGTGCGCACGGTGTCGAGCGTTCGTGTCTAGGAAGCAGTTGTCGCGGTTGGCACAAATGGCGCGGGTCACGCGAGGCTCGTTTCCTGCTCGCCCCAACCCTCGCTGTCGCACTCGCTCTCGGACGCCGAATCGCTGTCGCTGAATTCAACCGCGACGCGTCGAGCCAAAATCGACGCGACGTCGTTCAGGGCGTTCACTCGTTCGACCTCTTTTTGCTCGTTCTTCTCCACTTTGCGCAGCTTTATACCTACATCGGAAAAATGTTGAGAGGACAAAAATTATAAAATGCACGATTGCCAAGAAATTTCCATAAAAAACAATAAATTATTATTTTGCTCAAGGGAAAAAATTGAGCGATGATTATTCTTCGGATCTTTAAAGATTCGATTCTCGGCACCGAGATTTCGATTATTCTCGAGATCGATCAATGACAATTACCGTCTCTAATGGCCTTGAGAAGATCATTGCGCGGATCAACGATCGGTATATTTGGATTTTGTGACTTTCTCCCTTGTCCATCGACGTTATTCTTAACCGGCTTGAGTTTCGGTGGATTCGTAGCGATCATTTTCGCTATATCGCCATTCGTGAGTGCCAACGGTGGCGTCGGACCATTGAGAACGGGGGGCGGTGGCGGTGGCGGTGGTGGCGGTGGAACGTTGCACGGCGGTGATATCGGTCTCTGTGGTACGGGATCCGGTGTCGGCGGTGGAGGCGGTAAATCCTGAGGCGCTGGATCGGGCTCGTCGACGCCCATTGGAATCGCGTGATTCGGTGGCGTCGGCGTCGAGCGATGACTCGGCAAAGGACTGTTGGAACGACTGCCGTTTCTGTTCAGCAAGTGAGACGGTATTGTACCTGGAAAAATAAAAAAATTAGAATCGAGCACATCGATACTTTCTCATTGCCGAAAGGAATAAGAAATTGGAACGTTGTCTCGAAAATTATCCGAATCACTCGGTCGGAAGATATTTTTCTCGATTACACATTTTTTGCGATTCGAACCCTTTGATAAATTGTCACCAAATTCAATGGCGAACGTTCTTCGCCGTTGGTCCATGCGCATAAAAAATTGAACGCGGTATCCGAACAATTGTTCGAGTTACGCTCGTGGAAGACATCGAGCTGGCGGCTAACTTTTCAAACTAAATTTTTGGGAAAATGACAAGGGACCAAATTTTCCAGTCGGGCATCGTCGGATCGGCGCATTGTACTTCCGGTACAATTTGAACCAACTTTACAGAGGTATCTTTGAATAATGCAAAATTGAAGAATCAAAAAGCTCGATCGAAAGAAAAACTGTTCCTCGAGGGATCGTCGATGAATGACGTTCGATGTACCGTTCATCGGTGGCGAGGACGCGACTTCACCGGGTGGCGGAGGTGGCGGTGGTAACGTATCGCGTCCGGTGCTCATCGATCTTCCTCTCGTCGGTGTGTTGTTCGCCGATGCGATCGTCGGCGTTGAGTTGCTCGATGCGTTACTCGGTGGTGCCGGCGGTGGCTGCGACGGTCGCGATCTTCCACCCCGACTCGGTGTACTCTGACCACCGGGACTCTGATAAGCATCGCTACCGGGTTGTCCCTGTCCCGGGGCGTAGTGCGAGCCGTAGAGGCTACCGTCGTCGTAGCCCTGCGCCGCGTAATTTGCCGCTCTGTAATTTGAAGAAAAAAAAAACACGCGCGAACTTTCTAAAAAATTGTCTCTCGGTGGTCCTTGTGTTACAGCGGAGTGGATCGGACAACGTTGAATCTTTTCATCTCTCATCCACGCATTGATTACCTGTAGTGATCCGAAGTCGGTGGACCGTAGAGATGTTGCTCCTCCGAGGGATAACTTCGGGTCAGCTCGATGCTGTTTGGCCTCGGTGGCCTCGGTTCCGTCATCGCCGTACCGAGCAAAGATTCGTCCGGTATATTGTGCGGCGCCCGATACTGAACGGCCTGACTCGGCATTATGTATTCGCCGTGACCAACGGCGAGTTGCCTCTGTCTCTCGCGTGTATTGTGCGGTTGCCTCACGCGCCTCTTGTGTCTTCCTCCGCCGCCGCTGCCGCCGCCCTCGTTTCTCGGCCTGTGAGGCTGTTTTCGCACGATGGAGTGATATTTAAAAAACAGTTGCGAATCTCATTCAAAATTATTATCATCGACCCCATGGAAAATTGATAAAATTAAGATTTTTGAAAATACACGCGACTCGATCGTACGAGATCCATTGACGATGAAAAGATCATTCCGCGAGATACATCTGTATCGATGTAAAGAAAAAAAAATCCGACGGATCGTTGGTAATATCGTTCTTCCATGGAGACGATATAATTTTATTCCGCACTCGGGACCCCTCGTCGAGCGAAATTTATGTGCATTGATGTCAAAAGGCAAGCCATAATTAGATTTTTTTTTAAATTAGAAAAAAAAACGAGTGAACGATGATCGACGCTGTTGAGCTTAAAAATTTTTTCTTTCTCTTATTTTTATTTTCGATATTTTTTTTTGTTTTTCAATGGATCGGAAAAATGGAGCTATTCGACAATGAAGGAGAAAATACCGTAGCGTTTGAACTACGTTTCGTTAAAGCGAGCGAGCTATTCGGGGCCAATCCTCCAACAGCGGCGCAATGAGGATAATTCGTTAATGAGCGGAAAGAAAAATTCACGCACGCGCGCGCGCGCGCGCACACACACACACACGCTCACACGGATGAACGCGGACACGTTGACTCAATATTGTGCGTTGGTGGAGCGAAAACTATGAGAATTCAATGATGAAAAAAATTATCGATATGCAGATTTTTTGTACAGGGCA